>OW388142.1:17409932-18609932 GCA_936450015.1 Meganola albula | reverse complement strand
GTCCACTTGTAAATAAGCAGATTACCATGTGAAACTCGTACTTACCCTTGATTCAAATATCTTTGCCTGAGCGACCAAAATCACAATTAGATTTCCAAAGGCGACCGTCACGTACCACGCAGCTATTGTTATAGTTTTCATACTATTCGGCGCCTACAACAATACCGTTTTACATATTAACCTCCTAGACCATAATGAATATAACGTCGTCTAATACTATGTCGAAAGAGACCCTGCAACACGTGCGGGGGCCAGTGTATGTATTTACAAAAGAAAAGTATTTTAAGTACAAGCTCAGCTTAGTTTGTGATCAGATGGCCGTGTGTGTTAATGTCCAGATTTAAATAAAGGAATGAAAAATATATGCAAGTTATGGGGCAATTATAGTAATAGAAGAAGCTGTCTTAACCGAAAGTCCACACAATATTGGGTGAGTGAAATAGTAACAATATATTATATTTGATGAATGAAACTTGCAAAAATCCAAAGACTGGACTTGCACTCAGCTACACTTTTCATAAGAAGTATTCATCGGACTTCGAAGACGACAATAGACATTATTAGTTTTTAAGAAATTCCTTCGAAATCATTAAAAGAACTAAAAGGAAGAAAAAGTTTCACAAATCCATTAAAAGTAACTGTCACAGGGAATAAATAGGAATGAACAGCGCTATGAAGATGTATTAGATACCTATATGAATTTAGTGAGACAGGCAATATAGATTAAATTACCTGGATAAACGCAAACTCCAACCCAGAAACCGCAAACATAATCTCCGCAACAGATACCAGCAAATATTGTGGTACAATCCAAGCGAGGTGCAGTTCATTAGGTGGGTTGGGCGCATGGAGTACCGCTGTGTCCAGTCGGCCCATCCGCTCGCGGAGACACAACACGTACACGCCACCAGCTCGGAGGATACCTTCACCAGACCCCGAAACATCACCTTTATCACTTGTAGCACGCCATTTGAACCTTCAATCAGACCATATGGCAGTGGCACCAGAGTAATTTTAACAATGTTTCATACAACAGCCGCCTTGGGAAAAAACTGGATTAAACTAGATTGAATTCCTGATGGTTTACGAAACGCAGGACTATATGTACACTTGCTTGACTTCAATTTACGTAAAGAGTTGCTCCACTCGCGGCCTGCAATCCATCGAGACGGTCAAAATTTATAGTCCGTCCAGCAGCTTCACCCACGCTTGTTGAATTTTTTGGCTAAGTCCTCCCTTTCTAAACGTTCATTCGCCGGGATTTTACTCCATACCTCGTCGAGTTGTGCCTAAGTCAAATAGTTTCAGACTTTCAGAACGTTATATTACCTAACTTTCACTTTTTTTAATACCTACATAATATCTCAGTAGTCCCAGTTACTATAAAGCACAGATTACTAAATAGTTATAAAGTTCCTAGTGGTTTTTAAGTTGTGTGTTTAGCGACTAGAAGAGGTCGTGAAGCTTACTCGAGTTACATATTGCTTGTTCATTTTCTTAAAATGTCACGTTGCGTATTTATGAAGTTTGAAAAGCACTGCACTTAATGTTAGTTTTCTATTTATAAAAATCGCAAATTTGTGATGGGCTATTCCTTTAAATAAGCTGCATAATTAGATATTGTGTTTACGTCACGAAGATTACAACGCACTTTTTAATAAAATTAAATGAAAAAAGTAGATTAAAAAAAATAACAATTTACCTTCCGGGCTGCAGACTCATGTAGGCAGATTCACTTATGTGGTCTATGGGTGCATCCGAAACGTAATAAATATCGCTCAACCTCTTATCCGTTTCCACGGCAATTGACACGGTTTTATTTGGCCCTGTCTCACCTATATACACTACTCTGTAATAGAAAAGCTTTTCTTTATTTAGGTACTTATACTTACCTATATATGTATATCTACATTACTACTGCACCTACTACACAAATGAGTAAGTAGGTATTAATTAGGTATATAAGTTTATTTCCCTCATTGTAATAGGTATTATGATAATATTAAGGGTTGATGGTAATCCGCTAAATACCTAGGTACATGTTTTTTAAACAAAAATCCTTAATTCAAATTCTAGGTATACATCATCCATGTGAAATGAAATCGCTCTCAGGTTTAGTCTATTTGTCAGTATGGTTTTAATGCTAACCGATACTCATGCAGTTTTCACAATCAGATAATTCAAGGGAGGTTTAATTACTAGCACAGATAATAGGTTTACTAGCTAGGTTTAAGTAGCTATAACTATACATTTTACTGACTCCGAGAGAAAAGAGGTCGTTTATGTGTTCAGGAAATGCATCTGATAACAAAGGCGGCTACAAAAATGCTTGTAATTGCAATAAGTGATTTAAATTTAAATGCATAAATTTAACAATTATTTAAAACTAGCTGCCTGCTTCAACGTTGCACGGGTGGTGTTAAGTACCCGATTTTATAAACATACCCGTTTAAATTCTCTGTTACACAAATTAACATCCGTAAATATTTGCATGCCCAGATGATACAAGAAAACTGCACTATTTCTATTTTTATCTTTTCTAACCTTAAGGTATTGACCATGTGAATGAATTATTTGAATTTAAAATCGATAAAATAATATTCATTATAAGCTGACATTTGTTTAGTATAAAAACGCTTACTTTAGCTTGGGTTTTCCAGTCAAAGACTTGGTGAAAGGATTCGGATCCAAATTGTACAAGGCTATTTGATCATTAGAATTTTGTCCAACTACAAGGGACATAAACTGAAACCAATACAAAAATATTATACACAAATTACAATTGTGACAATAAAACAGATTTTCTGAAAATTCTTCAGTCACATAGTAAAAGAATTAGGTACACACGGCTTCACATCAAGCTTCCATTACCCAGTATAAGAAAGACCTTTCAGTTACTATACAATGCTAGATCAACTTATACTAGAAATGTGTAGCCGTGTACACCGTACCAGATAAGAACTAGAATAAGATAAAGACAATAAGATGCTAGGAGTCTCTCCGGAGGATTGAATACGCAATAAAAAGAACCGACAGAGGACTAATGTAATGGAAGTAGCCCACCGGATTCGTACCTAAGCTAAAATGGCAGTGGAACCGACAACAGCTGCGGTGAGGTAAAAGAGTTCTTGAGCGGAGACCACGGCAATCATAGCTTAGAAAGCCCTCCGACTAGGTGGAGAGGCGATCTAAGCAGGGCGGCCTGTGAGAACTGTATGAGGAAAGCCGTTGAACGTGCATTAGGAGAAGCCTATGTCCGGCAGTGGACTAGAACAGGCTGATGATAAGGAAGAACTAGAGATTAGGACATTATTTTACAAAACCAACGAAAATAACCACATACCTACATAATTTGAAATCTTCTTACTACCCCAGGAAGTTTAATCAATATAAGATTTACCAATCCAGCCACTGTTTGCATATTCTCCTTAATAACGTGTCGTTTCATGACACGCCCCGCGCAGTTTGCCGGACATGTGGCGGTCACGCAGAGCACGCGGTGTGGCAGGGGCGTCATCAGTACTGTGCCGTGGCTGTCCACTGTCGCGATGCCCTCGCCCCGGATGCCCACGTCCACTTGGCAACCCAACGTGTTCAGTATTACGAGACCTGTTTGACTCTGGCCAGGAAGCTGAAGAGTTGATCTCTACAAAAAAGAGCCTTAGTGGTCTAAAAGCGCGAAGTCCCGGGCTCGATTCCCAGGTCGAGAAAAAAACTTATCTAACAAAATTTGAGAATCTTAGTTGATGTGCGAATTTTGGATATGTGCCCGATTAACGACAATAGTCTCACCCCTGATTATGTATGGAACCTAAACATAGCCGCAGAAAAATGTGTGATCTTAACCTCTGCCTACACCTTTGGGTAATACAAGCGTGAAGTTCTTCACTTCACTTCAACCCGTTTTAGAGTCCCACTGCTGGGCACGGGTCTTCCCTCAATTATCTTACGAGTTGGGAGACTTTAGACCTTAATCCACACACGTAGGCCAAGTGCGGGGTGGTGGATGTCTCATGTCCTCGAATGAATAGTTCTAGGACATGCCGGATTCCTCACGGTGTTTTCCATCACCAATATTGAGCAGCGGCGATGAAATAATTCACACAAAGATGTGTGGGCACGACTGGGAATCGAACCTGCGACCTTATATTTCTAAGACGAGGCCCGAACCGCTGCGCCACCGCGGCTCAGATTAGTTCTACGACTATTGAATAAAGCTGAAGGAAACATCGTAAAGGAACTTCTACTTCTAGATTCTTGTAGTACCGCTAGTGCAGGATTATTAAGAATAGAAGATAAGTTAGTAGGTACCTCTATTCCTAATTGTAAAATCCCGGCGGACACAAAGGCTAGGGCAGCCAATACGCCTCCAATGAACATCTTTTGCAACGGGGACAAGTCCGGGAACAGAGGCCACGCGCCCCCCGGACACAGCGGGATCATCAGCAGTACCATCGCTGGGTTCATCACTTGTAGCTGATCGGGCATGAGAGTGACGCCAAACACTTCGCTGCGTAACCTCGAAGCTTGGAACGTCCAGCGAGAACCCTAAAAGTGTTCAATACAACTCTTTTTAGTATCCCACCGCTGGGCACCGGTCTCCTCTCAACTATCTTACAGGTTGAGAGAGTCGAGGCCTTAATCCTTAGAGCAGCGGTCATCAGTAATCAATCTCCAGTCAGTGTCAGGGCATATCTAAGAACTAATCATTGGAGGACATGTGACATTCACCAACCCGCACTTGGCCAGCGTGTTTGGATTAAGGCCTGAACCCTCTCAACTCGTAAGAAAGACAAAAGAAGACCCGTGCCCAGCATCGCGACGCTAAAACGGGTTAAAGAGAGGCCTTAAACCACACACGCTCTAGCCAAGTGCGGGTTGATGGATGTTACACATACCCGAATGATTAGATTTTAAACATACAGGTTTTCTCACGATGTATTCCGTAATCGATATTGAGTGGCGATGAAACAATCCACACAAAGAAGTTTGACTCAGAATCGAAACCACAATTTATTTATCAAAGTCGTATTATGATATAGTATACTTTTGACCCGTTTGACCATAGCCAGCAAAATACTGTCCTATAGACTGTCCGTGTGGATGCCATTATTCATTTCTGTTAAACACTTTTACTTTGAACTTAGAGCAATCCGTAAGGAAACCGACAGGTTCAATTCATGGAACATTCACTACAACGCACCTAATTAGCGTGTCTGATTGAAAGCCCTAACTCTCTCATATCTGAAGAATTTCAGATATGAGAGATTTCAGGACTAATTCCGTGTTAGTCCTTTGTCCAGATGTAGGACACTGAAGGAGGTTAAAAATCAATCAAAGCACAGCACCAAACCAATATTAACTATTTAATCAAGAATTAACAAACTAACTAGTATTATCTGCAACTAAGATTACATTTAAATGCAAATATTTTCTATTTCCTAGAAACGTTTCCAATTTCAAAAAGAAAACATTTTTCTACAGAAATAGATACACCGTTAAGTTACAAAATTTAAAACCTGTTTTGTTGGTACAGATAGCTATTATTATTTACAAAATTCAACTTGTTAAAAGAATTTTTAAAAACCGTTAGTAACTTCTGATAGTTTTGACCTTTCCTTTTGATGGAACGTGCCAGCCCAGTGTACCGATTCACTCGTGATTACTAATGATTATTGGTGAGAAGGTGGCAGTGGAAAGAGCCTCCTGGTTACAAACCTTAAAGGAGCAACAATTCCGACCCACCCTCTCTGCATGGTGTCACCAGACATCGCACCGGAACACGGCAAAGCCGATTGGCGGTGCGGCTTTGTCTGGTGGGTGGTCACTAACCATGGCCATAGCCTACCACCAGTTGATTGTCACCTGATTTGCACCACTCGCGGAACACGTGTGGGGATTCAATAAAAGGTTTACACCCACGGACGAAGGTGAACAAGCCTCTTTTCTCCCGCGGCATAGGTCGGTTATCATGCTAACTAAACCATTAACCTCTTTTATGTGCTGTGGAATAAAAGTATCTCAGATCCTTCCCCGGGTCGCAAACTACATATTTTTACGAAATCATACAAACGTAGTAACTATCATCTCAATGACGATATGAAGTTCGCCGGCACATTGACTTTCGTTTGTTGCACTTGTTGCGGTGGTTTGTTTGTTTGGCTATTGGCTGAACCGATATAATATTAACTGATTCTGAATTTAAAATATATTCGTAGAGGTGCAAGGAAGGTTTAAAGGTAAGTAATAAGAAGAAGGTTCAACTATCAGCTATCATACAGATAAATGAAAAACTACTTACCTAGTTCTTTTTTTACACTGCATTTGAAATAGTAAATCAAAAATTTTGTATTTGTATTTTGTCTCAACATTATGTCACTGTTTACCTACTATAGGTAGATAGGTATAGTTACTGTATGACAAGACCAGAGTATTAATACTTACTACTTACAACCGGCGAAATCTGAGTTTTACCTGTTGATCAAACAGCGCCCAGAATATTGGTACTGGTAAGTACAAATACAGGATGGAGAAAACCACTTTCATATCAGCCACCAGCTTGTCACCATACTTATCGATAGCGTGGTCTAACCAATGGTCCCGGGGTGGCCCATCAGTCTCTGGATTGTGTCTGACACGCTTACATATGGCATACTAGAACAAAAAATAATTTCATTATAACCTAAAGTAGATAACCTCGAATTCTAGAGCTTAATATCAAGATTAATTTTAACACATCATAATATACTAGCGGTATGCGAATGGCGCGAGACAGAGCAGGTTCGTAATGCATACGTTGTTGCGGGCGCAACGAACACGCTGCGGCTGCACAGCGAAGACTTCGCGTCGCGTCGCAGATAAACGTCGCATAATTTTAGCGAGTATTATGGCATCTCCAGTTTGAAAACGCTTGAAATCCGCTAGTATGGTAAGGCCTTTAGCGCCATGTTTAGCTTTTATCCAATAATACCCCACAAATCGACAAAAAAAAATGTCATTGCCTCATTAGATCAAGGAGTGGTACATTAATATAAATGTTTCTCAGTACCTACCTGATTTGCCGTCCCTCACAATCTGCCGCCCTAGGTGCCCTAGGCTCTAGCCTTTTCAACTTATTAGTAAATCCGCCACTGGTTCTATGTTAGTATGATGTAGGTATACCTTATAAATTTACGAACTTGAAATTGTATTAAGAGTTCCAATAAATAAATATTCTTGTGAACGAATTTAACATAAGTAGGTAGGTACCGTATACTCAAATAAAGTATATATGGCAAGTATTTAATGAAATACGATGCGATACCCACCGACACCAACTTACACTCTATTTGCGAAAGTAATTTCGTCTGTTACCTTTTTAGGGCAACAGTTGAACCGATTTCGATGATATTTGGCACGCATGTTATCTTGTTTTATCTCCAGTACAGTAGGGTGCTTCTTTTAACCTGACCGTGATAAAGAGGGTTTTTTATCTTAGGTTTGCGTTTGACCACATTGTTAAGCAACGGTGCAGTCTACAATGAAACGCGTTTCATCCAGTAAATATTACTATATGTAGGAATATTACTAACATCTCCATGCTAGTCCCGGGATTCGAACCCGCGGTTATTAAGCAAAAACTTACCACTGGACCGACTACGGGGCAATTTATATGTATCTTGCTATTGATTTTCAGTATAAAAAGTTCCGTTAGTCGTTACACTAATGTCGGTATAAAGTCTGAAAGATTTGAGGTACATCAATCATACCGGACATCATCTTTTTATACTCTATTGCGCAAAAAACCTTGAAAGGATGTGCCGGGTGTGATGATGATTGATTCCAACCTGCGGCCTATTTATGAGATGAATGAGAGCCGGGGACATTACAAGGCTCATTTATAGTGACGTTGATACGTAACTAACTTCTACTAGTAGACAATATAATAACTGTGCCTCTACCAAGATAACCTATTTATGATTACATACCTACATTTTATTACTACAACCCTTTAGCTAACTTGACGGAAATCAGACTAGGATGCTAAAATAGAACCAGCCGAATGAAACAAGTAAAAAAAAAGTCAAATGTCGGTTGGAAGCGTACTCACGGCTACAGACCAAACTACCTATACAAAACCAATATGGGCTGATCTCGTTGTTGTACGGAAATCCTTTACAATGCGAGATCAACTTACCCTGGAAATGTATAGCTTGATGTGCAGCCGTGTGTACAACAGGTACCATTAGGTAGACATACTGAAAGATTAACTTTTTTGTAGATAGGTTGATGATCTAAGGTTTGACTGAAATATCTATCACTGGAGTTTGCGTCTAGAACAAATGATTGAAGATACTAAATTAGACCTGGAACTAGACGAGCTTTGCATTTTAACAACAACTCTTCATTCTGTCTCTTTCTGACCGGTTTCAATACGTATTTTTGACCATCAATGTACTTATTAAAACGTCAAAAATGTTTTTTCGATAAAAATTCGAAATTAACAAGCCATTGACCAATTTTACTAGCCTGAAGTTAGTGGCATGTCAATCTAACCTCACGCGAATTACCTAACAAGTACCTAGTAATAACTTAGTCGTAGATTGTTGTAAATGTTACAGTAATGACTTACCCAGGTACATGAGATGAACTTGAGCGTAACATTATCTCGTGGTTGCTTTAGCCGATACGAAGGCTTACCCGCCACAAATATCACTGCAAAACATAGATACATTCACATTACAACTTTCAACTCTTTTTAGTGTACCTACCTAGTAAATATTAATGACACCAACCAATAGAGATTAAAACTAGGACAGCGGGAAAGCCGAAGCCGAGCGCGTAGCACGCATCGTCGCCGAAGCACATGAAACTCCTGCGCAGTGCCGGTGTTACCACCATGCCCATGAACCCGCCGAAGTTCACAGTACAATAAAACGTTGAAAAAAACCGCTGGAGACGATGATTCTCTTCCGGAAGACGAAACTTTAAGCAAATAATATCATAATTATATAAACCGCGAACTTATTTCGTCGAATAAAAGATTACATATATAAATAATTTTTGGAAAAATCTTAAAACTGATACGTTTTAATAATTTAATATAATTTGTACCCAATTAAAGGTAATTGACTTACCCTTTTAGTATTATCTACATACTTATACAAATATAGGAATGGGACGCAAACACATGTAGCAATAAGTGGATGATATGGCTACCAAATTCGCCAATATCATAAGGGTCTTATTCATAAACATCATAGAAGAAATGAACTTTGTCTCGTTCTTACTAGTATTATAGTAAGATGACAGACAAAGACAATAGAATTATAAACCTATTTTAGCTCTAGTATTGTCTTAGATTTACGCGAATATCACACATTGAAATAAAACTACTTTTTAACGGATTTTATCGCGGTTTATTTTAGATTTTTGATCCCGACGTTTCAAAGTCTTTTCAGACTTCATGTTCACGGGTGGACTGAGATATTTGACGTCCAAAAATATTAATCACAATTATAAACGGAACGCAACTTAAATATTAATGTTTGAAGGTAGTCAGTAATAATTGTGATTAATATTTTTGGACGTCAAATATCTCAGTCCACCCGTGAACATGAAGTCTGAAAAGACTTTGAAACGTCGGGATCAAAAATCTAAAATAAACCGCGATAAAATCCGTTAAAAAGTAGTTTTATTTCAATCTATTTTAGCTCTATTGAGCTTATACGATGTTTATGAATACGGGGGTAAGTTTTTACAAGCCAATTAGGAATGACGACATTTTTTTTATTTCGTCCGTCTTTGATTACACAGAAAAAAAAAATACGTGTCCAATATTTTTTTTTTCTGTGTAATCAAAGATTACGGCGATACGTCCAATTAAAATCTTGATTCATGTCATGCTTAGGAAGTTTTATACCTATGTATGACGTAACGTTTGATTAAAGTGTAACGCATTCCCATTCTATAATTTTAACGCGTAAGGGATATCTTAATATTGTTTCATTTCAATGATAGAGCAAAAAATACGTGTCTAGCGTTTTTTATAATCTTACTGACGGACTAAATAAAATACCAATTTTTGATTTTTTGTCGTCATCCCTATTATGTGTGATTGCTATTGTCCTGTACATGTTCACTACCTACAGTTTCCTAAAAAGAAGTTCTTTAATTAATTCTATCTATGTATCTATGAGGCATCTAAGAGGCCGTCGATTAATTAACTCAATTTTCTACCATATGTAATAAAAGAATGTGGAGCAGTCCATTGTTGAGGATTCTATGAACAAACAAACAAAATAACATTCACCTGGTCTCCTCCAAATGCTGCGACGCACGGCTTTATTCCTCCAGTACCAGTGGCTATCAACAGCAATCCTATCATGGACGTAGTCCTAAAGTATCACGATATAGTTACAAAATGTTTAAATTATCCCTGTACAACTAATATGAGAGCGTGAGAATGGTTGTGGCACAGTCTATAACTCTTATAAAATCTTTGCTGTGCTGTAGCTTCTTGCTCAAGCGCGCAATGGGTGTAATTTAAGGGTTCGAAAAACTATTTAAAATGCTAAAAAAGGAACTCCCTTTTTTTAGTGTCGTTTCGTAATGCTATTATCATTTTTTGAGTCAAGAAAATCGATCTTTTAAATCGATATGCAGTACTGAATCGATTCATTGGATCGATACATAACCCTTTAAAATCGACATTCGATTTTTTTCTCCAGATCGTGGGTAAAATGACCCCCCACTTTGTAGGACACTCTCGTATAAACACATTAAATATGGAAATATAATTGCTATTTGAGAAGTCCCTGACTTTGCTGACCAAAGATCGTTAATATTCGTCTTGATTTTAACAAAATTGATTAATACTTACATTGTAATAGCAAATTTGAAAAAAAAATTGGTTGCCTGTAAAGTCGGTATACGGGCGAAAGTTTTACGTGACAACGACTTTGAGTGGTAAAATAATTTTAATGTGAATATTCATTCGTATAGTAGGAAGAAGGATGAAATAATAGTAACAATTTAAAACATTTATTTATACAAAGAATTATATTTAAAACATTAATTTATACAAAGAATCTCGCTCTTAGGCGGGCTAACTGTGCTCGAGTGGAAGGGACGCGTGCCTTTCACTTTTTATGTCTGTCTCTCTCGCTCTTAGGCGGGCTAACCATGCCCGAGTGGAAGGGACGCGTGCCTCTCACTCGCTCTCATTGTGAGCGCATAACGTGAGCGGAGCGTAACGCAGTTTCTTGAAGTGTCACCCGGCAAACCAATTTATAAGACGTTGTCACGTCAAAAAGATCGATTTTTTGGAAATCGATCTTTTAGACCTCGATTTTTTTGTGGATCGATTCATCAGGTCACGATTCGAATCGATTTAAAAATCGATCTTTTTCGGATAGAATCGCTATCCCTAGCTTATCCTATCCTACTAATATTATAAATGCGAAAGTAAGTGTGTGTGTGTGTGTGTGTGAAGGTTTGTTACCACGTATCTCCATAACCGCTCAACCAATGTAAATGAAGTTTGAAACGTAGGTAGTGTATACCTTAGAATAGGACATAGGCTAGTAATATTCCAAAAATCATCCCCTAAGAGGGTTAAATAGAGGGGTGAAGTTTGTATGCAACTTTTTATTCCTTGGTCCTATTCATTTAAAATTCTGTACACATAAACATTAAGACAAATAATGAGATACGGATTTTTTATTTTTCCATAATTACCCCCATGGGGTGTGGAAAATGAGTTTTATTGGTACAAATTAAAGTTTCTCTGGATCTGTTTAGTCTCAAGTCCGATTCACTGCAAATTCGGCACACATATACCTTAAAAGAAATCATAAAACACGTGTTTTTTTATTTTTCCAAAACTACCCCCAGGGGGAGTGTAAAAAGAGCTTTTTTGGAAAAATTAAATATTTCAGAACTGTTTAGTCCTTGGTCCGATTCACATCAAATTCGGTATAAATATAGCTTAAAACAAATAATGAAACACATTTTTCCATTTTTTTTATCTTTATCCTAATACTACGCAGGTATAGCATGAAAAATTATTCTGAGGGAGATTTTCTTTGATGTTGATATCAATACTCCTTGTGTGCTTTTTAGCCAAATTACTTTTTAATTTTTCACAATGACGTTTGATAGCTCAGACCGATTATTAGAATTCGAAATTTAAATTTTATTTCTTCTTAAATATTGAAAGAAAAACTTACAAGAGACGTAGTATTTTTTAAGAAACGCCTATAGATTTATGGATATACCTACGGGTGCTTGCCAATTTCAAAATGTTGCTTACACGCCTACACTACTGAACTAATTTTGTATGGAGATAGTTCGAGACCCGGGAAAGGATAGTTTTATCCGACTGCGAAAAAAGAGATTAATGGTTTAGCGCGATAGCCGACATCCGCGGGCGAAGCCGCGGGGGGAAAAGTAGTCATTATATAATAGATAATAATAGTGAATTTTACTGACACAAGTACGTACACAGAGCAATTTTTTTTTAATTTATTTCCAGAAAAAAGTACAAAAAATACAATAGATATATACCCCGCCAAACTGTAGAACAGTTTGTTGGCGAGTGAGGCGCTCTTGGTAAATTATTATTTTATATAAAAGTATATTATATTAAAAAAATAAATATATTTACATACATACATATACATATACATACACACTTATATATTTATAATCTTATGTAATATCTTGATTAAATGATGGCATGTATTGTGTTTTAAACATTTCATTTTTTAGTGTTTTCTTTAAGGCAACCTTGGTTATTCCTTTCTGTGTACTTTTTGTACTATCTATGGCTCCCAAACCAAGCTATGTTGTATGATGGGAGCAAAACATTAGGTACATGAGATTACATTATATTATCAATAACTCAACTGCTATAAAAGCCACATCCAAATATGTATCTACGAAATATTAGTATGAAAGTACTACATAAAACGCGGCTGTTACTTACGTCGGTGGCAACATTAGTGGAGGTATAGCTGAACAACACGTCAGAATTGTGCCAAACAAATAGATGATTGAGAAGTATAAAATAACCCTGGAAAAGAAAATCTAGTTACAATCTATATTAACTGAGTAGGTAATACTACATAAACGGGTACTAGATCGAATAGGAAACCTTTTTGTATCGACATAATGCCATTTATTGAAAAAAAAAACGTAAGTAACTGAGCGTTTGCACTGCACAACAAAACATAATACAAGCATACTCGTATCTCTTTCTACTGATCTCTAAACGATAGAGATAGATAGTGCTTGCAACATGTTTTCTTGTGCATGTTTCGCCAGTGGAAACTAGGAGAATTCGAGGCCAAATCATTTTGACTGCATGAAATACAATAGGTACTCTAATTGTGGCGTGCCAAAAAAATTAGCTGTCTGCCATCAATGGCAATCATAATCCTTAAACTAGATTAGACAGTTAGGTACTTATGATGACACTGCATACCAAACCAAACAGCCTCGCTGGTACCTATCCAATAATTATGCTAGATAGTGGTACCTACCTAATATAATATTAATGACCTATAATATTTATTATAATGATAAGTATGATGACCAGAGCTGGTGGCTTAGCGGTATTGACCTCTCCTTTGAAATATAAGGTCGCGGGTTCGATTCTTGTCGGGTCCCACATGTTTGTGCGAATTGTTGCATCACCTCTGCTCTATATCGGTGAAGTAAAACATCGTGAGGAAACTGACATGTCCAAGAACTAATTATTCAAGGACATGTGACATCCAACAATCAACCCGCACATGGCCAGCGTGTGTGGCTCACAGCCTTATACTCTCTCAACTTGTAAGATGGTACGAGAGCACCCGTGCACAGTAGTGGGATACTAAAAGGGGTTGAAGTTAAGTAAGATGATCTGCTGTTTTAAACGGTTTTATTTAGCTTGCCCTGTTTGTTGATGAGTCAAATCAAGTGACTGATCGGTCAACTGAATGGAGGTCCATTCAGTTGACCGATTGATCTGAAATATAGAACACACTAAATCCAGTGAAAATACAAAAAATATTACCTGACAACCTAACCAAACCTAACCTACCTAAGTATGTATTCAACATCCTTATAAGTCCAAGATGTCCGGTAATATAAAAAAAATCTTAAATGTTATGTGTTCTTATGGTAAAAATAGTACTTGCCTATATCTGCCAATGAAATTATCAGCTAATATAGCTCCCATAAGTGGCATTGTATAACACATCATTATGAATATATGATAAACCACGGTTGCAGCGTTTTCATGGAGACACAAAACATTTCTCAGGTATAAAGACAGTATAGCTGAAAAATAATTATCATCATCATCATCAGCCTATTTTAGTCCACTGCTGCAGTGATCATCATTCCATCTGAGGGCTTCCTACGCTACGTTTACCAATCCGAGGTCTCCACTCAAGAACTCGTTTAATCATGTGTAATGTGTATGTCGATTACTTGGTTCTCTGTCGGATCACTTCATCGCGTATTCGGTCCTTCAGAAAAACTACAAGCATAGCCCTTTCCATAGCTCGATAAGCGATTTTAAATTTATAAAACTTATAGTGTGTCCACGTTTCGGCTCCGTATGTCATAACGGCTAGGGCGCACTGATTGAAGACTTTTGTCTTTAGACTTTATGGAATTGTCGACGTGAAGACTCGACGTAAATATTCTGTCAGGCGCTAGTGGGATTAGCGCACCGAGGGTTCCGCACATACTTCCTCTAACCAAAGGTTTTACAATGTAGATACTAGCTGTCCACCCCAGTTTCGCCCCGGTAATTTTGACTACTGTCCGATACAGATTTTTTTTAGATTTTTTTACACAAACCTTTTCCTGTAAACCACAAAACGAAAAAAGAATTAGTAGTTAGGTACCAATATCGGTGCAGTCGTTAGGGAGTTATGAAAATAGTCTTGGACCTAGAATCATGAAATTCGAAGTAGAAACTAGGTCAACGTTTAGCGCCCTTTATGTGGTACATACTTAGGTCTTGTTTTGATTGCAAACGTAACAATATTCATACTATGTATTATTATTATTATATTTTGATTGCGATGACTAAGCAGTTTAATTTCTTTTTATTCTTAAACAGGCTTGGATTTGACCAATCGTACCTGATGTTATGCAATGAAGTGGTTTCCGCTGGAAAGCGCTCACCCACTGTACCGATTCACTTCTGATTACGAGTGACTCTCGGTTAGAAAGTGGAAGTGAAAGAAGGCTCCATGCATATGATTGGAAACCATTAACGAAGGATTGTTCTTCTAACCCATCACCTTAAATGATGTCACTAGACATTGCACAGGAACACGGCAAAGCCGCTTGGCGGCGCGACTGTCTGGTGGGTGGTCAATAACCACGGCCAAAGCCAACCAGTTTAGTTACCTGATTTGTAACACCCGGGGATATGTGTAGGGATACAGATTAAAGAATGGAGGATTTCTAAGGGATCAGAGACCTGACTACTAAAATTTGATATTTATTCCACGTGTTCCTCAGAAAAAGGATCTGCCAGAAGGGCAACAACAAGATCATAGATCATTTATGAGTTCCATTTATTTACTTTTAATGCTTATAAATATGTCACGCACACGACTAGAAATGACATATTTTGTGAAGGCTTCAAGATTTCTTTCTTATAAACTTTATTAAGAGGATAGTTCAAATACTAATTGCTCTAAAGAGTGCATCCAAACATTGCGAGCATGTGTCGCGAACGGTGCACAACACAACGCATGCCTGAAGAAAATGTTTGTTGCGAGGCAAGTCATTTGCTTCATTTTCTCAGTAGAGGTGCGCTTGGATATGGTACACGGCGCACGCACGTACCTACGTAATACATGCGCGACTTGTCGTCCAAAGAGAATAATTATAATCACTACATAGTCCACACCTTACATCGGTTCGACCGTACTCGGACGGCTCACCGAAAAAGTCCGGTGAACCAATAAAGGCCCGTCCGGATAATTGGGTTAGGTCATCCGCAAAAAAATCCACACCTAACCCACTGCTCACCGCATGAAGAGTGTACTTCCACGAACGCTTCAAGATCCGGGAAGCGTTCGCCGATGTACATCGGATGTACATGGATATAAAACGTCTTTAAACATTGCGAGACATACGGCATGCCTTACAATGTATACCTTGTTTTTCCTTAGGATGCATATTATAACAACAAATATGGCCGCCTCGTAACCAGAGACTATATTTTTAGGGTAGGGCCACCATGATTGAATACATTGAATGATTTGTTAAAAGAGTGACTGAATAGATTTCGAATCATTCATTATTCGGAACCAAGAAGCTTTACATTTAATAAAACACTGGAATACAATAATGCAGTCGTATCTCAAATAAATTGTTGAAAACAGAAAATATTATAAATGTTTAAAAAATATGAAAATATTAAAAAAAAAACGTTTCAACGACTTCCCTGATATTTTTCCCTTTTTCTGGCCAGTCACCAAAATTAAGATGAGGGGTCAAACAAGCTATTTTGTTAATTTTTTATTAATCAATAATCTGATAGTGAATCTGAGTAGGTTAATGCGGATGCGGGATGAACTCTGTGTTAGTTAGGGAGGGAGGAGTCATGCGGTTATAAAAAATGAAAACGCAAGCGCATCGAAGTTATTTGTTGCCGCAGAAGTATCGTCTGCGGGCCGCACTTTGACGACCGCTGCTCTAGATGAATACCGATAAATTGACTACAACCTTACCATGTATTAAACTGTTAAGGACAAGATCTTTTAAAATAGGCAGAGCTGTTTTTTTTTAAACTTCCGAGTAACTTTTAAATCTAGGCACATAGATACATAAATTATCCGTTTTGGTGTAAACGTTCTCAAGTAATGACGTGACCAAGGGAAGCACAGATTGATTTTATTTAAATGATCGTTTAGAACATTTGAATGAGTGACGATACGATACAACTAATTATATTTATTATGCACTCAATTTCACACAGCATCAGTTACATGGTTAAAAAACAAAATTTTCATATTTAAAGAAGACAGTAATAAAATAATTTAGGACAATACTTTACATTAAAGTACGATCTAAACATCACATTTTCATTTGACTGGATATCATTCACTCAGTTCTTCCTAAATCTATGGTTATCGAATCCATAAAAATCTATGTCCACACTCTAATTTAAAAAGTATAAAAATGTCAAACAGCCCGTGTCCTTGCATAACCTGTGGTCATGAATTTTGGAATGTGTTTACTGTTTAGAATTTTATCAATAATTCGTATTTAACTGGTTGATTTAAAACATTTTTCAGTTAATTTCATAGTTAAAGTGTTTACTCAATGGATTAAGACATTTATAAGTCGATACATAGTGTGGTTCATTGATAAAATCGTGATATTCTAAAGTGACACGAAAACTGAAGCTTTGTTTACCTTTTTGGCACGGTAAGGAAAAACAAAGAATATGGATCCATTTTTTTAACTAGTAGAGTAGGTCTACTATAAAGTAGCTACTGTAAGTAAGTATCTACTAAATCTTTGACTAAAACCAGTTACCAGGTATGCATGTAGATACCTACTTCTCAATCCGCAAAATGAAAACCGTTCACAAAACTCTGTTGCGATTATACAAAATAATGAAGTGGGATGACTGTAACTCATCACAGATGAAATTGATTTTATTTGTTTACCGCTGCGAAAAAACAAAGAGTAGATATCACCAGCTGCAATAGATAATTCTTGCTATAATAAATGGGTATCCAATATCTAATAAGTATAAACAATAATAATATCTAATCTAGTAACTTCAAACTATAAAATAAAACATGTTTTTTGGCGCAGTGCCAGTGATTATTGTACAAGGTTTGTTTATACTCTTCACAGACTAATATGAGAACATACCAACTACTAATAAAGAGTATTTAAACGCTTACGTTGACTACTAAGAGAGAGAACCTATACCATCCTATTCTCTTTGTTGTGTAGGTACTAGCCACAGACTACTAATAGAACCTAGCAGATGTAATAGCTCAGTGACCACCACAGCAGAACACTCTTCCATGGACCTACTATTAACAGACTGTGTAAAGAAATGTTTGTTTAGCTCACTGACACTGTGGTTTAGCTAAAATGAGATTTATTTCATCAAACTTAGTCAAAGTCAGTCCTAGCTAGTCATCTAGCTAAAAGCGATCCTGCCTGGTGTGAGGGCTCCCGATGGTAGGGTCACTGAGCATTTAATCACTATAGTCTGATTTTTATTTAGATTGACTAAAATTACATTTGGTGGGTTGCCATTTTATCACAATGTAAGAATAATGTTGCGCCTAGCAGTCATCAAGTTTAGTTAGTTTATTTCACTGACCTCCATACTACAAGTACGCTGGACTTACGATAGGTACCCTTCGTAATGACCGCTAGGTTCTCTTAGTAGTCCGTGGAAATGACAGCTATAATAATGTGCCAATTTGAAGCGCCCCCAGTGCGTGGTAAAAGAACTAAATCTGACGTAACTTGCAAATGGCCGCCAACCGCTAGGTCATAGAGAAATACTCGCTAGGTTTAAAATCGTTTTAGTCGGGTGACATGTTCAGAAACTTGTGTCACACCAAAACCTCACGAGCGCGATCGCAGGTATAACGAGAGAGAGACGGACCGATCTCCCGTCTCATCTCGAGCGCTGCCAGTCATTCCGTGAAACTTGTCACGCGGAATCCTCACGAGCGGAGGCTGGCATAGCGTTCGAGTGAGTGGACCGATCTTCCGTCTCTCTCACTCTAGCGGCAAAAATATTAATTCCTTACTTCCCAAAAACTTATATCACCAATAAGACGTTATCACGTAAACATCTCGATCGTAAACCTACTTTACAAACAACCATTTTTTTTTTAAACAATATTAAACTTTTATTGATAGTAAAGGCACTTATTGTGTTACTAATCTTAATATTTGGTTATCACAACATATTAACATTAGTTTTACTGATTTTTGATAAACAATAAAATTCAATAGTGCTGGAAATTTTCTGTCGATGAAACTTATCGATATAATAATTGTATTGAAAGGAGAATGGGCAAACAGGTCCAAAGTTTGCCCGCAGGGTTGGGACATGGTGCATTTGGTGGATTATTTTATGCATACAAAAAAAAGTAAAACTCTGGTAAATTCAACCAACAGAAACTGATATATTTTATTTTTAAGAATAGTAAAATCTTGAAAGCTGATACTTGTTTTTAATTTTTTTGGAAGTAATTAGTGGTTACCATATCTGTAAAAGACAAAAGGTCTAGTTGTGCGAGGTAGAAGGCGATAGGTTTGAGAAAGAGAGCCTATTATTAGAAAACCTATTATTTTTATTGTAAATAAATATTATGTAAAATACTTTAATTTTTCGTTTCATTTACTTGTAACATTAACTTAAAACATAAAATATGTATCAAGTAAATAAAGCATTTGTTTCACAATCTTTATTACATCACAACTACAATACAAAATATCTCCAAAACTGTGGGTTCGAATTTAACGAGATTTATTATGTGAAAACCATAATAAATTATTAATAAATTTCATTTTAATTATTTGGGCCCGCCAATGAACAGTCAACAAAAGAAAACAAATTTTTAAAATGTTATAGTATGAAGGTGAAGACACCTTCATCTTCACCGATAACTATTTTTTTATTAGTTAGTAGACGGAAAAGAAGATAAGTACTATGAAGTGGTTTGTTCTTATTGATGAAGAGGTTTTTATTACCATTTTTATTTGTTATCCTAATTATTCCTTTCTATCATAAGGACAAGCTAGATTTATTGACATTGATGTTGGTATTTATAACTTTTACATATTTTCTATAATTTTTTAGGAGTTCTAGTGTGTACCTTGTTGTTAACCCATTAAGGGAAAGGGTCGTCCTACCACAGCTTTGGCTCTAAGTCTAAGAAATTTAAGATTCCTATTGCTGATTCCTAAAATATTGGTGGCAAGAAACTAAAGTAAAACAATAAGTTGAAAAACAGTATTAACAATTTTATTTATTTATCAGGTATACTTAGCAACAGATTACAGAATTTGGCATAACAAAATTCAGGATAATCCAGAAGTTATCTTAATTCAGTTGACCTAAGTAACCTAAGTTACTACCGCGGGCACATTGCATGCCTACCGCCATCTAAAGGCAATGTCACTCCTGTGATATTACTTAGCTAGGACATTAGAGAATGATCTGATACCCGTAACGCTAGATACATTCACTATATTGCCTTTAGACTTTATTAAATATGGAACTAATAAAAAATGTTTTAGTATTGTACATGTATTTTTAATTTCTACTAGCTCTCCGCCCTCACTTCATTTCGGGTTATTGTGTACCCGTGGCGAAGCGAGGGCATGTGATATAGCCTAAAGCCTTCCTCAATTGATGGTCTATCCACCACAAAAAGATTTTTTCAATTCGAACCAGTAGTTCCTGAGATTAGCGCGTTCAAACAAACAAACAAACAACCAAACAAACTTCAGCTTTATAATATTAGTATAGCTAGAACCTTACCTTCTCCAATCCACCCCAATAAAAAAATAATTACTGCTCAGCTATTTTACACTAACATTTTTATCGATATATATTATCTCTTTGTCCCATCTCTACTATTAGTTCCTTTCCCACCCACTACTGCGATCAGCGCCAAAATGGCTAGGCTTATCATATGTCCAGCGTACTTGTAGTATGGAGGTCAGTAGTTTATTTAGTTGATTAATTTGGATTCAAGTGGATCAAGCTTGAAAAGCGTGGATTTGTAATTATTATCGTAATACAAACTTTATTCGTGTATACTAATTTGAATTCGTATGTTAAAATCTAATAAAATTGCCAGTGTTATCGATAATCAAAGTATGAGGCGGTGCATGGTGCAGCAAGCTCTATGCGCCACGCACACATTCACAAAACACGCACACTACTGCAATTGGTTTTTGGACGTCAAATACGTAGTGATTATATACTCTTTGGTCTCGTCTTGATCACTACATTGCCAATCTACTGTAAGCGTCAGCTTACCTCCTAAATCTATGGTATTAACACACAGGCTACTTTTTTATCTCAACAATACCACACGGGCGAAGCCGGTCTTTTGATCGGGCTGTTTGGGTAAAAGTCGCAGTTGGCAAGTTAAATTCGGAAGAGCCACCCTCGGTCCCCGATATCTCTCAGTAGGGGCTCGTGCATAGACTATACACTTATACTGAGATAGATGCGCAACTCTTCGACCTAAAATAAGACATAGGATTAACTCCGTGCGCTAGATGGCACTGCTTCATTTATGGGGGTAGGTCCAATCCACATTAATTTTTTTTTTGTTGGTTTTGGGATCACATAAATAAAACAGCTTTTGATTAATTAACCCTTTTATTTTTTATTTTTCTTATAATATTCAAAAGCTTTTGATTTAATTGGGTCATCCTTATCAAACTTCGTTATTTTTCCGTTTAAAATCCTATTAACTCCAGTGCACCAACTATGGGTGATTAATTTGATTGAATGATCACTAATAAAATCAACCAATTGTTTTTTATGTAAATCACAACTTATCATATTATAATCACATGCACAATTAAGCAAAAATTTCATTTTGGATTTTAAATTGCTGGATTCAGGAGATACACGTAAGCATGCAACAATCAAATAATAAATTTCATTCATTAATTCATTGAACTTTTCACTAGGATAAAATAATGATTTTTTTGTGTAATCTACTTGATAGTTAAATGATTGTTTGTTAATCTCTGTACTACAAAAATCACGCATGCAAATAGAACAACTTTTAAAAATTTTTGTTTTACATTTCTTTATAATATAACCAGTTACATATTTTTTTGATTCACAATGTAATACAGAATCAACACTTATTTTCATGCTACCCATCACCGTTAATTCTAAATCAACCTCATAAGCCAAATCAGCATTAGAAGAATCAACTAATGGTTGTTGAATTAAATTAATCAATGATTGGATTGAATAATTATCATCCTTTTCACAATTAGCATAAGGCGAATGAGGAGAATTAAAATTATTAATAATCAACGTCTTGAATGAACTGATGAATTGATTACATGTAGGATTATTATTTCTAACACCATTACTCCTAATACTACTAAAAAAATTTTCTAGAGGATCCTGATTAAAATTTCTTGTTAACAAATTGGTAACATTGTGATTATTATGTAAATCAACCCACATTTCCTTAAAGATTTTTATATTATGTATCCAATTCTTTATAGATGGAACTGATTCTAATTTAATTATATTATTTTCATTTTTTCGCACAATCGTTTGAAATTTTACAGATTCTAAAACTGGCAGTACATCATTCCATAGTTGGATATGAGGAGAATTATTTCTAAAACAAGATTTATATTTTTTACTTGAATTTTGATAAGAATGCCCATTAAAAGAATCAAATAATTTATCGAATAAAAGAAGAAAATCAGCTGTTTCTTCACACTCTTTCGGAAGTATCTTGTGTCCTGAAAGAAAGAAATAACTTTTATAAATAAATTAAAAATATCATTATAATAAAAATAAATCATGGAATCAAATCTAAGTTTGATAAAGCCCAAAGTTATAGTTAACCTACATTTATTGTTACATAGAAAGACAAGTGGCAAGTACAAATCCATTCAATGTGTAATCACTAGCAATCAGTATAATGTTGGTATTGTATAGAATACTGCAAGTGTTTTTAATATTATTATTATTATTATTAGACAGACAAGCAGTTGTGAACAACCGATATTCGCCTGTATCTGGTCTCTTTTCTTGTTCTGTTTACTATGTTAGATTGTTAATTTTCTTCTCTTTTCTTTTTCTTTTATCTCTACATTATACTTATTTATTTACCAGAAGAAAAAAACGTTTATTTATATTTAAAGAATAAATAATTTACTCACTGGCTAAAAATCGGAGTGCTGCAGACACTCTCTGGCTGAAAACTTGTGCTGCATGTTTCATTTTCATTTTTGGGATTTTTTGTTGGACTATGTGGTATTCAGTTAATTTATTAACAAGTCTAATTTCGTCATCACCTACATCTACATTTAATAGCATTTGTAGATGCTCCCATTTTGCCCATTTTGTCTCCCCATTGTAAGTAAATTTTGCATCTTTCTTTAATAAATTATTTCTAACACCTTTCAGCAAATGAGGTGTATCAAAAAGTGGGTATATTTTGTCATTATTAATTTCAAAGGCATCAGATCTATACTGTTTTCCATCCTTTAAATATTTTACTTTCGTTTCCTCTTGAAGTATTTTTATTACCTTCATGTTGGTAGGAGCTTGATCACATATTGTAGCTATTACCTTGAACCCAATTTCTGTTAATTGAGTTATTGCAGTTTTTAATATTTCCTTTAAATCATGGGATTTTGTTGTCCCCGTACAAAATGAATAAGCTATGGGTTGTTTAAATTTCGTCTTAATCCCTTTTATCATCAGCACAAGCGCATGATCAGCCAAAGATTTCTTCCGAACGGTGCCCAAGTCTTCAAATCCAATAATTTCTCCCATCTTGGCATTGAACTCTAGGCCTGGGGCTAAAGATATTTCATCGAATAATAAATTAATAAGTTTTTTTTCTGCACTCATATTCTTCACTGCCGTCTCTAAATTTTTTACTATTATATTATTTATACCTGGCGTCAGTGAAATTGTACTCAACAATGCTTGTATGCAGCGTTTAGAGGGAAGCACAAACATTCTTTGTAGCAATCGGTATGCTTTTGGACTTTGTTTATAAATAGTTAAAGCCATGATCTTTTCATTTTGTGAAAATCGTCTTCCCCTTGCTTTTTTTATTTCTTTTAATTGCATGTGAGTAAATATTCTTGAATTTTCTGGCAATTTTTCAATAAAGTTTAAAAATGACTTTTTTGTTGACAGCTTCTGCGCACACTGCAACAGTCTTGTTTGGTTTTTTTTACATTTCATTTTTAACTTTTTAATTTTATCTTGTAGCAGACTTATTGATTTTTGTAACAAAAAATCAGATTTATAAATTCTTGGTTTGGTAGCTGAAAATAGTGCAAATAAACAAATTAGTAGACATTGTTATGATTATATTACTATGCCAAGTATAAATGAATCAGCCAGAGCACCATTATGTAAACACCTAATTGGTGTGTCTAAAGTTTCACAATAATTGAGAGAGTGGTTCAGCAAGTAGTTTGATGAGGATCATTTGTTGCATTAGTTCAATATATCATAGTACCTATCTTAAAATTTGTTGAAATTAAGTTGATAATGTAGTGTTATCAGAGCAGCGTTGCTGAAGTGGTATCACACTTGGCTTAGAAATATAGGTCATAGGGACCAGGACCTGGACTATAGCTAACTTATAGCCATCTTAGTGTGAATTGTAATCAATCAAAAGACTTTTTAATTTAACATTATTAACTAACGGGGATTAGCGACTAACAATAATAGACCAAAACTTCTGATTAGCTACTATCAATTCTTTGAAGATTTAAATTAGGCCATATCATTACTACATTGATATACTATACAGGTAAAAGGCCAATTATACATCTTACCAAGACTAGATGTTGATGATGTCATTCTTTTTGAAGCTCTTGATTCCATTAGAGTACTTGCACTTAGTTGAACTTCTTGTGGTCTTAATCCTGAAAAATTCAAAATTATAATTAGTAGACACAAGACACAACAATTTAAGTATCCAAATGAAAAATAACATGACTTAAGAACAAAATATATTTATATTTTTATATATATATATATATATATATTTGAGGAACCCTGTCAGTTTTCTAATACTTCTGTACCGAGTGGTAACGTTTTTCAGTTATCTAATTTTATTTTTCTTTTTTTCTTTTTGTTCCTATTATAACACTAGAGTTATTACCTTTTGAGGTACAGATCCAAATAACATTAAAAATGCAAATTCTACACAGATGTTTAGAAACTAAAGAGTACTCACGAGCATCAACTGGAAAATAATCAGTTGATGTAGATGGACCAGGTGTAGGGTCTGCATTTGTCGGAGCAACTTCACATATTAGATTTTGATCTAAAAAGAAAATGGCACAATTTTAACTACCTAATTGATCTCCTTAGTACATAATTATATATTCATCGGAATCCACTACAAATGCAATTATAGCAGAATTAAAAAATATACAGAATAAAACATTATTTAAATAAATGTATTACCTATAAATAAAGTAGGTACAGCATTTCTGGTCAAACGGAGGGAAGGCAGCCGATAGCATTGATTAAAATGCTTATCACATATTCTTAAATTATCAAAAATGTAGTGATCGCCTCGTTCTTGCTCTGTTTTTTTTAATACAGATTTCCATGCTTTAAATCTACCAATGTCTTCCAAATTCCAAGAATTTGGATTTGGGAACTTGTGTAGAGGCCCTAAAAGGTAAAAACAAGTTAAACAAACGTGCCCTCGGAAGAAAAAAATTTGATAACTTCTTAGTGTTGTCTTACCATCGTTTATACAGCCGAAATAGCATTTCAAATACTGTTTTCGAGGCATGTTGTCGTTCTAATCCGTGTCGATCCAAAAACTCAAAAACACGATACAACGAGTCCGATAGCCAAGTAGCAATAAAACAAAGTCCAATATACACAGCCAAGTCACTTATTTTAATCGGGTATCAATGTCCAGTAGATAAAGCCAAGTCGTAGAAAAAATACAATTGAAAATAAATAAAACACAAAACATAAACACTTGAAAAAAACGGCCAAATTTCCTCCCAAAGTAGAGCTGTGCACTCGAGCGGCGAGCGGTAAGTACCGGAGAAACCGGAGATTTACCGGTAAAATAATTAATTGCATTGGAATAAATGGGAATACATTACGATGGTTAAATCAATAACGCCAAAACAATTTACAAATAGTAGCGGCTTCGATGGTAACTTGGCAAAGCAGTCGATAGGGCGCTGTATCAATACCTTCTTATAATACCTAGTAAGATTCAGCTGTTAAAACGTTGGGCTAATAAGAACTAATTAAAAATAAAAACAGGTAAATGTTTAGGTTCAGTTAGTGCAATTTGTTTAACATTAACAAGTTAACTTTGTTAACTTACAGAAGCATACGTTTCACCACATTATAAGCAGTCATCGTAGCCTACGAACGCTTGCAACTCTAGAGGCGTGTGTTATCGAAATTTTAGATGTTTAATTTAACTAATAGCATTCACTTCAACCCTTTTTAGTGAGCCACCCCGGGGAACAGATCTTAAGATAGTTGAGAGAGTTTAGGCCTTAATCCACAAACGCTGGCCAAGTGCGGGGTGGTGGATTATCTGCATAAATTTTAACTGGCAAAAGCTATTAATACGAAAAATTAAAGTGATTTATGTATAAGATTATATTATTAGATAAATTGCCAAGTGCTTGAGGAACAGTGATGACTACAATTATTCTACTAAATATTTCCTTTTCTTTCTATTTCGCATTACTATTACAAAACCGTAATAAACAGTTTCATTTCAAATACTTTTTAACACTCGTAAAATATGAAAAGAGAAAAATCAGTTAATCTCTTACAAAATAAAACATCAATAATCATAAAAATAACCATGAAATCAATGAACCCCACGGAATAAAAAACTTTTTTGACGGACTTCATTAATACACTAAGCTTTGTTCTATAGAGATCACCGGGGCGGGGCTCACACTCACTGGTAAATTACCGGTAAATTGCACCGGTTCGGCAAATTCGTTTCGGTGCAGTCTCTATTTATTAAAAATGTTTTGTCTACCTACAAAGATGAGTTCGAACCGTTCCTTTTCACTTTAGTTACATATTCCACATATTAATAATATAATAAATAAAATAATTTTGTAAAGTCAAAATGTTATTGGCTCCAAGCTATGCCAAATTGAAATTAATAATGTACTTTATTAAAACCTAATAAACGCGTGTAATGTAACGAGTAAAGAATACTTTTGTTATGAAGTTTTAGATAATAATGGAGGTGTTACTACTCACATAGTCTCAGCTTAAAAAAATGTAAATTGACTTTCACCTCAGTTATGACATTTTTTAAACTTTTTAGTACGGCAGAAGATGAATAAAAGAATATAATAAAAGAATTGAATTTCAAGATGTTATTTAAAGTGTGGTCTCCATTTCTACGTACAACTTCATGCTACCCTGCACTGTAATAGGCATTTCTTTGAAATTATATTATTTTTGACTTTATTGGCGAAATTTCTAAAACCATGGTGCAAAGCATTTTAAGTAAGCTAGATGCATTCGGTGAATAATTATTTATAAAATATTAAGTATCAATATAGGCAAAGGGCACTTTAATATCATCATTAATTTTTGAGTTTTTTCATAATATCGAATTTAACATGTTGAGGATAATGATACAGAACACCGATAATGACGATTGATGTAGATTATAATGACACAATGTTGGTTATAATGATTTTAACTAGGTTTAATGTAAATTTTAAATATGTTTCTATTAGCAAATGTAAGCACTGTTAGGATAAAGTTATTAATATTGAATTAAATAAAAATTCTACAAATCAGTAAGCGTTTATTAATCATAACAATAAACATAAATTGACGTGCTTATAGGAACATTCAGTCATCTTAAGTTTAAATAACTTTTTTTAAATTTAAATGAACACACCACATAGGTACCTTTGGTGATGGTGATGGTGGTTTTCCTTGATTGTTTCGGAGATCAGTCGTATTAAGTGATTTTAGAAAACTACGGTCGTCACCTCTGTTTTCGTATACGACTATCTCGTGGTGTTGCTATGAGGTCTTGGACTGCTCCTCTATCAAACTCTATTGTCATTGTGTCCACACTGATAACTCTACGAGTGTGGTTGGTGTTATCAGTTTTCTCGCCTTTTTGTGCCAGTATATCCCTCGCGAGTGAGAACGACGTCTGGTGCGCCTTCGAGAAGTATTACTATTTTGTTTTTTTTTACTCTTACCAGGCGATAGTCTATCTCCAATCTAAGTACGGGCATAGCCATTCCATTTTTCAATCAAAATGGTTTCTTCCTTCTCCGGATCGCATTCACACGCCGCGCTATCCTTTGAGTGGAAGCGGTACAAGTATACGGCTATTCTTCCGTGTCCCGTCAGTACTGGCACTTGTGCTGGCGTCCATTTGGTCGTACGGGTGATACCGTACGCTTTGGGGATGGATAGTAGGAATTCCCTTGATCCTTTCTCCGTGCTGGAGGTAGTGTATCGGTCCTGCCATTTCTGGATGGACTTCTGACTGATTTTTCTCTTGACGTATTACAGTGGTATGTTGTTGTAGTCGTAGGATGTCCCAGTTTTGGCTGCTGCTTTTGCAAGCTCATCTGCTCTTTCGTTTCCTGCTGTTCCAATGTGGGCTCTGATTCAGGCCAATTTTAGGTTTGTTTCTTTAGTTCTTTGATATTTTTTGTCAACAATTGGGTTTTGTGGTAGTTCTAATGATGACCGCGAGTTGCTCAAGATGTTAATAGAACGTACTCCACTGGCTTTGATCATTTGAGTTGCACTAAACTGCGCATAAAGTTCCGATTGGAAAACTGTGCATGTTGGATGTAGGGAAAACGTAGCTTTATACCTCTCCTGTCCCTCTTCCCTCCATATGAGGGCGACACCGACTTTTTCCTCGATTTTGTTTCCGTCGGTATATACGTGTGGGCCCCTGAGTAAGAGTTTTTCTACAAGTCTGGGTTGAAATCTCCAAGAAGTATATAGTCCGTTTCTACGAGTTTGGCTGGATGTGGTTTGCTTATTGGTTTCACTTTACCTTCCAATCGACTGTTTGGTGGCATCCTGGATCCGAAGATCTTAAAGAAGCTAACCAGAGTTGATATCAGTGAGACTGTTCTGTATGATCTACAATTTTTTGTGCAAAACCTGAATAGCGTTAAGGTGTTTTTTTTTAAGTTTCCAGTTCCGTAGCCTTGTACCATACGTTTGCGTCATACATTAGTATGGGTTCGATTACTGCTACGTAAATTGTGCGAGTGATCTCGGAGTTTAAGCCCCACACGTCACCGTTGTCGTGCACGCTAGTTTTTTTTTAAATTCTTCGATAGGCTGGCACTTGACTATAACTTACCTGATGTTAAGCAATGATGTACCTAGTCTACGATGGAACACGCCAGCCCAGTATACCGATTCACTCGTGATTACAAATGATTAACGGTGAGAAGGTGGCAGTGGAATGAGCCTCATTAAGGTTAGAAACCTTAAAGGAGCAATAATTCCGACCCACTTTTACTGCATGGTGTCACCAGACATCGCACCGGAACACGGCAAGGCCGCTTGGCGGTGCGGCTTTGTCTGGTGGGTGGTCACTAACCACGGCCGAAACCTACCACCAGTTGATTGTTACCTGATTTGCACCACCCGGGGACCACGTGTGGGGATTCAATTAAAGGTCTACACGGACGAAGGTGACTCAGCCCCCAAAAAAGTTTCATATATATGTTATTTGCTTTTTTACTTGACTCGACCACAGGCTCGACTATGTAGGGTACAAAGGCGAGCCTGTGGTCTATCATGAGGCCTAGAAGGTTTATCTCATTTACTAGTTCTAGCCTTGCTCGGGCCATTTGTATAGATGGGGTGTTGAACTTCAGCTTCCTCGTCAACAGCATCACCTTAGTTTTGTGTGATGCGAAGTTGAGTTTGTTTTCTATTCCCTATCTTACAACTGTGTTGAGTGCCAAGATAGCCTTTTTTTCAAGGCTTATTCCTGCTGCATGCGAAATCACTAAAATGACGTCGTCCGCGAACGCTTAACAGTATATCCCCTCTCCGGACAAGTAATTTAAGAGTGAGTCTAGTATGACGTTCCAAAAGTTTGGTCCTCTATGGAGCTTTGCACACACAACCTTTGTTAGTCCCCCTTCTCGTACTTCCTTCTGTCGTAATAGACTTGATTGTAAGAAATTTAATAGAGAGTGGAAATCGCAATAAATGTAGGTATGATCATGGAAAATAATACCACTATGATATAAAACCTTCATTGACAGTTCTCAAACAAATACCTACAATGCAAAAATTAATCCATTCCATACCTTTGTCAATAGTAAAAATCATTCTTGACACCCCGTCATCATTATTGTTAACCTAAAAATCATTATTCGAAACATATCTCATTCGTCGCAATATCAATGTTGGTAATAATAATGTTACTAAAAATTACGAATTGAGAATAATACAGGTTTGTTTGTAAGTATAATATATTACCACTAATTTTACAACATGAAACTGACTTAAAGTCACTGTATTAAGAAAAAGCGAGAAAATATTTAATGTGCTTTTTCGAAAAAATTAAGCTGTTGCTGCAAATTATATTTTTGGTGACAAAATTTGGAGAACGTTGAAAATTCACTTATAACTGACGAAGTACGTCTCATTAAGAAATATTTTGCCTAAGAAATCTTTGTAAACTAACACTGTTGCGAGGAATGACTATTTCTTTATGACAAAACTTTGATTGATTATTATGTCTTAAATATTTTAATATTAATTAGTTCGTGTTGTAAAACAATGTGGAATTGATTAAAAAGCATTTGTATACACATATTGTGTCGTAAGCCAAAGTCGGAATGTGAGGAAAATGACGTTAGGAGATGTTTTTGAAACCAAAACCTACTAAATAAACAAAAAAATAACCTGTTTTTAACACGCTTTTATTAGCTTGAGTTGTATGTATGTATGTATGTATCTATGTATGTAACGGAATCTTTGAACTTAATTTTCACCAGTTTCCAGAAGTCTGATTAATTTGAAACTTTGCATACGTATCAAGGACCGATGACAATGCAATAATTTGATAACAGTTTCCCATTATCCTTATTAGGACGGCCAGGATTAATAAATTCTTTTAATAATAAAAAAATATATAAATATAAAAATAAATTTAAAAATAAATAAAATAATAATAATAATTTATATAAATTTCCAGCGAGTGACGAAGGGGTAACGAATATTGAAATAATATATTTATAAATTTAATTGCACTCACGTATTACACTTAGTACAGGTATCAATTAAAAAAAATCCTTTTATCTCTTTCTGTATCGAACTGTATGACTGGAGACTTGAAATGATACACACCAAGTACACCAAATTTTTTTTTTAATTTTCGCCGTTTTTTATGAACGTTTTTTTTTAATCAGAAACGTATTACGTACTTGGTTTTCTATTTGATTTAATATTTTTTTGTAAAAATTAAAAATTTTGTTTATTTTCTGGTAACACGGACTTCTGTGATACCTAGCGATATTAAATAGCATGAAATACATTGTAAATACAAATCATAATAAATTTAATGATCTAAACTAGCCAACCAATGCGCCGGAAGCGTTATTTAGCCTATTTCTAAGAAACACCCAGTACTAAGATAAATTGAAAATTAAATAGATTTGGGAAAATTATTAGTATAACTAACAGACATTTAGTGTGAATAACAGTGACATCTAGTGGCGGTTTGGGTGATCATTGAGTAAAACATTATCGCCCCCCCACGTGAAAGATGACGTTACTTTCTTTGTAATATTTTCAATTTTCATTTTTGTAGTACAGTTGCACGGCCCTGGGCTCGTGGACTGCGGTTAATGTACACGCGCGCAATGGACATTGAAGTTCCTTCTGCGTAAAGTTCCAGGGTGGACTGGTCGAATGGACTGAGTGATGTCTATTAAAGTAAGGTTGTGCGTTGGATTAACCTGCTGATTCCCTGATGGACTTGATGCTAATTTCGAAGGAATCGTTCACGATACCAATATAAAACCGTGGGTGGAAGCTATTACTATATACTTATTATACTTAGTAGACCTCTTGTGCCGAACCATTTCAGACCCACGGTACCCCTGGCCATACCCCCGGTGGTACCGTGGGTTTTTAAAAGTTAAACGGTACCATCGACTACTAGTGTTGTGATGCAACAGCCATGGCTGATAAAACACGGTGTTAACAGTAAATAGGCAATTACTATAATATGTTTATTATTCTAAAATAACTAAAAAGACATTTTGTATAACAAATCATAGCTTTTTTGAAGCTTTTCACTAAACCAACATGTCACACACTACAAAAAAAATGTATAGGTACTACGTAATTAACGCAATTTCTCTAGTCCGTAGCCTACAGATATGTCTTTATGTACAATTTGGAGCTGTATGCTCATTATGTAATCATCGTTGACGATTTGATCTTTGCGTCTTTTTTTTGGAATCATCTCCAAAGTGTGAACTTGCTCTAGTACGTGAAGCAATCGCATCAACGTAACCGTGTTTTTATTAATCAGTTTGTTTATTTTTGAGTGGAAGGCTTCTAAAATGTTTGTTGTTCGGTGGCGTTCACCAAACACACTAATTATTTTCGGACTATGGACCTTGAACCAAAACGATTCAAGATATTTTATAAATGCTTCTGGTATGTTATCGGCTTCAGCTTTTATGTAGTCCATACCCTGTTGAATATTGTCTTCAGGAAGAAGCGGCAAGGCACTTGCCAATGCAACGATTCTACGCCCAGATTTCGTTTTTGTGCATCGTATCGACTTGCCTTTCTTCCAAATGTTGCGAGTCCAATGATAATAGCACCCTCGTAATGTAATATCTGGACATACATTCAAAATTGCATTCATCGCACCTTTTTCGTAGTCAGTGTGAACTTTATGTGGACTCCACTCTGGAAGTTGCGATTTTATCATATTGAACAAAATCGTATAACTTTTTTCAGTTCGATCCGACATTAGTGCGAAGATTAAGGGTCTTAATTTAATTGTTTCCACACCACTCCCTATGTCAACGTGAATGTTATATAATTGTGCAAAGGGTTTTGGGCAACAGTAAAAAGTACCATCAAAAAAGTATTCTTTTATATTCGGAATTATTAATCGAGACTCCTTTGAGCAAAAAGCAATGATCCGGGTTTGTTTGTTTCCTTCCTCGCAATAATAATCGGCTAAAATTAAATTATGATATTTAATGGGCACTTCAATTTCTTTCACATTCCGAAATACAGTTTTGGAAACTTGTGCTGACTTGTTTCGCGCATCTTGAAGGAAGTGCTTTACGCTTTCATATCGAGGATATTCCCCATTCACAAAATTCAGTCCAGAATTTTTAAATTCTTTCTTTTTCTCGTCGTATAGTTGTTCGATGGGTTTATCCGAATTAAGCACTCCTTCACGCAGCTTTATCTTTTCTTTTAATATTTCATTACTCAATCCATTTAACTCACAACTATGATCTTTGCTTTTGATAAATATGCAATCCTAAAATGAAACATAGACGTAAGTTACTTAGTACGAAACTCTGAAAACTGGAATAATTATTAAAAAATACATTACAGCATTACCTTTGAAATTTTGACAGTACCACAACATTTACTTTTATTGTATGTAGAACACCGCCATAATGTTGACCCATCTGTGTAAGTCTTGTGTCGATGGTAACGGTAATTACCCCGAAGAAGGGCGGTTCCGCCATTTATTTTAATGTAATCTATTTCCATTGACTTTTCTTTATCTTCCTCTTCCATGGTATTTTCTCACAAGTACAGAAAGAACTCGCAAAATATTAATATTACAATTCCCTTGTTTTTTTAGACATTTGAAAGAAGAAAAATAAGAACACACTTTCAAAAACCCAAGAGGTTGTAAACAGAAGAGGTTTTACTATTTAAACGCAAAACAGGTTTTACCAACTATTTAATAGCAAATATAGGTACTTACTTGCATTCATTATTGGAATATGCATTTTCTATTATTTACCTAATTAACTAGTTATCATGCGAGAGATATATAGGTCAACACATCACTAGGGTCACATACTTGATGGTACCGTTTAACTTTTAAAAACCCACGGTACCACCGGGGGTATGGCCAGGGGTACCGTGGGTCTGAAATGGTGCCGAACTGGCCCTGAGCTATAGGTTTCATAAATTAAACAAGGTATTTGAAGATTTTATTTATTTTCATCCATTAAAAATATATGAACATTTAAACACTTAGGTAGGTATGATGGAGTCACCACTAGTCCTCCGTAATTCGGTCACATTCATTTCATAACAACATCTAGAGTTCAAATATATAAAGTAACTTAATATTTTGAATTTTTTTATTACTTAGTAACTATACATTTAGGCCAAAATTGTGGCACATTGACGACATCTTATTTCTATAAAACCATACGCACCTACCATCTCGTACATGGCCTGAAATGACATTCCCTTATCGTAGGCGCATAGGGTCCGGGCAGCTACAAACTATTCGTACATTAAATCTAGACACAACAAAGATATTTCTAATAATATTATGTGGTGTCCAATGTCGTTATGCAAAATTGGTGGAAGGAGTTAAATAATATAAGTTAAAACCCAGTCAACTGTGCGTTGGGCACCGCCTAGTATTTAAAAAAGTGGTGTTTAGTAGTTATCTAATAAACACAACTTTTTTTAAATACTGTCTGAAATTGCAATGGTCAAAAGTTGGCGGGGTATCGAGGTACATAGCTCATTTTGATGATCATTTTTACCTTCAAGTACTTGTCCTTAACAAAGCCAATCAAAATTAGCTTGTGGTCGGACAATATGTAGTTGTAAGACATAAATTAGGTAACGCGAGTGCCTAGCTATAAGATGTCTACAGGTATCTGGTCGGTGCGTCGGACACACAGTGTACACATGGCCACACATCAAGCTAATGTTTTCCAGTATAAACTGATCTCACATTATACAGAATTTCCATACACCGACGTCATGTCATACTGGAAATATATAGTTTGATGTGTAGCCATGTGTACAAGCATATTGATACGAATTAGAAAAGTTTATTTTGCTTAACTTTATAAGGGTATACTTAGCATTTTTGGTATACCCACATATTACATTTTTCTCATAACTAATAGATCAATCTTAACCGCCATAGTATTTTTTAAAGTACAGTAATAAATTACCTTTGGAACTATTTTTTATTTCAAATTTTGGAGCTCATGTCTTATTACGTTTTTGTGGGAGGGAATGCTTAATTTTTAATAAAGTTGCCACTTTAAAGCTTAATATCTCAAAAAGGATTTATTAAATCGGGGAACAGTCTTTACAACCTCAACTTATTTCAAATCTTAACTAATATTATGAATGCGAAAGTAACTCTGTCTGTCTGTCGTGCTTTCACGCCAAAACTACTGTATCTAAATATGACGAAATTTGGCATTGAGATATTTAGAGACCCGGGGAAGGACATAGGATAGTTTTTATCCGACTGCGCAGAAAGAAGTCAATTGTTCAGCGCGACAACCGACAACCGGGCGCAGTCGCGTTCGGAAAGCTAGGACTTGTTATTCGACAGGTACCCCGCATTACGAGTTAAGAAAAAAGTCGTAAAGTAATTTACGGCAGGGGCCGGAGCATGTTGCTCCATGACGTTACGGGCAGTTACTCTAAAAAATAGTTCAGACATGAAATTGCGGGCACAGATAATACATAAATATTTATGCCAACTCCAACCATGACGGATGCCCTAAAAAAGCGGTCAAGTGCAAGTCGAACTCCTGCGTCAAAGGTTCTGTACCTACCGATGAATTTTGAACTTTAGTAGTTAGTATTTGGATATTTTCCATTATTTGTGCTGTAAGACCTTGTTTTTAACAAAATTTCGTGATACTAGGTCAACGGGAACTTTTTTAAACTACGAGGTTTTTACCTGTAGAGAAAACACATCTATGTAACATTAATTTAACACATAGAAGATCGAAACTACAGCAGTGTTTAGTACGCCTAATACTTATCAATAACACTTACATGCAATGATCGTTTAGTAACGAAATCATGCACGATCTAACACGAAATAGTTGTCATACATCATGATAATGAAAACACATTTAATAATAAACATCCAATAATGTCAATATAATCATCATTTGGCTCAAGGATCATAGAATAGTAATTCTAAACCAAACAAATAACACAAATCCTTACTGAATAATTATGAATGCGAAAGTAACTCTGTCCGTCTGTCGCACTTTCACGTTAGCACTACTAACTCGGTTTGGACAAAATTTGGTATGGAGACTGTTTGAGACCCGGGGAAAAACACAGGATAGTTTTTATCGACTGTGCAAAAACAAGTTAACGGTTTATCGCGATAAACCTACGCGCGGCCGCAGTCGCGGTCTGAAATCTAGGTAATTATAAAAAATCAAATTTTAATAATAACATAATTGTTAGAATGCTAACAATATTATAATCCTACTAATATTATAAATGCGAAAGTAAGTGTGTGTGTGTGAAGGTTTGTTACCGCGTATCTCCATAACCGCTCAACTGATTTAATTGAAAATTGAAATGTAGGTAGTGTATACCCTGGAATCGGACATAGGCTAACAATATTTCCAAAAATCATCCCCTAATAGGGTTAAATAGAGGGGTGAAGTTTGTATGCAACTTTTTACTCCTTGGTCCTATTAATTTAAAATTCGGTACAGATAAACCTTAAGACAAATAATGAGATACGGGTTTTTTATTTTTCCATAATTACCCCTATGAGGTGTGGATAATGAGCTTTATTGGTAAAAATTAAAATTTCTCATTATCTGTATAGTCTCAAGTCCGATTCACTCCAAATTTGGCACACATATACCTTAAAAAAAATCATGAAATACGTGTTTTTTATTTTTCCAAAACTACCCCCGGTGAGGGTGTTAAATGAGTTTATTTGGAAAAATTAAATATTCCATAACTGTTTAGTCCTTGGTCCGATTTCCTTCAAATTTGGTATAAATAAAGCTCAAAACAAATAATGAAATACGTGTTTTTTATTTTTTCAATTTTTTTTATTTTCATCCTAATATTAAGCGGGCAAAGCCTCAGAAATTATTCTGAGGGTGATTTTCTTCAAAGTTGATATCGTAACTCCTTCGTAATTTTGATCTAAATTACTTTTTATTTTGACACAATGACATGTTTGATAACTCAATGCTACGAATAGAATTCGAAATTTAAATTTCATTTCTTATAAGTATGGTCTAAGAGCCGTAGGATTTTTAAGAAACGCCTATTGATTTATGGATATACCTATGGGCGCTTGACGATTTCAAAATGTTGCTTACACTTCTACACTACTGAACTAATTTTGTATGAAGATTGTTCGAGACCCGTAAAGGATAGTTTTATCCGACTGCGAAAAAAGGGATTAATGGTCTAGCGCGATAACCAACATCCGCGGGCGAAGCCGCGGGCGGAAAACTAGTATATCTATATAATCTGTATAAAGTAATATTTTATTTGTATTGAATTCTGGTCAATTTTTGTAAGTAATTAATAAATTGTTATCTTTATAAAACCCGTACATAATTACGGTATGAGAGACACCCCTTCGGAAGAGAATTGAGGAAACAATATTATTTTACTAAGACGGCCGGTATTATGAAACAATTAACAGATTTTTATGATCCGTCAAGGTACAATCTTCCGTAAGATATAGTTTGGCCATTCTTCTTTTATTTATTCATATAGAAAACTAACTTACAAAATAATCACAGCTGTCAGTTTCCATAAATCCAATAATAACTAAAAAAAATAAAGACTGAGTTTAATAAGGAATATTGTTATTTGCAAAGTCTATGTCATTTTCTGCATGAAAATAGATCTCAGACAAATCATCGTTGTGCTCCAGATGCTCTTGCTCCTCGTCTTCGTCCTCGTAAGGGTTCAAGATGTGCTCTGGCTCGTAATCAGATTCTGATTCAGAGTCATCATCGCCAAAGGAATAATTAAATTCCTCTTCGGATTCATCGGGCCGAAGATTGTTAACTACTGTCATATAGTGGCACACGATCGTAGGTGGGTCTCCAGGCGTGGCTGGGGGGATTGTTTTATATATTGGCACCCTGAACAAGTACGGCATTGTCGCACCAGGATGTGTCTGAAGGCCGGAATGCGGGCCGCTCAACAAGCTGGTCTGCGGTCCAGTCACTGGGCTGGTCTCCTGGCCGGTCTGCGATCCGGTCAGTGAGCTGGCCTCTTGGCCGGTCTGTGGTCCGGTCGGTGAGCTGATCTCTTGGCCGGTCTGTATCCCGGTCGGTGATCTGATCTCTTGGCCGGTCTGAGATCCGGTCAGTGAGCTGGTCTCTTGGCCGGTCTGTGATCCGGTCGGTGATCTGATCTCTTGGCCGGTCTGCGATCCGGTCAGTGAGCTGGTCTCCTGGCCGGTCTGCGGTCCGATAAGTGGGCTAGCCTCCTGGCCTGTCTGCGTTCCGATCAGAGAGCTGATCTCTTGGCCGGTCTGTGGTCCGGTCGGTGATCTGATCTCTTGGCCGGTCTGCGATCCGGTCAGTGAGCTGGTCTCCTGGCCGGTCTGCGGTCCGATAAGTGGGCTAGCCTCCTGGCCTGTCTGCGTTCTGATCAGAGAGCTGGTCTCTTGGCCGGTCAATGAGCTTGTCTGTTGATAGGTTTTTTGATCAGTCTGTTGGGTAGAAGTGTCTGTTAGTACGTTTGTAGCTGCGGAAGATCCACCCTCGGCCGGTCGTTCGGCCGATATCTCAGTAGGGGCTCGTGGATTGCGGTTAATGTACACGCGCGCAATGGCCATTGAAGTTTCTTGTGTGTAAAGTTCCAGGGTGGACTGGTCGAATGGGTTGAGTGATGTCCAGAAAGGTTGTGCGTTGGCTTGATTTTCTAACTCTCTGATAGAGTTGAGGGCAGCCTCGAAAGAATCTCTGTAACACAATACTAATATAAAATCTCCAGCATTTTTATAAAAAATGTGAGTACATGGTTAGGAATTATAAGTCAGTCTATTTTTTGTCAAAATAACAAATCAAATTTAAATTTACATAATAAATCAAACTAAATATTAGTAAAAATATACTAGCAGGAAAATAATATATAATAATATACCTATAGGGAATATGCATATCTATTTAAATCAAAAAATTAATCCCTATTTCTCTTGATCACGAGTGAACTAATTCTTTTTCCATTTCGCTAATTCTTTTTTTAGAAAATTCCCTTGAAGTATGACTCTTACGCTAAGAAAATTAAAAAAAAATATTTTTATGGAATCTTTTATGTATCTTTATTCAATAGGTCTGAGAATCGGTCGTAATTTATTTTCGGACCCGGTAGGTGGCGACGTCTGCGGAGTCCGCTAGTTGTCTATATTTATTATATAAATATTTTCGGACCCGGTAGGTGGCGACGTCTGCGGAGTCCGCTAGTTGTCTATATTTATTATATAAATATTTTCGGACCCGGTAGGTGGCGACGTCTGCGGAGTCCGCTAGTTGTCTATATTTATTATATAAATATTTTACCTTTATACTTTGCTATACCGACATTAAATCTCACAAGTCCGATTTACATTTAATATGCATTAATAACTACAGTTAGCGGTGGCGCAGCGGTATCGGCCTCGCCTTTGACCTATAAGGTCGCGGGTTCGATCCGCGGGGTCGTGCCCACTCATCTTTGTGTGAATTGTTTCATCTGCGCTGCTCAATATTAGTGAACGAAAACATTGTGAGGAAACCGGCATGTCTAATACCTAATCATTCGAAGACATGAGATATTTACCAATGTGGCATTTGGCCAGCGAGTGTGGATTAAGGCGTAATCGCTCTCGGCTCGTAACATAAGTAAAAAGTGTTAAAGTGAAGAGATGTGATCCCAACATTATGCGAAATTAATTAAATTCTGACTAGCTTTAAATAAAATAGACATTAGTATTCCCTATTCGCAAAATAAAGTAAAATATGATAATAATGTAGTCTTAGTCACAAAAATAATAATAAACCGGCCAAAAGCGTGTCTGGCTACACTAGGGTTCCGTAGTGGTTCGTCTTAGTATGCGTACTTCTAAGTACTAGGAAAATCTTCGATAGCATTAACTTATTAAAACGGGCTCTTCAAAAGAAATTGGAAGAAATATTTTATATTGGAGAACCTACCACCTATCCTCGTTAAATTGTAAAACAAACTTAGCCGTGACAGGTTTCCTTTAAAATTCAACATATTATTTTAAACCATTACCGTGCATTTATTCTCAAATCTACAAACAACGGTTATAGAAGGCGGAAGCACAGCTTTACAGCTGTATTTCCCATTTATTTGATCCCTAAATTGGAAAGCGTTCTTAACACCTCTACAATTTTTTTAATATGTCGTCTGACGATATGACACTACACAGGAAAAAAACATTATGACAGTTTCCCGTGTGTACACACGACTACACATCATGCTATACAAATCCAATTTAATCTGACCTCTCTTTGTACGGAACTCCTATTCTATGCTACGTCAGCATAAACTGGAAATATATAGCTTGATGTGGAACCGTGTGTATTACATGAAAATGATTGATTTTTCATAATTTTATTTTGCAACTTAGTCAGGGCTCTTTGATATAAACTACGTTTGATATGTTACAACTCTGTATTACAAAGCATGTCTAAGCTTATGGCGAAAGTATGCGCGTTCTAGTTTACTGCGGAACCCTAGAAACATAGATTCACACTCGACCTTATTTGTTAAAAAGAAATGGAAAATAATATTTGAGGAAAATAATAAAAAATAAAAATTACGTACTTAATCGTCAGCTGGGGGGTCAACATTATATGTTGGTAACATTGAAGTGAAGAACCTGTATAAAGCCGAGGCACTGGTATCGGCATTTTGCGGTAAGGGGCGTGGTTCGTAGGCTGGCGGGTAGTTGTAGCGGTTTACACCGCGCTCGTCCATCGGATTCCATCCACAACTTTCATTATACTCCGTCAGTGGCTGTCAAGTATATTATTATTATTAGTACTTATGGCGATGTATTTCCAAAAAGTAGCATTTTCAAACATCTACTTCAACTACTTTTACATACTGTGATTTGAAATAATATAGTATCTTTCAGATAAAACAAGAATTTTAAATGATGCCTTCCGAAATTTATAAAAATCGATATCACTTAAAGTTAACACAGTTAACACGACAATTGTATTATTCGATAGTTTTAACCAAATCTAAGGTTCTACTTCGCATGTTTTCGATATATTTTAGTAACAAAAATTATACTTAATTAACTTCCGCATGATCTTTGTTTGATTCCGTTTAAATTCAGGTCTGGGTGAATGTGACGTTATACCTAAGATCTTAATGGGTGTTGCTTTAGGAATTAACGAGGGGGAAATCCAAGATTGCGGATGTAGTATTTTCCATAAAGTCATGATAGCTGTCATTTTTAAGGTTACCGCGAGCTTAGATTACATAAATGACAATTATTTTAAGATCGGTGGTGGCTGGAACTATTTACTATGAACTAACTATGAATAATAGTTATGGTGAACAATAATAATAAAAATAATACATGTATAAATTTCAATAATTTTCATACAAAATTGCACATTAGGCACCAATTTACCTACGTGTAGGTACATACTAAATCACAGCTCAATTGGCGAGCGACCGAGTGAAACTCGTAGGGGAGTATGAGTTTCAATTGCTCTTGGCCAAACTTAGTAAAAACATTATTGAACAACGATGTAAAATAACGTTGATAAGTTTATATTGTGCTCTCTTTACTGTGACGTCTTACCGAGCCGAGGTATATCTTCGCGCTCGTGTTTGCGTATGTATATAGATAGTTACGTCCTAACGCTAATTTACTATTTACTTTTAAGGGTCAGAAATGTATGTAACACGAAGTAAATTTATATTTACAAATACGAGTAAATAAGTTATGCACAGCTTACCGTTTCAATAATCAAATTGGCCATGTTTGTTATAGCATCAATATGACGTTGTATTTCAATTGGCCATACTCGAAATATTGAGTGTCGGAGTACAGTCAGGGCAGTTGCGTTTTCCTACCAAATAAAAACTAACATTAATGGATTGTCATATGAAACCACCTACACAAGCAAGCAACGGAATCTGCAACCGAATTAAAATGCTTGCATTTAAGTACTGTTGCCAATAAATCGGATTCTATAAAAATAGTTCCCGCATTTAATCAAATATTGTGAACGGGCTGTAACAAGTGACTTTTTAGCTCTATAATAAAATATTAGAAACTCACACGGAGACTCCTAGAGTTTATGTAGTTTTCACAAACTTCATTTAGGTTTTTCAGTAACCACTCCATGACACCGGGTTCCCGCCAAAGATCCCATGTTAGTTTAGTGTACACCATGATCAGTTCGTCCAGAGCAACGTTAGGACTGAAAAGAAAAAAAACAGTTATAGCAACTCTCTGAGATTACAAAGTAGCACTGGGCAGCACTGGCTAACCATCCATTTTCTCTAGCATAGGCTAAATCGATAGGCGAACGAAGATATAGTAAAACCTAACTTCATTAACAAACCATTTTCGCCATTGCAATTGCACGCTTAGCAGACCATATTCGCACAGCATAAGTTTAGCAAAGGATATTGGAGCTTTACATTTTAGCAATATTTCGTAGTAAAGTTTAAAACGGTCTACTAACTGTGTAGATGGTATTTCGAAAGGTTACACTAATAACTTTCAACTTAAGACAGCATGTATTACAAAATTCAGTACTTATATATATGTCGGAGAAGTCATTAGTACGGTAGCATACTTGACAGCGAGGCGGCAGCGCGTCGGGTCGACACGCTTCGACAGAGTCTAGCCTGAGGTCCGCACGGGCGACGAGTGGGGATTGTCGCTACACGAACTGTGTGCCCCAGTTCTCTACAGACGTCCGTGCGACCAACATCGGTCTCGGAACTGTCTTACCACTCGTTGTATTATTATTTTTTTTTTACATTTTTACATTTCGTAACAAAGTAATAGTGTGATTAAATTATTTGGTTTTCTGCTCGTTACCACACCCACTCAATAAGTTTTCTGGCGATGACTGTCCCTCTGATCGGCCCCCTGTACCGAAATCAGAATTGGGATAAAGGAGCAGACAAACCATCACCTAACTGAAACTACGCAACGCCGTGAAAAATAAAATGACGGGAGTGGTGACAGCTGGCGACGTGAACAAAAGGATCTCACATCTTTACCCGGTGCCCTAATGGAAGTGGAGGTGTCGAGGTTTCACGCTGCAAGCGACACGTGAGGGTCGACGTGTGCGTGGTTGATCCACCGGGACGAACTTTAAACATCAAGGTCAGTCGTTCTTTTTCTATTAAGATTCCGGTGCCGAGTGTTCACTCGTTAAAGAGAGTAAACGTAGTAGTAAAAGAGTACAAATGTTGTAACCTTAAAGGGTCAGTCAAGGATACTTGGCATTGTTTAAATTATTTGTTTTGTTGAAATCGATAATTTAATCGAGATTTTATTGTACCTTATGCCTGATGTAGTGATTTTATTTACGAAGTGATATGATATTAGGCCGCGAAGTATTGTTGCAAGGTTTTATTGTTAGTATGACCGCGACTCATTTTAAAATTTGAAAAGTTCTCGATATAACGATTGTAATTTGCAATTATCAGTGAGTACCACCGAACTGTTTAATAATAATGATTTACCCTCGATAAATTGTTTTACCGTTGTTGACAATCACGTTTCGCGAGAACATAAATCGGGTATTGTCTATGTGTTGTCTCGTTATTTAGATTATTTAACAACTGGTATGTCGCTGACATGCGTAACTACAGGTGAGCTTGTTTTTTTTCGCTTAGTTGAACCTTATTTGGTTGCTCAAAAATTACCGTATCGTTTTAGTGCGGAAGAAAGAAAAACGATCATGAGCGTGTAGATGAGTTATTGCGTGCAAATATTATTTCACTAGGTGATTTAACTTTTCATTATAGCTAAGTTAAGACAGTTTAAAGGCTTAATCGCACACTTCAGACAGTTAGACTGCTAATATCCAGTCTCTTTGGGAGGCCATGGTTGAGCGCTTAAACTTGTCTCTTAAAGCGGTTTCCGATTGGGGTGACGCCAAACTGGTCAAGTTTAATGCTGCTAAAACCCAGGCGTGTCTATTCTCTGCAAAAAAAGGCCATTTTAATTGGCTCCTACTTTTCAAAGTGTATCCGTGCGTATTACAGACCACTTTGAGCTTCTTGGCGTCAATATGACTTTGAACCTCAATTTTGAGCCGTACATTGAGCCCATGGCTCAACTCGCTGCCAAAAAGCTAGGTGTCCTCGCGAATACGTCAGTACTTCACGCCAAAACAGATGCTCAAGCTATATCAAGCACAAGTTCGCTCATGCATAGAGTACTGCTCGCATCTTTAGGATGGGTCAGCTAAATACCAACTCAAGGCATTGGAGTCTATAGAAAGGCGAGCCAAGAGGCTTATTAGCAACGAATCCCTCGTCAAAGCTAAATTGTAAGCCTCGAGCATCGCCGCATAGTCGCTGGTCTTTCGGTCTTTTACCGGACACACTTCAGAAAGTGTGCGTTAGGATTAAACAATCTTATTCCCCCATCCCCGTTCTTCCACTGGACAATTGGAGGTGCGGCTGTGCGCCGCCGTTATATGGTGGAAATTCTAGGGGTACGCACAAAGCGCTTTGTTTCCACTTTCACTGTGCGAACTGCCGGGTTGTGAGGTTCGCTGCCGGCGTCTATGTTTCTTTATAGCTGTAATCTGCAGGTCTTCAAGTCACGAGCGAATCGGTATTTACTGGGTAAGTGCGTTCCATCGTGGACTGCAACATTGTTTCACATCTGGCAGGTTGTGGTCAAGCGCATGCCTATTTTAAGATAATAAAAAAAGTAAGTGCCTAATTTTGGACCAACAGCGCCACGAGTACATTAGGAAAGAAGTAATTTATGACGATTTACGCAATATAGATAGGGCCGCATTCTATGAAAACAAAGTAAATTCTACAAGATAAAGGTAAAGGTCAATAATTTTTCGATGGGAGAGTTTGTTTTGATTATGAACAAGTAGTGTAATCATATTAAGTTAGATCCCAAATTAAAGGACCGTCCGAGGTCATAGAAGTTCTTGACAGTGACCATTATAATTTAAAAGCACTACATTGTAACCGTACCTACAAATACGCACATGAAAGCTTGCAAAAAAAGAAATCCGGTGAATCAAAGTATAACTGACGAAATTGAGGTAGAGTAAAGTAGTCGTGATGATGACGACGAGATTGTTTAAGCTTGCATAATGATTGGACCGTACCGGAGGTTGTCGTGTAGCCGTAGCTCAGTAGAAATCGGCATCTACTACATTGTAGTAGTCCGTGAGTACGCGGTAGTGCAGTCAACTCCGGCAGAGGTCGGGTTTCTTGGGAAACCGTGAGTCCAGGAGAGACTCGGCGTTCCCGTGGGGGTTCGCATAAAGTTGAGTAACTGGAGGTTACTGGGCTATGTGTAGCCAATGGTCATATGCAGAGCTTAAATTAGTTTACTTATTGTAAATGATTGTCTCTTGTGTGAGAGTGTAAGTTTTAGTAGTCAGTTGTGCTTTGAGTTTCTGATTTTGATATTGAAGTGATTTAACTGAATAAGTGCTATTGATTGTTCATTGATTTTTGGTAATCAGGTTTCCTTAATGTAATAAAAAAAAAAAGAAGTTTAGAGTTCTGTTAAATTTGGGGATTTCTGGAAATCTTTATCTTTATCTTTGTCTAAAGCCAGGAACTTGTTCCTTCTAGATTAGTAGGCCAGGCGTGACTGAACTATGTGATACTGTGTGTTGAATATTGTTTCAGAATAACACACAGAGACGTGTGTCTCGCAGGATGGCCGTGTCGGAGAAGTCATTAGTACGGTAGCATACTTGACAGCGAGGCGGCAGCGCGTCGGGTCGACACGCTTCGACAGAGTCTAGCCTGAGGTCCGCACGGGCGACGAGTGGGGATTGTCGCTACACGAACTGTGTGCCCCAGTTCTCTACAGACGTCCGTGCGACCAACATCGGTCTCGGAACTGTCTTACCACTCGTTGTATTATTATTTTTTTTTACATTTTTACATTTCGTAACAAAGTAATAGTGTGATTAAATTATTTGGTTTTCTGCTCGTTACCACACCCACTCAATAAGTTTTCTGGCGATGACTGTCCCTCTGATCGGCCCCCTGTACCGAAATATAAATAATTATTTCATATTTCTCTTATTTGTTAAATTTTTTGATAGGTAAAACATAGTTACGGTGTTGGAGGGTCCGGCTTAAACAGCACGTGGTTTTTGATCATCGAATTATTGCGGCTCGCATACTCTAATATATTTACTACCACTTGTGGGTATCCTAAGATCGCAGTCTGCAGCAACTTATCAGCTTCGGAAAAGTCATCTGTAAAATTATATTAATATTCTTGTAAATAGAAAAGCACTTAAGAATCTCAACATTAACGTAAAATAGGGGTTAGAACGTGCCACATACAACAAGTGGTGAACTATCACAATACCCACACTTAAATGTTTATTATGGCTTTTCACATTTTAAGCGCTTGGGCAAACATAAATTGCTGTGCCCCAAGCGCCCGACTATGAAATACTATGAATATAAACTAATGGCCTTATTCATAAAAATCTTATGAAACTAGTTAAAATTGACTTTGCCTCTTTCTTAATTGCATAAATGTCAAGATGACAGACAAAGACAAACGAATTATAAACTTATTATACCTAAAACCTACAATAAATTGGAAGGTGCAAAAGATAAAAATAGAAATAATAAAACCTTCAAGTTGTTATGTTTCGCTATAGTGTTTTAACAATATTAAGTTTTGTATTACATCCGATTCCGTGGGGTGAGGACTTGGTGATTTGTAATACAGGTTGCACCTATAATAGACACCAGCTCCTCATGGAAAGAAATCGTGTTCTGTAGATGTAGAAACACGATACAAGCGGTAGGGGCACGGAAATATATGTCGCTTAAATGCGACGCAAGACAAAAAGGTTAATAATATGTTTACGTTCTAACCCCACAGCACAAACCATACCATTTTCTTTTTTAGTAACATGGTAATGCGCGAGCGCATTCGAGAACTGTATATTAAACATCATTCCGGCCTCTCGCTGTTTGTTGAAGTATTTACAAGCGCTAATGAGCCACTTATGCTCCCGGGCTCTTAAAGCGAATGTGTCAAAAACAAACAGAACCGCAAGTGGATCGTTAGGATCCAAATTAAGCATCATTTTTGCTATCTCGAGTGCCGTTCTGTGTAAGGCTTTATTAGACAACATGTAGGCGTAACGCAGCATAGCCACATGGAATGGTCGATTCTCCAAGTATTTATATTCAAGGCGTACGTCACTCTGTAAGAAAAAAAAGTTTAAGGGGTTTTATTTGCTAGCTATCGAGTACGCACGACTACACATTAAGCTATACATTACCAGTATAAGCTAATCTTGCATTGTATAGGATTTCCGTACAACAAGAGCTCAGCTTATACTGGAACCTATGTATAGTCAGTGAATTTCATATGAACATAATAGTTTACGAGTAGAAAATTTAAGAAAATTCAATAAAAAAATCGTAAAACATTATTATTGAAATAGTAACGTAGACACTTACGCTGCTCAAATTAAACGAGGGATGCGCTACGTACTGTAAGTACGTCACCACATTCTCAAGAATTTTATTAGCCAGGGTAATTTCATCAATGCGAAACAGATTGTCGGATGCCTGAAATATAATAAATCTATACAATATAAAATATGTCGCCATAAGATAACTATAGCTGTTATATGAATAAAATTATATCATTAGAGTAGGTAATCATACACCGGGACTTAATTATAGGTACCTACTACAGTTACTTAGTAGTTTTACCTGTAAAGCTTTCCGGCTTCGTATTTTTGCCGCTCGCGCCGCCATATTACAAAAATTTTGTTTTAAGTTCCGTCTTATACGAATACTTGGTCTAGCTTCATTTACTCTACTTACTCATCTAGAAAGTATCCTTATGTCCCGACCACTCTGTATCTTGCCTACCGCAGTCATCGACTAATATTTCGCGTCCTATCCCGGCCCACTTCCTAATTGAAAGACCATACACCGCCCTGCCCACAAGAGAGGCACCCCATGACAAATTTAGCCCTAATCTTGGGTGAGAGGTAGGCAACCATCATGTTAAGCGCTTCTTATCTTTGTAACAGCCCATTCTAGTGACTCGTAGTATTGCTAAATATTACAGTCTCCCACTGGCCACTAGATTGCTTGCGAGTTTTACTAGTCTATGGTAACAATAACCATAGACGAAACAATCCATGCACTCTAGGTTTTATCTATGTTTTATCACACTCGGATGTAGGTAACATCTCGTCAGAACTCTTATCTGAACTATAGTTTTTTTAATATACATTTTGCTCAACCCCGGAACCACAGTAAGGCGAAGCAGAGAGCTCACAGGCATACTCTTTAAAACTGCTTTTATTCAGAACGCAACCATTAACAAAAAAAACTGCTTTCAAGCGCCATTTTTACAACACACACGATAGCATAGACGGATTCAGAAAGAGCACATCAATCTATGTTATTAACAATTTTTAAACTCCAGGTAAAATTTCCAGGTAACAACAATATTTTTCGTACTAGAATTATAGCTGACTTACTCTAGTGAAATCTACCATGGGATGAAATAAAACAATTTACGTAGGTCAGGTTAGGTTTTCTTAATAATAGAGGTAAGTTGAGATTTATAATAAATATATACAATAGTCTTATTTAGAAATGGTTTTTTTAATAAAACATTATTTTCAATGTTGTGGTGTTATTTACTCACCTCTAACAGACCCTCAATATGCATATATTCGTGAGCTCCAACTCTCACAGGTATTTCCGTCGAATTTGCGTAATTTTTGAGGAAGTTCCGGTGCATTCTTTGGTAATCAGCATCATGGTCAAAAGTAAAATAAATATGACCCCTTTCCTTTTTGATAATAGACATTGTCAATCCTGATAGAAATAAATAATAACATCATTTTAACTGCATTTTAGCTACGTTTATAAGTAATAAGCTTTCCGACTGCAGCTCTGCCCGCGCCTATATCGGTCATCGCGCTAATCCATTACCAAATGTCTTTTTGCGCAGTCAGATAAAAACTATCATATTATGTCCTTCTCCGGTCTCAAACTATCTCCATACCAGATTTCATTCAAATCAGTTCATTAGTTTGAAGCTAAAACGCGAAAGACAAACAGACAGAGCACTTTCGCTTATATAATATTACTAAGGATAATAGTACAATCTAAATATGTAAAATAATAAGAAGGAAAAGATTACACACTTACCAGTCCTTCTAAATGTAAATAATTCAGTCTCTGTCAAAGGGGCAACGACGATTCTCTTTACCATACGCATCTGAGCTTTGGTCCTGTAAATTAAGTAAATGCTTGTATTTGTGCCTAATAGAGTCCATTACAAAGGACCTTCATTTGAAACAAACATCATAGTCTTCTATGTCATAGCATAACTCTGCTGGACCATTCTAGGGTTCTTAAAAAATCAGCTTATTGCGACTGCCAGTGAGCACAAGCGAAGAGGGCAAGAAGCAACGAGAAGCGCGGGCGCAAGCCGCATGCGCGGCTTATCAATATGTACTGAGGCCACCATAAAGGCGATGTTGCATGTCACAGTAGTAAATGGTTGAGTTAGTTTGTATTAACCATCAGTAATGTAAGCAGATAAAGAAAATGAAATGGTAAAATTATTGATATACCTAACATTGTCTGCAGGGTCGTCAGGACCAAACATTCGACGAAGTTCGTTCGTAACGTTTAAGTGCTTTGGCTGCAAAGCCATTAGTAATCTCCCTTGGTTCACTTTGACCGGTACCGGAGGAGGGGGAGCCGGTGGCGGAGGCCCTAACAGTTCATTCACTTCCCGAAGAGACCTGTCTATTTCATCAAGCTGAAACGAAAATTGGATTAAACTAATTTTTAGCATTTTTAAATAAGTAGGTACAATAAAACTACCTAAATAAATATGTCGTTTTTGTTCGCGGCAAACGTAGGGTAGTAGCAAAATATTAGGTTAAGGGTTTAAGACTCCTGCTATATATTGGAGTTTATTTTCTTTGTCCCACTCCTAACGTAGGAAGCATGGGGCGTGGGAGAGCGGGCCTGCTGTACCGCCAGATTCCTGCCTCAGGACTTCATTGGAGAGCATGTGAAGGACTCAGCAACTGCTCGCAATTCTGTTAGACACTAAAATTAGGTTAGACCTGTCAAACCTATATTAATCTAGGCAATTTTAGCGATTGTTGGTGTATCTTATAAGATAGATATACTTACACAGATAATGCTTGCGACTCTATTGTTATAACAATAGAGTCGCAAGCATTATCTGTGTAAGTCAGATGTTCCAACGCACTTCAAAAGAAAAATGAGTGACAGAGAGTGTTTGCCCACACAGTTGTTCAGAATAATAACTCCAGTCCCTTTTATCCACTATAATAAATATATATGTATACACATTGGAGATTATTTAAGTAGTTTTATTGAAAACTGTAGGTATAATATTATGCTGATGTATACTTAATTTACACTCTACATACTTCTGCCATGTGTTGTTTGGCTCTCAAAGCCTTTGCTTTGCGCCTCCTCTTTTTCTTGGCAGCAGATTGGCTGATAGAAGGAGCTGGGGTAGCGGCAGCCGCTTCTTCTTCAGAATTATCCTCTACTGGCACTGCTTGATCACTCTCTGAATCAGTGATAACAAGCTGAAATAAAGAATTACACAACTATTCAGTAAAAACTACCGAGCTAGATAGACAAAGGATAGATTGTACTAAGTATCTCTTACACTAACTAGAAAAGGGGTGATACGTGTTTAGCAGTTTTGATACTGATAAGAGATACCCAGACAGTCAAGAAAGGCTAATTATAACTGGCTGCGCCGAAGGAATAAAAGGGAGGGGTAGATCGCCAACAAGATGGACACACACTACGCAGGAAGTCACAAGAGCCACAATACAAAGGTCCATCCAAATGGCGCAAGATAGGTTATGCTGGATAAGGCTGGTTAAACAGATTACGCGCAATCCACAATCACGTCCCTCGGACAAGAGAATACAACAGAAGAATAAAACTTTAGTACATTACTTTGCTCTATTGTTAATACTTCCCACAGCATACTACGATTTTTTAGTATTTTGTAACACGTTGGGTTATATTATCGAATTTTCATACGTATACCTAACTTTTTTAGTAGCATAATAATAACCCTACATAATAATAATAATATAGCACGTTACTCAGCAAAGATGTAGCTTTCTGGTGGTGAAAACCAACCGACCCAGTAGTTTTCGAGTTAAAACGTAACAAACAAACAGTCAAATCTTTCCTATTTATAGTATTAGTATTTTATAAAGGTAGATTTAATAATATTATATTATACTAGTTAAAATAAATGAAATAAACTAATCGCACACAAATAATTATTAATTTTAATATAGCTAAGGCTTCGATTAAAATAAACTGGACAAGAAATCGGACAAGATGTAAATAAACAATAACTAACACGAAGAAATTATGCTAGGTTGTCATTCCTCACGCGAGGAGTCCTAGAGATGCGAGAGATGTGGGACCACGCCGGACTTGCGACAAAACTGGCAACGTCGCATATAATGTTACGTTTTGTTTTCTAACTTTATTGATATTGATAAGAAACAGAAAAAAGTTAGAACGGAATAATGAATATCGTTACGTTCCCAGTATAACGTTAAAAAGTAACGTTTCAAGTCCCTGGATTTAAATTCGCGATTTGGAACAATTTTTTTTTATGGACAGCGTTGTCACGTATCATAGAGTCTCAAGTGCATCAAGATTTAATATGATAATTAAACGCTGTAGAAAGGATGTAAAATGACTAGGACAAATGTAAAAAAATCTTTATTTATCAATTCTTGCTGTTGACATTGAAGGTTGCTAGCTGAGATATCTCTTGTATTGTCTCGCAACGGCCGCCATTGTTATATGTTTTGCTATTTGTTCCTATATAAAAACATCAATTAAAATCCTCCTCATTCTAAGACCGCCGGTAATGGCGAACGCCGATCGACGCTGGTACTGTTGTATTTATCAATATGATAGTTAAATTTCCTTTTTTTCTGACATTCATTTACCTGTACACTATTTACAAGCAGTGGGTTTATTTTTAGTTATTGTAGTCTTACATCTAATAAAATGATGTATTTTGTAGAATTTAGGTCAAGAAAAGATTATTGTTGAAGTAGGTACTAAATTAATTAAAATTACTTTTCTATTAAATACACTTTCAAGAACAATTATTATCCTATCTCCACGTATTTTTTTCTTCTTCTACAGATATCGTCTTCTTTTATAGATGATTCATAACCTCACTCCGCACCATAAAATCTCTAAAACATCAGTTAAACATTTGTTTGTTTAATGATACTTAATTGAAAGAATTTATTAATTTAAGTTTGTAGATATGAAGATGTGATGTACCTTAACCGGAAATACAATAAGTTTTTACTGATTCATTACCGCTTAAGAATAATATTACTATTAAGCTCCGAATTCATGTGTATTGAATTTTTTTACAGTTAACTTTCTTAAAATATTCAATATTCTTCGTTTGAAGCTGTGTTTTGTTATTTAGATTGATTTCATGAAACGAAACAGCATGGCGGCTTCTATGCGACCGCAAAGTTAAATTCATTAATTATAAAGTTTCCATGACAATATTCAGATTTAAAAATAATCTTAAGGATGTATTTTGTTATTTCACGCAAAAACTACGCGACGAAATTGGATGCTATTTGGCACAGAGATAGATTAAATTGCTCTGGATTAACACAAAGGCTACTTTTAATCCCAATACCTACTTATTGACATTAATTATGTACCTAGTTTGTACAAAGATTAGACAGCTGTGTTCATTTATTTATGTGATGCATCTTTCGATGTAAACTAACGTTAAGATATTTTTTGCTTGATAATTATAGCATTCATAGTAATATCACAAACTAGTTGAGGTTATTCTTTTGCATCATCATAATTTTGGCGTGCGTTCATATTGTTGCAAGCCGTTGGCGTGGTTCGTAAAATGCTTGCTTTTCACGCCACAGGTCATGGGTTCGATACCCACCAAGTCAATCATTTGTGTGATAAACATGTCTGTTTGTCTTGTGTCTGGGTGTTAAAGAAAAGTATTTTAAGTAATATATTACCAGTTATCTAGTTTCCATAGTACAAGCTCTGCTTACTTGATGACCGTGTGTGTTAATGTCCCACTATATTATTATTATTACTATTATCTTTTTTTATCTCTATGCTATGGAGCTTTTGAAAGGCGTGCGATATATTCAAATACTTCTTTTTTTAGAATGTTCCCTGAAGTACGAACATGGTTCTTAAGCAGAATAAAATAGATAGAAAGCAAAATTAGAAGAACGAAGTTATCCGAGTGAAGAAAGGTTAGGCAAACATTATGATGAGGTCCATATTTGGCAGGTCTGTGACCCGGTAGATGACATTGCTTTACCGGGCAGGACGACGTCTACCGTTTCCGCTACTAATAGATAAAAGTGACTACACATCACGGTAAATACACATCACTGTATCTATATCACTATCACTACATATAAAAGAGACTACACATCACTGTAACGATATCACTGTCACTTCAAATCATGTTAACCACATATCTCAATAACTATTGTCATTGTCACTATACATAAAAGTGACTAAACACCACTGTAATACACGTCACTGTAAATACACACCACTGTAACTATATCACCATCATTACACATCACTGTAAATACACATCACTGTTACTACATATCACTGTTAATACACGCCACTGTAACAATATTAATATTACTACATATAAAAGTGACTACAAATCACTGAAACTATATCAGTATCACTACATATAAAAGTGACTACACATCACTATTATATCACTGTCACTACTTATAAAAGTGACTACACATCACTGTAACTATATCACTGTCACTACATATAAAAGTGACTACACATCACTGTAACTATATCACTGTCACTACATATAAAAGTGACTACACATCACTGTAACTATAGAACTGTCACTACATATAAAAGTGACTACACATTACTGTAACTATAGAACTGTCACTACATATAAAAGTGACTACACATTACTGTAACTATAGAACTGTCACTACATATAAAAGTGACTACACATTACTGTAACTATAGAACTGTCACTACATATAAAAGTGACTACACATTACTGTAACTATAGAACTGTCACTACATATAAAAGTGACTACACATCACTGTAACTATATCACTGTCACTACATATAAAAGTGACTACACATCACTGTAACTATATCACTATCACTACATATAAAAGTGACTACACATTACTGTAACTATAGAACTGTCACTACATATAAAAGTTACTACACATCACTGTAACTATATCAGTATCACTACATATAAAAGTGACTACACATCACTGTAACTATATCACTGTCACTACATATAAAAATGACTACACATCACTGTAACTATATCACTGTCACTACATATAAAAGTGACTACACATTACTGTAACTATAGAACTGTCACTACATATAAAAGTGACTACACATCACTGTAACTATATCACTATCACTACATATAAAAGTGACTACACATTACTGTAACTATATCACTGTCACTACATATCATGGTAACTACACATCACTGTCATTACAGATCACGGTAACTACACATCACTGTAACAATATTACTGTTACTGTTACTACATATCATGGCAATGATATATCTCTATAACTATTGTCATAGTCATTATACATAAAAGTGACTACACATCACTGTAGCTATAACCCCTAGTTTCCACTGGTGTAAAATGCACAGCAAAACATGTTGCAAGCACTGCCTATCTTTATCGTTTAGAGATGAGTAGAAAGAAATAAGACTATGCTTGTGTCATATTTATTGTGCAGTGCAAACGCCCAGTAACACTGTCACTACATATAACTATTACCACCATCAAAATTTATAAAAGTTACTACACATCACTGTAACTATATCACTGATACTAAACAATATTGCTGTAACTACAAATCACTGTCACTAAATATCATGGTAACCACACATCACTGAACTATCATTACTGACAATACATATAAAAGTGACTACACATCACTTTTACTATATCACTGTCAATATATTTCACCGTAACTGCACATGACTATAACTATATCACTGTCATTACATATCACTGTCATCACTAAACAGATTTGTGGTTTTCACTAATAGGCAACACTATTCATGAGGTTTTTGGGTATAATTCACTTCCATTACCTGTTTAAAGATAGGATGGTTGCAAAGAAGGTCACAGCACATAGTGATGTCTAAGCGTTGGGCCAAAAGGGGGCAGTCATAAGCTAGGCGTCGAGTCTAGGCAAACAACTAGACACAGGCCAACCTCAAGCGAAGGTAAGGCGCATGCGCGGCTATGCGACGCGGCGCGCCGCCATTTTGTCATTTCATTTCAGATGTAGCTAGGTTATTTATTATTATATTTTGTTGTTTTGTAATTTGGTATTATTTACTAATGAGGTAATTTTTCATAAGTCCAAACACTGTATCCCAATCTGCTTTTTGAGTATTGGAGGATGTCACTTCAACTTTGCTTATTACCAATGACCAGGTGCCTTCAATTTGCGCCAAATTCATAATTGATTACAAATAGCACAATTCGCAAAAGCAGCAGCAGTGTCTAAGCCGCATCGGCCTCACTTTTCAAAAAAGAAGGTTGTGGGTTTGACCCCCCCATCATGCACATCATGCATCATAATAGCTGCAACTCCATATCGTTAAAGGAAAACATCATAATCTCAAATGATTATTTCTTAAACCTCTTATACTATGTCTAAGAACTAATTATTCGAGGTCATGTGACATCCACCAACGCACACTTGGCCCACGTGCCTTAGCTCTCTCAATTAATGTACAAGTTGAAAGAGTCTATTGAAAACCTGTGCCCAACAGTGGGACACTAAAGAGGGTTGAAGTGAGCGCAATTTGTTATACAAGTGGTTGCTAGCTTCTAAAAAGAAGCCTAGCTTCTAAAAAGAAGCTAGGCATCAGGGGTAGAAAAACAACTATCCACAAGACATACAGTCTGACGCATATAAGGCGCAGGCGTGATTGCGCGAGGAGGCGCGCCGCCATTTTATCATTTCATTTCCATTGTAACTTTATTTGTATATTTTTTGTTTTTACATTTTATTTTTTAAATTAGTGACTACCCCCACTAACTCTAATTTTGGTATGATTGAGACAAAACCCAACCCAAATATCACCCAACAGTCAAAGTCAGCTCTATACCGTTCTTCATTTCCGTTTCGTTAACGGGTCAGTAAGATACTTGCTTTACACGCCGCAGGTCGTGGGTTCGATTCCCACCCGAGATTAACATTAATGATGAACATTAGTGTTTATGTCGAGTCTGGGTGTAAATATCTATTATAAGTATATATTTAAAAAGAAAAAGTATCAAATGTATTATTTTTTTATTTATTATTTATTTAGTATATACCAGTTATCTGGTTTCCATAACACAAGCTCTACTTAGCTTCAGACCAGATGACCTTGTGTGTTAATGTCCGAGAATAGTTACTTACTTATTTATTACACACTTGGTGCAAACTATTTAAAACTAAAACTATTTATATTTATGGTGAACTAATTCACAACCTCAATGCAAATTCTCGAATCCCTTGTACCATTGTGCTAATCCTTGTGTACTAGCTTTATATCAGTGCTTAGCAGATACAAAGACTTTCATCAGTATCCATGGACTATACTGAGACGATACATGAATCAGTAGCTAGGTAAGAACCAATGAACATCTTATACGATGCGAGTGTCTTTATATACCTACTACAACCTGTTACGAAGCTGGTGAACAAGGATTTACCTATGGCACACAGGAATTTGCATAAAGTACGAGGTATAGTATCCTGCAGTTCATAAAAAGGCAGATGATTATGCATAGAAGACAAGCTACCCTACTAAAGACCTTTTAACTTACCCCTTCATAAGTTGACTGGGTATTTTTCACATACAGAGGTTCGTAATCTCCATCAGAATCCTCTGGAGGTGGCAGTACGTTGCCGCCGCAGAGTTTCCGCACGTTGCGACTCGACATTGCTCCTGCAAATAACAAAGATTGTTAATTATTAGTTTAAAACTTGTTAAATAGATAGAACAACAAACCCTCTTGTACCTAAACAATATTACAATCAGTTATTAAGACAAGTAATAAAAATACCTCAACAAGCTACTCAACAGGTTCGGCGTCGCAACCGGTGAAGTCACAATGAAAAAGACGCTACGCAGCTACGCAGGTACGTACGAGATATATCTAGGGTCCAGTTAGCTATATTCCGGGAAACGGCAACATGCGCAGAAGTGCTAATCGATCAAGCCTACGCCGTGACCTGCTCCGTACTCTCCAAGCACAAAGTTATTGATTTATGGGTCTATCTATTAATAGATTCCGATACCAACAAACATCTTATACATTTGTTTGATAGTGGTAGGAGGTACACACTTCATCACCTATCTACGTCACGACACAGCACATATTATTCGTTCTCAATTTGCACACAGTTATTTTGTTTAACTTTTTTAATATTTTAATGTAAACTTATATTTTAACAAATTAATTCCTCATGTTGACATGTGTCATTATGGTACAAATTTTACGTATTGGTTGGATTCATATATGCAATATTACGTCACTCGATCATTTTAGGGGTGCACCATGCACGATAGTTTACTGTACAGTGTACAACCGATCATATCGATGTTAAATGTTTCGTTAATCGCTATTTTGAGCAATATTTAATTTACAGTAATTTTCTTGTGATCTAATTAACTCATATCGATTAATAACCAATTTATACTATTAATATTTATTTTTACTTCATATATTTATAACAGCTAATAAAAGAATACTCTAGTTTTGTCATAAATATTTAGAGTGAAATCAAAAACATTATCCATAAATTTTAAGTGTCATCAGTTTATTGTTACCAATAGAAATCTTATCAATATGAACTTTTATTAAAGAAATTTAACCTCGATATTGATGGGACGGTGGCGTGGTCGGCAAGATTGCGGTTTTTCACGCCGCAGGTCGTGGGTTCGATTCCCAAACGAGACTAAATATGTCTGTTTGTCTTGTGGGTGTAATTATCTATATTTAAGTATTTATTTACTAAAGAAAAGTATTATATGTAGTATATTACCAGTTATCTGGTTTCCATAGTACAAGCTCTGCTTAGTTTGGGATCAGATGACCGTGTGTGTTAATGTCCCACTATATTATTATTATTATATTCCGAAAATTGATACATCCATACAATATAAAACGTCAATTCGGTAATCATGTAGATTTTTTAAACCCATCATCGGGACCTTTGTGTTTATGATCATTAAGTGTGTCGCTGTAAGGATTAAAAAACGAAAAATATTTGCTTTATTTAAAAAACCATTGAGTTGTTAATGCCATATTTGGTGAATTGGAAAAATACAAATATACAAAAGGATACAAGATCTAAAAAAAAACACTGTAAAATTTGTTATGGTGTAGTTTTATATCAATGAATTCGAGGTGTGGAAATACACAACTTCAATACAAGAAAAAAGTAAGTCGGTCAATAAAAAATCAATTTCACCTAAATGGCGATTTCATCCTTTGAGCTCAGAGGTAAAGATATGTGATATATTTCATTTACATTCACACAAATGCAAAGCTCAGCTCAGACATCGCGGACTTTACCCACCTACATTAAGTAATAATTTCATAAAATTCAATTTCTCAAAAATAAACAAAACACACGGTGTGCGAATTAAATACTATTTTTGTGTGCTGTGTCAACAACTGACAGGAAATTTAAAAGGCTATACGTGCCTAGGTTAGTGCTTGTTTTTTTACCTCCTACCACTATTTATTTATCAAACAAACTTAAACGTACATAATTGGGATGTAAATGTCCCAAATATATATTTCATTTTTCGGGTATATAATATATACAATATTGTTGTTACTTTTGAACTTAATCAAAATGTTATTTTACGGTTTTCGACATTATCTAAATCGAGAACTTCTGAGATTTTTTATTTAAAATTTTTGGCTATTCTCTCTCTCTCCCTCTCTCTGCCTTTCTCTTTTCTACTCGACTTTTAATGCTCATGCCCTTTGAGCCCCATGGTAATGATATAATGCGGTATTTGCAGAAGCTATTTGGTTAGACAAAGGATTAATTCTTCAAATTAATTGTGTAAATCACTTTGAGCAATTCATACACATTATCTTTAATTGAAAACCACGCGCAATAATAACGAATCGCTGAAAATTTCCGCTCATAACTTCCGAACGACAGTACTGAAAAGGAAATTTAATTTTTGTTTCGTCAAAAAAACGAGCAAAAAATTTAGATCAGGTACTCAAAGCACCCAAGTAAGCTTCACCCGGATAGTTAGATTTAGTATTGTCTTAGATTTACGCGAATATCACACATTGAAATAAAACTACTTTTTAACGGATTTTATCGCGGTTTATTTTAGATTTTAGATCCCGACGTTTCAAAGTCTTTTCAGACTTCATGTTCACGGGTGGACTGAGATATTTGACGTCCAAAAATATTAATCACAATTATTACTGACTACCTTCAAACATTAATATTTAAGTTGCGTTCCGATTTAAGCAAACTGAGCTCACAGTGTCTTGAATTCTGAGTTGATTTTGCTTGGGTTTTGGTACAAGTAAATTAAGCACTGGGTCCCAAGCTGGTGGTATATTCCAACCATTTTCTCTGTTAAAATTAGGATGTTTTTTAATTTCAATAGCTTCGCGGATCATTCTTGGTAGGAACCGGTTTTCTTTGACAAGGACCTGTGTTTTATCAAATCTCAAGTAAGTTAGATTTAGTTAAGGAGGGCAAATATTTTTAATAATAATTTAATTTGCAGGTAATATCAGTAAACCAAACTAAACGGTCTTTAGTTCAACAACGCATAGGAAACTTCCATCGAGTATCATTATTAATCTCGTAAAAATCCCAAGTTCCATTGGGAACTTGAGATTTTTTTTGTCGCTAATTGTAGAAAGTAAAAATTGTCGTTATTATCAATACCATATTTCTTATCATTAGTATATGACTACATAATTCCTATCAATATAGTTTAAAAACTAAAAAAAGTCTACCAGTACACGTACTTAAGTTTCTGTTGTTTTTATTCATATTTATTCTGAGACAAAAAGCGGTCAAAACAGGATATACATAATAATATGTTGATGTAAAATGTCGATTATTTTTTCCATCCCTACAATATTTAACAATTCCCATTTGGCAAGCTACAGTCTTTCGAACCGTACCATGAATCAAGATATTGTGTGGTCATTGAAAAAAAATTATAGATTCTATGATTTGACAGTACAAGTCAACTGACAGTATTATTACTTCATCTGAGACTGACAGTAATGGCAGAGACAGAGACACGGCACCATGGAAGTATTATATACGTCTATGCACGGCACCCGACATTCTTTGTTTTGGCAGGTACTTCCGGTTTTGTGTGGATTTTATACAGTATCAAGGGATGTAACCTATTACATAAAAATCGAATATTTATTAATTAATTTTTTTCATCTAGCCTATTCAGACCCTCTGCTGTACCAACACGTCTTCCATCTTATCCCGACTCTTGCAACCTCTACCCACTCTATGTCGAATCGTCTCACTATTTTTTCTCAGTATGCATCGGTTACGTCTGCCGTATTGAGGCACCCAGCGAACGGCTATTCGGACTTATTTCTGTGGCTGCATTCGAGACAAGTAGCCAACCCACACCTAGTTTAACTTATCCGAAACTTCTCAAGCCTTTTACAAATTTTGTAAACCATTTTCTCCTGGGTATTTCATCTCGTTGTTGAGAAAAAAATATATTTTGAAAGAAAAAACAATTTTAAGAAAATGCATTTTTCTGTTAGTGAATCGAGTAAATCACAATCAATATTTTTTAAATAAAAATCTCAATTTTTTTAAGATTGTTGACAAAAAATAATATTATCAAGCATCATTAATAACAATAATATTAAATAAATTTGTTCTAATTAATTAACTTTAAATTAATTAAAATTTAAAAATACTTAAACAAATTAATCAATCGATTTTTTTGCACATCCCTATTGAGTACGTATTCGTATTCATGGCTCATGGTAGGTATTATAATCACGCCTGGTAAAGCTTTAGAAAAAAAAAACAACCGTACGATATGTCAATGCAAAGCTAAAAAGTGACAGTTACGCCCCTCCCTCTCCCTTCTTCACCCCCGCTAGAGGATTGTCACTCTCATGTCACTACTTGATAGCTGTCAGGGGGTGGCGCGCCTGAAACCATAGAGTACTATTTACGTACTTTCTCACTATTGTAGGGTACATTTAAATAGTTTGTGGTAGGTAAAGCCGTTCCCGATTCCCAATGTGAAAAATCCGACTACCCCTCATTTAATTACTAATCTATGCATGACTGCCATTACTGTTTGTGTCATAGATTTGGGATACCTATTGTTATGGTTTGTGTTGTGTTGAAGTATTTGCGTTGATTAATTTCTGTACATTATTATCAACCCATTTAATAATATTGTGATACAACAACAAGAAATAACTGTGTGTTCTCAAATGTGTATTCTAGCAACAGGACGCTACGTAACATTGATTTCTATTGAGTGTTGAATAGTATTCAGCCTCTTTAGTTGTCAAAAGTTTTCTTCTACTGAAAAACTAAGTTGGTTACCATGGTGCTGTTATTCGATTCTCTCTATTGCTGTCATTAAAATAAAAATTGACTTAAATTATAAATTGTGCAAATAAAACTAAAGTAATTTTGATAGTGATACTATTTTGTTAGTCTCTTACAGTTCTGCTAAAATTATACACGTTAATAATTTCATGTGAGAAAAGAAAATCGTTATCAAAGTGTACGACATCAGCGTTCCTTTCAGAAAATTTTTACTGTGAAGAACCTTGATTAGTGAAATTAATAAGACTGCATCAATTGATAATAGAGTATAATGCGAATGTAAAAATCAATTAAAAGAAACTCAGTAAATAATCCTTTGTTGTTTTTTTTATTCCTTCCAGTAAATAAGGCTATAGTAAAAAAACTAAATATTTTAATTTCAATGCTGGTAACACTATTGTGGGCGCAGCTAATATTTTATTTTTTACCGGCAACATTGTACCGACTTAATTCAGGCTCATTAGACAAAAGTAGCCAGAGCCCAAATCCTTGATTAAAAAAATTACTTGTCAATTTCTAACTTTGCAACGGTACATGAACGGCAAATGAAACATGACCGTCTGAACCGCTAGGTTCTCTTAGTAGTCTGTGATTATAATTTAAGTGTAATGTAATGTAAGTCTGCTGTGTGTGATTCCGTTTTACTGCGAGCGAGTGTGATTTCTATTTATTTCTTTCTTCGCATGTGAACGGTCGAGATGTTTTTATATTCGTGAAGCCGGACAGTTTACTTCAAATTCTAGAAGGACCGATAAATATTATTGTTTTACACACATACGCGGGACGTGTTTTATATTAGTTACTTTCCAAAATGAACTGGTGGCATTTCTTTTTAACAATTGCAATATTTATTGCAAAAGTGAAGTGCGCTGTAGTTGTAGATGATGATGATGTTGATCAGCAAGGCCTGTACAGTAAGTCGGACAATGTAGTTATCTTAACGAATCGAAATTTTGAAAGAAAAATTTACGGGAAGAGTCATGCGCTCGTAGTTCAATTTTATAATAGTTATTGCGGACACTGCCGGTCTTTTGCTCCAAAATTCAAAACTTTGGCTGAAGAAGTAATAAACTGGAAAAATATATTACAACTGGCTGTAATAGACTGCTCTGTCGAGGAAAATAATGAAATCTGTAGACAGTTCGAAGTGATGGCGTACCCTTCGCTTCGATACCTACACGAGTTTTATGTGAAAAATAATGGAAATGTTGGCGATAAACTACAAGTGACAGATACACATAGTAAACTTAAAGCTCAAATTATAACTAAAATGCAAAATGAACAATCAGTAGGTCGCTTGTCTCAAGCACCATCTCTTTCTATTGGGTCATATAGTTCTTATTCAGCAGCCGTTAAAGATATACCAAGTGACATTAGTCACACATTCCTTGTGTTAGAGAATATAAACAGCACTGTTGGATCAGAATTTGTACTTGACATGAATGAATACCCTCATGTTAGAATAAAGAGAGTATATGACACCAGTGAACTGGCAGATGTAGCCAATGTTAAAAAGTTTCCAGCTGTGATTGCTGTCAGTTCCTCGCTGCATGCTACTCCACTCATTCCTGCAGATCCTACCAAAGAACATTTGCAGAAAGCTATACATTTATACCTAAAATCTCAACAGTATGTCTTTCCAGCTCATCACATAGTAACATCAAATGAAAATTCAAAAAAAGAAATAAATGGAAGACCAGTTACGTTAAACACTGATTTAGTTTACCATAGTGATCTAGAAAAAACTTTAAAAACTAGTTTACATACTGAAATAACTAGGTTCAAAACATTAAATGGTGAACCTCTTCAAGCACTCATGAATTATTTAGAAGTACTTATTGTCTCATTTCCCTCTCGGGGCAATCTAAAGGAATACCTAGTGGATTTACATGCCACTCTTGGTTCAAAAAGCAGTTGGAGTGGGAGTGAAGTTTATGAGCTAGTCAAAAGATTGGAAAATGTTCATGCACCAATTTATACAACAAATATGGAATATGTAAGATGTAAAGGTAGTCAGCCTAAATTCCGAGGCTACAGTTGTGGGCTATGGACTCTTTTCCATACATTGACAGTAAATGCAGCTCAAAAATCTGAGAATGAAGGTGCTAAAGTCTTAAAAGCTATGCATGGTTATGTGAAAAACTTCTTTGGCTGCACTGAGTGCTCACAGCATTTCCAAGCGATGGCAGATAGGAACAGAATATTTGATGTTAAAGATAATAACAAAGCTGTACTTTGGCTATGGATAGCTCACAATGAAGTCAATCTGAGATTAGCAGGAGATGTGACAGAAGATCCAGAACATCCTAAACTGCAATTTCCTAGTGTTGCAAAGTGTCCAGAATGTCGGCTTGCTAGAGGCGCCTGGAATCTACCAGCTGTGTACCAATACCTTCAAAATGTGTATGGAGCTGATAATATCCAAACAATGAGTCAAGCAAGGTCTGGAATGCCAACAAGTCCATTCTCCAATTTGGACCTCGGGATGCTAAGTCTGCTGTACATATTATCTTTCATTATTCTTATTTTAGTCATAAAGTTTTTTCTATCTAAACGGTACAAAAAAAGGTTGTACAAACATGCAAGGGGTAAAGTATAACACAGTTAGGGTGAGTTGCACCAAGTAACTATAACCATAACAAACTCCTTGACTGCTGTCAAATCTCTAGTTAAGTGTATAATGGGTTGCACCAAATTAACAATGGTCAAAATGCTCATACAAACTGTAACACCTCAAATTTGGGCTGTCAAAGCACAGTCACAGTTTAGTTACAGTTTGCCTGTTTGTTTTGTGTTTGTATTGAGTGTTCTGAAAATATTTTTCATCTTACATAAATGATATTCATGACAACTATAATTTATTCAGATACTATATTTAATTTGTTATATACATAGTTGTAGGCTATCCTAAATATGGATATTGCATAGCAACAATAAATATTGTTGCATTATTGTTCTTAAACATCTATTTAATATTACATTATTTACTTGTGAGATACATACACATAATCATTAAAACAGGCCAAAATTAAAAATTGAATTATCGTAATCATTAACCTTGAATATGTAAGACAACAATAGCGTGTAAATGAGGATAATTTTATAAGTCTATACTTGTGGCGCTCTGAATTTCTGAGTTAGTCTTTGACAGCATTATGAAAGCAAACTTGAAATATTGCTAGAACCAAAACATGACAATTTGACAAAACATAACATCATAATGTTGCAACAGTAGATTGTCTGGTCATTGTTAAGGTTACAGTTAAACTTGAACTTTGACTATAAAACCCTGGTGCAATCCACCCTTAAATCAATAACTAATTGAATTTTGTTATTTGTTAACTAGTGAGTTCATACTTCTATCTTTTTGTGCTAATTCATTGGTGTCACTCATTTGTGTGGAATCAATTATGATTTTATCAATATTACCTACTTTGTTCTGAATATATGTAGCCCTTACAATGTGGAATAAGTTTCATGCATGTGTGTGGGTACAATTTTAGTGCATGAATGTAGAAAGGCATTTTATCTTTAAATGCATGTATTTGTTCTGTTTCAAACTATTATAATTTTTAATTAGTAGTCTTAGGGAAAACTAATTATTGCCACTTAACAAAATCAAAATATTTCTTTAATATAATAAGTGTAACTGTCAGGGTAACAATGTGTTGCCCGCATTTACTAGTCAGTGCATACAAAAGTCTTAATTAAAATAAGGGAAGATTTAAAAACCAACAAGTAAAACTGTTTGTTATGTAGGTAATCAGATGTTAGTACTTAATTGGTTCCACATTTTACAGTTAATTTTCATTTTTTTCACTGTGTGTCTTACACATTTTGATTTTTTTTTATATTCTATGTTAGTTTTTATTAACCATATACATATGCATCCAAGCATTTTTTATATACATGTACAATATTTTCTATGTGTAACATACCAGTCACATATTAGTTTTGATTGTTTTAGATAGGTTTAAGAGGAGTATATATTATTATATATATTATTTAAGCTGAAGTCTCACTTTTGAGAGATAAAACATTATGTTGGATATAATTACGTGCAATTAATTTACCTAATATTTATAACGTATCTAAAATCCTATTACCTGACAGATAAAGATTATTGAGGTAATCGGCCTGTCTTAGAAATAATCTTAATTTATTTGAGAGATTATCTAGGTACTAGGGACCAAAAAAAAACTTTCTAATGAGAAATCCTTTGACTAGTTAGTAACCAGTTATTTCCGTCACACTCACAATGATTATGAGATGTATGCTAATGTCGGTTTTGCCACAGTATAATAAAGTACAGTAAGGGGCGTTTGATTGAGCAGCGGCGCAATGGTACGGGCCTCGCCTTAAAAATGTAAGGTTGCGGGCTCGAATCCCAGTCGTGCCCAATGCTGCTCAATATCGGTGAAGGAAAATGTCGTGAGGAAACCGGCATGTCTAAGAACTAATCATGCGAGGACATGTGACATCCACCAACCCGCACTTGGCCAGCGTGTGTGGATTAAGGCCTAAACTCTCTCAACCAGTAAGATAGTTGAGAGAAGACCCGTGCCCGTGGGACACCAAAAAGGGTTGAAGTGAAGTGATGCGCACATACTTTTGTAAGAAAATCGGCTACAGCACAGTACAGACCGATAGCCAAGTTATTAGCCCGACCCTCTACCTATCGTATAGCTTTTGAAGCTCCAACTATGATACTCACTCACGTACTTGTAATTTTAAATAATCAGGATCAATATTATGATGATTTATCGTTCCCCTCCCAGATTAAAGTAATTTTCGATACCCAGCATCCCTCAATACTGTGTTGTCTGTGGCGATACTCAATTAAACAAGAAGGACAACATCGATGACTTACTGATCCATACACTACGCAAAATAGACGCACAGATGACGCTGAGTCGCGAAAAGTCAAGCCGGCTACAATCTACTACCATAAGCACGTAAAAGTACTTTTATATTTGTTTTTGTCACTCGGCGCAGACTATTGTTAAGTTATAGTACGTAAGTTGTAGTTCAAACAAATTAAAAGACCATTGTAATCTTTTGATTTAACTTTTTCATAGAGTCTTACATATTTGCATGTATTATATACACTAAAACAAGACTGAAAACAGACTGCCTCGCCTTTTGCCTTATCATAAACTTCCGAAGTCAAAGTACAAATCTCTACGTACATATCAACCAACAAAATAACTACATTTGTTTCTTTATTCTGTAGGTAGCTGTCTGTCTGAAATACCTAGTAACTAGATATTTGTTGCCCTTGCTTCGTTTCGGGTGTAATAAGCGTATTCCCCATTTTTTCGTACGTAGTAGGCTAATAATAAGTAGGTATGAACTAAGTAAAGAATATTTTTGTAATTTGACTATAGATTGAGATTAGCTAGATGCTATAGAGTAGATATTATACGTGGTAATAGGGAGATATATAAAACATCAGATAAAACACAATTACACGTATAACTAAATTAATGATTACTTTCTTCATTTAGTAATCGAAATACTTAAGTAATTTGCCAAGTTACCATTTTTAATATATTTTTTATTCCTAGCCCCCTGTTAGCTTCTTGACAAAGTAGTAATAGTAACTTGACTATAATTTCATATAAAATATTAAAATTCTTTTGTATTCTATTACATTAAATTATTTTAATAACACATAAATTATTATAATTTATTTTTATAGCTCTACTTAGGTAAATATTATTATTTTAAGACATTTCGATAACGCAATGTAAAAATATATTAGAAAAATTATAAAAATATTATTTTAATGATTTGTTTTAATTAATCTTGATTCAATTTTATATTCTTATGTTTTAACTTTATAATCAGAATTAGCTCCTGCTATTATTTTATTATGTAGCCTTTAGGTAGGTACTTAAATATTTTTTTAGTTGGCATCAACACAACTGTCAGGATCCGTGGCTAAGAAGGTAATTCTATTTTTTTTTTGGTGATGGGTAATACTTGTTATTCATATAGCTGGCTGTGGCTTTGGTTTTCACGTGAGCGTAGTACGGTGTGGGGGAAACGCAATAGACTTCGTGTTTATTCCGATTTTAAATCTGTTCTCGTTATATTTTAATATTCTTTAAAAATAATTATTTGCTTTGCTATGAGCGTACATAAATACATTTCGCAGATTTATTTTTTATTTACATAGATTTTTATTGATGCATAGATCGATCCGTCGAAGAGAAGTTTAGATCTTGTGATAATGTATTCTTATTATATTTATATCTAAACATCATTAAGACCGTTAATATTCAGCTTAATTATAGCTCAGTGTATCCATGTATAGCTTTAGTCGCTGCACAACATACTCATATCATACAGTTGCCTCGCTGCAACGGTTGTTGCTGGACTGTTTTTATAGCGAGCGAAAAGGCATGGTTTACCAAGCTTGTCAATGTACCACCCCCTCAACACACCTTCATAGTAGGTACAGACCTACTTCGAGGCAAATCATTATGGTGTAAGGTTTAACGTCCAAATATCTAATTATGTTCTATGCTCAGTCATGACTCAGATAATAATGTTTTTTTTAATTGCAGGTACATGTCCTAAGCTGCCCGCGGCTCAAAACTAGGGGGAATCCTATGCTTCGATCATATTATACTCACGTTCTGTAGTAGGTAACTATGCCGTGGCTAGATGGTAAAATTGATCATTTCTTGATATGGCCAATTATTTCAAGAAATGGTTCTACTTTATGAAGGGTCACTAAAAATTGGCCATATCGCTAAAGTGTCCAACTTTAACGATGATACAGCGACGTTTAGCTATATCATTAAAATGAGCTCCTATATATGTTGCGATCGTTTATTGAGTGACTTTAATATAATTCAAGATTATTCCGTGTCTTAACATTTTACTTTATTTATGTCATCAATTGCCTTCGCTTCCTATTCTCGCGCTAAGATATTTAAATAAAAATAAAAAATAGTAATTTTATTGATTTTTGTGTCACCATTTTTTTTTCGATATATATCTATTAGAGATAATTGTCTAAAGCGCGAGAATCGAGGCCCAGCCGCAATCATGATGTGGGCGGCAATATTACCATTTCATGAATTACTACCGTTTTACGAAATCGTTGGCGACTACTTAATGAAATTATCAATTCGTCGATCTGGTCACGACACCTATTTATAGTAGTAGGAATACATATTGTAAGTAAACCTTTATTACAAAATACATTTTACAACACAGATTTTTAATTGCGTATGTTTAATGTTCTTTCAACCGTTTAAATAAATAATTGATCTCACCTATAACCTGTGTACGACGTCATTCATCATAACAGTGGTCTTATCTTGTTGTTACCTCTAACCATCATGCATTCATTTAATAAAAACAGTCTCAATACATAATGTATATGAATTGTGTTATTTTCTACACCCTCGGGTATATCTACAGAATAAAAGACAGGTTTGTCTGCATTTTTAATGAATATACTTGAATAAATCCCACGTTACATACATAGATTAAATCGTGATCCACACAATACAAAGTGAAATAATTGTGCCACTCTCAGCGCATCAATGCTATAATATCGTGATTGCATACATGAATCTTATTCTCAATCATTGCGTAAGCTATACAATTAATATTTCACGACATTTAATAAAACAGCGCTTAACTCGTTACATGAATAAACCTACCCATCAACAACATCATATTACATTAAATTATATAAATAATGAACAAAACGTTTAAACATTCCAGCGTTTAAACGACAGTTCTTTCTGACAATAGTGAGGTGGGTTTGTTTTATAGATACCATAGATTTTTCCATTAATTCAATGGCACACAAAACATTACTATTACTATAATCGACATTCATTATTATTTGTGCCTCAAATAGATTTATTAATCAATAAAACAAAATAAATTAAAACGAAACTTTTACCATTCCTCTAAAACGTATCTAAATATGTAAAATTCATAAAATATAGAATAAAAATAATACTCTAACATGCCAACAAGGCCAAGAGAGGTATCATGTGTCCCCAGTTCACACAGCAGTTATAATAATATTTAATTACACGCGTCAAGTATATACCGACTTTATAATTACATATTACAAGTTATAAAATTGTAAACAAGCGCATATTCCTTAGTACACAGTACGATATTTAATATAAACTTAAAACAAGTTGCTTCCTTGCAACAGGTGTTCTTTAATATTTTATAACTACTGAGCATACCATGAGGTAATAAATAATTACAATTAATGTACTATTGTAAAAATAATATCAAGTACGTATCGCAGCCCAACTAAAACACCTTGGCTATAAAAATATTACAAATGCTAGATAGGTGTAGTGAGGTTAGCAACAGTTCTAATAAATTACTTAATAATCCTCAATCATAAAAACTTATAACGCTTCTAAAGGATGCCTATAGTCAAATGCATCATTCTCCTATCTGCATTATTTGGTGTCTATGTAATCGTAGGCCATGACTTCGGCAAGTGGCGGTGCTAGCCACTTAGTTTTTTTTTGTAACAAATTCAGGAAAAAGAGATATGTGTAGTAACATATTAAAACTAAATCCTAGATTGAAACGGCCCGACGTGTTATAAGTTTTATGAATACGGCCGCTATTCTATCTGTACATGCACAAAAATAACTTTTTACACAAAAAAAAAAACTAAAATAATAAATTAATAACTGCTACTTATGAGCTCTAACCTCACAGGTGCGGTAACATAAGAATAAATAGTTACGTTTTGTTGTTTTTTAAGTCTTATCTGTGCTACTTCTTGTTACTTACTTATTAAATAAATAAGTTTGTATAGGTGTATACGTTAAACCAAAAAGTATTAAAATTCATTGCACACTTGTGTCCACCATTAATAATTATGTAGATGTTATGCTTTAGGTACGTATTTTTAGCCATAAATACAAAAGCCAAAATATTGACACAGGTATTTCTATATTTCACTTACAGATAGAGATAGATGTTGCTATTGAATAAAAAAATACCAAATAAATAATATAATGTGCCGACGCCATTATTTTATAGAAAAGACATTAACAACTTCTACTAAAATGTTTATTACTATTACTAGATATAAGAAATTCTAAACTGCTCTTTTTGAACACCAAATATCTCAATACCCTAAACAGTTTAGCTAAATAAAAAAATATAGGTTTTTTGTATAACAGTCATTTTTGTAATTCTCTACCTTGACAATAATGTAGATATCGACTACTATTTACGAACATATAAAATAAATGCTCCGAAATCGTACAATCATTTAGTAAATATAAGTAATCGTAACTAAAGTACATAAAAAAATAAGTTAATCATAATTATTGCGGTCGTACATAAGATACTTTGACTAGAAATAGAATCTAGCACAAAATGGCACTGTTATTGGTACAATAGGTAACCTTTACATTTGTACTGGCTTTCACAGCCTAGGAATACCTATAAAAAGTAACAATAAGTCCGAACCTAAAAAACTAAAATTCGAATAAACAATTTAGGTGACAAAATTTAGCTTACAAGATTCTTTCCAGAGTATAGGTACTTAGCGAAAACGTAACGCAACGACCGGATGACAACTTGCGTGTACTTAAAGGAATAACATCCTTATCAAACATTTAAGTAGGTAAAAATATTTTTTTCTTAGACGTAAGGTTAAGTAGGTGTTTTTAATCAATAAAATTGCTTGATTTTAGATTGTAAATAGTAAGCAATTTGTAATTAACGCCTGAATCATACATTATGGTACTGCATTTAGCTCATTGTACCTACTTCAGATCTAAATACAAAAAAAGGGAATCAAAATAACATTACATGATTTAACATGTACGAATATATACTATGGTATGTTTTACTTCAAGAATATTCCAAAAGTGGCACTTAGGTCGAATAAAAATAATCCTTATCTAGCTTAAATATACTTCAATGTAAACAAACATAATTGCAGTATGAATTACCTATGTAGTATGCAGCTTTTAAAGTGCGCGAACACCCTGTGGAAATAAATACGTACATTAGTAATATTAAAAAATAACACACTGTTGGAGTAAGTACAATCCACTACAAGGAGATGCTTTAATCTTACAAAACGATATACCCATTACGAAGGTGAAGTCATCAGTGTAATTTTTCGTCATTCTTAACTGTGTTGGGAACATGTTTTTAAGCTTTTATAAAAATAGTAAGTCTGGCCTTCACAGGCTCTTACTCTACTAGTAGAAGAGGAACAACAGTATTCCACTTACCTTTATGAGCGGAAAGTACTTTTCTAAGGTATTCTGAAACATTATCGTGCTTTCCTCGCGGAATCGCCGCGTGCAGTCGGCGTGGGCACGGCGGGGGGTTCCAACACCGTCTACCGCCACCACATACCATCATATTAGTCACAGAAGCAAAGCGTTATTACATACTTATTGTAAAATATGGAAGGAAGAACACACTAGGGGTCATATGCGTATGCCAGGTTAAACAATCCGCCCCTCGTAAGTATGAAAACCTTATTTTTCACATGGTATTAATCCTACATACTAAATCTTGGATATGCCTTGTCATGTCCAGCATCATGAACGCGATAGAACATAGGTATTTAGACATGTCGTGAATGGAACATGTTAACGCCTTTAGATACTTATTCATCAACGTAACAAGTATCAAGACCAATTTGATAGAACATGCAGGGTTGCTATTATGTGAATGATAGTGGCGCCCTCATGTAATTTCTAATCTTATGTCGCACCGTAGTTGAAAATGAAATCGCATGAAATGGTTGATCACTAACATCATCATGAATGTGATCAATGTAACCATAGATTTAGGAGGTAAGCTGACGCTTACAGTAGATTGGCAATGTAGTGATCAAGACGAGACCAAAAACCAATTGCAGTAGTGTGCGTGTTTTGTGAATGTATGCGTGACGCATAGAGCTTGCTGCACCATGCACCGCCTGATACTTCGATTATCAATAACACTGTTTGACGGCTAGTGATTATATTCTAACAGAATAAAAAAATATATAATTAATTATTTATTGATATCACACTATTTATATCAACATTGTTTTTGTAAGTTAATTAACAATATTTAAAGTTTATTACAATATTTAAAGTTTGTTAATATAACAGTTTGGAAATCAATATTTCGTTAATTATGAAGTGAAATGATTTGGTTAATTTATAAGATATGCCATTTCAGTAAAGTTTTGCTTTTATTTGGACGATTGTCATGTAGCCACCAGTATATTAAAAAAAATAATTTGTCAAAGAATGCGGTTTCAATTAAAATAATCGCGCCAAAACAGTTCCAAATGATTTCATTAAAATCCGACAGTGGCCACATGATAGCTGTTTAGCGCCGTCATTTCTGTTGGATTTTTTTAGTTTCGAGATATTTTTTCATAAATGCAACTAAAATGTACAAAATGAACCTCCATATTAGGTAATCATAACAATAATACAAATGTTTCAATTGAAAGGAGAGTTAATTCGTGTTTCGGACCTTCTAACCCAAAATTGAGACAAAAGTAGTCTTAGAAAAGGCATAACCATTTTAATCCAAATACTGCAATCATTAAAACTGCCTCGGTGGTCCGCTTACCCCTAGTTAGTAGTTAGCCACGGACTTCACATATAAACCAAGCAATACTATCTGTCGCGTGAGCAACGGTTCTTTGGCGAAACTAAGAAGATATTTTTCCATTTTCCCGAAGTTCATCATAAGATCACCATTTTTTACTATGGCAATATATTATTTCAAACAAATAGAATTTTTAAAATCGGTTCACAATTAACGGAAAGATCGGAGAACATACATCGAAAAAAAAAAAAAAAAACAAATAACCTAAACCCAAAACAATATCTCATATTTCAGAAGTCGGTTAAAGCTTAAAAAATTAACGAACATCACGAAAGTTTTATGGAACCTATACCAGTTATCTATTACACTATAAAAAAAAATCGATAAGTATTATCGATAATAGTAAGACTATATTGAAAAAGTGGTGTTAAAAATAGCGGGAATTCACGTATTTGATATTATTTTAAATTGACTGCCTATGTATTTAGAGTATTAATGTGATAAAACACTATAATTTTTCCTATTTAATTATGTATATAACATGTAGGGAGCAAAACATATCAGTCCTACCTAAGTGTAAAAAGTATAATTTTGTGTGTTTTCTCTTTTAGATGCGTTACATGCTGGTACAGAACAGGTAACCATAATAACTATCGTCTATTTAATACAAAATTTCGCTTTAAAACTTAATATATAAAGAGACTAGCTGCCCCAGCGAACTTCGTACCGCGCAAAATTGTGAATCTAAACCATTCCCAGATCCCCTTGAACACACACAAAAAATTTCATCAAAATCGGTCCAGTCGTTTAGGAGGAGTTCAGTCACATACACACGCACACAAGAAATATATATATTAAGATATAGTCTTATTTGTTCCGGTCACGATTAACAATTTTACAGTACGGGACCGTAGCGTGTACGTGTTTTGTCTCGTCTATCTATCTCACTCTAACATATGTGTATCCTATTCTCTATCGCTTTCGCATTTCCGATCTACTTATGCTAGATCTATGAATGTAACAGTGTGACCATGACATTATATACTATCTAAAATATAAAAATGAATCGCAAAGTCGCAAAAATCGGCTGAACCGATTTCGCTAATTATTTTTTTAGAATATTCCTTGAAGTACTCCTCGTAGTGGTTTAAACAGCTTGACCGATTTTTATGAAATCTTATAGGTCGTATTTTGATTTCGGACCCGGCAGGTGGCACTGCTTTACCAGGCAGGACGACGTCTGCGGGATCCGCTAGTGTTTAATAATGTTATTTCTGCACGTGGCTTTATAACTTGAAGGTTACTATTATAATTTCAATAAGTAGTAGGTAAATTAAAGCAAATGTGTGTGAATAATATATTTGAAATCGTTACTAAGCAAAATACATTATTTAACAGCTTTTGAGTTTATTGCTTTTAGAGTTGAGTATCCGAATAGTTCCTTAAATTGATTAAGTATTCCAACGTAACTAAATATATTTCACTTGCTCTTTCCAAATTCGCTGAGTTATATTTTTATTTAATTTAGCCTGAATAGATGACTGACTTCATAATACAAGGTTGATTATTAATTATCTACAATTAATGTGATATCAACTGAAAGACAAATAACCGGGCAACAAATTCACGCCTTATCAGTATAGAGTTAAGGTAGAATTTCGAGTTATTTTGCACGTAATATGCACAATAACACGAAACTCGACCTTTGACATGGCATGATTGTAATTGAACTTAAACGCCCCGCAATTGAACAATTAAACTACTGGTTCTGAGAGTCAACTTACTTGTCGTTATCTATGTTATTTATCACGCCTAAGAGCAAGGAACCCAAGAGTTATAAACTAAACCTTGTCACAACATGCGCCTGCCGGTTCAAACAGAGCATGTCAATGAACCAAATATTAAAGTAGCTCAATATATTGCTAGGAACTCAACTACAATTACACAATTCATTCAAATGAATGGATCGGACGATGGAACAGATCATTCTTTGAATGATGATTTGCATTTTGCAAGATTCTTTGTGAGGTTGCTAAAGTACTGTCCTAGTAGAAGCTGCTAATTTAATCCCTATTTAATTGTTTTATTAGTCAATCTATTATTTATGCAGAAAAGTGCTGCTAATAAATTTCGTGTTATTCCCGCTGGGGTGAGTTTATTATATTATTAATTTAAGTAGGTAGTACCTATATTTAGAGGTAGTACTTATATTTAACGGCTGTTCTATTTTTATATTCTTTATTGCTGGGGCTGCTTAGCGCTATTAGTTGTAAAGGGTTACTGTGCTTTACGGGGTATAACAGCTAAGTGAAGCCTGCCTAATGCTTGTACCGCCTTGCGGTTCCAGGACCTACTACAGTCTTAAGGATACCAAGAGGTTGTCATCCGTTACCCTGGCCTGCAGCGGAGCCAACGCTGACATTGTTTTCCTGTTGAGGAAGGTTTATGGCAGCAGAATACAGCGAAGACGGAACCCTTGTCAGGCCAGTGCCCTCTTTGTCAACTATATGCTTGTAAGCGATCGATGTGGTAGGAAGTGGATAATATATGTACTTAGCTATTACAATAATTGTGCTCATTCAAACCTTACTATCATTCCTACTATCTGTACCGGCTTACCAGGTCACAGTGGCGCCCAACGTGGGGCTAACTAATGCACCTGCTACACAGCAAAGGTTAGTTGATCACTTGTTTAATGGGCCTGAGTTTGAGAATTCTGTTTTTGTTTTTTTAGATGACATTATTTTGGTATCTGCTTCGTTTGATCATCATATTTCGCTACTAAAAAAAGTCTATGAAAAGTTAAAAGTTGCTAATTTAACAATTAATTTGGAAAAGTCTATGTTTTTCCGTAATGAATTGAAATATTTAGGTTATGTAGTAAACTCAAAGGGTCTTCATGTAGATTCGGGCAAAGTAGATGCAATTTTAAATTTCCCCACACCAACTAACAAAAAAGAAGTCAAAAGGTTTCTTGGTACTGCATCTTGGTACCGGAGATTTGTTCCTAATTTCAGTTCTATTGCTGGCCCTCTTAACAAACTCACTTCAACTAGTAAAAAGGCTGCTCCATTTACTTGGTCTAAAGAAGCTGAGGACGCGTTTCTAAAGTTAAAAGAATGCCTTATTTCGGCTCCAATACTATCTTGTCCAGATTATGAAAAGCCATTTGAAGTACACACCGACGCGAGTGACTATGGGATAGGAGCCCTTCTCACTCAAACTATTAATGGTGTGGAACTTCCAATTGCTTATATGAGTAAGTCACTATCACCCCAAGAACGTAACTACAGTATAACAGAACGGGAAGCCTTGGCCGTTCTAGTAGCAGTGGAACATTGGCGCTGTTACCTCGATAATGGTTTGAAGTTTACTGTTTATACAGACCATTCAGCTTTAAAGTGGTTCCTTAATCTTAGTAATCCTACTGGTCGATTAGCGCGATGGGGCGTGCGATTATCAGCATTTAATTTTGATGTTAAACATCGTCGTGGAGCTGATAATGTTATTCCAGACGCACTTTCTCGAGCATGTCCCGTTTCTGCCATAGATAGTAGTCCTAATTCTACTCAAACTATTGATCAATGGTACCTTAATATATACAAGGGCTGTCAAACTTCTGCTTCTTCTTTTCCAAATTATTTTATTAAAAATGATAAACTATATAGGCTAATGAAGGCTAAATGTTCCTTACGCAAAGAGTTCGAGTGGAAAGAAGTGATACCTTTTGAAATCCGGAAAGATATCATTCAGGAAAATCACTCCGAACCCACAGCTGGACATTTTGGAGTTTTTAAAACGTACAAAAGATTAGCTTTACGTTATTATTGGCCTGGTATGCATGCCGACGTTGTTAAATTCATATCATCCTGTGATAATTGCGTAGCTCATAAGCATCCAAATCACGCTCCGCTAGGGGAAATGGGTCGCCCTAAAATATGTTCTAGGCCCTTCCAAACTATTAGTGTGGATCTGGTAGGTCCTCTTCCTCCAACAAGAAATCAGAACTGTTTTATATTTGTTGTAACATGCTGCTTTAGTAAATACTGTCTTCTATTTCCAATAAGACGGGCTACTGCTGAAGTCATTACCAGTTTACTCGAAGAAAGAGTATTTCTTGTACATGGGATTCCTTCAACAGTAATTTTAGATAATGGGAAACAATTTATTAGCGCTACTCTTAAAACCATGCTCTCTAAATATAAGGTTCCCAACTTGCACTACACGCCTAAATACTCGCCGCACATAAATACAGTAGAACGCTACAACAAAACGATAATGACAGCGGTGTCTTCGTTTATCGAGAACGACCATCGGTTATGGGATAAACTGTTACCACAAATACAATTTGCTATCAATAGTGCAGTTAATGAAGTAACTGGTTACACCCCATCTTTTCTGGTGTACGGACGTGAGTTGGTGTCGTGTGGTTCGCATTACATTGATGCTGAGTCTGAGGATGTTATTTATCAACCTCGGGACTCTTATGCTGAAAATCTAGGTTATCTTGCTAACTTTTTTGACAAAGTACAATTTCAACTAATGCAAGCACATGCTAAAAATTGTCAAACGTACAACCTACGTCGCCGAGTAGCTGAATTTAATGTCGGCGATACTGTTTGGAAGAGAACCTTCTACCAAAGTGATAAGGATAGACATTTCAATAAAAAACTAGCTCCAAAATTTGTTAAGTGTAAAGTTATTGCTAAAAAGTCCCCACTTGTGTACGAGTTGGCTGATATGACAGGTAACTCTTTAGGGAGTTGGCATATAAAGGACTTAAAATTAATTAACTATAAGGAATAGGCTATAGTTAGTAAACAGTTTAGACGGATTTTACTATCTAGATTTACGTAAAACCCTCCTTTTTGTGGCGGGGTACTGTCACAACATGCGCCTGCCGGTTCAAACAGAGCATGTCAATGAACCAAATATTAAAGTAGCTCAATATATTGCTAGGAACTCAACTACAATTACACAATTCATTCAAATGAATGGATCGGACGATGGAACAGATCATTCTTTGAATGATGATTTGCATTTTGCAAGATTCTTTGTGAGGTTGCTAAAGTACTGTCCTAGTAGAAGCTGCTAATTTAATCCCTATTTAATTGTTTTATTAGTCAATCTATTATTTATGCAGAAAAGTGCTGCTAATAAATTTCGTGTTATTCCCGCTGGGGTGAGTTTATTATATTATTAATTTAAGTAGGTAGTACCTATATTTAGAGGTAGTACTTATATTTAACGTCTGTTCTATTTTTATATTCTTTATTGCTGGGGCTGCTTAGCGCTATTAGTTGTAAAGGGTTACTGTGCTTTACGGGGTATAACAGCTAAGTGAAGCCTGCCTAATGCTTGTACCGCCTTGCGGTTCCAGGACCTACTACAGTCTTAAGGATACCAAGAGGTTGTCATCCGTTACCCTGGCCTGCAGCGGAGCCAACGCTGACATTGTTTTCCTGTTGAGGAAGGTTTATGGCAGCAGAATACAGCGAAGACGGAACCCTTGTCAGGCCAGTGCCCTCTTTGTCAACTATATGCTTGTAAGCGATCGATGTGGTAGGAAGTGGATAATATATGTACTTAGCTATTACAATAATTGTGCTCATTCAAACCTTACTATCATTCCTACTATCTGTACCGGCTTACCAGGTCACAACCTAATTACTACTAAACTAGGTACTTAGGTACTAAACCACCGACTAACAGAAAAATTTGACCCTACCACTAAGTGCAAACGCACTGAAGTTATCAGCATCACCTTTACATAGTAACGAAGGACTAATTTTCGCAGACTCTCACTACTGAAGCTTCAGAAATTGTATTTTTCTAGTATGCTTGAGAGTTTATTATTTGAATTACCTAACACTTACGGCCTTATTAAAAAAACCTAATATCTAAAGGCCCGCTAAACTATGGTTAGACAAAGGTAATACCACTATTGCGAGCCTTTAGATGAGTTATAATTTTTATAAATAAATGGGTTAGAAGAATACAGCTGTCATCTAATTAAAGTTACATGTATGGGTAGGTCTCAGGCGCGAAGGGTGGAAATTTGAAAATAGGAAGACGGAGCAAAGAACGACAAGTATTTTTTTGGTTACCGATGCCGACTTGCAAAAATATTAAGAAGTATATTATTATACTGCATTTTTGAAGATATTCAAACTTTCAGGCGTTACATAATATTTAATTAAGAACGTTATATTTGCAAATTCCTAAATGGAAGCTGGTGTTGATTTAAAAAGAAAATACCTTTATTATATACATGTATGCATGTATTTATAAAAGAAAAGTATTATACTCGTATGGTAGTAGATAATTAGTTATCTAGTTTCCATAGTACGTAGTCCATTGTCTTTATATAAAGCGGAAGTATTGAAGCAGGTATGAAAGCAAGTTACACAAAGGGAGTACAATAAATTCCCACCCCGCTTGACACTATGCGTCTAGGGCAAATAGATCGTGAGAACATAGAGACAGCTGTAATTCATTTATAGAAAACGACCAATACAATTATTCGCGCTGTACAGTAACCATTAGTCGTTCCTTCTATTCAAATCGAAAATAAGCGAAATTTTGACATAGTTAACAAACATATAATAAGGCAGTTAACACAAAACCCAAATTTTTACTGTTACATGGGAAAGGATACAATTGAAAATTCTGTATATTTCTGTCTAAGAAACATTTTTGTAGGTATTATAGTTCCAGAGATATAAAAACTCCGCAACTCGCAACAAGAATTTATAGCGATTTCATAGTCTTGTTGTCTTCAAAAAATATCAATAGATTTGTCCATAAAAGATTATACTAAGTTTTATGGTTTGAAGAAACAACGATTACCACGTTAATTACAATTTGTTTCCCATTTTTTCGAAACTAAGTCAGTGGGCTTGACCGCATTCTAGTTATAGGACGTCAGCGTAGATAACCTGCACAACAACTGCTCTTTGTATTTACTGGTCGAAATTAGATTATTTTAAGTTACTATTAAGTTACCTTAAAGTCAATCCGCGGAACATGCTAACTACACCTCTAATTGCTTATAAGTAGGAATGGGCCGAAAACCATTTTACATTCGGTTTAAATGAACTTGTGTTAAGCCAAAATTCAATAAAAGAAAAATTTCATATAAATTAACCACTATTCAGATTGACAATACAAATGACACACAAACATGAAAAAAGACTTTTTTATGATGCTTACTATGTTGATGTGATAAAAATCTAATTAAACTATTTTTTCTTAATTAATGAATTCATGATCTTTACTCATAAGTGCCTACCAAATACTAGTGAAAATAAAAACAAGGTCATTATGTTGTTTAGAATAGGTTAACCGGGAAACACAAACAGACAGGAAAATCAGGGACTTTGCTTTATACCATACCTCAACAGACCAAGTTACTGACCTTAGAAATGTCAACGCCTGTGACACCTTTGACCAGTTCTGGGATGCACTGGACGATGCTCAAAACCTCGCCAGTCAACTTGGCGGCGCCGACCTCTCCACCGCCACAGGAGACCATCGTCACTTTACGGGCCTGCGATAGAGGTGCTGCCACTTCTGCTGTCACCTGAAGCAAAATAATTATTGAATCTTGTGCGACATCACGTTTACACTCTATTGCTGAGCAATTTTATATCTACAGATCAGAGTAATTACTTCAGTACAAAGATTTGATACATAAAGTTACCGAATGAATATTCGTAGGTATTATACTTTTAAAGGGTAAGTACCATCTTCTCGTGTAAGTATTAATAAATGTTATCCTACCAAGAATGCTGATTTCATTTTAAATTTTTCACAAGAAAATGTTTCTATTACCGTGCATGCTCCACGGTCACGTTTATATTGCCAACCATAACAAATTTATACAATATTAGGCACATCGCCAATATTAAATTACATTATTATTATAAACTACAATATTAAACTAATATTTTAACGCAGAGTAAATATATTTCATAGACTATGGAACCAACATTTCTAAGTTGAAAATTATACTAGGTGTAAAAACCTACTTAAATCAAATTTTAGGTATAAGTATTATTTAATATTTACTTAGTAAAAGACAGTTCTAACACTAAGTAATTATATTTATTTATGGCGAGCTTTAGGAGAGGCCTATGTTCAGCAGTGGACTAGGATAGGCTGATGATGATGCTGACATATCGTTTGTCACGAGCCTGGGTGAAATTGTCTATTATAATATGTATGTCTTTACACAGCAAAAGTATTATATGTATGTATAGTTTTCACCAGTTATCTCGTTTCCTTAACACAAGCTCTGCTTAGCTTGGGACTAGATGACCGTGTGTGTTAATGTTCTAGAATATTATTTTTATCAAAAGTAATGACTGTACCGACAGGCCATATCACAATAGTTATCTCAAATATTTATCTTCAACTAAACACTATTATTTTATTATACTTATAATAACGAAGCACACAATACCTTATTAGTTATATTGTAATGGATAAGAATAGGATTGTTTAAGGAAAATAATGAAGAATCATAAATACATATTATATTATTATGAATAGTTATATGGCAAAGTGAAATACTCTGAGTAGCAATAGTAAAGATACGTGAACGGTTCAAAGTCGTCTTACAATAAAACAACGTTTTTACGTAATTATATTTTCTCTGCTTGTAATCGTAAATTAATCATTACCGTGTAGTTTGAATAAACGTTGGAATTATAAACGCCCATTAATATATGCGTACATCACGCGTCATTTGTAATTACTTAATAGGAGAAACTGATTAAGTCTAAACTAGGTTACTTGGAATTTGAATCGAAGAACCTAAATTGAATGAATGAAAAAAATTAGAAATATTTTTAATGTTAATTCACGTATGTAAGAATTGATAAAAATAACAATCTTAATCTATTGGGGACATAAATTTTCTTTTACACATCAATAAAAAAAATGGAAAAGACCTTTATAAAAAAAGTGCGTGATGATGACACACTTATGTACAGTTTTTACTTAGATATGGCGTATTCGTATACTTTAAGCGATTTATTTAGTTATATTCATTTAAAAAGGCATTATATACGTGGCTATTTTTTTTTATGTATAACTGATGGACTACGTATTTGTCATGTTTTACGTAATTGCGATACCTTGAGTCAAAGTATTCGTGACGTCACCTTGACAGAGTAGTATGTAGCAATTTCAACGTAACCAACTACCACTCTTTAAGTTTAATGCGATTTATCTGAGTATTTATTTATTAATTCCTAAAAGCAAACACATGGTATGCTTTTGTGTCCACTTATTTTAAGACGTTTATTTGTTTACGCACCCTAGAATCATGCTTATTGAGACTTTCATGGCCATATTATATTATTTCAATGGCAGAGCGACGGTTTCCAATAACAATTTAGGCACAAATTCTAATAATATTTCCACTACATTTGATGATTTATTTTTATACATCATTTTAAAAATACTTTTACCTTGATTTCCCCTAGTGGTAAGTGACAATGAAAGAAATAAATCAGGAGTGGCTCAAGACCCAACAGGCACAGCCAAACAGACCCGTTCCCATTTATGGTGTCACAAAGTATCACGTCTGAACATGATTGGTCATTTGACTGGTGACTAGGTAAAGCCTGCCACTAATGAGTAGAGCTTATTTAGCACCAATCAAATATCATGTGTAGGGTTAAGAGGGTAAATACTACGACAAAAGCTGTATTCATACTCTGTATATTATATACAAAAATCAGGACCACTTTTCGTTGTAATTTTATAACTCAAAAACGGGCTTACCTATTCAAACCAAGTGTTTAGGCATTGTTCGGACTATTTAGTAGATGGTCTAAGTGAAGTTTGCACAAAATCGGCTGATCTTTATTTATCACATTTTATGTAAATTGTTGAGTGGGCTGAAGTTACCCGGTCAACGGTGGGGTGGACCGCTAATACTTTATATATCTCTAACGTGGAGCTATGGGAACGCTGTGGTGAGCCGCCGATCGTCCAGCAGACAATCGACAGCACATACGAATGCAAACTTTTGACTAGAATCCTCAAGGGAAGTAAAACGTGGCCGCACTAAGCAATCCTGGCGGCGGAAGATCACTGCAGAAGCAAAGGTGCTAGGGATAACTAGGAAGAAAGTAAATCGCAAAGCTCAAGATTGTTCGGGATAGCGATGAACTGTGGACACCGTCTGCCCCATCCGCGGGACATAGGACATTTCAATCAAGGATTGCGTATAGGGTTGAGGGGGTAAATACTTTGATTAAAGCTGTACGTGTTCATCCGCCTGTATTATATATTTTTGGAGTTTAAAATAAAATTATAGAGATGTTAAAATTAACTACTTAATATAATTAAAATATAAGTTCGCTACGTATCGAATGCGAGTAAGCGTGAAAAGTCATAAATGTGAGCGCTTGTCGGTAACGCGTACGAATTCTATTATTATTATTAGATGTGTGTTTTTATTTGCTTTTATTTATTAAAAGGATTCATATAAAAAATTACACACTCAAAAGCATTCCATAAGAAAGATTCAGCATAGCAACATATGCTATGGCGATAAAAGTTTTTTTATAGACTAGAATAGATTAGTTTCGCCATCTCACACAAAAGTCTCTAGTAAACTTTACTACACAGCTGTCATAAACCACCGATGACAGCATATCTAAGTACGAATCATTCAAACACGACCATCACATATTTTCATTGCAAAATCTTTACGCTACACGAATCTAATACCTTACACTTAGGTAAATAACGAAATGCTAATTCGTTATGGTTTAAAGAAAGGGCGACGCGTGGATGATTGCTGTCGAACCAAGATAAACATGTAAGGTGTCGGAGTCACGTGGCGGTGTTTACGCAGGGCCATCCGTAATGACCGACGTGACGTCAGTATCTAGAAAAACTAGTTTTTTAACCAGTGCGCAAACTTTGAGAAAATAAACTTCAAACAAATTTTAATAACACGTATTTTTTATTTTGATATGTTTTAGTACTAAAACGTGAAGTAATCACTTACTAAAGATGATTACTATTGGTACTAAGGGTACGGTCGCCCTCTGGGCGCCGTATCAACTGTGCAGTCATTGACCCTCACTTGCCGATAATTTTACACGGCGCGTTTTCATTGATATTATTACAAATTGATTATCTATAGATTGGTGATCTTAAGTAGACTAAAAAATAAAGTATTTTTACGATTACTGATAAAGAACCACCAAAAAAAATTTTCACCCTGGTTATAAAGATTTCCTGTATAAAGAAAGCGTTGCTTACCTTCGGCAGCGTTTCAAGCATCATGTCGACCATTGCAGCAGAACCATACTCTTTCCAAGCATCCGCCTTCTTCGCCATTTGTTCCGCGTCAGCAATCGCTTTCGCCTTAATAGCGAATGCCTCCGCCTGGTAGGATATAAAAAGCTTTGCTTAAAAACTATTTAAGTTGGAGTACACATACTTTGAAGTATCATAATTGTAAGTGCTCAGATTGAGGCTAGACGCATTCCCCCTTAATCATAAACATAAGCTTGTGACACCTAAAATATGTTTATTAATTTGCTTGTTTTTGTCTATCTGTAAGAAAGACACAAAATCCATTTATACTGTAAAGGCTTTTATGATTATTATGAAGATGGAGGATTATGTTAATTAGTTTTGTAGCCAGATGATTTCCTTAGACAATCTTTCTCTTCTTGATCTTTACATAGTACATATATAGTATACAATGAAGTCGCTTCTGCTGTCTGTTGGCAATAAACTCAAAACCTTCTGAACGGATATTCATGCTGTTTTCACCAATAGACAGAGTGATCCACAAGGAAGGCTTAGGTGTATAATTTGTACCCATGCGTAGCCGGGGCAGGTCGCTAGTATAATACGAACAACAGACTGACCTCTCCGCGAACTTTGACAGCCTCCGCTTCGGCTTCAGCCTCCAGAACTGTTTTTAGCTTTTGAGCCTCCGCCAGTTTTTCCAATCTAAACTTTTCAGCTTCAGCAGGCCTATTGAAACAATAAAAACAGTATTTACAAACGATTGATAGCAAATATTTCCTATTGGCAGCTTCCTTTCGGTCTTCTATCGGATACATTTCGGAGAGTGTAGGTTGCAATTACATAATCTTATCCCTGTTCTTTAATCGGACAAGTACATTCGTACGGCTATGCGCCACCTAATATGGTGGAAAGTTTACAAATACGTATACAGCGCTTTGCACAATCCAATTAACAAAGAAGGCTATAAGCTACAAAACATCATGCTATGACCGATGCAGACGCAGTTGCGAGGATCAGCATGTAGTATATATACCTGCGGATGGTGGCCTCCAGTTCTTTTTCTCTTCTCTGCACTTCCCACTTCTGGACAGCAATCTCTTGAGTGCGCTCCACCACAGCTATCTGCATCTGTTCTTCTTTAATTCGTTGCTTTGTCTTAGCAGCTTGGAGCTCGTACGCCATTTCAGCTTCAGCCTAAAATTACACATATTTTATTAAAACATGGCTTTTAATATGATCGTAAGTCTCTTTTAAAGCACACTACTGAGTCCGCGGCAGTACTTATCCAAGTCTAACAGATTATTCAGACCAAACGGATTATTAGCCACTGACTGTGAGCGCGCGATACGCAGTTTATCGGTTTTCCATTTTAAACTTCTCGTTCACACCGAAACCTATTATACGGCGCGTTCCATCGTAGACTGTATCATTACTTCACATCAGGCAATTTGTGGTTAAGCGGAAGCCTATTATAAGATGAAATATATACGCTAATACGTAGTGCCTTGTCGACAGTGAGCGGACGCTTACAGTCGGCGCGCAATACGTTTGGGGTGGCCCTAGCAAGCTAACAGAGATCAGTACTTCGTTTAGTTTGATTAAAATTTAAAATGTACTTAATTTGTACATAGATGTAATTGCTATGACAAGTAAATATTTATAAGTATAATAAGTATTATCGACAAGCATCGTTGCATCATCATCTAGTAGTGCCGTGTGCATTATGACACAAACGAGAGAAGCAGGCGTTTAAGAGAGAGGTCATACACATTTTAATAATATTTCCATTATCTATGTTCACCTTCTTTGTCTGCACTTCCACGTCGTACGCCGCTTTTTTTAGTTCGAAGTCCCTTTGCGCTTTCGCAATTTCGGTATCGTTGAGGAACCTAGCAGCCATTCGTTGTTCCTCTGCCATGGCCTCCTTGATCTTAGCCTCGGCCTGCGCTTCAGCTTCTCCTATACGAGCGTCACGTTTCACCTCGGCAGTGCGCGCCATCCCAAGCGCTTTCAGGTAGCCCTACAATAGCAACTCATTATTTATTCAGAGTTTAGTATTTTACTTAGTATAATGTTTAACAAGTTTAACAAATTGACCATAACTATGCGGTAGCTTCAAAACAGATGGCGATTTGAAAGAATAAAAATGATGCCTACCTGAAAAATTCCTAACAACGCTTACGGTAATAAGTATATATTAATTAAATATACCATACCTAATGATTTCGATATAATAAAATCGGCACGTGGTGGTATAGGTAGGTATTTAAAAGTACTTGTAGTAAATACATACGACAGAGAAGTCGGTTCAAAACATTTAAAGTGCTAAGAAATCTAAAATAACTGGACAATCAGGAGCAGGTGACGCTTCCTTTTTCCTATTTTTTTTTCATGTACCAAAAACACACTTCTCTACATAAATACAAACAAAACAGTGCTTTCCACAAAAGGAAATACTATTGGCGTTCAAAATGCTACATTTAGGATGAAATGGTGAGCTAATGATGCTATATGATTTTTAAAAGCTGGATATCCAGCCACTCATCCTTGATGGATTGCAACAGCCGCCTTATATACATTTTGAACTAAACCTAGGAATAGCGGGGTTAGACTATTGCACAAACTTTGGTAAAAAACATACAACTACATAACATCGTTTATTGTAATTAGTGGAAAGTCTTCATGTGTTCAATTTACGTCAATCCTATCGGGCTACAGTCTAACCCCGCAGGTGTCACGAGCCACGAAGGGCAAGTGGACGGCGGTTTGTGAGCCTCAAATAGAATACTTATGGCAAGATAGATAACCACATGTTGCTGGCACACGATGGATGCAACAAGGCAAAGAGGCTAGGTTTCGCCCATAATTCGACAACTTGCGTGCAACACACGATTGCTGTTAAGCTTTAGGAATGTCAAATTGAGCAAAGCAATACCTAACATCAATTCAAGTACATTAATTCAACTAATTTCACGTACCTTAGAAAAAATGACCTAAATGTAAAGGACACATACTAAAATACTAATTGACCATCAAAATTATTTTAAAATTATCATAATAATATTTCATAGAACAAGCGCACTTGTTCATTGAAATATTATTATGATAATTTTGGTCGCAACCAACAAGTGAAGTTTTTGGTTATATTACTATGAATTTACAGTTTTAGGCTTTAGATATAAACAAACTTCTTGCGTATCCTTAGTGCTTCATGACGTTTTTCCATATTCCTATATACGTTATAAAGGATACTATGCGTTTACATACCTCTTCATCCCTGATGTCTTTCAGTGTGTATGACACAACCGTGATGCCCATATTGATGAGATCACTTGAAGCCACTTCAAATACCTAAAACATTATTATAAATTATATACAAGAGATAAAAGATATGGACTACCTATGTAGTCGAGTAGTGTAAACCATCAGATTAAGCTAAACTAAGCTGTGCCCAGAAGGTTGCAGGTTCGAATCCCGCCCCCAACAATGTATAGGTTGACAAAGAAAAGGTAGGAGGTAAGTAGGAGGTAAACAAAGACTTGTTTCGGTTTCTGGTTGGTTGAGGGAGTACCCTCCATACCTCGGAGAGCAAGTTAAGCTGTCGGTCCGGTTGTCATTTAAAAAATCTATCACAATCGTTACAGGTACTCAGAAGTCTCATATAATCTCACACCCGGTCTAACCATCTCAGCTACTGGTTCCCTACGGGTTTCAAGGTCTGATGGTAGTCACTCGTTTAATTATGGTTGCCAGCCGCATTAGGTAGACAGATAGCCTGGGTGCCGATCCCTATAGATATGGTTAAACTACAAGGAAAATGATGATGACACAAGAGATAAAAGATAGTCATTGTAAAAACAAAATTGTAAATAAGTAGCATTGTAACGAACACGGATCTTTGATTCTCCAGAATTAGAATAAGTCCATTTGATCCATTATTTTATTAAAAAACGAGTGGGCTATCTCTAAATGTTGCGAAAAAATTTTTTTTATTTTTTATTTTTTTTTATAAGCTACGAATTCTACCCCCATGCTAAGAAAAAAAAATTTTTTTTCGATCCACCCTAATACTAATGTTAAGTAAATTTTTAATTATAAAGTTGTTTTCCAAGTACCGATATCTACCTGAGAGAAACCGGGGCGAGCCGCTAGTATATTATAAAAAAATCGATGTTATTTTTATTTTTAAATGTTACCAAAAATACAATTATAAAACAAACCTTTTTAGAGAAAATCTTTCTGTCTTTGTATATCTCTTCAACAGTCATGGAGCCCATGATAGCACGCTGGTGTCCTTCGAGAGTCACCAGGGCTATATGCTGTATCTCCTGCTCAGATTTACCAAGAAATTGCTCACATGCTGAGAGCAGCATTTCAGCATTCTGACCTTGAATCTTCACCTGAAGTAGTATAATTACAAGTATGAATCACAATGCGAAATTATTACTCTTTAAGTGTATTCTGTTGTTATATTGCACATTTAAAGAGGATTTGCTAGAATAAATGATCTCCTTGCTTTTTTAACTCACATTATTTTGGGACCAAACTTGTCTCGAAATATAATTGTTATCATATTAACCTGGGCTATTCCAGTGACTGATATAGGAACACCTTGACTGGTGTACACGGTAGGTGACTCCACTTGTAGAGTCATGGTGTTGAGTGAAATCCGTTGCACATTTTGTATAGCAGGCCACACAAAGGCCCGTCCGCCTGGCACTAACAGTGGCTTCGAATAACAGCATCCTGAATTTGCAAACATTCATTCAATTAATTATCCTGTTGTATTCAGCATATTAAGAGTATGGTGTAATTAATATTTATTTAAAAAAGTAATACAATGTAGTACATCAGTTATTTGGTATCCATAGCAAAAACTTTTAATTAACTAACTCTTAATTTGGGGTCAAATTGTTGTTTGTGTATAATGCCCCAACATAATCTAATACCTTTAAACGAGTAATTCTTGTATATAATTGGAGTCTCGAAATCGGCTCCAACGATTTTCATAAAATTTAGTATATAGAGGGTTTCGGGGGCGATAAATCGATCTAGCTAGGAATCATTTTTAGAAAATGTCATTTAAAAAAAATAAGATAATTGGAATCTCGAAATCGGCTCCAACGATTTTCATAAAATTTAGTATATAGGGGGTTTCGGGGGCGATAAATCGATCTAGCTAGGAATCATTTTTAGAAAATGACATTTAAAAAAAAATACCGAGCAAAGCTCAGTCATCCAGATATTTATTATTATTTACCAAAATTGGGTAGCAGTTATTATAAAAATAAAGTTGTCAGATTTATTAACACACCAGCTCCATTATTTTGCAAAAGAAACTTAAGCTGAGAATAGCTCCAACATGTTTTGTATTGTCTTCCTTATCACTATTCTAATTTAATTATGGCTCCTGCAATAATCATTTCGCTATTCTGCCAGCAAAGTTAAAGTAGTATACAAGCTTTTAAAAGATTTATACAAAACACTACTGTCTTAAGATGGCCTAATCTTTCACCTTCTCCTGTATGACAATTTGAAATCAAATGGTAGTTTCAAATAAGAATGGGACTGGACTCGCGGCTAACTTCATACCAAAAATCATGCAACAATGGCATCAGCACAAAATATCAATCCACAGTCAATAATATTATTTTAAAAGGTATGGAAAACTGATTTATTTAGAATTTTTTATTAATTCACGCGCTATGATGCCACATATTCGTACACAAATACTTAAACACGAACATAAACATACGTTTAAAATTATAACACCGCTTTTTTTCGTCGATAGTTAATATAAAAATGAATAGCAAAATGTGTTAGTAAGCGCATAAGTCGCGAACGGCTGATCCGATTTCGCTAATTCTTTTTTTAGAATATTCCCTGAAGTACGAGGATGGTTTTTACGCAGAGAAAAATTTAAAAAACTCCTCCGAAACAGCTTGACCGATTTTTATGAAATCTTATAGGTCGTATTCGTTTTCTGACCCGGCAGGTGGCACTGGTTTACCGGGCAGGACGACGTCTGCGGGATCCGCTATTAGTTAATAAAAATATGTCCGTACCTAATTATTTGACTTCAAATGTTCAATCTTACTCAAACGGCAATAAGCAACGCAAACGCATTATTTTTATTTATTTTTCATCTAGATGTGATTATTATATAGTACAAACATTTTGCCCTTATTGTACTAAAGAATATGTTGCGCATTCCAGTCCAAGATGGCGGATTTCCAGTCCTATTCTTATTTGAAACGCATAGTAGATATATAACTTAAGTTTCGTTTATAACTAAAGAGGTAGTGAGGTGGTGTGGTGGTGGTGGTGCACACTAAATTGAATACTTCAAGATAGCTAAAAAAATTGAGGTTGCATAACAATAGATTCATTTAGATATATAAGGCAGACCATTAACATTCTCCTAATAGAGCTTCTTATGTAGGACTTGCTAGGTTGCCCATATATTTCTTAAAGTAAGAATGAAAACCGAAAATAAAACCGAGGAAGTGGCTAAGCAATCACATGAAAAAAATCGCAATGTATAATTGACAGCAGCGTTGGCGTAGCAGTACCGAACTCGGCTTCAAAATATAAAGTCGCGGGATCTATTTCTAGTTCTGCCCACATGCACTAATTGCATGAATTGTTACGTTGCCACGTCTGAATATTGGTGAAGACATGTTTAAGAACCAACCATTTAAGAACATGTGACATCTACCAGCCTGCACTAGGCCGGCGTTTATGGATAAGGCCTAAATCCTCTCAACTCTAAAAATAGTCGAGAGAAAATTCTTACCTACTACCCAGCAATAAAAGGGGTGTTACTTTTTCTTTATTTATAAATGTGGCTTATAGTCATAACAAAACATTTGGAACCACATCTGTATGCTTAAAAGTTAAATAAATGTGTATATTGGATGTGGCTATGTAATAGCAACGCATGACATAATAAAATGGGCTGAAAGAAAAGGTGAGGTACCTTTAAATGGTTATTGTCTTCTCTTCATTGATCAATACGAAAAAGCGCAAGTGGCAAGATTTACCAGGGTTTTTTTTTTAAGATTCTTCAAGACCAAGAATTAAAAATATAGTATAATAGTATAAAAAATCTTAGTAGCAATTCCAAGTTAGGAATTGTGCCCGAAGCATACATGCACTATTATGTATAGACGCAAACACTATGTATGTCATGTTATAAAAATGTTTCTATATAAATACAGTTCATTGAGCTGTTTTGTATCGGTTGAACCATCTTCGGACGGCTCACCGAAAAAGTCCGGTGAACCAATAGTGGCCCTTCCGTTCGGTTAGGTTATCCACAAGAAAAAGAACTGTTTTTTTGTGAAACCGTGACAAACATCCATCTTCATAAATTAGGATTTATATAAAATAATATAAGCAGTTTTACAGCAAACTTAGGAAAATGTTGAAATTTACTCCCATCAGTGTCAGAATACTTAATAATATAAACGTGAAACATTGTATGGATATTTGAAGATGTGTATATGTTTGTTATTCTTTCACACAAAACTACTGGATAGATTTTGATGAAATTCACCACTAAGATATTTATTACAATCGGGAGTAACACAGTAATTTTTATCCTAATACCACATAGGCTAAGAGCTAACTAGCTTGCTAATAGCAATTTTAATAGCAGGGCAAAAGAATGTCCTGCATATCCACACTCTCAATAAAACATTGACTTTTAGGAGACCATACTTTAACTATAGAGTGACATTAAGATGTGGTATCCACATACCACAATTCCACAATCAAATTGATGACATAACACTAATGGCCTCATCAATTAATGATGCAGCTGAAGATAATTAATGGATATTTTATGACACTTTGAAATTATTAGACAGTGATGAAACATAGAATAATAAGGCATTATTAATTAGTCATTGGCTATTAGTATGGAGTGGGTATTGAATTTACAATATTAATAAATTACAAGTTTGCTGTGCATATGAATCTTAATTTACACATACATAAATTATGACCCTTTTTCACCAATGTGAATGAAGGAGAAAAGCCTGTAGCTCTCAATAGAAATTTGCTACAGTTTCCACACGTGGTTTTGATCAGGCACTGATTCTTACAAGTTATAAGAGATTTGGTCACCTAACACTCAACAACATGTACTTGTTGTAGTCTCAACTCTGTTTAGTCCATAGACACCAGTTTTCATTTATAAACACAAGTAAGAACATTATTCACACATTCCCTGTCCAGATACAATCTTGACCTATAACTGTCTTGTAACTGTTAGCCAGGAGGCTACAGTAGTGTAGAGTCACTTGAGCATATTGAAAGCTATGTTAGACTAATAGTGACATTATCAGATTGTTTAGTATTTGGACAGGGAATGCTTCTACAGTCTTTATAAAAACTTAATATTTGGCAGGGGTAAGCTTTGTTACCATCACATTAATAAAAGAAAACATGTAAATTAGACCCGATACCTTTAATACTCATGTAATTTGCACTCAAATTACACTATTATGTTCATAAATTACTATTAAGTTCCTTGTTGTTTACCTAAAGATAATAATTTAAAGATAGCGCCTGTAGATAAGAGATAGGCAATTTCAATTCGCAATAGTACATCAACACAATTAGGCGTACATTACTCTAAATGAGGTCACGTAGTAGCACAGTTTTATAGCTAGCCCGAGCAAAGTAATTACGAAAATTACAATGTAAGTAGGGAGGTACCAATAAACGTTGTTTGTTTAATAAAAAATACAAGCTACCTACTAACCTGATACCACCAGGGCTTCATTAGGTCCACATGTAACGAAACCCCAAGTCATTTTTTAATGCTTATAAGATAATCCACAGTTATAAAAATAAACTAAATTAATCAAATAAAATGTTTAAGACTGGTGTCAAAACATAAATCGGCTTCATGCGGAAAGGGAAGGGCGCTGTCGCTGTCCGTCAGACAGATAGTCTGACATATTGGAATAGTGCTGCGACCGCCGTATCGACTAAATTTACAAACTAAAATATACAACTAATTGTAAGATTTTGCTATAATTTACAGACACTGGTTAATACTGTTATTGAAGCAAAAAGTGCACAAAAAGCGGGAGCTTCGAAAAATAAAAGTATGGAAGAGAGTATATACAATAATGTATAAACATTTAAAGTATATAGACAGTAATGTTAGTAAGCGACATGGGAAAGATTATTTGGATATAATCTGATCGGAACCTAAAGAAAGGTAATACCTAAATATATTTTTAATTTGTAGGCTATAACGCCTTTACAACCCACAGATAGACGCACAGATAAATTTCAAGTATGTAAGTACTTCAGTAATGGTCACAGTCTGCCACATATGCTCCGTAATCAGCTCGTATAAATTAGTGTAGTATCATTGTGGTCGCAATAAATAAACTATTATTAAAAATGTGCAACGGATCAAATGTGCCCTTTGGCGGGGTTGAACCAAAAAGGAACACCGGCAAAAAAAGATCCTTAAGTAATAGACCTTTAACGCTCTGTCCACCCCATGACGGATGTAGACATTAATTTATATACACAGCAACCATTAGCCAAATTTTCCGTATATATTATAGAGATTAAATACGGAAAATAAAATACATTTTGAATTTATAAAATACTAGTGGCCTGCCCCGGCTCCCACGGGGAGATATCGGTATTTAGACAAAAAAAATTATCATCATACAATTTATCACACTATTGGCTTACTTTCCATGCTTAGAACACTCGATCAAGTCTGCTATGGCAAAACAAATAATCAAAATCATTAGTTTAATTGTTATGGTGCCACAATAACCCACAGATAAATGTTAGGTATCTACTTAAGTAACGGTCCCGGTTGTGTCACATGTGGTTCCCGTAACCCCCTGGCACAAATGCGCCACGGAACACCCAGAAAGTTTTGTGGGTACCTTTTGGGAGTCTCATATACCCCTAGTCCTGAGGACACACGGGGCGAAGGAATCTATAAAGGATCTTCCCGCGGCAAAAGAAAGTTATTTAAGTATTAGAAGTTAGAACACAAACACTTTTAGCACTGTGCCTACCCAGACGTGGTGTTAGATTCACTTAATTTCTGGTCAAACTTAAATATTATACCCGTCTTTTTTATAGGGGTTACAAATCATTAATGTCACAATAATACAGCATTGTGCCCTGTTTCTTCAATTTCAATTTTGATAAATATTATACTCAAGACAACTTTTGAATAATAATATGTCTGATTTGAATAATTCAAAAAGCAATTTACAGGTACTGATTCAAAAAAAGATAATTATATAGATATTTAATTGGCTGCTCCGTTGTTTATCAATTTTATTTAGTTGGAATGTTATTCATGATAATATGAATATAAATCTTACAATTTTTGCGTAGTTGATTAATCGACTAAAACTACGTCCTTAGCACACAACAAACCTTTCTTTGCTTATTTTATGGCTCATTGGTTGTTCTGCCACAGATTATCAAAATACATCTCCATAAGGCCCGGACCATAGGCTTCCGGAATCCCGGATCAAAAATTACAATAGCTACATCCGAAGGAAATTCGGGATCAAAGGCGATCTCTATTCTCGCGATTTAGACATTTATCTCTAATGGATATATTTCGTAAATTAATAATAGGGATTCCATTAGTTTTCTGATTTTTTTTCGACTTTTGTCAATTCTCTCGGCGATCGAGAAAATGGCGGATGTCATAGAAAAACAAAAGAAATCGCCATTTTTATTAAAAAAATGTTTAATAGATATAATGTCTAAAGCGCCAGAATCGGGTTCCAGATCTTTTGTAGTCAACGCGGTAAAACTTCAAATAATTATTCCCTAAGCATTCGTAATAGCCCGAACCCGAAAAAATATGGCTTCGGACGAACCTAGATTGAATCAGACTCTCTAATAATTTCAATTTTTCCCGCGTCGACTACAAAGAATCGGGCCAACCAATCTCGATTTTTACCCGTAAGCATAATATATTATTGTTGAATGTTACGTTTCTGTTTTTCGGATTCGGAAATTCAGGACTCGTGTAGTTCGAGCCGAAAGGCCCGCCGGACGGGGTGTTCGGTCTGCTGCTTTGTGGTTTCCGCCATTTCGCGCTAAGAGGTGAATATTTCGGGAACTTTACAAGAGTACTACAGAACCTACATTATTTAGATAATATAATAGGTACATACAAAGTAGGATGTAGGCTAGGTATGTTTTTGTGTTTGTAGCTGTTTTTTTAAGCAAGATTTTTTCGCTGGTAAACGTTACGCGATGGGCCATGCATGGATCATAGACAATCATAGAGGATCATAGAAGATACCTCGATAAAAACAATTAAAAAAAACCGCCCTTAGAAAATTTTGACAAAAAACATAGATAGAAACTTAGGTAACTAGGTAGGTACCTAGGTACAATCTTAATATGTACCCTTACAAAAATGAATTAACATTTAATTTTGTTTGTTTCGCTAATACTTAAGAACGACTGACCCGATTTGGCTGATTTTAGTCTTAAAGTACTCATACTTACAAATTTAAGGAAAGTTTTAAAGATGAGTACCTAGCTTTAGCTGGGGCAGCTAGTTAAAAAAATATTGGGTCCGTGGCTTTCGCCCTAACTCACCTTACCTCCACTTCCTATAGCACTCGATTGCTTAGTAGCAAATAGTAGGCAAAAAGGGCACTGGCCTGACAAGGGCTTCATTTTCAATTAAGGCTTGGTGTTCTGCTGCCACGAATGTGACGCCCTGCTCAACAGCAAGACGATCTATTAACTTCCAATGCAGGCCCGTAGCTGTACAAAATCCTGGATCCTGGATCCGCAAAGCGCATTAAAGTTTGTACGGAACCCTCAGTGCGCGAGTGCGACTCGCACTTGGCCGGTATTTTTTTCCAGCTTAGTATGAAATATTATTAGCTCGTGGTTACCGATATCATTATTAAAAAACCTATTGAGGTTCATTCATAAGCTATAAGCGATAGTTAACACTAGAGTTTTATTGGAAGATTACTGAAGAGCTACCAAGATACTTTCTCTTTCTACGCCATACAAATACCTTTAATAGTGTGTAGTACCTATCCCAGAAAAAGAAGAGGTCGTGTCTAGAAGTAGTTCCGTAATAATTATGACAAAATGGTTTGAATTAGTGAGGAAATTTGAGGTTTACATTTTCTTTCTACAGCTAAGTCTGCGGATTTGGCTGGAGAGAAGTGGACAATCTAACTTTCCAACTCCTCCTACTATCTTTTGATTTGTAGATCCAAGATAGTTTAGGTGTCCCGAGACTTGTCCGGGTTCAAATGCCAAGTCTCTATACGGAGCCGCTGTTGATCCTGGCTAACAGGTGTACCAGTGGCGCTGTGCAGTGACGAGATTGCGGAGGTGAGTTAACTCTGGTTAAGTTCACTGAACTCTTTTAAAATAAAATATGTAAAAAAAATACTTGTGATTAGATACTCATTGATTCAATATCATAGACTGTCATAGACATTTTGGCAAGTCCATTCTCATTATTTGTAGACAGCATTTATTTTAGTCTCTATTTAATACCGTTATTTAATACCTATTTATACCTATCTTAAAATGTCTCGCTTTACCTACATTACGAAAATATTACATCCAAGAAATAGGATGCTGAATACCTTAACAATTTGCAAGCATTCTCACTCTATTCAAACAGCTCCTGGCATAGAAGAGCAAACTGATAAAAGCAAGCCGAAACCAAGGTCTAAGAGAATGGCAGAGTTTAAGAAAAAACTGAAGGCGGCTGCTTCTCGGACTGATGATCTTGGAGAACCATTTGAGTATCCATCGCAGAAGGAAGATCCTCTCCCTCCATGGCCGAACAATACGAATCCAGAAACTGGTGAAGTAGGAGGGCCAAGAGGTCCCGAACCTACAAGATACGGAGATTGGGAGAGAAGGGGAAGATGTTGTGATTTTTAATAAAGCACCTGTCAGACTAAAATTTTCATTTAGAGATAGGTGTTTACCGGTAGTATGTTTAAATGTGTATTAAACATAATATACCTACCTAAATTAAAAGTACTTATTCTATAACTTTTCATAATATTCTGTTTCTATTATTTATTTTCATCGTAATAAACAATGGTCCTTGCCTAATTAAAAAAACTGTAAATCTTTGACTGTTTACAGGGAAACTGAAATTACAATCTGAAGTAACAATGTAATCCACGAGTTTGCAAAATTACTCCTCATTCGTCTCACAGAAGCACGACCCTCAATAAAACTCAAATTACTAAAGTATTAAAATCGCCGCCCCTAGACAAATTACATAGCGAAGCGTTAATTAAACATCAAAAAGAACAAAATGGGGGATTGACTAATGATTGTCACGTGACATTTCGAAGGTGAATGACAATCCAATCAATACATTTTGTTCTTCCCGATCTATCGTTATCGCTTCACTATGTAATTCTAGGGGTCCAGGACTAACCTGGCACAGGCGTTCGTACCTATTCTGTTTGGCACCGCTGGCTATCTCTATCTCGGCAATATTTTATATCTTCCGGTATTGAAAATCTAACTTCGAATCTTTGTTCTTTCTTTTATTTAGGTAGTTAGACACACAATAATATCTTGTATGTCGATTGTCACGCTAAATAAATCAAACAGACAAACACAACAAACAGAGTTACTTTCGCATATAAGATATTACCTACATGTAATGATTATGACCTATTTAGTATGAGCACCCAAAAATGGTTGTACTGTGCCCCATGAAGTAATAGTTACTAACGGAGTAGTGCACAACAACTGCCATTCTTACCTACCACTAAGTTAATGTAACTTATGGTCTCCCTTTTAGATGTTTATTTTTGAGTGCTTAAAATCAGGCAAATTGTAGTCAAACGCAAGTCTATTTCAGAAGAAAAAGTGTAGATAGTGTAGGTACGCCTTAGTTAGATCAACAATGAAACAACTAGATTCGGAGACAACATCGAAAATGTTCTCCCTCAGTACATAAAATTACTCAATATGCACGTGTTTCATTTGTTGATGAGTGGAGTACGCACGTCATGAAATTGGCAATGAGCCTAGTGGCAACCTATTACCATACGCCTCCTGCATCCACCGAACGTAACCAAATTAAGGCGTGACATCCCCTGCTACCTACCTATTGCTGCTGTTGGTGACGTCACGTCAGTCGGTACCATAGATTTATGATATGGCGGTACTGTCAGTCTATTTAAAACCAGGATCCCGATTCTCGCGCTTTAGACACTTATCCCGGACTTTACATTAATCGAAAAATATTGCGAGTGTCGACTGAAAACTAATGAAATCGACATATTAAGGTATCGATTAATATAGACTACTCGTTGTATGTCGTGCGTTGAGTGGTAGAGTTATCTCTAACGTGACATTCTGAGAATACATTCAATAGTTTCCAATTGACATCTGCCAATTTTTTTCGATATTTTCATGACCAGTTCGAGATAAACGTCTAAAGCGCGAGTATCGGGGTCCCTGATATCATGGCTCCTCAAGCCATATCTTTAGGTACCTATGCTATCTTATCTATCAGTGATCAAATATTTTCAAAGCATACCTGCTCAGTCAGGCCTAAAATAAACAGACAGGGGCGTAAGCAAGGGCGTAAGTGTGACCATGCTACGTTGTGACTGTTGCGAGGCAACATGCAAAACACCACTCCTTCGAAAAGTACAGGTATGTAACTACCATGTAACTCCACTGTTTACAATCCATTACCGTCGCAAATTGATATTCAGTCTCATCAAACCACTGTTCTTGGACTACAATTAACTCTATTACGTCCGTGATGAATAAACGTAGTTAGGTTTAAGTGTTATAGATTCATGCGAACATTTTTCGTTAACAGTTTTTTTGGTATACTCGTACGTACGTAATGCTAAATGTAGGATTATTCAAATATCGTCGTATTCTAATGGATTTAAAGGTAGAAAGAAATTTTGCATGCTTTAATTTATAAAGCATGCAAAATACGTACGTACGTATACATATAACTACTATACTATAAAAACATTTTTAATTGAGCTATTTGTACCTTATTTAATATTTTTATCCCACATTGTATAATATTCATTCTATTTGTATCTTTATTATTCTAAATGGTAAAAAGGTACTTAAGAAGCTGTGGCAAAGGGTGAAAATTTGAAAAGGGGAAGACGGAGCAAATTTTTTAAATGACAAGATTTTCTTGGTTACCTACGCCGACTTTCAAACTACTAAAAAGTATATAATATACTACATTTTTTGAAGCTATTTAAAACTTTTAAGCGTTACATAATATTTAATTAAGTAGGTACCTAATTTAGAACAATTCGTAAAGAGAAGCCGATGGGAATCGTTGTTATATGGACTATTCGCCACTTCTATGTACTCTCTCTCAGCGATGAAAACTGTAAATTGTAAGTTATCATCTCTGAGAGTATTCACAAATGTTGTGAATGTAGAAAATTCTCTTGTTATCCCCAAAAATACATGCACCAAATCTAAAGCGGGTCTAGGTGTGCGTTGTCAATATTCCCTCTCCCTTGCTTAATCAAATCGTCAGAGTATTATTATGCACACTTGTCAGCATGCAATTATCGCATAATACCCTATACAGCTCACCACCCCATCAGATCTCCACGTGTATTCTTTGTTTTTCCTTACCGTGCCAAAAAGGTAAACAAAGCTTCAGTTTTCGTGTCACTTTAGAATATCACGATTTTATCAATGAACCACACTATGTATCGACTTATAAATGTCTTAATCCATTGAGTAAACACTTTAACTATGAAATTAAGTGAAAAATGTTTTAAAACAACCAGTTAAATACGAATTATTGATAAAATTCTGAACACATTCCAAAATTCATGACCACAGGTTATGCAAGGACACGGGCTGTTTGACATTTTTATACTTTTTAAATTAGAGTGTGGATATAGATTTTTATGGATTCGATAACCATAGATTTAGGAAGAACTGAGTGAATGATATCCAGTCAAATGAAAATGTGATGTTTAGATCGTACTTTAATGTAAAGTATTGTCCTAAATTATTTTATTAGTTTTCTTTAAATATAAAAATTTTGTTTTTTAACCATGTAACTAATGCTGTGTGAAATTGAGTGCATAATAAATATAATTAGTTGTATCGTATCGTCACTCATTCAAATGTTCTAAACGATCATTTAAATAAAATCAATCTGTGCTTCCCTTGGTCACGTCATTACTTGAGAACGGATAATTGGATGGATGGACCAAATTGGATAATTTATGTATCTATGTGCCTAGATTTAAAAGTTACTCAGAAGTTTAAAAAAAAACAGCTCTGCCTATTTTAAAAGATTTTGTCCTTAACAGTTTAATACATGGTAAGGTTGTAGTCAATTTATCGGTATTCATCTAGAGCAGCGGTCGTCAAAGTGCGGCCCGTAGACGATACTTCTGCGGCAACAAATAACTTCGATGCGCATGCGTTTTCATTTTTTATAACCGCATGACTCCTCCCTCCCTAACTAACACAGAGTTCATCCCGCATCCGCATTAACCTACTCAGATTCACTATCAAATTATTGATTAATAAAAAATTAACAAAATAGCTTGTTTGACCCCTCATCTTAATTTTGGTAACTGGCCAGAAAAAGAGAAAAATATCAAAGAAGTCGTTGAAACGTTTTTTTTTAATATTTTCATATTTTTTAAACATTTATAATATTTCCTGTTTTCAACAATTTATTTGAGATACGACTGTATTATTGTATTCCAGTGTTTTATTAAATGTAAAGCTTCTTGGTTCCGAATAATGAATGATTAGAAATCTATTCAGTCACTCTTTTAACAAATCATTCAATGTATTCAATCATGGTGGCCCTACCCTAAGAATATAGTCTCTGGTTACGAGGCGGCCATATTTGTTGTTATAATATGCATCCTAAGGAAAAACAAGGTATAGGTACGCTCTCGGACAGTACTGAACTGCGGCCACGTGATGTAAACATTCAACAAACCGATTCCCATAATTTTGTAGTCTAGCGTCAGACTTGCATGGATGTGTTACAGAAGTGTTTGGGTAACATAGAAGAAGTATCTACCAGCACTTGGGCTGATATAAATGTCACAGAATTTATAGGTTTTTCTTTTTAAAGGCATTTTTTATTATTATTATTATTACTTCAACCCTTTTTAGTATCCCACTGCTGGGGACGGGTATTCTCTCAACTACCTTACGAGTTGAGAGAGTTTAGGCGTTAATCCACACATGCTGGCCAAGTGTGGGTTGGTGGATTTCACATGCCGGTTTCCTCGTGATTTTCCTTAACCGATACTGAGCAGCGGTAATAAACAATTCACACATAGATGTGTGGGTACGACTGGGAATCGAACCAGCGACTTATATTTCAATGGCGAGGACGATACCGCTGCGCCACCGCTGCTAGTAGATTACTATGTTAAACTATCTATTCTTATGTATCTATGACTATGTTTATAAAGGTATAGGACTAAATTATTGTATATCTACATCTACACTGATAACTAATATAAAAGTTAAATTGTTAAGTGTGTTAAAATTTATTGTTATTTAAATATCATTTAAATAATAATAAATATTATTCGTTAAAAATCGATATCTGCAAAGCTGGGGCAATTTTTTTCACCTTGAGTTACATTACATTATCTAAGTTTTCATACGGATCTCAAACTATTTTAATGTGTACGGGCAAACCCGTACAAATCAATAGTATTAGTTTTATGTTGACGCGGCCGCGCAGTGACCAACTTATTTCTTTATAAAACGCATTTAAACACAATAACAATCGGTTAGTAATTACAGCAAATTCGTCGACATAGCATTCTCCGCGACCTATAGCTCAGTTGTTAACTCCGCGCCGCGTACCTATCATTAGCAATATCAAATCTATAGTGTAAATCTGTGTAGTTAATATATCATTCTTTATCATTATCATTTTATCTTTCATTTTACAAATCAACCGTACATAATGTTTACCAACATAATATTATTATAAGCCAATGCTATACGGTAAAGAAGAAATAGTCGTTCCAGGAGTTTTTGAGTTTAATCGTAATAAACAAACAAACAATCAAATCTTTCCTCTTCTTTTTAGGGGTATCCTTACAAAAAGTTTATGCCTGAGTCGCCCCGAACAAAAAACATTGGAGAATAGGAATGAATTTCGACATGAATTTTTCGAAATGTAGAAAGGAAACTGGAATCCCTCTTGGTGTTAATGGTGTTAGTAAGTACAATAATTGATTAATACGAAATTAGAAGCCTTAAAAATACCATTGAACATTATTTGAAGACATCTCTTAAGAACAATCTTCGTAGGTGTGGGTTGATAACTTTTCTCAGCATGCTTCTGATAATTATCAGGCGTGCGAATCGATGTGAATCGTCGCGGAGGGGATAGAAGACGTGAGGGGTCACGTTTGCGGGGTGCCGGGACGCCGCACACCGCGCAAGTCGCTGCTAGTATCGACCGCCCCGGATGTGCATCGCAATGCCGGAGAGGCGGCAGGCGGCCCACCTTCACGCGGGACGCCACCGCCGCCATCGCCGCCACCACCGCCGCTGCGAAGCGTCCATCGTTAGGTGTCAATAGTTGCTGCATCAAAACGTGGACGGTGCGGTGGCGCACGGTACCCACTAGCGCCGCTGATGCCGGTGTTGTCAGACGTAATGACTTGCTTTTTGTTACGTATTTTTTGTTCGTCCTACTAAATACATACATTTGTTACATTAAATATTTGTAAAATCAGAATTTTGGTACCTTATCCTAAGTTTACATTAGTAGGAAGGATTTTACTTTAGTTAGGATGGTATAACGTGGACGAGCGTAGGAATTTGTGTAGCATAATAATATTATTACTGATATATTAATTAGTGTTTAACTAACGAACCCATCGCACTAAAGATTGGGATAATAGGTACCTACCTCGACATTAAGGTTGCAAAACTAAAATTGTTTGTAACATCAAAATACTTAAAAACTATTGTTAGTTTAAATCATTTTACGCACAAATTCTCTTAGAAACTTAGAATTATAATTCTCCGCTACAGTCTTGTGAACACTTTGAAACTGTATCTCACATTTCTCAGTAACGAAGTGATTTTTTGGCGAACAATCGCATGAAAGTCATCGGTTTGATTTTTTGTTATGCTGTCTCAACAGCATCCTCAAAGCATTATTGTATAGGATGCGTAGAACGTCTAGCAATTTTTAGTATGCTTGCTCCATAGATCTCGCCGGTGTACAAGCTCTGCTACTAAGACTTCAATAGAGCTCAACCTATTAAAAGCCCGTTACTGAGCAACTCTGGGACCTCCTTACAGTCTATACCATCGTCCTTGCAGTGTAAGATAACTGATTGCTTTAGAAAACGACGGATCCAGCAGCACCATATCATCTGCATAGTTGATGTTATTAATATTAACCAACATTGCAGCCAACATGCTGCTAAATTTAGCTATGAGGTCATCTACGAATAGGTTTTAACCTCTACGTAGATGAACTAAGAGAACTAGGAGGACTTAGTCCACCCTGTCTTACTCCGCATACCATCTTAGATGGCTCAGAAAACGTACGTCCCTCTTTACAATGTTGGTATGATTACTATATGAATACTTCAAAATGCTACTTATTTCCTCTGGTTTACCCCTGTCTCCCATCTTCCTACAAAGCACATCATACGAGAGCTTATCGAATGCCTTGGAGAGATCAAGCCAACAGGTATACACTGGCCTCAGACCAAAGAAGAAGTACTTCTTATTTGGTCTAAGACACCGATGGAGTTTTGCAATCGGTGTAGTATTGAAAGGTATGCTATAGCACTTCCAGTTAATAGTCCGGGACATGGTAGAAAGGAACAACTTATTAATGGGCCGTTTTTAAAGCGGTTTATTTTAATTGATTGGCTAATCGTTCCTGTATGTGTAAATAAATGTAACACCAGTTAACACCACGGCTATATCCCTCACGAGGTAGATAGAGCTAATAAAATATAATCTAATAAAATCTAGCTTAGTCTATTACTTCCTTCTGGTTCTGCCAAGAGTGTGTTAAAATTTATATGATGACAGGAGTATGTATAAATGAATGTATCACCACGTCTGAGTAGGCAGAGCGCCAAAGGTGTATGTGGTCTATTACTTATGTACCTTTCTTTTGCCGGGAGGAAATCCTTTATGGATTCCTTCGCCCCGTGTGTGCTCAGGGTAAGGGGTATGTGAGACTCCCAAAAGGTACCCACTAAAATCTCCTGGGTATTTCGTGGCGCATTTGTGCCAGGGAGTTACGGGAACCACATGTAACATAACCGGTACCGTAGATACCTAACATTTGGTGTGTATCTGTGGGTTATTGCGGCACTATAGTTATTAAAGTAATGATTTTAATTATTTGTTTTGTCAAAGTGGACTTGAAAGTATGCCAAGATTGTGATAACATTTATGATGATTAACAATTTTGTCTAAAACCTATATCTACCCGTGCGAAGCCGGGACGGGCCACTAGTATTATATACGAAAGTTTGTAAGATTGTATGTTTGTTACTCTTTAACACAAAAACTATAGGACAGAATTGGATGACACTTGGCAAGAGATAGATTATGGTTTAGGCTACCTTTTATCCGAATAAGTACCATGGGGACGAAGCTGGTGTTTTATAATTGTCGCCAGATGAATGGGACGATAGTTACTTTTTTCCGCAATATCACCTCCGTTCTCTACAATAGGCACTACGTATGATCAGCAAGAAACGCGCATGATTAATACACAAAGTAAAGAACATAGAACGTATCAGAAGAAACGTATCATTGTTTTTACTTCATGACTTCAAAGGCTCAGCATTGTTCACCAAGGTTAAGGGACTGAGTAGGGATAGGACTATAAATTGGCAATAAAAACATATATTATATTAAACTTTGTTTATAAATATTGTTGTTTACATGTTTAATAATTAATTGTGTATGTTTATACGTTTATAAATAAATTAAAAGAGTTTCTGATAACACAATTTTATGACAGTATCAATAATTAAAAAATGTATGAACTATAAAATTTAATACAATCTACTAATGCTAGGTAATGTATTTACTATATTTACTGTATAAAATAACATACCTACTATACAAATTACACGATACTCTGGTATACAAAGTTAGTGCCCAATATCATATAAATACTGAGTATTGAAAATTAAATAGTTCCATAGACTACTAACTAGTGCCAAAGTCTTCACACTAACCTGTGGAGGACGGCCCAGTCCGTCTTCCACCCGTAGACATACAAAATCTAATAAAATCCTTCAAAGCACGTTTGTCCGAATAATCTTTGCATGGTCATTTCTTCAGCATTATTTATACAGAACATAAGTCGTGATTTAAATAATTTGCTTTTTTCCTGTATATCGTTTTATATGAAGAAGGGTGGTTTTTAATTTTAAATCCTGTTAACTTGACCGTCTAGTGAGTGTGGAGTCTTTTACATTGCGACGCCTTTTAGTGAAAACCTCGTAAATGCACTATTGCATAAATTTAATTGCGTTTCTAAAAAGAAACAATGGACAATCTTCAAGTATCGAACAGATCTGGCGGCGCGCGGCGGTGGTGTACTAAAACAGCATAAAGCAGAAAGGAGGTGCGGAAAAGGAATGCCGCATGCCGCTGCAGGTGTAAGAGTATAGCAACTTTTCTTTCGTACAACTGCAATAATAATATTTGACTGTGTCATAGAACGGCTGTTGGTTATAAAAGTTGGTTAAATTACCATAAAAAAATAAAAACATAACAATATCTAATTTGACACATACAGTTTTTTTTTCCTTATAAAAATTTACTTCTTTTACGCTTTTATAGATTTCGCTCTAAGGCGTCGATAGGTACTAGCTCGTTCCAGTTACACTACCCACGTATACCCCGTCTCGGTCCCACTTTTTCTATGTTTTTGATTGCCTAGCTTCTGCACATAATATTCTACAATCTGGTTATCCATTCTATTCAAAGTAAATTTGTATTGGGCCAGGGCACATAAATCATTTCCACAGCTTTCGAATTCCTGTGGGAAATCAATGTCGCCCAACTTACTATTACAAATATTTGAGTAAATTTGCGTTTCCGATTTCGATCTCTCACCCCACTTCACAAAATCACGGTACAACCACTATAAATCTATCCTAATAATACCAATACATATATAAAGCTGAAATTTGTTAAGTTGAACGCGCTAATCTCAGGGACAACTGGAACTATTTAAAAATACTTGCACTTATAGCTAGCTCATTGATTAAGGAAGGTTATAGGTTATTTTTTATCCCACTGCTAGGCATGATATAAAATTTTGGTCACGCAAGCGAAGCCGCTGGCGGAAGGCTAGTGTGGGTTAATACAACTAGATGTCAATTTAGGTGTCATCACTTCTCAATCTATTCTAGATAGGTAAGTAGGCAAATAATCCAAAACATAAACATTTTCGGATACCTACACTAACCTCTTTAATCGTAACTAATAAAAAACAGGTTTTGCGGAGCGTCGTCCTTTGACAGTAGCGTAGGATTAAAGAAAAATTACACCCAGACAACAAACAAATCGAAGATTTGTCGATTCGAATCCACGACCTCCGTTAGCAATTAGGGTCACTAACCACTAATCTAAAGGGCCAGTAAAAATTATGACTGATTAATCTAAAATTTTCTAATGGCGAAAAATGTAACAATTTTACGATATGATAGATGTTTGACTATAATCCTGAAGTGGCCATACGATTAGATGTTCATAATATCGTTATACGTTGTTTATGCATTGATCTAACCAAGCCACATCGTGATGTCTGTAGCCAATACTATACCTACTATCCATTTCATGAAATTGACGCATTTCATTAAATGGTTGGCTACTTTATGAAATGAATAATTCTATGATCTAGCTACGACTACGACATATTCAATATCCTTATAAATCCAAGATGGCCGACGCTATATGATTACGGATCACCAATTTTAAACACCTCCATACTGGACGGGCCAGTGGCGTGGTCGCTAAGATACTTGCTTTTCACGGCGCAGATCGTGGGTTCGATTCCCACCCGAGACAAACATTTGTTTAAATATGTCTGTTTGTCTTGTGTCTGGGTGCAATTATTTATATTTACAAAAGAAAAGTATTAAAGTATATTATAGTAGTATATTACCAGTTGTCTGGTTTCCTTAATACAACCTCTGCTTAGTTTGGGATTAGATGACCATGTGTGTCAATGTCCCACTATATTATATTATTTTAATATATGGGTATCAAACCAAAGACTTGGCCTGAAGAATTACGATGTGCCTACTTATGTACATTGTAATAGTTTAATCTGTTTAACTTAAAATTGATTTTTAGGTAGTATTATGATTCTTTTGGTCATTTGGCCCATGGGCGTATCGTGTATTCAGTATCTTTATTGATTCAGCTAAAGTGCTTTTATTCAGCAAAACGAACCTCAATGCCTGGTATTACTAGTTTGCCATTATATTATTCAACTTGATGTTGTTGTTTAGTAGTCGAGAAACGCACGGTAGGAGGCGCGGGCGCATTTCTTTTTTTGTCCCCCGCGGATTCCATTGCCCCATGTCCAACCTGTAAGCCCGGCATGGCAGTTTGTCGAACGTTGACCGCGCGTCTTGCCGCCATGAGACGTGCGAAGTGCGTTGGACAACATCGACAACGAAGAGCTCCTGTTCTCTTCAACTCGGCTTTATCGAGTACTTATTCTCATTTAAAACACCTCCACCTTCGTCATCAAATTTTATTATTTACTCAAACTGTCTGCAGTTTTATTTGTATGTAGGTTCCTACAAATGTATCCCTTCAGTAGATTTGACTGATAAATTTAACAAGAATTTATCGAGTACTAGTTTTCCGCCCGCGGCTTCGCCCGCGGATGTCGGTTATCGCGCTAAACCATTAATCTCTTTTTTCGCAGTCGGATAAAACTATCCTTTCCCGGGTCTCGAACTATCTCCATACAAAATTAGTTCAGTAGTGTAGGCGTGTAAGCAACATCTTGAAATCAGCAAGCACCCATAGGTATATCCATAAATCTATAGGGGTGGCTCTTAGACCATACTTACCTATAAGAAATGAAATTTAAATTTCGAATTCTATTTATAGCATTGAGTTATCAAACATAGTCATTGTGTCAAAATAAAAAGTAATTTAGATCAAAATTACGAAGGAGTTATGATATCAACTTTGAAGAAAATCACCCTCAGAATAATTTCTCAGGCTTTGCCCGCTTAGTATTAGGATGAAAATAAAAAAAATGAAAAAATAAAAAACACGTATTTCATTATTTGTTTTGAGCTTTATTTATACCAAATTTGAAGGAAATCGGACCAAGGACTAAACAGTTATGGAATATTTAATTTTTCCAAATAAACTCATTTAACACCCCCACCGGGGGTAGTTTTAGAAAAATAAAAAACACGTGTTTCATGATTTCTTTTAAGGTATATGTGTGCCAAATTTGGAGTGAATCGGACTTGAGACTATACAGATCCAGAGAAACTTTAATTTTTACCAATATAACTCATTATCCACACCTCATAGGGGTAAATATGGAAAAATAAAAAACCCGTATCTCATTATTTGTCTTAAGGTTTATGTGTACCGAATTTTAAATGAATAGGACCAAGGAATAAAAAGTTGCATACAAACTTCACCCCTCTATTTAACCCTCTTAGGGGATGATGTTTGAAAATATTGTTAGCCTATGTCCGATTCTAGGGTATACACTACCTACATTTCAAATTTCAATAAAATCGGTTGAGCGGTTATGGAGATACGCGGTAACAAACCTTCACACACACACACACACTTACTTTCGCATTTATAATATTATTAGTAGGATAGTAGGAATAGGAATAATATTAGTAGGATAGGATGTGCAGTCAAAACCAAGTCGAATTATTTAGGTCCCAAACTGACCGACAACAGATTTAGTGGTAGGCAATGAAAGTGGTGACTTTGTAAAAAATATAGCCATTGTGGTGTATTTTTATATATTTTTAGCAAAATGATTAGTAAGTAGGCTCCTTTATACTTACTCCGATTGTATTTATTGTTAGGCGTAGCAAAAATCTAGCACTAGAATGAAATTGAAAGTATACTAAATCAGAATGAATAGGCTACTTTCCTTCTTTCACTTTATTGCCAGACTTTTAATTGAGAATGACATTTTTTTAAATTTTTTGTTAGATGAAATTGGCAGGTATGTAGCCACAAGTTTACTGAAGAATCGCAGAACATGCATGGGCGGGAACGAGAAAGGACATGGACGCGACGCGGCAGTTGCGCGCGCGAGCCGTTCATTGATGCGCAGGCGCCCAGGAGGTGAGCGGGCGGGGGAGCGGAATGCGGTCGCGGCGAGCAATGACCGCGCCAGGGTCGCTTCCTTTACGAGAAGCGCGGCCGTCGTTGTACTACACTACGCCCCTTCCCCCGGCCCCCCGTACGGTCCGTACTACATGGTCCTCACGCTTAAAACGCGCGCTTTTCGACCCGTAATCCGTTACAAAAATTAAGTGCGCCACATTCCGCGATGGTCGCCCTTTCTCTGTTACTCTGCGTGTAAGTTGTATCCTCTGTTCTTTTCTTAGAAGTGGCCTTCCTTGGTAGGACCCATCTGTATTGTATTATTGTCCCGTGAATTGCTACGTCACTTTTTTCACACATCATTTCACTAAAAAGTAAACTGCAAATAAAATACAATAAGTATACCAACTCCAAAACACTTGCAGTTTACAATATTTTTCATTACCATATCATCATATACAATATCATTCATACACCAGACTTTATGGCCACAGAATAGATTTTTATTTAATTTAAGTCGGCAGGTACCTATGTAATTACAGTGCGTGTACGTACTGCTTCATTAGCTGAAGATGGCTGATTATAGGCCTAAACCGTCTTACTTAGGCTCCAACAAACTTTAGGATTTTGCATTACACCTATTATGATCCTTTTATCTTGTAAGTATTTCTAGGCTATTAATACCAGCAAGTTTGTAGGTACTACTTTCATATGCAGGAGTGGCCGAAACTCTTGCATTCTCGCAAGTCGCGTCGCGTTGCGGAAGTTCCATACTAATTTACCATAGTTAGTTAATTTTATTAGTTAGTTGCGTCCGCCCTTGGTTCTCTTTGAGTGTAATATAATTTCATCGTTCGATGGAGCATAATAGATTTACTGTCCGTACGTGGAACGGACATATATGCCATCACGTCTTCTTCACATGAAGGTAGACAGAGACTACGTTCATAATTCAATTAAACTATGTACTTATCACTAAAAACTATAAGAAAAGCTCTGATGATTAATAATCCTGTAGAAGAAAAGCGGATGAGCACGTTTTGAAACTGTAGAAGGTCAACTGCACTTTCCCGACAACCTAACCGACTAACCTAACTGACATTTCGTTACAGCTTGCGGTTGCCAGTCTACGGAGGGGGGTCAATGGCAAACCCAAGGCTCTGACACTTAATTCCTATATGTACCTAGGCAGGTGATACCTAAAAGCAACTATTAAGTTGGTCTGACAAGAAAATATGAACTTCTTTAAAGGTTGAGACGAGAGACCTGTCTTTTTTAAGAATTCAAATTTTCAGGTCCTGGTCTAAACGGTATTTTTTTGGTCTGATAGTCGTTTTACAAGTAATAAATTAATAATATTGAACCACACAATAATAGACAGCTCGTCACAGTAAAGAGTATACTTTTTTCATGGTTTTAATAATATATTGCGTCTACAACCACTTATACTTATGTTGACACCTAGCATATTTAATTTAATTTGAAATACACTAAAGATGTTAACAATGGGCATGCTATAAGGAGTTCAGTGCCATCCATATAGGAACGCGACACACCTAACCGGACACAGCAAGCGGGTATCCTGCAGCTATGTGAACTTGGCACCCGACCTTGAAAAACCTAATCGTTTATGGTTTTAATCGAAAGATATGGGTAAGTAGTGGTTTGTAGTGACGCGATTTATTTTTGTAGTAACGTCAAAAAAATTTTTTTTTCGTGGAAAAAGTTGTCATCCCCCGACTTCAAAAAAAATTACTTTTAACGATTGAATCTCATAGATAGGCGTTAGTAGTTGATTGTAGTAACTTTATTTTCATTTTTTTTATAACCAAAAAAATTAAAAAAAAAAAAAATTTTTTTGGTTTGTCAATCAGCTCAGTTTTGGATTGTAGAAACTTGATTTGGTTTGTAGTTGTTTGTAGTGACGTTAATTTCGTTTGTAGTAACTTGATTTCGTTTGTAGTAACTTGATTTCGTTTGTAGTTGTTTGTAGTGACGTTAATTTCGTTTGTAGTAACTTGATTTTGTTTGTAGTAACTTGATTTCGTTTGTAGTTGTTTGTAGTGACGTTAATTTCGTTTGTAGTAACTTGATTTCGTTTGTAGTTGTTTGTAGTGACGTTAATTTTGTTTGTAGTAACTTGATTTCGTTTGTAGTTGTTTGTAGTGACGTTAATTTCGTTTGTAGTAACTTGATTTTGTTGGTAGTTGTTTGTACTAATGTTCATTAACGAAATAAAGTTACAACAAACAAAATTCACAATAGTACAAATAATTACAGACAAAATCAAATTACAACAAACGAAATCAAGTTACTACAAACGAAATTAACGTCACTACAAACAACTACAAACGAAATCAAGTTACTACAAACGAAATCAAGTTACTACAAACGAAATTAACGTCACTACAGACAACTACAAACGAAATCAAGTTACTACAAACGAAATCAAGTTACTACAAACGAAATTAACGTCACTACAAACAACTACAAACCAAATCAAGTTTCTACAATCCAAAACTGAGCTGATTGACAAACCAAAAAAAAAATTTTATTTTTTATTTTTTTGGTTTAAAAAAAATGAAAATAAAGTTACTACAATCAACTACTAACGCCTGTCTATGAGATTCAATCGTTAAAAGTAATTTTTTTTGAAGTCGGGGGATGACAACTTTTTCGACGAAAAAAAAATTTTTTTGACGTTACTACAAAAAAAAATCGCGTCACTACAAACCACTACTTACCCATATCTTTCGATTAAAACCATAAACGATTAGGTTTTTCAAGGTCGGGTGCCAAGTTCACATAGCCGGTATCCTGCATACTCGTGACTACTATGTTGATAGGACCACAGTATTAGCATCTGTCGGTACGTACATACACAACTATGGTATGCAGGCTCTAGTAGGTATGTATGCAGTTTGTTTGTGTCCCAGCGCAGCGGTGCAAGGCGGCCCTGAAGCGACCGCAGCCCATGTAAACACCCAACAAGGTCAACCGCCTGCGATCCCTGTCTTTTACGTTTTTGTCAAACTTGCTGTCTATGCCATTTTATAGAGAAACAAGTTACTTTGCACCTACCTTACTGAATTTTAATTGTTTAGTAGGTATTATTGTAAGTGCTTTATTAATAAGTATTTATTTTCCAGTCAGATTTCAGATCATCTCACAACAGTACTGTAGTTTGTTAATATGTTAACAAATACCTTTGAGTAGTACCAACGTATATTGTAGTAAATATATTGCAGTAAATTGTGATCTTTTATTAAATAAACAATTATTTATTTATTAATATTAATGTAAGTATGTTAACAAAAAATCTTGGGACAGTTTCTATTGCCACCTGCCTAGAAAGACGAAAGTCAGAGAAATTTATTCCGAGTAGGAGAAGTCCGGTAATACTTAAATTGACTCGTCTGTGGGATTTTAGGATACATAAAGGTAAACTTAAACTTGTAGGTGAAAAAGGAGGTAATTATCCAAAGACATCGTGTAGCCCACGAGAGTAGGCCCAGAAGTTTAATAATTCTACGCCTAAATTTCTAGAAACCTTTCTAAAAACCATCTCGCAACTATTGGTCTTGGCTTACAGGAGTAGCTGTGGCGGGATCACGGAGGTGGGTCTCATATACAAAAAAATAAACATCTCGATAAATTTTGGATAGCTAAAAGTACTGAAAGTACTTATTGTTAGCTGCTAGCCGGCTTTATTCAATGTTAGTTAGGTACTAGTTGTTAGTAGTACTTAATGTTAGCTACTAGCTGTACTTAATTTTAGCTACTAGCTAGTACTTAGGTGTTTGTTAGTAGCTGTATTGAATATTATAAAGAGTGAAACTGATCAAGTGCTCATTAACGATGAGACGATGCTACTAAAGATAAAACGTGACTACCTGAAATCCGAGTAGAAAATTAAAAATTGAATTAGGGCTACACAAACTTGAAGTAAAATATTCGACTGTTACGATCTTGACTGTTTGTTAACTTTAGTAGATACGAATTTGACCATATGCGATGAGATCTACCGATATTGTGACATACGAGTATTTTGAAATAAAACTACTTTTTAACGGATTTTATCGCGGTTTATTTTAGATTTTAGATCCCGTTGTTTCAAAGTCTTTTCAGACTTCATGTTCACGGGTGGACTGAGGTATTTGACGTCCAAAAATATTAATCACAATTATTACTGACTACCTTCAAACCATTAATATTTAAGTTGCGTTCCGATTTGAGCAATGTGTGATATTCGCGTAAGTCTAAGACAATACAACGACATATTTTGTTCGATCTCGACTTGGATGGTTTATCAGTCACTTGTCTGTGGATTACGAATTTGATCATCATAACGTCCGTGACGACACGGACTGGCACACTAAGGCTACTTTTATTAATCGACTTCTGAAAAAAGGAGAAAGTTCTATGTTCGCTTGTATTCTTGTGTAACAATTTGTTTCATTCATCTGTGGGTTGTTATGATACCGATTACGCCGTCAATTGTGAATCGATTTTTTTTATTGATTATGGGTTTTAGTGTATTTTGGTGGAATGAATGAGTTGGTCCCCAGTATCTATTGCTGTTTTAGTAAATACCTACCAACAAATAGGAAGGAAGTTTGAACCCCTTCCCCCATTTTCCATGATTAAACATAAGTACCATGTTTGGCATAGTTCTTACTGGAATTTAATAAGGTTTTACAAAAATGCCTGTGGTGCATCACAAATAAATGTGAAAAAATATTCAAGGAAAAAGAGAACCGTAAATGAAAAGTACAGAACTTCTTAGAAGGCCGTTTATATTTCCTTGGAAAAAAAATTATTACATTTTATGTTGCACCCCATATTCGTTCCTTTATGCGTTTATTGCCTGTGTCGGGAAGTTGTAGAAAGTTCGAATAGAGTTCGAATTTTTCAGTCGATTAACTTGAATTCTTAAATAATATCTAACGATCGAATAACGTGTCTTATCTATAGTTTTTTAAAGATTGAGATCCAAAGGTGAAGTACCCATAGGGGATGATTACAATTTTTCTAAGAGATTATACACCAAGATTCAGAGTGGCTGCCAGAACATATTATTAAACCTTAATTTTGGACCAGAGAGCAGTGGCAGTCCACACAAGCCGATTCTCATGGGCTTCCCTTTAGGATTGGTCAATAGCACGTACTTAATTATATACCTATTACGTAACACCTAAAAGTTTCAAATAGCAACAAAAATAAGTACAACATCAAGTGTAAAAACAATAGGTGATGGTAGTGAGATGTTATTTTCCTAAGTAAGCACTTTTTTGTCGTGTGTAGGACTAGGATGAAAACAAAGATTTGAGGGGTATTATCCCATGTAAAAATGATAATCCGTCTTTAGACAGCGGTTGCACGACTTAAAATTTTTTTATTTGTTACTTATTGATGGGATTTACTCATTTCTTTTTCCAGATATGTCCATTTTCAGGTAGTCATCAATAATTACTAATTAGTATTCACAATATAAAATCTAGTACATCGCATTAGTTAGCAACCAAAACACAACAATACATATTTGATTTAATGGGATTTCTCAATAATTTCTTCTTTTATTGGGTCATCACATCACCATCATCAACCTACTCGTATTCTAGTCTACAGCTGGACATAGGTCTCCCCCGTAGCACTCCACTAAGCACGATCATAAATTTAAAATGAATATACATAGGTATTTGCAAAAAATATTTAAGTCAAATAAAAAACGACTAAGTAAATTGATGATTTGATATTATTATCATACATATTACTGTAAAATAGAAGAATAGAAATAGATTATATAGAATATAGTGCTACTATTAGGTAAAAAGCAGTGAAAGTTTGTTAGAATGTATGGATGTAAGTATGTTATTCTTCCACGCAAAAACTACTGGAGGGAATTGGATGAAATTTCGCACAGAGATAGATTATAGTCTTGATTAACACATAGGCAAGTTTTTAGCCCAAGGAGTGTTACGCGGGTGAAGCCGTAAGCAGAAGCTAGTTATACAGTTTATGCTAAAATATTTATCTATCACAATGTACCTATCGATTGTATGAAGATGCGCAGCATTGAATTGGCAAGATGCCACTATCCACAAATAGTTGATCTAAACTAGCACATTGTGGAAACAATGTTTAAAAGATTTCAGGTGTCAACAAAGTACGCAACGTAAACCGACATCTACGAATAACATCCTATTTTAGAAGTTTGTGATGTTTTCATGGAAATTTTTAGTAGTATGAATCAGAAGAACGAACTTCATATATTTTTAATTTATATCAAGACTGCAATTATTTGAAAATTATAACTTGTTCCAGTTAGGGTTAAAGCTAAACTGCATATAAAAAATTCATTTCGTTCTGTTAGTCAGTTTTAAAGATATATAGAACAATAGACAACAAAAAATTTGACTATGAAGAATTACATTAGTTAAATTTTACACGCGATAATGTAAAATTCCTCTAATTTGTCATTGGCAATTATTTTTTAAAGAGAGTCAAAAATATATATTTGTGCTTGGGGGTTATTTAATTTAAGGCTCATAAATACATCTCATATCTCATGCTGCTTGGCCGTTAAGAATAAAGAAAAGGAAGAATGAGTAGACAGTTAAAAATCGAATTCCGTAAACGATGTTCGTAGCAACGCACGCGCTACGAAATTGCTACGACAATTTGCTCTCGTACACAACATTTATATTAAAGAAAGTGCGTAGTAAATTGTTCAAAAGAGTAGTTTTGTCTGAGTTGATAATGATTATTTAAAATGTAACGAACTGTTTGATTCCTAAGTTAATCACTTCTCACTTCACTCCAACTAGTTGGAGTGAAGTGAGAAGTGATTAACAGCGGGACATTTAAACAGTTGCAACTGTTTAAATGTCCCGCTGCTGGGCACGGGTTTTCTCTTAACTATCTTACGAGTTGAGTGAGTTTAGGCATAATCCACACACCCTGGCCATGTGCGGGTAGGTGGATGTCACATGTCTACGAATGATTAATTTTTAGACATGCCGGTTTCCTCACGATGTTTTCCTTAACCATATTGAGCAGTGACGACGAAAGAATTCACACAAAGTTGTGTTACGACCAGGGATCGAACACGAAATCTTAGGTATATTTGAAAAGCGAGCCCGATGCCGCTGCACCACCGCTGCTCACTTCAACGTGTAAAGTTGCAACCATTATATTCTGTTATAAACAGCAATGTTCTGCACATGAGGAAGGTCCGTTATTATATAGGCTTTTGAAAGTCATGACCGTGGTACTTACTTGAGCAACTTTTTTCCAGTAACTTGTTGGCTGATTCGCCTCAGGCTCGAATGCAGTCAGACTTGGTGTTTTTAAAAGTGTTCCCACGCTTGTTTTAGTTGTCCCTGTCTCTCAGTATCCCACTCGCTCTTACGTGTTTCTCGCTGAAGTGGGTACACATTAATAACCATGATATAGGCTTCTAGGACATTGAAACATGGCGATGACACATACTATGCAAATTGCGAGTGCATAGTAGAACCTATTAGACTGCACACAGAAAATAAAAGTCAATCCTTTGTACATGGTTTATGATACCAGTCTGCCGGTAAACTAATATAGAATTTGATTTATATTTCCAAGCAAGCTGCCCCAACGAACTTTGTACCTCATATGTCTCATCTTCTTAAGTCCCAAATAGACGTCAATGCATTTTTAACCAAATTCTGAAAAAGGAGGAGATTCTATGTACGGTTGTATGTTTTATTTTTAAGTAGGTTTGCCGATTTTACCATCAATTGGGGACCGATTTTTGATCTGATGACGGACTTCGGAGATATGGAACGTACCTAACAAGCCTTTTCTTTCTTCCTACGTATAGAAGAGAACTCCTTAAAATATCACAGTAGAAAAATCGCTACAAGCAGTGTAGCTTTCTTTGCCAACAACAAATTATTTGATCATTGAAAGTAGCCCCCCCCCCCCCTACTTTTGATGATCAAATATACCGTGTGGGGTTATCGTTTTTGTGGGATTTTTATAAGGATTTATAACAGTTCGGGGAAAGAATGAGAAGCACCACACAACAGGACAAAAATAAATATTTGTGGGATATTAACACAGACTTTAATTACCTATCAGATGTAGAAAGATTTTTATTTTGAACCCTAGCTAAGAGTCACATTTACTTTCAAATAAAAAACGAATCAAATCGGTTCGTTTAGGCCGTACGAGGCAACAAACATAATGCTAACGCGTCAAACATAATAATACCTACCTCTCTTATTTGTCGAGAGCTAAACAGCGAAATATTTTATGATTTACAGAAACCAAATTGTTCTCCAACGACGGAAAATTTAAGCACTGCCTCCTTTGGAATAAGTGTTTATATCTACCTAGGTAAGTATCTACCTTCTCATTGCGGGCTCTACGGTAATTCCAATAGTTTTTCTCTGGGAATAACAGGTTTGGGGCTAAGTACCTGTGGTTGTTTGTGTGGTGGTTGACCTAGAATGCTGTCCGGCAAGTCCGGCTGCTTGGTACGAAAATATCACAGACCATTCTTGTAACCGCTTTGTGTCGTTTAAGCTTACTTTATAGCTGCAGTTGTTTTTTAAGGTTAGTGGTAATAAGTACATACTTACTTACAACATGAAGTTCGTGTTATAAGTTCTAAATTAAACTAAATCTAGTTTTTATAGAGTCAGCGATTGCTACGTTTACCAAGTAAACAGTAGATTCTTATTTTCTCTGCTCACTTATTACTTCATTATGTCTCACTTTATTATGTCAATGTAATATGTCTCATTCATGGGAAGAATTTTCACGACAAACTTCGGCTGATAATGTCACGCATCATGAATGTCTTCGCTACTACATCTGTCTCACTTCAACCCTTTTTAGTATTCCACGGCTGGGCACGGGTCGTCTCTCAACTATCTTACGAGTTGAGAGAGTTTAGGCCTTAATCCACACACTCTGGCCAAGTGCTGGTTGGTGGATGTCACATATCCTCGAATGATCAGTTCTTAGACATGCCTGTTTCCACACGATGTTTCCCTTCACCGATATTAAGCAGTGGAGATAAAACAATTCACACAGATGTGTGGGCACGACCAGGAATCGAACCCGCGACCTTATATTTCTAAGGCGAGGCAGCGGTACCGCTGCGCCACCGCTGCTCTTACAATCGCGATATGACGAATGTTATCGAGGTAGATGGCGCAAAGTGAGGCTTTATACTACTTTGTGTGGGTATTATTTTGCCGATGTAAATAGTTATGTACATCAAAAGACTTCAATATTTTATGCTTCTTTACATCGAAAAAACATACCGCTAGGTACTAATTGATAGTTTGTCGGTCGGGTTTGTGTGCCGTGCTGTACCTACTTCAATTAATATGAGTCCTGCGTAGTGATTAGCATTGCATTAGTATGTGCCGCAGACCATGTTTGCCAAGCACTCGACTCGAAAAATATTTGTGTTGGTAACCGCACTTTGATGAAGTTAAATTACAAGCGAAGTTGGTCGGGCCTCGGAGCTTAAACCAAGTTCCATTATCAAAGTAAGCTTTCTATTGAGTAGGAAGGTACATATGATATTAAATTATCGGTTCAAATTATCACATAATCAACTATTTATGCGGAATGGTTTCTGTTCTTTACTATAACTTAGCAAATTTAATGAGGCCAATGGTTTTGATGGTAAATTGATGGTTGGTGTACCTACCCAATGGTTTGTGTCGTTCATGCTTGCTCCATCCGGGTAATTGAAGTTGAGGATCAGTCATCAAATGTGGTATGCAATAAATGGTTTCTTCAATGGAATAATATATGTGCCCCCCGATCCCCTAAAACTAGTGTGTCTGGCAACGTCCAGCCGAGGTTTGTCACCACATGGGGAGCCCTCATGGCAGTTGCCACAGTAATTGATCGGTTCGACCGTCCTTGGACGGCTCACCGAAAAAGTCCGGTGAACCAATAAAGGTTCTTCAGGCTTATGGGGTTAGATCATCCGCATAAAAAAAATATACATATGTATGAAAGTGACTTTGGCGAAACTTGTCGCCTGGGGGACACCACGCCATGCGCCATGACATTGTCTGTGCTGAGTCATAAGCGGCGGCGGCGGGCGAGGCGGCGGCGGCGGCGGCGCAAATGCGGCTATTTCAGTGTTCTGCGTAGGCAGCTTAAGCTACATTGTCGCGTTAAGACTGCCGGTAGACACTTGGATATATTTTTAGGTGTAGGCAAAGGCATAGTATACAAATACGTAGATCTGTAAATAACATGTAGAGCAATAAATTAAATAGGTACTACATAATTCATTAATTTTAACCATTCGCCTTGCAAGTGCACTTTTCGTTTCGTACGAGTTAAGAGGATTTGAACCCGGTTAATTTTTCTAATGTTGGGATCTACAGATAATCTCGGGATCCCGGAATAGTCCCGAGATTGTATTGGTAATGGAAAGTAAACAGTAAAACATATCAAAATCATTTTTTTATTTATCTTCTAGCTTTGTGAGGACATACCTGAAATATTCTATATATTTAAGTTATAAATCTTGAAAAAGACGATTTCAAAAAATTATACTCTCTTCTTAAAAAATAAACAAACTTTTGGAATAAAAGGAGAAATATTATCAAATTAACAATAAACATAAAAAAATCAACTTCTATAGACTTATTTAGAAAAATTTAAAAAATCTAAAAAAGGAAATCCCGTGAATCATTAAATTTGATCCTGAAATTTACGGGGCTATAATATGACCGTAATTTCTGGATTCCGAGATCCTGGGATCGAATCCTCTAGCTGTAAGTCACCGGTAAGCCAGTTAATGGTTATGTCCTACTCAATAGAGCCTGGAATTAAATAGTGTTAAACCGAATACCTATTTACTCAAGCGTTAGAAAGTAAAAAACTTCAGCAAAAAGCTGGAATCCCCGTTAACACTGACACAACTTGACTAACACGTGAAAGCGCATTGCGAAAACAATGCGAATTTATTAATCTTGGTACTTAACTACCATACTACGGTTACACATAAAGGAGAAACACAAAATAAGTTTTCCAGTTCAATTTCTTTCTGCAAGAAAATTTTATTAGTCAGACGTAATAATTTGAGTGATCAGTACGTTAAATCTATTTAGTAATAAATACATAAGATTATAATAACGATGATATATTATATGCAAGTAGGTATGTATAATTTTTTATAACAACAGCGTTCAGTCAGTACGAATTAACGGTTCCCGTTTCTTCTGCTGCACATTGAATAACACGGAGTCCAGTGCTGGTGTGCCCCACAAATAGCATAACGCCAAGAATGCGGATTGCGGTCTCTTCCGGACCTGTAGAGGCCGCGGGCGAATCCGCATAATAAATAACGGACCTTGGACTACAACTAGGCATACATGTAAATAATGTAATATTATGTAGTAGTAGTTATACACAACAGTTGTAGTTAATGCAAATAGATTTTCTATTTACTTTTAAGGTAATAAGACTTTGCCTTGAAGACACCTTGATTCTTAGATTTTAAATAGGAGACATGAATGTAGACACAATCTAGGAGATGGTATGTAGACTCTGTTACAGAGTCTACATACGATCTAGTCTACAGTAGACAGGTGTAAGTGAGGCAAGCAAGACAATCTACATTACTACATACAAATCTTACTGCAACCTGTTGCCTCAAACACAAGTGGCAAATTGGTAATCCCAGTTATTGCATGGGCTTTAGTCAGTGTCAGAGATTACTTTATTTTGTGATTGCGCTGGAATAAAATTCAATACGCCAGACAAATTACGACGAATAGAGGTGTGAATATCCCGCATCACATTGATCATTGTTCACAGCCACTGTTGTTCAGTTTAGTTGTAGTAGTTATACCTTTGTTGCAAGAAATGTCTTTCATGTTGCTCTGTGAAACCAATGCACTAACCATGAAAATAATTTATTCTTCTTCTTCTTCTTCTTTTAATTATGGCCTCTGCAGAAATTATTCCGCAATTTTGCCAGTGTCAAGTTTAAATAAGTATATAAGTTTTTAAAGATTAGTAGTAAAAAACTAAAAAACTGCGACGTTCTAAGACGCCATTTTTTTCTCTCCATCATAATTTATTATTATCATGACACACTATTGATTATAATCTTAGTGTACATCTCAGCTATGCTTATAGCTGACAGTCATTTGAACTATCATGTATTTCATACATGATAGTTTGTAGATTTTAAAGACAGATTAAAAATTTCAAATTGAGGATTAATGGAGAGGGGTAGTTATAGCACCACAAGAAGCTAGGAGTCAGTCTATGTGGCGTGGAATGTGTGGAGATTGCGTTTGGTGTTGGCAGTGTTGCGGTGCGGTACAACAGTGAGAGTGGCGGAGCAGCAACGCAACGCAAAGCAGCAACATCGTGTCGTGGAGGGCGAGCGCGGTCGATGAGCCCGACGCAGAGGGCAGCACGGAGCCGCTGCGGGGGGCGCTCCCGCGGCCCCCGCGCCCTTTTCTCTACCCCCGTCTGCTTGCGCACTCCGTATGCCGCGACGCGCTCACTCACTAATGCGTCACACAGCCATCGAAGCTAACGCGCCGCCCGTTAGTCCGGCCGGCACTTCGCGCGCGCCATGTGAATTTACGTGTTATCTTACGAATCTATGAGAGATACTCTGCCTTTCTCGGGACAATATTTGCGTCTTCATTATGACTGCACATTATTACGGTGACTTTGGTGCATGTGAGCTGAAAGAGACAGTAGTGCACGAGGTGGACGCACGTGCTCGCGTCTCGTTCCGGAATACAAGTAAGTTTGAGATAGTTTATTTTAAAGTGTGACTGGATTACTGACGTCGGTTCGCCATCGCATCGTTTTTGAGCGCGTTATTTTCGCAGCAACGGGCTGAACGACAGCAGCTCGGAATGCGGCCTCCGCCCCGCCGCGCGGTGTCGGCGCCGAACGCGCCGCGCGTAGCGTAATAAATAAAGGCGGGGCGCGGCTGCGTGCGCTGTGCGCGCGCACCCTCCCTCGCTCTCCGCGCCCTCCGGGTCATTGACTCGCACCCGCACCGCGACTGACGCTGCCGAAGACAACAATTTTCGGAAGCGACATGCCGCGCCGCACCGCCGCGCTCTTGGCCCTCGTCGGCCCGCGGAATCTCCAATGTCAATGCCGACAGTTACGCGTAGTACGCAGGTAGACAACCGATTTGTGAATCGAATCACACGCAACTTTGTTCTTATTATTTGTCGCGATTCTTCGGCTGATGACCCCAGCTTCTGCACTGCTTAACATCACCCTTCGATATTGCCTTTCAATGCAAAATCAATACTTTAAAGTAGTTAATATAAACAGGTTCCAAAAATTAGCAAGCCCGCCAGTCCTATTTCCTGCGCGCAAGTAGGCTGGTTGTTTGTCGGAAACACGTTGGTAAAAATTTTTTCTTGTTTTTTCGAACATGTACTTAGTAATTAATTACCTACCAAAATTTTTAAAGTATTTGGGTAAGCACCCAATCTTTAGAAAATGCATCCAAAATATTGTCTAATATCTTCATTTCTAATTTAATTTTGAGTAAGTAGGTATATTATGTAGGTACTCATTCACAAAATATTGCGAGATTATTGAGATCACACACTAGCGAACCATACCCAAAAAACACGTGGATGTGCGAATTCTGACAAGCCGTTATTTTATCAGTATTGGGTAGTTTCGTGGAACGTTATAAATAAATCTTGAACTTCCCGGTTGAATGGCGTCGCCCGCCGCCGCCGCCGCTGCGGTAGAGTGCGGGGAGCGCCCAGCCAGCCATTGCCCTCGCCTGGTTTGTTTACAAGTTAGGCTTGGGAGTCGACGTGATCCTATCTGCACCCTATGCTAGTCGGCATAGTGTGCATATTTGCCTGGATGATGGGTGGGTGTGCGACGTGCGACCCCTGCGCTTGCGCCATCTGCGTGCACACGATTAAAATAAACTACCAACCAACGATAGATAGCATAAAAAAGAGCGTCGGCATCGCCAGGTGCACTGCTTCCCCTATTTGGCGGGAAGGTGCAGCAAGTACTAACGCAGTCATTACTAAGTGGTTGCGGCCGCAGACCCGCGCCTTCGTGCCAATGACCAGGCCGCCTCGCAGGGCCTCTCGTCCAACGGGTAACTTTATTAGGATCAGCGTGTTACTCACGATATTTTTTATTACCGTAAACGCTTAAACATATTTTTGGAAATGTTTGAAACAGTAATACATTATGTATACCTACTCACCTTTTTTTAGAGTTATATTATAATAAAGATTTAGCCAACTCGATGGCTATCACAATTTTTTGATTATTAGCTTTATTGATTACTGCCTCGCCGAACTTAGTACTGCGTATTTATCACCTTTTGAACCTTCCTTGAACATTTGAAATTTAGCAATACAAACATACGTCAATTCACTTCGAACGCTTGGCTCGTGCGTTGTGATGATTAGAAGTCTAAGCTAAACCAGCACTTAAGTTGTGGACGGAATTTGTTTATTAATGAACAGGAGCTGATTCGGTTCTAATACTCACCGGCCTCAACCACTCCAGGGCCCCGTTTCTAGCGCTTTCTTCTTCTTCTAATTATGGCCTCTGCAGAAATTATTCCGCAATTTTGCCAGTGTCAAGTTTAAATAAGTATATGAGTTTTTAAAGATTAGTAGTAAAAAACTAAAAAACTGCGACGTTCTAAGACGCCATTTTTCTCTTCTAGCGCTTTAAACATTTATTTCTAAAAGACATTTGTCAAACACAAATGGCGATTTCTTTTGTTTTTCAATGACATCTGCCATTCTTTTCGACATTTCCGCGCTTTAGACATTTACTAACATTTTTGTTATACTAATGTCTATATGAGATAAATGTCAAAAGCGCTCTTTGTCGGTGAATCATCGGTGCTCTGTATACACGCTGTACAGCATCCTTAATGTAATACATTTCCTATAACATTTTATGAGATGTGTAGATGTCTTAAATCAGGTATTTAATTATTGAAAAACATGATCACACATTTCCTATCTATTAAAGGAAGTGTGCACTTTTCCTAGGAGTTGTATACAATGACGGACTACATACTTTTCCGTTAACATCTAATAATTTCTTACATTAATTTGCCCGAACTGATAGAATTAGTAGGATGCATTAGGAGTGCAGACAGACGCAGGCCTCGTGCGAAGTGGAGTGAGACGAAACCATTGCTGCACCGAACACGCAATGAGAGGCATGCGAGAAAGCTCGATCCCCACATTTAGCACTTACCTTACTAGTACTACAACAGTTGTCACTTGTGGCACCTTGTGGGGAGACAGAAGCACTAAGCCCTAATTTCATAACTTTTACGTTTTGTACATTTTGCAAAGGACGTACTTACTTCTCAGTACATCCATATTATTATTTATCATTATGTCTCGAATTCTTAATGCGCATGTTATTGTAATTACGCCGTGGTTCAAAGTAAATATGTACTTAGTCTTTTTAGAAGAGTATAATGTAGCAAAGTGATATTACGTTGTTATCAATACTTCTCGTAATTAATAGAAAAATAATTGGCGCAATAAAATTATTATAACTACTTATCACACCAAAAATTGATGTAATGTATTGCTTAGTTTGAATGATTGGTATAGTTTCAATATTAGGCAAATTCAGTTAAGTTTATATTGAGTTAATTTTATTTTGTTTAGTTGGCTTAATATACGAATTTGACTGCTTTTTAATTACCTATGAATGTACTCATATGTTAAATTCGCTGCATTGCGTTCTAATGCTAATCCATGTAAATGCTTCATTGAGTCGCTACACTCTTCTATTTTAATTTAACTTCAAATGTAGAACATAATTAAAAAAAATCTAAAGCGCTCATTTCCGTTGGATGTATTGTAGGCCAAGCAATAAATAACAGTAAAATCACAGTATTTATGCGCATATAGGCCAATAGACCATAGACATTCCGACAAAACATTTATTTCTTTGTGGATGCGATTAGCACTTGACGTACAATTATAAAGCGTTAATACCTTGAGTTTATTATACTCCTAACGAATTTTTACACACCTAGTACAACATTTATATTTTAATTCAAATATAACCAAATACAACTTAGATAAAATTAAATTCTACCTTAAAAACTAGATAGGACTTCATAGAATTCCTTCGAATCCAGGCCTTGGGGGAATATGCTTAGAAGGCTGGCAGTATTGCCATACAACGTGGCAGTGCTGCAATAATTCTATGACTGAGATGAAGGCCAGCCCTCTCGTCACGGGAAAAGTTTTATTAGATGTCTTAAACGGCTCAAAAATGTAATTTGTACTCAAATTGCTATATTTTCACCGCTTGGCTTTGCATCTGTAGCAGCAGCGCCCGTAGACATACATACTAGTATGTATGTACTAGGAAGGTGTGACAGGGCTAGAATGTCCACGCAAGTTGCGTCCCACATCAAGGGCTTACCTATCTTCCATGGCAGCGACGATATACCATCTGGTCTCTTGCCATCGTCACGCGCCAAACCGTAGGGTGCAAGAAGAGCCCGACGGATAATACTGGCGGGGTAATCTACCGGCGCTCCTACCGCACGAAAGACTGTGGTGCCTAAGACGCCCGACAGATTCCCCACATAGTCATGGATGCGGACCAACACATGGCACCCCTAACAGAAGACAAGTAGCAATACGGAATGCGTTATTATCTAAAGAGTGCCAATATTAGCCAATGGTAAAGTCTGAAACCAAAGGCCAGTCTCCCATTCTCCCACAGCCGGCAAGCTTGCACGCTTTGCAAGACTAATAGAGGTAGACATTAAGGTTTTCCTTACCATGCTACAGAGTGGCCCGTCCCAATAGAACGACTTATAACAACGAAATTTTAAATATTATGTACTTCATATTATTATCTAAACAAAAGGATCCCATAGTTGATAACAAATGCAAGCAATTCAGGATATGACGTCACAGTTTTGTTAATTTGTTGCTCCCATATTGCTGTCTCGTCTTAAAATAAAAATTGCTGCTTTATTATGAGTGTATAAGCGATTATGATTCTGTTGAAAGAAAGGGATGCTGTTATACATGTAGATATTGGCATACCTTTCTTTCAACGGAATTACGATCGCTTTTAAATAAATCTTTACGTTGCGCACGTACTATTATGACAATTCTTTCTAGCTACATTGCTAGCAATCCTTATCCTTAATCAATATTAGCGTAACCGAAAAAACAGCTAAGAGTTTAAAGAAAAGCCTCATTTAATTGATGTAAAAGTTCACGTGATATTTGAAGCTTTTTCTTTAATCTTTAAAGTTCTCTAAGGACTCGACAATGCTCGAAGAATCCTTAATTGCAGCAATATGTACTTATGATGTCTGTGCAATTAAAAATTAACATTTGGAGACCTACTAAAGGCTTACATATTCGTCTTTGTTAGATATTTGAAGTGCCAATTACGTGACCAGGAATTGTATTATCTGATTTGAATGAATTAATTTACATGCAGAGCCTGTCATCCGGCCGGAAGCATTGGTGTTTAGAATTTGCACTTTATTGCCCCTAGATTTTACAACAAAAATTATAGTAAATGTTTTGTATTGGAAATAGTACAAAAATTTGTATCTTTGGATGAATACTAATCCAGCAATTAAAAAATCATGACAGTCGATCCGTCCCTGGGTTATTAATAAATACTAAATAACGCTGCCCTCCACGGCCGATTTTATGACCAATTTTGTGACCGACTTAACGCGTGTTGCACAAAATAGGTCATAAAAATCGGTGCAATAATCGGCCGTGAACGGGCAGCTTAGGATATAAATTTATACATAACTAGCATAGCTTTCCGCCGCAGCTACGGCCGCGTGAACTACATATCATGCGCAGTAGTGGGATAAAAAGTAGCCTTCCTCAATAAATGGGCTATCTAACAGTGTAAGAATTTTTCAAATCGGACCATTTCTTTCTGAGATTAGCGTGTTAAGCTCTCTTCAGCTTTATAATATTAGCATAGATTAAATAAACATTTGAACTTGGCTGTTTAGTACCACAAGTTGCAAAAAGAATAGTTAGATTATTAGAAGATTTAGCTAACGCCGCCGAAGCGTTTACGAAATTCAAAATGTACTGGTGAAGCGCCCAAAAAATTTCCAGGCTATTCACATACCTTAGTAAGTAATAGTAACCACATATCGGATGCGATAATATCAATGGATTTCGTTAGGAACCATATTTGAAAATTAAATCTATTTTTTTTGTAGGTACGACATAGTCTAGCTAGAGCTCGAACAGGATATTTGCATGACATTCTGATCCGGATGGTTATTTAAAAGATTAATAAGTTTAAACAAACTCTTTTGGACAGCACAGATTACAATATATTGTGTTTACGAGTAATAAGGTTTTAGACTCTATTCAGAATAACTGGGTGTCAAAAAAATAGCCTTGTTGGTCACGGCAACGTCAAGTAGAGCGCTACTACACGCATTTATTTATCATTAACATGCCTGACGATTCAGACGGTTAGGTTCGATGGCGTCTTAGAACGTCGCAGTTTTTTAGTTTTTTACTACTAACTTTAAAAACTTATATACTTATTTAAACTTGACACTGGCAAAATTGCGGAATAATTTCTGCAGAGGCCATAATTAAAAGAAGAAGAAGAAGAACATGCCTGACGCGACCGTTTGCTTGAGCTCTTCTAAAAAGAACCGTCTTTTGAAATTATTGTTCTTTTTACGACCAAATAAAACAAGAGATACGTATTATTCAGATTGTCTTAGAACCTTCGCCGTTTTTTCGTTACGTTGTTGTCGGTCAATAAAACCTTGAATTCATGGATAAGTAAGGGACACGGCTAGGCGGCTGAGGCATTCCTTTTTAAATCCCGCTTAAAACTATCCGTGTATGAACCATTAAACAGGTTAGGTATTAGTTTTTATGTTACACTCATATCTAATTTTACCAATTGAATGTGTTGGGGCCAGCCACGTCCACTTAGTTAATTAATTAATAGTATAACGTTGCTGTGAACTGGGGTGTGGTGTAGACATTACTAATTTGGACGGTCAACGTCGTCGTGCAAAAAATTTACACGTGGTTTTGAATGATTAGAAGTAACACGTTTTTCCGGTTTGCGTGTTTGCCAAAATTCATTTCAATAATTGGAGTTCGATCCGAAACTAGATTTTAGCATGACTCGTAACCAGCAACCGCCCGCGACTTCGTATGCGTAAACCCCTAACCGAAAGCTAGATATCTGTGTGCCTAATTAACTGTAAGTACCGAGTAATAGAGTATTCTTACACACATGTTAATAAATAGGTAGAAGTTTTTTTACTCGTCACCAAAATATTTAGAAGAATAATGTTCCCTGCTCACAAAAATACTCGTCGTTGACTGCCTTAACGACACGCACGCAGGTAGTCGTCGCGCCCTTCTTCCAACTAAACCCTAATTTCACCAACCTCCTATCAGATGTTTAACGTCTTAACTTTCGATTTCTTTTAAAAAAGATATTCCATGCTTACCTAAAGACCCTTATATTTATAAATTGGGGAACTCGAGGCCCGAAGTCATCCTGTTTGTTCCGAACAATCGCAAAAAATTGGGTTGCACAAAACTCTTCCTAGCCTTTTGTACAAATTTAAGGCACAGCGTGTCCAAATGTAAATAATTTATTAGCTAGCATAAAGAATAGGCATTCAGTGATTGCGGGTGAATTGTTGTTTAAAATAAATAGGGGCGGACTTTTTGAACAAAAACTTCAACGCCGCTGTCCCGATATATTAACTGATATAGTTTCAGTTCGATTATACCTGGAACTGGGTACCTGCTATTTTGTGTGACATTTTATTTCTTTGACATTAGTGTGCAGTAGTTCTAAACCCCAAAGCTCGAATGAGTTGCAGTGATGAAAACTAGGACCTTCGAGGTATGTATGTGTAACATACTTATTTGCAACAATTTTTTATTTTTTACTACATGTAGGTTCTCTTCTCCTCCACTAGTAAAAAAGACAGACATAATATTAGGGAAAATATGAGATCACGTCATGAAATCATGGCATAGACTGGTCCAAAAAGTTTGCATTTCTAAACGTGATTAAGACGCAGTAGATATCTTTGAATCAACATGCGATAAGCAGATAAAAGTGGTTGCAGCTGCTAATGTAAACAAATGCATTAATATCTTATACAACCGAATTATTAATAATAAAGATTATTATTATTACTATTAGGATGACAACCAAAATTTTACGAGGCATAATTTAGCCTACCAACGATGATGCACCGGGATTATACTGCACCCGAAGCGAAACGAAAAAAATTACTGCTCGATGTCATTGTCGTGTCCAGATCGTGGAAATGATATTTTCATTAAGTGGCTTACTGTTGATGTCTCCTGAATCTAAAGCCACTTCATCATACAGTCAAACATCAGTGATCAGTTGCTAAATTAAGTAGTTACTGTTTTATTTTTGTTAACTACTGACTACTTTTACTCATAAACAAAGCTACTATTATTTGTGGCAGTTGAAGATAAAACACGAAAATAGCTTCATAAACGAGCGCAACATAAAATAAGCTTACATTAATGATATATGACCAACTTTAGGTGACCACATCATGAAGTAGAACTACTCCACGAAATGGTTGGGCACATCATGAAGTGATCAATTCTACGACGGCATTATTATAACGTTTCTGCGTTACGAAACGATCAATACATAGGTATAGGTATGTACTCATCTTAGATAAACAACTCTTTCTTTCATGGTACTAGTATATTTCAACGTCGTAGTTACATATTTGTAGTGTCCGGTCAACACTACTTCAACTAACAAGTGCTTTATCATAAAATTGACGCAAATCCTATTCAATTTAAAATGATTAGCAGATCATCTTGAGCATACAATAATAAAATTGGCAGTTTACGTTCTATACACGCGGTGCGGCGGCGGCGTACCGATTGCGTCGCGTCGTCAGCTAGTAGAATGCGAAGCCGCAGCCCAGTGCGACTTTGAATGACGTTGTCGGTTGTAAAAGTTGGCGAAAAAAACAAGTGGCGTTGAACCCGCTACGGCGAATGCACTGCCGCCGTTAGTTTAGTTGTATCCGAGGTCAAGGTATCGGGTCTGTATTGTATTGTGCTGTTAGTTCAAGTAAAAACTACATGCTACATGCAACTTCACAGCTGATTACCTTACGGTTAGAATCTGCTAATTTCGGTTCGTTTATTTTGTTACGTATTTGTCTGTCTTTTTTGTGGTGGTTAGTTGAGTTGAATGAATATATTTGCGCGATTTTTAAATTCTGCTACACTAGGTACCTAATTAAAGTGTCAGTGACGTTGAGAGAACGGTGTATTGGCCGGCAAATACCAAGAAAAACGTTCCACACACGTAGTGGAGAGATCTTCGAGAATTGTGTGTAAGAACATTGTAATTAATGAAACGACGACATCAAAAAGATTCGTAATTCGTGTCTAACTAGGTATATCGCTGATTAAAAGAGACATGTCAATATGTAATAAGTAAATCTAAGCAGCTATACAGCTACTTTATATAAAATAAAGTGTGCTAATCAGTTTCCTCTCCCGCGCAGTTGTTTATCTCGATCGACGCGCGTAATGTAATCTAACCAAGGATTGGTGTTAAGCGTCGAAAATATTTTATAGAAGGTACATTTATTACAGATAAGTAAGTACTGATACAATTTTTGTCAGTAACAATGACAGTCTATCAGTAACAGTAAACTGAAATCCATATTTTTTCGTTGCATAGTTTTCACTCAACACCATTTTGGAGTTACGCTAGGCACTGGTCTTCTCTCAACTATCTTTCGAGAAAGTTTAGGCCTTAATCCACACACGCTGGTAAGTGCTGGTTAGTGTATGTCACATGCCGGATTCCTCACGATGTTTTCCTTCACCGATTCTGAGCAGCGGTAGTAAAACCATTCACACAAAAGATGTGTAGGTACGACTGGGAATCGAACCCGCAACCCTATATTTCAATGGAAAGTGCGATACCGCTGCGCCACCGCTGTTAATGATTACTATATTAAAATAAGCCCTAAGAATAATTTTGGAATTTGGAATGTAGTAAATAGTAAAAGTCTGCTCCTTGAGATGTTTTCCTTACTACCCGCCTGAATACTGTTTGTTTCTGAGACCGATTGTCATCGTTGAAGCCAAAAATACATTGACCTATTTTGCCATTTTTACAACATTAAAAGTATGCAAAACAAATCCATTTAACACAGATGCGGTATAAATCGCAAAATCAGAAATAGACTACGTACTTAACACGTCGTTATTAGCCTCCCGGTGAGGTGGCGCGGCGGCGTATGACTTATCATCACCCCACGTGTAAATAAACCACGCCTAAAATGTTTTTAATTGAGGCCTCGAAGAGATCTCCGGGTGGGAGAGTTTGTAAACCTCTAGTAAACATTTGCTCCAAACAATATAATACCAGCAAACCATGTGGCTTAGTCTTTTTTTAGCGTTACTGAGGTGACCGATCACCCACCTTCAACCTTAACTTAAATAAAATAAGACAGTTATTCATATAGCAATACAATTTTAAGTTATTACCCACCATCATCGTGTCTGAGTGGTTTTGGTAAACACGCATGCGCTATACAATCGATTTGTAAAATACGCCATCTTTTCCAATTTTGCAAATTTTGTACTTAGCCACCTACAATAGTTGAAAGTAGTAGCGAGTTTAAAAATAAAATTGATTCCTAATTTGATAGCTATTGATTTCTAATTTGGTAGCTAAGACAGGATTAAATTGAATCGTTAAATGAATTATTGTTAAATTTAAATTCAATTAAAACACAAAGTGGCGAACCTCGACGACAAAAAGTGGTAACGTCACCTAAAGATTTTAACAATTAGCTTTTTACACGTCAATAACTTGCCTAGCCATGCTTACAGTTGCAAATCCTTTGCGGAGAAGGTTCAATTTTCTCAGGATGCAGCAATTTGGGGAACAAACATTGACGTTCCTATGACACAACGACCTAATTCACAATCACATTGTAAGGTTACATACTCTGGCGTAGGATTTAATAACTTCATGAATATAAATAATTAGGTATTTGTTTGATTACAACTTTATTTTTAAACTGGTTTGTATTGTTCAAATTAACTTTACAGTATAGTATTATATTATCTGTGCTTTACAGTATTAATACGAATCGTTTGTATGGAAGTATACAAAATTGTCTTTGTTTGATTTATGAGGCAATTTTTTAAATTTTCTCTGCGTATTATTAATAAAATATTGTTATTGAATATTCTAAAAAAAGAATTAGTTAAATTGGTTTAGCCGTTCTCGAGGTTATAGTTAAATTTTTAAACAACTTTAAAGTTGATTTTACACATTTCTCATTTGCTTGCATAGGTTCACGTGAGTGACTCTGGAAAGAAGATTCATACATCGTGACAGAATCTTTTATTTATTTTTAATTACAAATATTTTAAGAGAAGTAAATTCATACATTAGACTGGAACCAGCCACAATCAATCGGGCTCTATATTAAGCATAGTACTGTTTGGCCCTTCCACCTAAATTCAATTTACTTAAACCGTATTAATAACACAAGATGACTAGCAAAGATCTAAATCAGGAACTGAACTGATGTCGAAATTTAGGATAGAAACCAATTTATTTACTTACGCAATGCTCCAAAATAAAAAATGTAAAAACATTTCTGTGTCGTTGTCAATAACAGAGATAAAATCAGAATTTGATAAATCATTTATGAGTTCACTTGATCTTGGTTTTTTATAAAGCTGTGATGAATTCATAATCGAAAAGTTAGCCTCATATGTAGATGCCGCTCAAAAAACAGACAATTTACATATTGTAGTTTTGTTATGATTTTGCCCGCGACTTTGTCAGCTGAAATATCGTAAGCATACTAAGGAAAAATCTTGGTGAGCTCAAAAAACCTTCGGTTGCAAATTTAAAAGCATTGTATTTATTCTTTTCATTGTAATTTTGTGATTCATCTATGCATATATACATAACAACTTCTGTTGGTGTTGCTATTAAAGAAAAAATTGTTAGTTTATTTTATGTTACATTCTTACTTTGGACGTTAAGACATTTACAATTTAGTAAGTCTCCTGTGCGAGCCGAGCCACATTCAATATTCATGAGGACCCACTGTTCTTCTTGGGTCGTCAATTTGTCAGGGATTCAGAATTGATAGACAAACGACATTATTCAATAATCTCCTGCATAAATAAAATTGTTGTGTATTCAAGACTGTTTTTCTTATGAAACCGTAATATTTGTTGTCAGATTACAATGAGTATGGGAAAATATTAAATCGTGCACTCTTGTCCATTTAAAACCCCTTGAAACTATGTACTAACAATATTTTTTTGCGACAGGTCCAAGTAAGAAGTGACTACAGGACATGCACCAAGAATACATTTTTTTTCCGGTAAGTTGTATGGTTTGCTTGTAGTTAGTTGTGTGTAGTTAATTGCTCTGAGCGAACTATTTTATTCCAACGAATATGCCGGACGTGTATTGTCTGTATGCTGTGCTGCTCTGCCATTTAGTACATAGTAACATTGTCAACTAGATTATCTGTCATTTGTTTTTGGAATACCAGACTAAAGAACGTTTTCTCTTTTGTTTTAGATTATAAGAAAATGACTGAGAAAAACAATCGACGAACTTACAAGAAACTCAAAAAATGAAGCTCTTTAGAAAAGGTAAATATTTACAAATTTGTTTGTTCACTAGTTAAGTTTTATTCCTATTATGTATATTGACCGTTATTATTGTTTAAATTAATTAAATAACTTAGTATTACCTACGCTACGTATAATTTGCCTTGCGATTTCCTTGACAACTATTAATCAGGAAAGCGAATGTTATTATAGCGAATGATGTTATTTATTGTATTGCATGACTACTGCTCTGGAAAAATAGTCTGTTTACAGTAAGCTAGTTTACTTTTACAAGTCCTATATTTTCAGTTTACTATAATAGCTTACATGCAAGGTCCTTACACTCCAACGCCGCCGGAACGGCCGCGGCTGCCTCTTTTTTAAATTATCCTATGCGGCCTACCTGTCGCAGTGGCCTCTTTACAAACTACCCTATCCCGTCGGATCGGCCGCAGCGTCTACTATCCAAACTATCCCATCGGCTAACTAATCCGGCCTGGCGGGGTTCTTAGCAGCACAGGGGCCCGTTGGCTTTGGTGTGTATAGGTCTTTGATGTTATTATCTATCTAACCACCTGCAGTCGTCACGCAACAAGTACCCAGACTTGTAAGTGTAAACAAAACAAAATTGCAATTTGTTATACATTTTGTCAGTGTGCAACGCATGAGGCGCGGCGTAATCAAGCCGGCATGCGGCAGCGGATCTGGGGCTTCACACCAAAATATTCACTGCGTACTGGGTATAAGGTGGGTAATTTTTATTATTTTGAGCATCTTGTTTCTTACAAACAACAAGCATTACAACGATGTCACTTTCGTCTTCCATTTTGATTCTGCATGTAATTATTTATTATGTAGGTAATTGGAGTGCGTCTCATCAGCAGGAAAAATCTCAAGTGTCATTTATTATTATTTACTGTAATGATCCGTGTATAATTAGACTAAAGCCACAATTAATTTTATATTCGGGTAACTTAGCTGAATGGGTACGCACTACATTTACATTGAACCTGGCGAATTCGGAGCATCTGCGATATAATTCTGCGGTGTCACAAACTACCTTGCATGTTTGAATAGTAATTTCATCAAATGTTCGAACGCTTTCATTCATAAACCATTCATTCAATTGGTCTACGATAGGTACTAATCTAATAACAATCTAGACGCATCCATTCATTCATAAGCAACAATCGTGATGTTACGTCATTCGGTAATAGTAGAAAAGTCGTAAACGCCATTATGGGGTATAACATTTTAAATATGTCATCTTTTTCAGTATTTTCGCTCTATCGATCTGTCTGCTCTCCTGAAAAATAGGTATAATGGCGTTACCGACCTTTCTATCGCAAAGTAGCCATTTGTTCAATGTTGTATCAACGCAAATAAACTTTAAAGTATTAACTTAAAATGCCACAATATTATTAGTATTTTTTCTGTATCTGAAGTTGTTTTCAGAGAGTCTTGAATTAATTCAATTATTTAAAAAAACCTTATAATAAATAAATAAATAAATTTATTAAAAAATAATATTGTTAGTATTATGTGAAACTAAAAACTTGTATACATGACCAAAATGACTAAATTTGGCAACAAGTTTTAATGGCATTAGCTAAAATTATTTAACGATTTTAATTAATAATGTTAAAATATTGCTTTATAATGTTATCTTTCAGAAGTGTAGTAGTGTATCAGCATGGATGGTAAATATAGGCAATGTTTTTTTCCATGTCATAATTTATAATTTTATCGCTCATACTATTATTTCTTTTCTTGATTTTTTTGTATTGGCTTATTCTTATTACCGGATTCCATTCCAAGTTTCCTTAGGTTTACTTCTCTAGATCTTTTGTTGAATACGTCGAAACATATTGAACAATTATGTCAAAATAATGTACAGTCGACTATATTGAACCATGGCCCAACAAAAGTAATTTTCTTAGTAAGGTAATTGAAATCCTGAATAACCCTTCTTTGGTAACGAACGTATTATCATTGTATTAAACACACAGTCTTTGTTCAATCAATTTGTAATAAGATCGGGAGACTGGACAATACTTTTCCGTGACATATTGCATTAGCCGCCGCCGCCGACTGTAGTTTTCGTCTTTCTATAATTTCTATTTGTTTTAAATCGTTACATTGTATGTAGTTACTTTGGTTGCATTAAAAAAATCAAAATTCAGTTCATGCTTTTTTGAAGCATTTTTATTGATATTTAATACGTATACCGCAGTTGCTTTTAGTAGAACAGGGTTTCCAAGTGTTACTGAGTAACTGTTATTGGCGGTATAGTAAGATGTAGCCACAAAAGTGACGGATAGTGCCTTAATGTTACTGTTGCACCGGGCAACATAGTGTATGTTGTTGTATGTAGCCATCTACAACTTGTTTACTTTTTTTTTGTTTGTACTAAGCGTATTACTTTCATAGAAAAATAAGTCTAAGGTATGCGTATGGAAGTTTTAAATAAAGACTGCAAAATGAGTCTGTCTGAATCATGATTCAGTTGGGTCGACTGTACGTCTTGAATAAGGTTCAAATGGTTCTAATTTTACTAGTTACCTTCATGGTTATTGTTTTACTCAGGCTTCTTCCCATCTCGTAGGTTATTGCAATCTCCCACCTGCCATCGACCTCCCGCCTGTTCTTGCAACGGGTAGTATTGTATTACCAAAATATCTTAAAAACTGAGATAATTCAATCTCTTTCTATTGTAAGCTCTTTCGAGCACATCATAGTTTATAAAACATATTGGGTATATAGATAATGGCAAAGCTGAAAAATGTTTGTGTGAATATCTGTCTCTCTTCTTTATAGTTTCTTAGCGACCGATATTGTAAACATCTTTACAAAAGATGGGAGTGCCTTAAGTGCTCATACGCGCCATCCGACTTACTAGCTTGTTATTCTGGATTATATAATTACATTTTCGCATGCGGGCAAATCTGGACGGTATAACCCGCAACGCACCGCCCATGCGCCAACCGCAACGCGGCTACCGCGTGTTGCACCGATTTCGGGCATGGCGACTCCTTCAAGTCGGTATAACGTTGGTGCACCCGAACATGATAGATGATGCTAATATTCTTAGTAAACTGTACATGCACAGTGAACACTGAGCGCATGTAGATTTACCGTCAACATAATATTGAATAGTCACGGGTTATCTGGCTTTCCGCTCATCGCTTTTTGTATCGAGCTCTGCTTTACGGTGCTTCTCAACTACGATTTGCTTCTTGACTTTAAATTTGCATTTCAATCTATGAGCAACCGCACAGTGCGTAAGTGCACCAAACTAATACAACTAATATTATGCTTACTGTGCATAGTTAAATTACTTGTAATTTATGATCAATGCTATTTTTCGCAACCGTAGGTGGTAGTTACATAACTGTCGCGTTGTTTATCTAACTAATGATTTGTTTCTGTTCAGTTTGCCCTTATCTACATGTCTATGTGGTATGTATGTACCTAATAATTCGAAGCGATTGTATTATCTAGCAAAGTTATTTTTGATACTGATAATTTTCGCGGACAAATTGTACTAGCGTCATTTGTTCATAACATTTATGGCCGTTAAAATAATGTCGAGTATGTATATACAAAACTGATGTTAAATTATGCGTCGTTTTATTCAACTTATGGTCACATTGTAAATTGAAAATCTGTTGATGTTGATAATTCTCTACACAACTGAATCATATCCTATTTTGGTTTAAATAAGGACGTACTGCATAATTTAATATACATTTTACGTGTTGTTTCCTCATGCTATTGTTCCATTTGCCTCTAAAGACATTTGTATAACGTTATGTGGCTAACATTTTAAATAATATTTCACTGACGTAGTTGATGCTAAAACCAATCTAACGCAAGTGCAGCTGTAGCATGAGAGTAAAATTTTTGTGACACAGAGGACGCGAGATTTTCTTAGGGCAAAGAAGACTTCTCAGCTGCGCCGAGTTTGCTCTCTACCTTGTGAAAGACATGGGTAGTGAGATGTCCAGGACATCACCCGTTCTCACTACCTTGTCTTTCATGAGGATTGAGCTCTGTCATCTAACAGCGAGCCACCGTAGAAGACATCCAGAACACATAAATACGAATATTTGATTAAATTACGGCGCTTGAGTGCTATAAAAGGTGTTAATTAATTAACCTTTCAAACTTTGCTAAGGGTACTTGGTATCGAAATATAAACAAAATACAAGAATAATTATTTTAATTTTCGCCAAACAAAATGTAAGTAATCTATCAAAAAAATTCCGCGTACCTAATGACCGATGACACGCGCGTGCTGTCTTATTCATAGAGAGGTACTTGTACGGATAGCATATTTCCTAATTTACGCTGAATGCAAATTATTACATATCTTTAAAACGATAGCTTATTAAAAAAGTAAATGGTGATTGTTCATGAAATATTATATCAAACAAACCCTTAAATTTTGAAAACTAAATTTATTAACACCTTGTATAAAAAATGGCGATGTCAATTAAATGTGTGTCGCTTTAAAACAAACGTTACTTGAATACTTTTTTAGAAGTGACATTTTTTATATTATTCTTTGACACACTAGATTTGTATGTAAATTTTGACAACACCTAATGCTAGTGTGCATTTTCTCTATTTTTCTTTTCTTGTCCTATCATATACTTGAACAAATTATGGTGTACTGGTAACCAAATTCAAATGTTATATTGATTTCATGAAAATTGTCAATTTGAAGCAGTTTTTGGTGTGATTAAGTAAAAAATCTTAAATTTTGGTCTCATTGTTCTTTATTTACCTACATAAGACAAGTAAAGAAAATGATTTTTTTTTTGTGTTGCATAAGATAACAAGTAATTCTTCGTCAAATATGTAACTGTTTTGTACATATGTAGGTAGTAATAGTATTTTCTTACGTTTGCAAAAGTAGACTCATAGGTCTATATCATTGAAATTAAATTGACTATGAAGACATACGTGTCTTGTATTTCAATGAACATGTTTCATGTTAACCCAAATTGTTTCCAAAATTGACTGAGCTTGATTTAACTAACTAACAATATAACGACCTGCCCCAAATATATAAGGACCGCAGAGAGCAGACCTAATTTGTTTAATGGTCTTTCTATTAGTAAAACATTTTGAGACACCCTGATTAAACCGAATGCTGTAAGATTAAATCAATCTATAATTAAAGGCCGTCGCGCACACACTAAACATCAACCCTTATGTTTGTACTCTATTGTCTTATTAATAAAATACTCGACCGCAAGAAATCATTAAAGCGTCACAAAATTCTAAAACATCTATTTATGTAAAAACATTTGGGTCTATGAGACAAATCTCACATTGGGTACTATCAGAAAAGTCTAAACCTGTAAGTGTAACATGTAAGACAAAATGACAGTGAGACAATGGACGGGATGATCACAGCTGTTGTCGTCTCTTTTGCTTCAACTGGTAGAAAATGATAAGTAAAATAACAAAGAGTCAATATTTCATTATTTTCAAACATCTAAATGATTTTGTAGCAATCAGTAACAGTATAAAGATAACAATAGGATCCGATTTTCGGGATACAAAAAATTGACACAGCTGTCTTCATAAGTTGTCTAATGTTATATTGACAAAAAAAGAGCATAATAAAAGTTTTAGCTGTTGGATGGCGAGTTCAGGTAAGCGGTGCCGATCGTTGCAAGCGAAAATACGTTAAGGTGAGCAGGTTTGAACTTTGGCGAAAGTACGTTATCTGTTAATACAGAAACAGACATTCGGAAAATAAAGCATTAACGCAGTCATTTTTGCTTTGTGTTTGGCGAAGCCTTTAGTGATGGATAATGCTGGTTTAATTACATTGCTAATATTTTTTACTTCTCTTGCGTGTTTAATAAGTCGAATGCTTTTGGAATTATTGATAAATTATAAGGGAACATATAAGATTTTCTAAATACCTATTAACTAACAAAAAAATTGGTTTCAAAAAAGCAAAAGAAAGTTGGTAAAATAGTTATGTTACGATTTAGTAGATGCATATATATACGAACGTATGAGATTCTGTTAATAAACAACTTAAAAATTGATTTATAATAATCAAGTACAAAGTAGTTTATTTAATTGTTGAGTAGATTGAGAGGTGGCGTTAATTTTTATAAAAATAAAGAGCTTACAATCAATATAACAATTTAATTTCAATTTCACCCATTTCTTGACTGCACAGTCTCATATCGAGTAAATACTACACCAATATACATAATCGTGCTACGAATAATAAAAAAATATTGTGCAAAGGTACTACTCAATAGATAAAGTAGCTTCGGAGCAAATCGTCTGTGATAGACGGGCAGATAGTCACGGGAGAGACTATCTACAAGTAACACAAAATAATCTTCCTACTACCTATTACAAACGGAACCTTTTCCATGCAAATTAAATTCGCACTTGGAGGGTTAATATTGCAGCTGCCGAAATACGCTGAAAACAACATGCATTGTTACCATTTTATATTTTACTCTTTATACATTTTTTTTCGTGGTATCCCTCCTCGTGTTGGCCATGCAAATAAGATATCTGTGAACCAAATGAAAAAGCTATTAACTAAGTCGAAACTACGTTTTGGCGATTTTTGTTTTATTGCAACTAAGGTCTCAAAATAACTAGGTATATCCCATACCTCTCAAAGTATCAAATATCAAAATAATTGCTATTGTAATTTTCCTAAATCGGTAATGTCCGAAGTTTTAAGAGCGTCCATCCGTCGAGCATAGAACTTTATTAGGTCATACTGAAAACTAGCGTTTTTGTAGTTCCAACGTTTTTAATAGCTGTATTCGTTATGTTTACTCCCAGAAACGGTACTTTCGCGTTGTTGTGTTGGTTAAGCAATGTTTGAATGAACCAAACATTAGGTCATATTTTTGATACGCATGCGTATTTGTAAAAACGTAAGTTAATTGACTGGCTCTCAGACGCGACCGACAAATTTTTTACATAATAAGCTCAGAAGTTTTTGGAAGTTCGAAGACTTAGGAATACTTACGTTGTTTGCGATGATCATTCATTTTGTTTTGATAAGTTAACTTTGATATTAAATACACTGGGTGTCTAAAAATTTAGCTAGTTTACTATTAATTTCATATATACATTAGATAGTTTTTTAAAATATACCTACATCATATACACAATATAACTAAAATAAAATCACGCGTGCAACTGCTCGAGTGATTTTACATTTTTTTTGTTTCCGTTTGTCAAAATTTATCATGAAAAATTTCGTGAAAAGTTAGAAAATGAAAAAAAAAACATTATAAACGAGCAATTCTTGTGTATAATTTATTTATTCTGAATCTCTGAAACTCCAACAATTTTCATGAAATTTAGTATGAAAGCGGTTTTGTGGGGCGAATAATCGATCTAGCTAGTTTCATTTTTAGAAGACGTAATTTTATTTGTGTTTTCAGGCAGTGTAAGTACGTAGGTAATTAGAATACAAAGGCAAATTTCGCTAGAGTGTGCCTACCTATAATATTATAATAGCTCATGTGGGAAATTGGGCGGTCTCGAAATCAGCAGATCCTTCTTTTGTGAGAAAAACTATTACAGGGGGCCCCCTGTAATAGTTTTTAATATAATTCAAAAATTATACTGATCAATACTTGGTAATCTAGATACTTAAATATTAAATGATTATATTCATTTTGTAACAGAACTTAGCGCTTTTGACACTAATAACTATTTTAACTAAACCTTTTGCTGCAAGAAGTTTTTTTTGTACATGTCAGCTAGTTACAGAAATAAAAAAAAACATTATTATAATTGCATTCGAACCATTTATACAAACAGGAACCAACTTACAATTTGGGTTAAATTGTGTGAGTACATGGATGGTGCCCAAATCACACGACTAAAAACTGAGTTATAACCTGTCACACGCGGAACCAACCCATTAGCCTACTTCAAAAAAATTGTAAAGAACTAAATAGCATGGTCCCCTAAACACTTATTAAAACTAATCCTTCTACACACCCATGCCCAGCCCCTTGGTAATGGTACCTTTAACCGTAACCATTTTTACTATGGAAACCACAGTAATGTTTGTTGGTTTCATCTAGCATAAACAGTGACTATATTTTTATAATAACTAAATAGAGATATTACAAAGTATGTATTGACATTAAAAAGCGCCTATCTTGCTAAAGAAATACATTTAGAAATATTTAAACAACATTGTATTCAGAAATATCACAATAAAATCTTACATCGACATTGCAAAAAAGAACTAAGCCACCAAATAATATGTTTTTGCAAGAAAGAACCAACCGGATTTTAAATGATTTACTATAAACTATAACTGTATACAAACTTTAAAAACCTACATAGGCTAGGCTAGCCTATGTAGGTTAGCTAGGCTAGGCTTTTTTAAATAGGCTACAGTATCCCACATATGGTTAACAAGTATTCATTAGTTAATATCGTAATATGTACAGCATTTTGTACACTATCTGATAACATAAGTCTCGTTTTCTCGAAGCCAACCTGATGTGGATTGGTTCTTGTTTGCAAACATTCACCTTCTTGCACCTTCTCGGACTGTCCACCTTAGCTTCGAACAGTTTGGGTGCCGTAAATTTTTTTCAGTATTATCTTTTTCATGTCGATGCATCAAAAAACAAATAGAATAATTCCATTTAATTCAACTTTACTGGGCGTGCATACATTTCGGCAATTTATACAGTACACGGCTAGATATCAAGCTTTACATTTCCAGTATAAGCTGATCTCGCCTTGTATAGGATTTCCATACAACGAGAAGTCAGCTTATACTGGAAATTTATAGGTTAATGTGTAGCCGTGTGTATAAATTGCCCTGTCCGATCCGAAATTAGTATAATGTTTATATTATATTATAGTATAATGTTTATATTATAGAGGTATCCGATATTATTTATAAAAAAAAATACTATTCATGTAGTACTTCAAAAAATGGTTAAATTTCTATGACCTATGTGTATTTAGAAATTAGTAGACTACTTTATATCTAAGAAAGATGTAAAGAGTGAAGTTGGTTGATTTTACTAATAAATATATATTTTATTATGTCATTAGTGTAGTGTGCGTACGTATGTACATACATATCAGTGAAACCGATAACCTTTTGCTTAAAAAACAATGTCAGCTGATTGTAGTTAACACGTTCGGTGTAATTGCACTTCCTGAACCAGTGACTAATGAAGATTGTACGAAGGACGAATAATAAACTAATTAATCAACAACAGATAAGGCAGTATATTTATCTTCGTTGACCGTGACTCGATGATTATTACTGCTTTTGCTCTTGAACTTAAACTTATAACAAGACATACCTTCTAGAACCAACCAACTATGTACTCCAACCATTTTTAATGTCCCACAGCTGGGAAACTACGAGTTGAAAGAAATAATAAGGCTTTAATCCACACACGCTGGCCAAGTGCGGCTTGGTGGTTGTCACACTTCTTCGAATGATTCGTTCTTAGGCATGCAGGTATATTCATGATGTTCTCCTTCACCGATATTGAGCAGCGGCGATGAAACAATTCACACAAAGATGTGTTTGTAAGACTGTGATCATGCACTCGGATGTAGTTATTATGATGTGAATTTTTATTTATTTATTATTCCAGTATTGATTTTTTTGCAAAAAGCAAGTTAAGCAGTGTCCCATTTAACTTTTGCAAAAGTATGAATGCACATTCAATTCAGGTTTATTGTTGGTTCCTTTGAGAAGGTACTCGCTATGAAGCATAGATACCGGCAACGGCTATTTTTGTATGGACGCTTTTAGATACACGTAGTCGCCGCTAGAGGTGCTGTGCTGAATTATGTATAACAAGTACGGTTGATATGTGAATATTTAATGGTTCATCGGATCCATAACTTTGGACTACTATTTACGCTATACCTTGTTTAAGTAAACTATTTGAGAATGAAATCGCTATCAAAAATCCGTAAGCAAGTCACACTGGCACTGACTTTATAGACTAACTAGATACTAGGTATACCTCGTACTGCTATCACTAGTATATGCTCATAAATCTAAGTACAAACTATTTCACCTATTCTGTTTCCAATCGATTTTATTCTATTTCTAGCCATTCTATTTTCTTTCTTACTCATGATTTCAACAAAAGAATTCGTAAAGGCATTTTAGCAAGTTCAAGTATTCAAAAACTTTTTTCGTAATGTCGTTAGCGAGCCCCTAGAAAATTCGTCTAACTCACTTAAGATGGGTTTTACTTCGTTTAATTGTTTACCGTGTCAATATTTAGATCAAACTAATGTAAAATTATTAATGTGTAAGCAACTGTTTCGGTGAAAAAGCCAAAACTCTTATTCAACTTATACATAAAAAGATGTTTCAGCTTCCATCATATATTATAATTTATAACAAAATAACTTCTCACCATACGTTTACACAAAATTAATATAACCTGTGCCCGTAAGTAGGTACAGTATAAGGAAATACAGTCGTAAATATTGTACCTACCCTATTTAGAGACATAATCAAATTATATTTATGCGACTTCGCCGTTAAGGTCAAGTTCTTGACCAATGATCGTTCTGCGTCGTACCTACATGGATAACAGCATAATATTAACATATTTATTAAAAAAATAAAGCTGAACTCTGAGATAACTGTACGATATCAAAGTTTTTCTATACCATTTTATCTTAATTGCGTGTAAGTCTGTCGCTCGGCTTGCGTCTATAAATTATTTATCAAGATTTTAAAAGCTCAGCTTATTCGTACCTATTATAAAATGATAAATGAAAAGAGAATATAGGTGCAACTTCTGTAGTTGGTTGTCTAATAAAGCGTAAGATAATTATATGTGTAGCTATAAATTTCTTTTTAACCGAAATATTTGCTCTTTTGATTTTCCCATTTTCCATTGGTATTCGCCACGCGGCTTATAATTTCGAAGTTTATTGGGTACTTACTTGGCTTAATATAAATAAAAATATTATATTAACTAACACGCGCGCACAATGAAATGCAAAGTCTCAAGTTAAAAGAGTCTTCAAAATGCGTTTGGATTTATTTAGATGGGCTTTGTAGATACTCACCCTTAAAAGTAGTAAAGTAAAACTATACTTTATTCAACTGCAAATTTTGATGTACCTACAACTAGTTGTACCCAATAATAAAAATTTTGGACACTATCCGAATCAAATATGTCTTCTAACCAAAATCAAATAATTGGGTACCTACATACTTACTCTGCTATATCTGTCGGCATATATGTGAGTTATTTGATTACTGGTATAATATTATACCTTACGTAGGTACCGTACTTGTCATCAGATAATGTTATTACCATTATGTAGGATAATGTAATATTGAAGGTAACGTCGATATTGTTCTTAGCAGACAATAGGCCACTCGCTCTACACATTATTAGATCAAGCTACTTAATTAATCCAACAGACTGATTTGATTATCCAATATTCGTGGCTTACTAAATACAATGCATACATTAGGCGATTAATTCGAAATTTCAGATCAAGTCTTGCAAACACAAACATAATTCAATCATTGATTAATTATCGACAGTTGACAAATCACTCATTTGCGATGATTGAATCGTTTGTTATTCACATTTTTTTAAAATTATAAGTAAGTAGTTACATACCATACATAGCGCTCACACCTGTATAATCGAAAGGTGCCGTTAGGGGTGAATATTACCCCCTGTCGCCGGCTATGTTTTAAGGTGCCATACGTAATAGAGGGCGAGCTTATTGCCGTTCATCGGGTTAAATTCCTTCGAGCGTCAACTAAGATTCTCTAAAAAAAAATTCTAGTGTTTTGTTACTTATCTACTATTAACTGATAAACAAATTTTATAATATACCTATTATGTCATGTCATAGCGATTTAGATTAGTACCTTTGCAACTGTATAGCAAACCAACAGAAATACAGATATTTTATTCAGACGAAATCTTTAAATAAATATAACAGCGTGTAGAAAACGATTCGATGTTCGCATTTTAACATGAGAATTAAAACAAGGCAGTAGGTTAGGGTCGGTAACGCCTGGCAGCGACTACCTGAGTGGGTCGGTTTCGATAAGAAATAGCAAAATGGTGGCCTTTTACCTGGTTTGCATTCCTTTTGTAAATTATGTTGGTTACCGCCCTTTTGAGATCCCCTCGTGACAGGGTAGCAGTTATCTACACGTTTAAATGTATCGCTGATTTTATACTTTAAATTTTCACTATATAATAACTTTGGCAAAATAATAATAATAAAAAATAAAATTCTTTTTGGTTGTTTATTCTGTTTTATAATTTTATTGGGCTTTAAAAATTACTCTAATACTTTTATTATGCGAACTGGCAAGTGGTGGAATTCACTGCTGGTATCTGTTTCCCGATAACTATAATATGCGTGTCTTCAAGTCAGGAGTGAATTGGTATTTATTGTGTAAGCGCTTTCCATCGTAGACTACATCATTGCATAATAACAGGCAAGTTGTAGTCAAGCGCAAGGCTATTAAGTGTAAAAAAAGTTATATTTCATCTGTGTCGGGCATTTGCAATGCACAACAAAACATGATACATGCATAGTCTTATTTTTTTCTACTGATCCCTAAGCGATAGAGATAGACAGAGCTTGCAACATGTTTTCATGTCTATGTTTCGCCAGTGCAAACTAGGGGTTATGTCGAATAACCATCAACAATTTTTATACCTACCATACAAAGTAGGTGTTCATTTGCAATGAAATAAGCTGCTAATTAAATTGCTTTTCTTTACAAAGTAACATTTAGTTGCGTTAACTGAATAGAACGGTATTAATGCGGTTATCGTTTCTCAGTTCGTGTACATCAAAGCTTTTGTCAAAAACATTAACAGCAGTATGCACTGAATTATTGTCGCATTGTGACGGTAGTAGTCAAATAGGTAGTCGGCTTGTCAATATCGATAAGGTTATGTGCAATATTTATGCTGCGATCAGTCAGACTGACATATCAACGCACAACCCTAACCGCTGGGTCTAGAGACTATAATAAAATATGTTCCGTACGAAATCTAGGGGTACATTATGAAATGATTTTCCAAAACTGGGACCATGTGGGCGCGAAGGCTCGGGTGGAAACTATTATCGTATAAACCTACCAACATTGAAAGGCCACGCATTAAACCAACACATTGTACCTACATTTTTTTTAAGGATGACCTAACCCAATTAGTCGGAAGGGCTTTTATTGGTTCATCGGACTTTTTCGGTGAGCTGTCCGACGACGGTTGAACCGATCAAGTACTGTGGCAACTGCCATGAGGGCACCCCATGCGGGGACGAACCTCGGCTCAGGACGTTGCCGGACACTAGGTTTAGGGGATCGGGGGACAACATATTCTATTACAAGTAGGTTTTAATACATCAGTACCCTGTGGTTTGTAATTACAATACTGAGTAAATATTAATTTGCCATTTTTATTACAAACCGATTGATACTAAAAATATACAAAGTTGACTGTGTTTTTCCTGTTGTACTTATCTAGCTATTGTATTGGCAGGTACAAACAATAATTAAAACTTTTATATTCTAATACTTCCGATACGTACGGTATATGAAATTTCTCTATTAAACGTATCAATGTAATGTTTAAAAAATATATTTAACTAATCATAAACTTGACTGAAATACTTCAGTATATTAGCGATATATTTCTGACTACATATATATAAAAATGTAGCTTTTACAAAATACTATCTATTAATCTTATAGTCTACTAGTTTTCCGCCCGCGGCTTCGCCCGCGGATATCGGTTATCGCGCTAAAACATTAATCTCTTTTTCGCAGTCGGATAAAACTATCCTTTCCCGGGTCCCGAACTATCTCCATACAAAATTAATTCAGTAGTGTAGGCGTGTAAGCAACATTTTGAAATCGGCAAGCCCTCATAGGCATATCCATAAATCTATAGTGGTCTCTTAAAAAATACTACGGATTTAAGATAATACTTATTACAAGTTTTTCATTCAAATACTAGGTTCTCTTAGTAGTCTGTGTTCAAATACCAAGAGCAACTAAAATTTAAATTTCGAATTCTATTCATCGCAAAGAGTTATCAAACGTCATTGTGTCAAAATAAAAAGTAATTTAGCTAAAAAGCACGAAGGAGTATTGATATCAACTTCAAAGAAAATCTCCCTCAGAATAATTTCTCAGGCTTCACTCGCTTAGTATTAGGATAAAGATAAAAAAAATTGGAAAAATAAAAAACACGTGTTTCATTATTTGTTTTAAGCTATATTTATACCGAATTTGAAATGAATCGGACCAAGGACTAAACAGTTCTGGAATATTTAATTTTTCCAAATAAGTTCATTTTACACTCCCCCTGGGGGTAGTTTTGGAAAAATAAAAAATACGTGTTTTATGATTTTTTTTAAGGTATAAGTGTGCCAAATTTGGAGTGAATCGGACTTGAGGCTAAGCAGATCTAGAGAAACTTTAGTTTTTACCAATAAAACTCATTTTCCACACCCCATGGGGGTAATTATGGAAAAATAAAAAACCCGTATCTCGTTATTTTTCTTAAGGTTTATGTGTACCGAATTTCAAATGAAAGGACCAAGGATTAAAAAGTTGCATACAAACTTCACCCCTCTATTTAACCCTCTTAGGGGATGATTTTTAGAAATATTATTAGCCTATGTCTTATTCTAGGGTATACACTACCTACGTTTCAAACTTCATTTACATTGGTTGAGCGGTTATGGAGATACGTGGTAACAAACCTTCACACACACACACACACACACACTTACTTTCGCATTTTTATTATTAGTAGGATTATTAGGTATTTAATCGACCTATGTGAGGATGAAAATTTAATTTTCGAATCATTCACTGCTCTACACATTTGTATCTGTTTGGTAAAGTTTTACGATTCGCATGAATTTAAAAGTCACGCCAAACGTAAACCCCTACCAAAATTGTTTAGTTCCACTGAGTCGTTCAACAATTACAATTACCTAATAGTAGGTATATAAGTATTAATATAATTTTTACTCTTGTGAATTTAATAATGCTACTTAAGTATGTACAAAACTAGTTCAACCTTTATCTGAACTGAAAAATGTTATGTAAAGCCGGGTCCAGACGTATTTAATTCGTAATGTACTTATTCCATCCTGTAATGAAACAGATCCTGCGTGTGAACGGCACTATGAACATTACATAGATAAAGTATGTCCATTTCGTGGTTCGCAGTTAGTGTAAACACAAAGGCAGTGCTCATTTGGACGGCGGAATTCCACCTCGTACTGTTGTTATGACTTGAGGGCAGTATTTTCTTAGTATTTTAATGAGAGCACAGCTTTTAAACCAAATTTAAGTTCAATTCGTGCGTCGTCCACACTGCAGAAACCAAATTACGTAATCTTACATTACGCGTTACACCCGTCTGCACCCGGCGTAAAGTATCTACTTAACTAATCATATATTTTGTGTTCTGTGTCTTCTATTTCAGATAAGGACAACCACAGGAGAAGTGATTGAAGTTTGATGTGGCCCTGCCATCAAAGTCGGTTGGTCATAGATCATTGCGAAACTATCACAGCCAGCTTTGATGAGCACGGTCACATTGTACCCACACAGACACAACACAACGGAAAGGCTGAATAACGTTCGTTTCCCGGGCCTAGCCTGTCAAAGCGGCAGTGAAATGTATCCGCCATCATATCACAGCCACTTTGATGTGGTCGGTTTACGGAGACCACCGCGACGTTATATCTTAGTTATCCAGTCCGTGGCCCACTCGTAAAAATGGTTGTGCCATGTATCTGTCTCAAGTCTCATATCACAGCCATTTTTGACGAGTTGGGCTGAGCGACGTGGCGACGTTTTCTTCAGTACTGCTGCGAGGCCGCGCCTCTCACAAAGTGGCTGTCATGTGTGTTTCGTATTCCATATCACAGCCAGCTTTGATGAGCGACGCTTCCTCCGTCTCGCAGTAACATTTAGGTACTTACGTTTAAAGTATCACAAGAATGGAACCCGTATCTTGTAGGACAAGATGGCACCCTGAGGGTCGGCAAAGTGGTTGTGAATTATGGAATTTGCGCATACATATCACAGCCAGCTTTGTTGACTTTCTATGGAGCCATAGGTCAACGTTGGAACCCCCCGCATCGACGCTATCATATAGTGATTTTTTTCGTTCTGTTTACTTCAGCTTTTGTGTGAATGTTTTAATGTTAAACTTTTTTTGTATCATTCATTATTCATGGAGTTTCTTTTTGTATACATCGTGTTATTGCATTAATGTATTGAATGTTATTTTCGTATTTCATGTATCTGTTTATTTAAATAAGTAAACTTCACCATAAATACATATTTCTGTAATTTTCAGGTTCTTCACGTTTGTGTAACTTGCCTGCCTGTGGAATCAGCAAAAATCCAGTTTATGTATGCCAAAAATTACAATTAAATGTAGTATTCACTGATGTTTGTCTACTTTATTTTTCGGAACTCAATTCCTAATTATTATGGGATAATCATGACGACATACCTGTGTATGACATTAAAATACTACTAACTAGTGGAATAATAAAATAAATTACGTTTTATAAGTTTTATTATTTGTGACATCAATATAATAATTGTTGCTGGACGCAACCCGCCTGATACATAATAACATTGTCAACAATTATTGCTACATCTATACATTACAGTATGAAAAGAGTAGAAATAATAAAAGATATAATATAATTAAACCTCGTTGCATGTAAACTTATATTAATAGCAATGATTATACATGCATACCTGAAAATCGACAGACTGAGAAGTGACAATCGACAAGTCTTAAGGATCTTGTTGAGAAGCATTATTGTAAGCATGCTCAAAAAATAGTCACAGCAACCTTAGTATAACTAAACTTTTGTTGGTCAAACAGACAACTTCTTTGTATTAACAATGTTTCTAACTTAATCAAACATTACCACTACTAAATGGCCTAGGTTACTAAGACTATAATTATTTTATAATGTCCAGATAAAGAGATCTATTTAGTACATCATAGAATAAGTAGGCATGTGTCTACCTACTTCTACAGTTTGCAAACTAAAGTGACTAGGTTTAACATCAATATAATTTGTAATAATATCGTTAATACAAACATCAATCTTATTGTTGAATTTAGGTCGCTACTATTCGCAGGATTATTAGTCTACTGCTACACATAACTTTAATATTGCGGGTGATCTGCGTACCTTCGATGTTGTCCTTGAACGACAAACGCGAGGCGAAATAACAATATCAAGCTCGTATTATGCTGTTGCGTTAAAGAATAGATTTGTTTACGTCGCTTATAGAGTATAAGTCGCGTCGTCGCGCCGCATGTATCGCTTAGGGAGCTGATATACAAGGTGCCACAGGCGCTCTTAACACTGGCTACCAACCAAACCCACAAAACACCGCTACCGTATATTTCCTGTAGTATTAACCTTTATATATTTTATACGGACTCTCCACACAACACTAAGCATTCTAGCTGCATGTAGCGACGTTTGTAACTGTCGCGTGTAGCCCGTGTGCGGGACACTTAGATACAACTTGTAGCGGCACACCGCGCCGCACATTCGCTTTTCTTATACTTCGTCCCATACAGCTGCGGTATGCATTTATCCTGAAACCTTTGTATATCAACAACCTTACACAGGAAAACAGGTCAAAGATGTCATTAGTTTCATGAAACTACACAATATTTTGAAGAAAAGCCTCATATAATTGCGCATAAGTTATTCTGACTACTTTTATACAGGAAAAAGTACGTAGAATAATCTTAATATTTAATGAATGCAGGTGTCAAATTTGCATAAAGATTGCTATCAATTGAATCAAGTAAACTACATCTATAGCATTATGGATCATAAAATAATAATATACATACATGTAGATAGTAAAGTACCTTTGCTATTTTAAGCAATGCTTACAACAAATAATATTTCATATTAATTCCTAGTAATTTTTGTATCATTCATTTAATGCAATCCTTACAAATCAATATTATAGGAATAATACACATAAAAGGTAATCAATTCAGATGTTTTTATTATTATAATTACTTAAAGCCAAAATAAACAATCTTACACTATATTTGATTAATATAGATTAAAAAAATATCGTTCTTCACAATATAAAGGCCTCACTGTTCCCGCTGATAAATACATAAATGTCGCTACTGCCGACGATATATTTTGTTATACTTTCATATTACAATTACATGTTTGTACAATGAATGTAACATTTCAAATAAGATATGTTAACATCTGAATACATAAATAACTTTTAATATGGAACTCTTCTATTTTATAACTCTCTTTTACATCTCTTTCTTTTCATTACCTTCTCCCTCGCTTGGCTAGCAGACTTAACGAAACGAACGAAAAGAAATTATGAAACTTGGTCAACCTTCCCAACATCTCACGCTTTCATAACTTAATAAATAGGTTATGAAGTAAAGAAAAATAAGGAATATCAAAACATTTTATTCCATGATGGTATTTTTGATTAGCTAGAAGGCACCCCATAGATTTTACATTTGCAGTCATTGAATGATATATTATATGTAGATTACCTTGCCCGTTTTTTATTATACCTGGGAGTGCTTAAATAGTCTCAGTTTTGTTTAAGAACATACACAACACTAAAACGCAAATCGTTGGAGCCTAGTTTTGTGTAATGTATGCCTTTGGTGATCATTTATGTTTAAATTAGGTGTATCACAATTTAGTGTGCCTGAAGCGAAGCGAGGGAAGGTTTACACTACTTACTACTAACGTTATAAGGCTTATTTGGAGCTGCGCTAGGCGCTGTATGGGCTCACAGGCTTTGTACATTCAGTAACACAGTAAAGTGAAAACGGCACACAAAAAGGCTTAAGCTGGGTTCATACTGAGCTACAGTACTTAACCATTTATCGCTATCTATAGCACAGCCTTGGACATCGTTGCTTACTGCAACTACCAATTGTATAAAGTTCCCTACATACTCATTGCGACATTCAGCGTTTGACGCTTGCGTTTATATATATCTATGTAACATTCCTGCCAAAAAGCGTGATAGCCTAAATTTATCTACGGTAAAAAATACAGTTTATAGTTAAAGCAACGATCGATCATATTAAATATTGTGGTACAAAAATAAATTTCTATTACTTATCAAAAATAAATGTTCAGTTGTTAAAGTGAGCAAATCTGCTATAAATTTTTCTTGTATTATTATTCAGCTATTGCATTAGTGCTAGAATCGCCAACAATAGTGTATTAATGGTCTGACATCGATGTTTCTTTAAATGGATAGTTTCCAGAATAATTCTCGTATCAGAAAACAGAAGTACGTTATTTTATTGTTCGTAATAACAGACTCAGAGACCTGGTTGGAATTGTTATTGGTATCGTCATAGCTATATCGACATTATCAGCATTCCATCATTTAGTTATATTAATTCTCTAACCAACAGCCAAACTTTGCTCAAATGTTGGGCCAACGCTATTTCTTTAAACTTAGAGCTAGATAATATTATATAGTGGAGAGTTTGTTAAATGGCTAATAACACTTGGGAGAAGCACAAAAGATCCCACTGGGTCGAAGTACTCTGGGTCTACTCGCCCATTCGAGAACGCTAGAGCGAATGTTCTCACAGGGTAAGCGTAGTGCAGCATCCAGACTGGTAAATTATGTTTATAAACATTAGTTAATATGTACTGACTGTTAATTACTACCACTACTGATAACCAATGAATATCAAAGAGGAATGTTAAAAATACTTCCTAACAAACATTTTAACATCAAGACACATATCTTAAATACAAAGGTGAATATGGTTTACAATAATTGCCAGACCTTTAGAGTCCATGTCATAGATCTTTTGAGGGCTTCTGTAAATTTTAGCATACAATCGGTCCACGCAGGTCCACCTCGTAAGCGGTGCTGTCGGTCGACATACGTCTGGTAATACGTTCACAGATATTATATTGATTTGGCACATATCTGTTGCTTTTGTCTGGAGTGTGGCTGCCATCTCATTCATCCCTTTCTAAACATAATAAATTACGACTTTTCATCGTATTCTAAGTTGTTGTTAGTTTATTACTGGTCAGTCGTAAACTTGGCCCACCGATAGTTGGTCGCACAACGAAACACTAGCTGATTTATTTCCTCCTCAAGCACCACCAACTGACAGAGACATGATATAAGTATTTTATCATTACTTTGCGCGTCGCAATTAATCACTGTTATTAATCATATGGCTGATTGCCCAGAGAAAGGAATGAAATAGATTATTAATTAACCACGTATCTTAAGCTTATTTTTGACTAGAGGATGTATACAATCTATCGTCATCATCATCAGTCTATTCTAGTCCACTGCTGGATATAGGCCTCTCCTAATGCACGCCACTGAGCACGATCCACGGCTTTTCTCTAGTTCTTCCCGGCCAAAGATCGTCGCTCTACCTACTCTGGAGTCTACCTACGCTGTTTATACAATTATAATAATATCTGTAAGGTTAAAGTCGAATATTCATCTGACTGGCCTGTTGGCGTAGTGGTAAGTGACCCTGCTGCTAAACCGCAGGTCGTGAGTTCGATTCCCACCCAGGATATATGTTTTTTGGTGTGATGAGCATGATTGTTTGTTCTGTGTCTGGGTGTAAGTCTTCTATAGCATGCATGTCTTTACAAAAAAAATTTGGGCACGGCCAAAGGGAACCGCTTACAGAATATAGAAGCCAGTGGAGGAATGAGAATGCCGTCTCAAAGAATGTCGTCAACAGGTTCACGACCGAGTTTAGTTCAATAAATTAGCCGTGAAAAGAGCGACACGCCAGCAACATTCTTCTGCCAGTTCTCGGATTGGTCTATTCGGTCATCAGAAAAGGTGCCTCTTACATAACACTACTTAAATCGTATATAATAGACGTAAATGTCATGTAGTAGTTCAAAAAATTCTAAGTAGTGTATCATTTCCTAGTAGTCACACGAGTAAATATAATTGTTCACCAAATTGGGGACTAGATGGCGCTGTGTGTAGGTGAGAAAATATTATTATTATTTATATCCCGAGATGTGTTTAACTTTACAGATATAATTGTATTTTTTTACCTGGTATAACACTGAACCCGGAGCTATCCTCAGTCAAAAATCAGCTTTACATTCAGTATTTATAGTCAGGTGAACAGTGTTTTCAAAATGTGTAGGATGATAAATATGTATGTATGTACATACAACAATGGTATGTATTTCTTTAAAGGAGTATTTATACAAAGTATACAGGTTTTCTGTCACCTGCTGACATTTTACAATGTGTTCTGAACGCGAGCTATATTTAGATAACTAGCCTCTGTTACTTCTTTGGCGTCAAGTATTTTCACCTCGTCGTGGAATTATACCGGCATAATATTATATTAATCCTTAACATCACCTGGAAGTCAATTATAATTCGATATTCATTTTTAATGTAACTTTTAGTGAGATAGAGATACTTAGATAAAACAGAAAATCCTGTGTTGACAAAAAATAATTAATAATAGCTCAATTAAATAATAATATACTACTACGTAAACATGAACTAAACATTTATACTAAAGATAGGGCAAATTTTAAATATTACAGGAAAACAATAAATAACCTAAGATAACCCTGTCAGGCATGTTACATTGCCTAAACAGAGGAATACAGCATGCAATTTTAGAATATTAATAATGACAGTGTTGCAAATGGTAATTTACATTAGCCGCCTGGCTATAGCAGATTTTATTTCGATGTAGAATAATACAAAATGACGTATTATAATCCCGTCATTTACTGGTGCTGTTGTGACGCGTACCTATGTAATGTAATAACGCAGCAAAACGGTCGTTAAAAGTTGCTTGGAGATACGTCTTTGAAACGCTATAATGTTTGTAGTTCGACATTTAGTGGCATATCGCCTCAGGGGCTGAAAGCAAGTGTGCGAGGCGTAATAATCCGTATTTATCCAACATTGATCTCGCTAAAACTCGAGATTGGGTCAAGAGATTTGATTTAATCCTCTTGCAGTTTACTCCTATTAATACAGGGATGGTTTGAAAGCATAAGTGTACGAGTTACGAGTCGTCAATACCAATCAAAGTTTTCGTATACTATCAGTATCATATGAAGATGATGAGTTGAAATACAAAACTATCTAGGTACAAATTATTTTACTTAGTTTCTTTATTTTTTTTTTAATTTTTAATGAAAATATGAAATTTGTAATAGCATATTGACAGGTTAAAGATAGTATTCGAAAACTTTTTTCGAATTGATGAACTCATACTAGACGTACACTTGACTTTGTAAAACTTTTTTGGTATTAAACCATCTCTGTATTGACAAACATACACATGTCCAGTAGCGAAACTAACAAAAAGCTATTTATTCGTATAGAAAGATTTCCAGCATCTAATCTACAGGCGATATTCAACTACACTTGTCGAACTATTTTGCTACATCATACGAAACCAACTTAGCTGCTCCTTCTGTATCCTGTTCGTTGGGTGTGGTGACGACTTTGAGGGACTAAGGGGTAGAAATGGGAAGGAACGGTGAGGTAAAAGGTAAAAGTTGGCAAGCGAGGCATTTCCACCGGAGTGTTGGTACTCGGGGACGCCAGCGTCCCTCGTCAAGAGCTCGAGCCATCCTCCTGGCGTACGTTGAGAATCGGCGCTCGGCACATAGGACACTCTTTCAGATGAGACGTGCACAGCGAACAGAATCCCCTGGAAAATAATAATAGTCGGTAAATTAGAGTGACTATTTACTCTTTTATCTATATAAGAGTTGGAGAAAATATACTGGCATATCATCCTAAAATAACAATTGGGATGGCAAACCGCCATACTTTACAAATGCAAAATATTTGCCTCTTATCTTCTCAGGTAACTGCCTAGGTGTTCCAATGGTGTGTTCGCTAAATAACCGCGAGGTCCCAGGTTCGAGGAAAAGACTTTTAATATTAACGGTCTCATTTATAAAAAAATTATACGCCTGTTTAGTTAAATAGGACTTTGTCTCTTACTAGTATAAATCTCAAAATGACAGACAAAGACAAACGAATTATAAACCTATTTTAGGTATGATGTGCTTTTATGACGTTGATGCATACGGGGGTAAGTATATTAGACAATCTTAGTTGCAGTTCGAAGTTTATTACGTATGAGGTTTCAACATAGCCGGCTAAAAGTGGGTGATATTCACCTCTGCCTTTACCTTCGGTTAATACAGGAGACGCTATGTTACCTACAAATAGAGATAAATAAAATAATTTTGCTTGTTAACTAGTTGACCTCCTGATGGTTTCTAATTTAATGATTTTAAAAAGCACATCTTACACATTTTATAGGTCAGGCAAAATGACCTCTATCGGAGGTTGCCCGAACTAATGTACAATGCAGTACATTATGAGACTAAATAAATTACCCTAGAAATACAGATGGCGCTGTCCTATATAAAACTATTATCAGATCAAAAACACTGTCCTACAGCGATACAATAAGAGGCTATGGACGTGCTTCCTTTTCAAAAAAAAGTATGTGATAATCTCCAGTACAACCTATGATACATCCATTGATATCCATGGGAAGCAGTGGCGCAGTGGCATCAACCGCGGCTTTGAAATATAAGGTCGCAGCTTCGAACCCCGGTCGTCCCAACACATCTTTCTCTTGCACACATTTTTTTGATTTTTTTCCTATTGCCGCTGCTCAATATCGGCTAGCGAAAATATCGTGAGGGAACCGATATATCTAAGAACTGATCACTCGTGAACATAAGACATCTATTAACCCGCACTTGGCCAGCGCGTGTGGCTCTGTGCATTAGAGCCTAAACTCTGTCAACTCGTAAGATAGTTGAGAGAAGACCCGTGACCAGATGTGAAACATTAAAAAGGCTTCAAGTGAAGTGTTTTATAGATACCCATATATTAACTAGGTAGCGTGTTCATACACTTTACTTATTTAATTGTTACGCATGTGGCTCGGTCGCTATAAACTCGGTACCTACACAAAAAGAAGCGTAGCTTCACTGTATGACGTGAAACAGAATGATTCAAAACAACAACAATACCAGTAACAAAAATAGTTGTGGATCATATTCTAGTACTGCGGTGGCAAAGTTTGTTTGACAAAGGTATCAAACAAATAAACTGAAGCAGTTAATAAACCACTACGTGCGTTTCTGGGTAGCGTGCGACAACGCATAATGCAGTTTTTAATCAATGGATCATCTACTGTATACATTCGTAACTATTATCAGCTAAAGATTTTGGGGACTGAGTCACCTTCGTCCGTGGGAGTACACCTATAATCTGAATCTCCACGTCGTCCCGGGTGGCGCAAATCAAGTGCCAATAAACTGCTTGTAGACTTCGGCTGTAGTTAGTGACCACCCACCAGACAAAGCTGCACCGCCAAGCGGCCTTACCGTGTCCCGGTGTGATGTCTGGTGACATCATGTAATTAAGGAAGGTGAGTCGCAATTTAATTCCTTTATGATTTCAAACCATATGTAGCCCTTTCCTACTGCCACCTTCGCACCGAAAATCACTTTTAATCACGAGATATTGGGCTTAAAATCAGACAAGTTGTAGTCAAGCACACGACTATTACAGAATAATTAAAAAAGTATAATATTACCTGTGACGACAGGGTTCAAGAACACAGCACGCCTTGTCATCGTAACAAAGTGTGCACGAGTCCTCTTGTACACTCGAACATCGCAGCTGCTCTAAATATATCCTGCGAGGCACCACCTACATAACAAATATTTATGAAAGAACTAGCTGTAATACCCGGCTTCGCTCGGGAGTTGATATGAGGTTACGTGGTAGTTGAAATAAAAAAATAAACTATGACGTAAAAAGTAAAAAATATATATATATTGAAAACATATATATTTACATGTATTTACATTATCATGGATATATATATTTACATGTATATTTAAACATATATATTTACATGTATTTACATTTTCTCATTATTTATACTACTTGTTTATAAACAACATTTTTCATTTTATTGTCCGGGGTATATATATATAAATTTTTCGAATTTCCTACTCTTGAGCAAGCTACATAAAGCTGACCGTGAGAGAAGCAGGATTCTTTGAGGTTGATGCCACAATATTTTAAAGTTTGCCCTTGCGCTTTGTTAATTGTAAAACTAAAGGCTAATTTAATTGGAAACTGCAATCTTTTAAATTGAAATGGCAATTCAGAAGAGATCAGTGGTATTCTAGGTATAAATACTGTGTGTCCTTTGTTCTTTCCAGAAATAAGTTCAGCTTCAATGATATTATTCGATAGCTGTTTTACGATCATCCTCGTTCCATTACATAGTTTTGGGGAGTTGAGATTTCTAAGTAGTATGATTGGAGATCCAATTTTCAGACGAAGGCAGTGTAATGGCATTCCTGGTACTTGTAAAGAGTTTAGAAATTCAGTAGGGAAGTTGACACTTTCTTCAATGGTTACCATCGTGTCGATCGATTTATATACTTTCTCTTCACCAGGTATTTTCTTTAGAATATTAAAATTGATATCGTCAACAATATTATTTTTAGTGGCCAAAATTGCTCTTTGAAATAACCACTCTACGTTGGTATAGTTCTGAATAATATTTGGATAAATTTTGTCGATTAGTTCGTTTTCAGTAGTGGCTATGTTACAGAAATCACTATTGAGTTCAATGAGACCGGTCGTTTGGTCAGTAGGATATGTACCTTCGCCTATTTGTAAAAGCATTTTAGCAAAATGTGCTGTTGTTTCATCTTTTGATAATTCAACCCTCATGTTTTTTGTTAATTGCAGTATTTGTACTTCTGGCCAGAGATGTGACTTTTTTAAGCATGCATTGATCTCGTCTGCTGGTGTTGACTTGGGAATAACTGGAAGTGTTTGTCGAAAATCTCCTGAGAGTATGAGTAGAGCTCCTCCCATTATTTCAGAGTTTTTTCGCAATTCTTGTAATGTTCTGTCCATGGCTTCTAGTGATTTTTTATGGGCCATGGTGCATTCATCCCAGCAGATAATTTTAGCTTGTTTTAGAAGTTGACCCCGTCCAGATGCTCCTGAGACTTTACATACCGGGAATTGTTGTTCGGCTATATTCAACGGTAGTTGTAAGGCAGAATGAGCAGTTCGTCCTCCTTCCATAAGTGTGGCTGCAATGCCGGATGATGCTAGTGCCAGTGCGATGTGTTTTTTAGCACGTATTTCCGCCAGTATTAGATTTATTAGAAACGTTTTACCGGTGCCTCCTGGTGCGTCCAAGTAAATAATTCCACCAGTGTTGTTATTTATTCGGTTCATTATAACGTTGTAAATTGTTTTTTGATTGTCATTGAGGAGTGGTTTATTGTGAGCAATGTATTCAAGTAGTTCATTGACGTTGTAGCTTTTTTCCTTTGTAATTTCGTAGTTTAGCATACTGAAAGCATTTCTTTGTGGTGCTGGCATTCCAAGTTCTACTAAGGTCCGGTTATTTATTGCTAAGCATTTATCTTCTAAGCGAATGAGTGTTTCATTGAAGATGTTGTCACTGAATTCTATAGTCAGTTCTGGATTAGCTTGTCGGATTTGGTACAATATATCATCACTCATACTCCTTTTGAAAGAGTCCCATAGCTGTTTTGGGTTTGATGGGTTACATGTTGTTAGAATTATGGCGAATAACTCTCGAATTTGTTCAGCTGAAGCTGTGAGTGTGGCTTCTTGTAGTGTTAATTCCCAGTGGTTATCGTTTTCCAATAATCCTAAGCGTTGACATGCTTCTCTGTACGTCTGGCATAGGTAGCCGTCAATAGTCCTGAGATCTGTGAAACTTGTTGGTCCTCGTATTTCGTGTAACAACATCCGGAGATAGAAACATTCGGCATTGTTTGGATGTACAGTGTATACTCGACCTATTGTGTTAGTTTTCATTATTTCTGGATGACCCTCTTCTGGCATTCCTTGTTTTCGTCGTTGAAAAATTTTTCTTGTTTTGTCCCACGTATAATAAATAGGGACGTCGACATACAGTAACGTCTTTGCGAATGGATCCGTTTGGCAAAGTTGGAAAAAAGCTGTTAATGTTGTGTTCTGAGGTGGTTCGCTTGCAATTTTTCTAGCCGAGTCTTTTGTGAAGTAAACTCTCTGTCCATTCTCCAAATGTACTGCTAGATGTTGCACAGCTGGTTCGCGTTCGTGTATGGGAAAACTAAAAATCCTCCACGCTGCTTCGTTACTGTTGATGTATCTTCCCATTTGGTACATGAGTATCTCATCATTTCTGTTATTTTGTTCGCTATTTTGGACTATTTGAAATACTGCCATATCACTACCTTTGTTTACGTACTTACATATATATTTAATAGATTTTACTGAATTGCAATATTCAACGTTTATGTGTGCTTGGAACATTTTAGAAAGTAGTGGGTTATATGGTACTACCCATTGATTATCTATTTCCAGTTCATCTCTGCCTTGTATTCGTATTTTTGCTGTGAAACCACCGTTTTTCGGTGATCGTCTTCTATATTTGGGATAGCCGTCATCTTCAGTTTTTGTATCGTCTACGTATGGTTTTGGATATTTTTTTGTACATTTTCCATCACGCATGCATGGCGCATTAAAGTTTAATGGTCCACATGGTCCGTGAATCATGTTTTTCACTACTATGCTGTATAGTTCCGGATCTTTTTGTGGATTGGGAAATTCAGCTTGGATGATTTTGTCGATATCCGTGAGATAAATTTTATCGTGTAGCCATATGAGATTGTGTGAGTGAGGTAATCCTCGTTTTTGCCACTCGATTGTATACATCCAGCATCTAACGGTTCCAAAGATGTGGTATTTTGTGATGACTTCAATAAATCTTATTTGTTTTTGTCGAAAAACTCGGGCTATTATGTCGTGTCGATCCATGGAGGTTTGTCCATATTTTAGTAGTTCTTTGATTTCTGGCCATGATGAGTTGCATGTAAATGTTATGAAGAGATCAGGTCGTCCATATTTTCTTACGTAGGTCATGGCATCTTGAGTATATTCGTGCATATGTCTTGGACTTCCTATGTATGATGAGGGTAAGATTACCATTGTTCCAATATCGTCAATATTGCCGTCATTTATGATCGCATCTCGAAGGTGGATGTATTCTTCTGTGCGTAGTTTCTTCTGATTCAGTCTTATGTAAAGCATCCGTTCTGCTTCTATTTTTGCGTACATATCTACCAGAAATTGTTGGAATAAACGGCGAGTGTTGAGAATGTGATTGTATATTTCATTGTCTCTGATCATTAAGCGGTAAGCATAGAACTCCTTGGAAGTGACTTTTTTGTTTGTTTCTATGCCTGTTTCAGGATGAATTTGTTTTATATTGAAATGATAACCGTCCTCTCCGTGCAGAAATATTAAAGGATATTGAAGAGAATCATATGAACGGTGTGTCTCTGCAATGCGTTGTAGTCCTTTTCTTCTTCGTTGTAAAATTATGTCACGGCTTGTATTTTCATTGTCCACAATTACGATGGCGACTTCATCTATCTGAGGTGCATTAAATCTACGTTCGTGTTCTCCACGTGGTCTTTTATCGGCTCGAATCACAATTTTATAGTCATCAGAAATCATGCGATCTAGTGTTGTTTTGAATATGTAAATCAGTTGATTGTATTTGTGTAAGATCCTCTGTACATCTTGGATTATTTCGCGTTTCAATCCATTAAAATGTGTACTTCGTTGATCAATTTCTTGTTCTTCATTTCCAATGAAATATACTTGCAGAAATTTATAGTCATCGTTAGGCATTGGTAGTAACGATCCTATTTTGTGATAAATTTGCCCTTGAATTGAAAATACATATTCAAATTCATCTCTATTAGTGTTAGTCGAAGTAACACCGAAAGAAGTCATTTGAAAGCAGGAGTTGTATGATCTTATATTTTGAAGAAAGTGTTTTGATTCTGGTGTTTCCCCGGTCATGTAATGTAGAAATTCCTGCGGAGGTGCTTCCAGTGGTGGTAATCGAATTTTTCCATTCATGCAACAGAGACCTGGTGTTTCTTTACTGAATTTTTTCGCGTGGCAAAATTGGCAAATGTTATTCATTTTTCCGATCACAACATATTTATGATTGTAATATTTCTTCGTCGATTCGTAGTGGAATGCTTCCTTTGTTAGATTATCTTTTAAAATTCTCGATTCTTCAATAGTTTTATTTTCGCTTCTTTCTTCGCTTTTTCCGCTTCTCAGGGTGCTCATTCTGGTTCGTTGATTTTGTAAACGTGCTTCGCGCTGTTCTTCCGTTTCATTTCTTCGATATTCTTTTTGTTTCCGCCGTTTCGCTGCAGAACTGGCAAGATCTCCACCTCTTTTACGTCTAGGCATTATATTCTGTAAAATATAAATTAAATGAACATTTTATAGACAAATATATTATTACGTAAACGTGGGGCACGTTGAGACAAAGAAAACAAAATTATTTAATCTTCAAGCGGTCGCGCGATATTTTGTTTACGGCCAAAGTATATCGATTCAACGCCGCGCGACTACTTGAAAGTTAAGGAAATTACAATTAAAAGAAAAGAAAAAAAAACCATTAGAATTAATTAAATACATTATTAAAAATACTCACATTTAATATTTCACAATAAAGGCTCACAGATAACTTTTTTTTTTCTTCACTTCAAGATCATGAATTAATTAAACACACTATTAAAAATACTCACACGTGATACTTCAAAATAAAGGCTCACACAGGTAACTTCTTTCTTTTTCGTTTCGAAGTGGCTTGTTCCGCTGTTCAAATCGAATTAATTCTGGCGGGCGACACCGGGCTCTTATATATTCAGAAAGCTAGGCTCTAGGGTATTCCAGAAAGTTGGCTTTATGGAGACTATACACATGAAGTGTATAGTTGGCTCTAAGATATTCGAGAAAGATGGCTCTAGGATATTCAAGAAAGTTTGGGAATATTTACTTTCTCACACCTTCTAGGTATAGAATGTTCTCGACGTTATCGTTCGCCGTAACAATAGGTTTTGCAGCTGTAGCATACGCAGTAAAGGCGCGAAATTTAAAAACTTAAATTTTAAAATGTTTTCAGAAGTAATTTGAATAACTAAAATGATATCGCTTTAACTCCAACATATAAGTTAGCTACTGCTGTATAAATACACAAAATTTAATAACTTTATTATGGTAACAAATGTAATTTAAGACTTTATTGAAATGAGAATTTTAAATTTCGCGCCCCAAATAATCGTTCTTTTAAGTCCATATTGTGTACAATGAATGAAGTTCAACTATTTGACAACAGATGGCGCGACTACACTTACTTTCCAAGTTGAAGGGTTGGAAAAGCCCTTATATCTTTAAAAACACACCCTTTAGGTTAAAACGGGAACTTTCTTGTTCGAGGGGGGATAAAGGGTTATGGTAACAAATGTAATTTAAGACTTTATTGAAATGAGAATTTTAAATTTCGCGCCCCAAATAATCGTTCTTTTAAGTCCATATTGTGTACAATGAATGAAGTTCAACTATTTGACAACAGATGGCGCGACTACACTTACTTTCCAAGTTGAAGGGTTGGAAAAGCCCTTATATCTTTAAAAACACACCCTTTAGGTTAAAACGGGAACTTTCTTGTTCGAGGGGGGATAAAGGGCTATCACACTATATAAGTCCCTTTATCGTGATGGGACTCCTTTTTAAGTTTTATCGGCACGCACATTTTATCAACTTAGTTTTATTATATATAATGATTTACATACTACACTATCTTGAAACAACACCGGTACAATATAAAATTAAAAATAATATATTTTTTTATTGGAACAGATAAAACATATAAAAATAAATTTAGTGTCGTAGCTATTAGCGGTCAAACGCCCCCCGATACAAACATGTAGGGCTCAAGTGTACTGAATATACATAATGTTAATTCATAACTAACCTAAACTAGCGAATTATAACGTTTTCTGAATAACCAACATTGGCTTGTGTTCTTCGTAATCTATATAGTTTCTGTAGTACCTTCAAGTACAATAATCTTTGCAATCACACTGATAGTCCAACTACTGAAAGCTGCAGTTTGCAACAAGCTTTATCAATTTCGGTAAAGTAGGTATAAGGCCAAGGAGAAATGTTAGTACTTTTATAAAGATCACAATTTTGTAATTGCACATTTTGTGATTTCATCAACCTTTTCACAGGACCAAATTACACATAACCCTCCATGAAAACGGGTTCACTAATCATGAGCAGCGGTGGGGCAGTGGTACTGACCTAGCCTTAAAAATATAACCTGCAATTGATCTCAATTTGTAAGATAGTTGAGAGAAGACCCGTGCCCAGCAGTGGGACACTAAAAAGGGTTGAAGTGAAATCATGTAACTCCTCAATGCGGGCGGCGTGATGTTTTAGGATAAAATTATTAACACAAAAGACTTGGGCCCTGCCCTGGGCCTCTAGAATGATTACAAAGCGAAATAATAACGCAAAAATCGAAAAGAACAAAATGTAAGGATCAACTGACATTTTGCACGTAAATGTCAGTTTCATACATTTCTTCTTTAGGATCCTTCGTTACCGTTTCTCCATATAATTTATCTAGGGACCCAGATGTGCTGCAGACGAGTATGTGTCATTCACAGATCGTTTGTAAGTATTTATAGTCGTTTAATTTACCAAGTTAGTGGTAACTCGCCTTCCGCTTCGATTGCAAAAATAGTTACATGTAATTATAAGAATTAACTCGCCAGGCCATAATTTTACCGTAAATAATCGTATCCACTTTAACATACATCGAATAAGCGGTCAGTAATGTTACCTGTTTATCTTCATCAGATAAATCCCCGTGATCATTGAAGTTGCTGAAATCCCTGTCCATAGGTGGATATTGGAACGGTTCGTTTCCGAAATTAAACCGACACTGCTGGAACGCCATGAAACTTGCCGCCGCGAAGAACCCATTTCTTGAGTAAATAACACAAGTATATTTTAGTTATGATACCCATAATATTAGCTACAAATAGCACAAGCACAGAATAGGCTTAGGTAAAGGGTCTACGGGGCGACGCGCGTCGTTATTCAAAACAGATTTTGTAATTTATGAATTTAGTATCCAAAGTTCGAAAATGTATACGAAAATAGTTTTTACAAAATTATGTTACCAAGTAATTTTTAACGTTTGTTACTCTATTTCTACTTCCAAAATGTAGTTGGCGTAAATACTTCTTAATAGTAACTTCTAATCCATAAATAGCAACACTTTACCAGCATTAATGGCAGAAGTATTGCCATTGATATAAATAAATATCCGTTATTTTCGGACCCTGTTAATATGTATTCTAGATTTTGTTATGAGGAGACCAATTTACAAACAGTAGACCAAAATCATTTAGCCGGATCAACATTAGACAAAGCTGCGGGTCGAAACACGCACAGCGAGCCACGAGTGTGATGTCATATCTCAGGCTCAAAGACGTCTCGGTGATAGCCGTGTATGTGGGTACACAGTGGTATAATTTGTACCTGTACCTGTGTCAATGCAATATTAAGAGAACAGTGGTTTGGACAGTTGTTAGTTGGCATTGAAGGAAGCGCGGGACAAGCAACGAATATGCTAATAAAGAAGCAGAATTAACTACTCTCATTTAAATCTACTAGTGAAATAAAGAGCTTAGCAACACTAGCTATTTTAACAAACTACTCCAAAATAAATATAGTTGGAGTGACTGGCAAATAAGCAATTTAGTGGTAGTAAAAATTATAAGCCACATTTTCTTACCGTGTAGTTTGGAAAATGTGTTTGTAGGGTTTTATTCTTTTCCCGTTTAAAGAGAATATAGCTTCCCTCTGATCTATGTCAATAAGACATCCGACTATGTCACCGGGCTGCCATGCTGGTACTTCTATTACAGCTGATGGCTTCGCATGGTGCCATATCAACCGGCGACAACCGTCGTAAGACAGGCTGTATAAGTCGTCGCCAATACCGTAGCCATCCTTTGACAAAAATGACAATGTTAAACTTTTTTATAATGAGCATTAAGAAAGTTTAGAGCAAAAACTGTAATAATACTGTGATCGATTGTAATATAATTTGCACTTCTACTACAGTACATATATAGTAAAAGCATTACGGAAACTAAGAAGAAATGGTTTAAAACAGCACAAATACACAGACGCGCGCATCGACACTAATTATATTGAAACTCGACAATGAGAGCACTGCGCGGTAGTCCGCCATCGTGTAGATGCGTGCGTCTGTGTGTGTGCCGTTTTGAATGATTTTTTTCTAGATTACGTACCGCTTCCACTATTATGTACTGTGCTTCTACTATTAGCCATCAAGCGAGTTAAATGTTTCTGACATTAAATTCGTTAAATGCTTAGTTAAAAATTGTTGAATCCCTAATTCATTGAATATACCCACATGATTCAAGAAGTGACTATTTTTTGTGGCCCATCCAATTTGCATCACTCCGGGAGTGACAATTCTACATTCGTAGTACCAGCATCCACCGTTAACCTGTAATTATATATCAACAGTTAATATTAACTAGCTGCCCTCCCCAGCTTCACCCGGGTTGAGGAAGATTTAGGTGTGGAATTTGTACGTCTGATTTATTGTAAGATTTCCTACCTTCAACTTATTGATATTCAAGGGCTTAAATAGCCATAGTAAAAAATAGATAATAGTAATAATAGTCAAAATTGGGATGTTTTATATACATATTTATAAGTGAAATGGATCAAAATTCTTATATTCTAGTGAATTTTGATCCTTTCGGCATATGAAATGTAAAATAGCTTCGGTACATCTTCACGTAGAATCTCGAAGTGCAAGACTAACTTACTTGGTAAGTGCACCGCACACTTTCGAAAGAGTAGCTGTCGCAGCGGGCCTCGAGGCCGTCTTCAGAGATCTTGAGGTACTCGCTCACATCGTGCAAGTTCAGTATCGCGTTAATGTTCGACATGTCCACCGTCTCGTACCCCAGCAAGCGACCTTCTATCACAACTGGAAAGTGAAAATTGTCATTTTCATTAAATTTGGTATGGAGTTTGAATTACAGAGACTTTGTTTCGGACTTTTTACTTGACGGTAAATGAGGGTTATTATAATATACACACTTGACGCGAAGACACCGCGTGAAGTGCTAATTCTGAGAGTTAGCAACGTGTAATTTTTGTTATTAGCGCCTTCATATTTCGACATTAAGGATGCATCTGACAAAACCAATTTCATTTGCATAAGTGCAACTTTTAAGTGGCACGATGTAACGCCTAATATAATGGATAGGTGTATTCTATCCGTTATTTAGGCGTTACACCGTACTCTGTATCTACTCAACTCTGTATCAGAAAATATAATTAGAACTAGTGACGTTTACCAACAAACGAAACCTAAGCGACATCGTCTACCAAACCTTTGATACGGAGCTACAATGTCGTAGGCAGTCAAGTATAACATAGTTACACTTGACAGCAAATGAAATTGAGGCAAACACTAACATTAAAATAAAGCCACAATAGTGTTGTGGCAATATTGCAGAATGTTCGGTAAAGACAAAGTAAAGGTCAGACCAATAGTATGCTATGAATCAGCAAAGGGTACTCACCTTATGGGTACTTCCGAAAAATAAATCATAAATTCAAAGTCGCTCAGCAGGCTATGGAAAGGGATGCTCGGAGTCTCTTTGAAGTATCGAATACGAAATGTGATCGACAGAGAACTAATGTAATCGACATAGCCTATCGGATTAGTAAGCTGAAGTGGCAGTGGGCCGGTCATATCTGCCGCAGAACAACCGACCAAGCGAGTTCTTGAGTGGAGACCACGAATTGGCAAACGTAGCATAGGATGGCCTCAGATTAGGTGGAGTGATCATCAAAACAGGGCGAGGATGTCTAACAGTGTACTAGAATAGGCTGATGATGATGATAAGGGTACTTCTAGGAAGACGGTGGATGATTTTGCGGTTCGGTAGGAGGTGCCTTATTCGAGATTTTATTTAACCACATGGATTAAATATACATACCTACATCTTTTTAAACATACAGCTTTCGATTAGTAATATCTAATCTCAGCGTTAAGACGGAAAGACGGACATAAAAGGGTTTTGTTAGAACTTTGCAAAACCCAAAACAACGTGTAAATTTTTTTTTGTTAAGAATCCCAGTTGTTAGCTACCGAGACCATAACCTACTATATCTTCGGTGACAAGGTCGCTCCGTGGTACCACATTGTCGCCGAAGATACGCAAGCAAATGAATTATAGCAGAATCGAATTTCAGATAATGGTTCTATTTTATATACAAAGACAAAAGGAGAAAGAAGACAAGACTACATAGCAAAGTTGAACTAAAATCCTATAATAAAAACATACTTACACACATTGTCTAAGGCCCATTTTGCACAGAAACCAACTTGCCTCCAGGGGTAATCGTGGGAGTCTGCCAACTTCTCCAGAACAAGCAAGGGGTTTTGACTCTCTTTATCCAACCTCTCCTTAATAGTAAGTTTGTTTTCAGTAGTGTGTGCAAACTTCTCAAGTGCTATTAAAGCAAAAAGCGCTATCCGAGGTTCAGTGCGCTTCATCTGTAATGGTAAAAGATCCTTTAAATTTAGAACATACAATTTATTAACACCATCGACGGATTTACGGATCTCACACACATTAAAAGTATCTAGGCATCAGGCACATTTTAGAGTGCCTATTGCTGTAATTGAGGTCCCACAATACACCACTTGTTACTTCAATTGACAATATACCATACCCAGGACACCCGACTAAATCACTTCACAATAGACAGGGTTCAACTTTAGGTATGTTACACAAACACTTTACAAATGTCGTTTTAACATTCGCACAATAGGCAAGATGACTAAATTTCATTTTGAAGACCGTCTTGTAGATTGTTCGAGAAAATTGAACACGCATTTTCCGCATTTTTACGCATTTTTTAGAGAATATTTAACAACATAATCGGAAATAAAGCCAAAGTGACGTCACGCTCACAGAGTAAATTTAGTGATTATGATGTAAAGAATATATACCTTCGGGCGTAACGCTATTTTACTAAACGGTCTATATTTTCCTACGGTGTGTGGCTGAAATTATTGATAAACATTTTTCACTGCTGTGCAATGAGATGACTGATTTGAATAGCGAGTCGGTCGTTCAATCGTCGATTGGTATCATTAGCACAGGATCGGAGCCGAGGACAGGAAACATTTTGATGATTCTAGATTCTATTTTATAATACTTAGGACCTTGTGTAACTGATTAAAGGCTAGTCGGAGTTGCTATTTGTCCGTCTGTACTATACTTATTTATGAGTTGCGTATAAAATCAATGCGACATTTTGAAAGAGGTGTTATTCACGTTCAAATATTGCGATACATACTTATGTACATACCAAGCTAATAAAAGCGTGTTCGTGGGGGTTTGTCCCTAAATGTGTGTCCTGTGCCCACATACCTTTGAGGGAAATGTTTCATTACCACTACTCAGTATCGGGGAAGCAAAACATTGCCTTAGAACTAACCCCCTTACTCATAAACTTCTTATAAGCTTATATTAGCAAAAATAGGTTTATATTTGGTTTAAGAAAGAGACAAAATCCGTTTTATCTATAAAGATTTTTATGATTAAGGCTGTGAATATTCAAGGAATGTGTGGTTTAAGACTCAAAAAATTGGCCAGCGTAAGCAGGTAGCGTAAGCCTCATGTCTTACAATATTTAGTGGAAGTTTGATAATAATAAACGTACAAGAAACGTAAGGATGTACTCCAAAGTGTCCGGCGTTAGAACGGCGATACTGTTGGGCCCGGCCAGCTTATCGGCGATGCATCCGAGAATGACGCAAATGTTTCTTTCGATGCGTACGTCCAGATTGTCTTTAGACGCTCGACGACCCGACAAGCGGAATAGTTGAGTCAGCTGTAAAACAAAATAGTAACACAAAATTACTCACACTGATATGTTGATATTCATTTGGTGCTAATAGAGGGGTTTACCTGAAATGTTTTCCATTCGATAGATGGAAAAAGGGATTAGACGCCGTCTTTCGTTTTACCGCAATAATTGATCGATAGTCAATCGATCGATGGCATCGAACGACGACCGAGCACTCGCGGTAAGACCCTTACAGATATGTTGTTTTGGAATTTAAACTTTGCCACCACGCATTTCGGTACAGCTATTTCAAAATGGCAGCGCGACGCAATTGCTTTGCCCCATTGCAGTTATTAAACAACATCTACTTTCCGGTTCATTGTACGATATAAAGGTGTAGAACAAAATTAAACTATAGAAAAGTTGCAACGGCAACGATGCAAACTACACAACGCTTAGTGTTTGTACAATAACGAAAATATGTAAGGTATGCGTTTTAATTATGATATACAGGATTTAGGGAATGCGTTACCTAGTAGCGAGCATCCCTATTTACCTTTTATTTCGGAAATATTGTAGTAATTTTTCTTTAGTTATTTTTTATAGGTACTACATGTTACTATCGTATAGTAACATGAACCAGAAAGGAGATAATAATATTTTCAAAAAAACTTAAATTATTAGGGACAGTTTTTTAAAAACGGCACCGCAATGGAATTACATTTGCGGTGGCAAAGTTGAAACTCCGAAAGACTATATATCAGAATCTATATCGTTGACAATTTTCAGAAATCCCAGAAAACTTTCCATGAAAACTTCCAGATGACTGGAGTATATTGTAATAGCTTGTTATGTTAGAGGCATAACATGAATTGGTCGGTCGCTGATTTTATAATGGTTGGCTTCCTTCTTACCAAAGTTGTCAACAACGTGTTGTGAGACCTGTGATCGACGATTATGCTATTATTAGGTAAGCACTTAGGCTCAGTTATGTAGGTACATTAAAATAAGCGTTATATACACTTCAGAGTAATTTAGACACTAAGCCATAGGTAGGTATAATGTAGGTACCTACGTATAAATGTGGGTTTAGAAGTACAACATACTTGATACTTTTTTGTATTTTATTGTTATAACGCAAGAGAATATAAGAAAAAGAAAGCAAAAACGAACTATAAAAACTATCTAGTTACAAAAATCCGCCATTGTTGTAAAACATGAGACGAATCTTGCAGTAACAACTGTCCCATCCCATCTACAGTTCGGAAAAGAACAAACATTCAAAATACGCGCACAAAAGATAACCGTTCCTTAACAGTCTGAATGAAAAATAAAATTAGTTGAAAGGTTAAATAAAGAATAAATTGTCAATAATTCTGTCTGTTAGAGGTAAGGTTAACATACACCTGGAAACTAGTACACAAAGCAACGTGACAGGTTCACGGCGCGCATGTCACGCAGCTAGCGCATTGGTCAAGGATCAGGGACGCAACTATCGACAAATGCACTCTGAAGGTCAATGCTGCACTCCTGGGTATCTGTGCCCTTGACATCAGTTTTGATGCTCGCTATCGGGTAAGGAACACTATTATTATTGTATGAAATTCAGTAGCCGTACATCTAACGAAAATTGTTCATACAAGAAGAAAGCTGCATGAAATTTCAATGGGACCATTTTAGAAAAACGAAACCAAACAAAAACAATAAGAATTACGATTAAGCTATGTCCTAACAAACAAAATATTACGAATTGATAACTTCCCCTTTTACAATAAGGATTACGACGGGGTATGAAAAATCGTATTTTAATTAGTCCATCAGTAAGAGTATAAAAAATGTTAGACGCGTATTTTTGCTTTATCATTGACAAAACAATGTTGAAATTATGACGCATAAAATGTGTGGAGTCTTACAGAGGTAAAACTAAAACTTACCTACGCGTGACGTCATTTGACTTTTAGCTTGGATCACACACCAAAAAATACGTGTACAATATTTTTAATGTATCTATATGATGATCTATATCACTTACCTCAATCACAGACTCTTTAGAGGGTAAAGGACAGTCATCTAACACTATAGTAATAGCGGACGGCCCGAGAGGATCCTCCAGGGGTATCACATGGATCATCGAAGAAACAACTTGAAACCATCCTTCCTCTTTATCCGCTATCACGTGAAGTTTGACTAAGGAAACTGGAGATTCTTCGTCACTGTAAAGATAGTGAATACTCCTGATTCTGATTAATTAAATACAGGTAATAATAATTGCATGTAAACTATAAATATAGGTTTGTGAAGGTGCAAGGGAGCACTAAAGGTAAAAGTTCGCAGTGTTAATATATAAAAGTAAAACATTCGCTCGTTATTAAATAATTAGCATAGCAAATATATCAATCATATTAATAATGACCCGGCCGGCGCGGCGGCTTGGCTTTACACGGGTGCAATAACATGTAATATACTTTCCTTGAAAAAGGATTTATAGTGATCGGTTTAGTAATTTTCGAGATCATCGTAACTATAAAGACACGCGGTGCGGCGGAGGAGTTTACTTCTAATATGTAGTTATGGTAATTAGATGCTGATAATAAAGTAATGCTGATTGGGAAACAATACGAGGTGCTGAATGCAGTAGAAATTGTATGTGTAGTCAATACCTAATATGTTACAATAGTTCTAGTTTAAAGTCTAAGAAACATCCTCACACTTTTTGTAGTCATCAACACTTGATTTAAATAAGCGCAGTGCTAGATGCTTTTGCTTAAGTGTAATTTTATAGGTCGTCGCCTTTGTAACATAAGATCGAGGGAACGATTCCCGGTCGTGCCCACGGGCCCGCCCTGATCTTTGTGTGAATTGTTTCATCACAACGGCTTAATATCGGTACAGTAAAACATTGTGAGGAAACAGGCATGTTTAAGAACTAATTATTCGGTTACATGTGACATAAACCGACTTGCACTTGGGCAGCGTGTGTGGAATAGGGCCTAAACTCTCTCAACTCGTAAGGTAGTTGAGAGAATACCAGTACCCAGTACCCAGAAGTGGGACACTAAAATGGGTTGAAAGGAAGAAAAACTAAACGATCTGTAAAGCAAGTGTATCTACAATATCGAAAAATAAGCATATTGATATTCATTCGCTTCGGCGTTACATATTTATGAAAGGCTAAAGAGATCGCACATTATGCTATTTAGCATTCATTGGTATTATCAAATAGACATCTCCACATGTCTGGGGCACATTTACAAAGACTTGAATTCGTGTGTTATTTATAGACCCAAATTGTTATCATCCCAATCATTCAAATTATGTCCATGACATCAACAGACAAAGATTTGGTTGGCACGTTTAAGATCGGTCTAAAGATACTTATTCCCAAACAAATGGGACTATAAAGTAAATGCTAATATGCATCAATAAGCAATGCTAATTTGGGTAACGAGTCATATTGCTAAAACGATAAAAAAATGTATTGCGAAAATGTACATAGGTATTTAAATCCGAAAGTCTCCAGTCGGAACCTGAGAAGTAATTTGACCAACAATTCCGACCCACCCTCTCTGCATGGTGTCACCAGACATCGCACCGGAACACGGCAAGGCCGCTTGGCGGTGCGGCTTTGTCTAGTGGGTGCTCACTAACCACGGCCGAAGCCTACCATCAGTTTTTCCGGCCCAGGCATCAGTTAGCCCGGTTTACCACGTGTGGGTGTACACCCACGGACATAGGTGATTCAGCCCCCAAAACTTAAACCTAAATAGATCGATTTTTGGTCCATGTAATTTCTTACCGGACTAAAAAAAACAAAAATAAACCACGACAAAATTTGTTACAAAATAGTTTTATTGCAATGTGTTATATATTCCCGTAAAATTTTAGAAAATACTTCGTAAGGGACTCCATACTGGACAGTATATCTTCCAATAAACGTTAAGGAATGTGAAAGTGAACCTATGTGATATTCTGGCTAAGCAGCAGCACCGATTTTGATCAATGGCGAAGGGTGGAAGTTTGAAAAAGGGAAGCCGGAGCAAAAAGTTCTTACTTAGGAAAATAATATTCCTTCAATACCTTCTCCAATCGTGCATACACTTGATGCTATACTTATTTTTGTTGCTATTTAAAAGTTTTAGGCGTTACATAACATATTATTAAGTACGTGTGATATTGACCAATTCCTAAAGGGAAGCCGATCGGAATCGGCTTGTATGGACACTTCGCCACTGGTAGGTACGCATACATAGATAGTAAAACTGAAGTCCAACAACTGTGCAAAAAGGGGCTCATGGATTTTCACACAGTCTTAATCGGTTCGGAACAAATAAAATTTAAATTTCGAATTCTATAAATAACATTGATTTACCAAACCTGTCAATCTGTCAAAATAAAGAGTAATTTAAATCAAAAGCACGAAAAAGTATTAATATCAAATTCGAAGAAATCCAACCTCAGAATATTTTTTCAAGCTTCACCCGCGTAGTGTTAAGATAATAATAAAAAAATGTTAAAATAAAAAAACACGTGTTTCATTATTTATACCGATTTTGAAGTGATTCGGACCAAGGACAAACAGTTCTAGAATATTAAATTTTTCCAAAAATACTCATTTTGTGTGTGGACTGGGGATAGTTTTAGGAAAATAAAAAACACGTGTTTTATGATTTCGTTTAAGGTTTATGTGTGCCGCATTTGGAGTGAATCAGACTTGAGACTAAACAGATCTAGAGAAACTTTAATTTTTACAAATAAAACTCATTTTCCACACTCCTTGAAGGTAATGTTGGAAAAATAAAAAACACGTGTCTCATTATTTGTTTTAAGGTTTATGTGTACCGAATATTAAGTGAATAGGACCAAGGAATAAAAAGTTGCATACAAATTTCATCCCTCTTTAAAACCCTCTTAGGGGATGATTTTTGATAATATTATTAGCCTATGTCCTATTCTAGGGTATAAACTACCTACATTTCGAATTTCAATAAAATCAGTTGAGCGGTTATAGAGATACGTTGTAACAAACAATATCCGGATGACCGCTTTGCTCGGTATTTTTTTTTAATGACATTTTCTAAAAATGATTCCTAGCTAGATCGATTTATCGCCCCCGAAACCCCCATATACTAAATTTTATGAAAATCGTTGGAGCCGATTCCGAGATTCCAATTATATACAAGAATTGCTCATTTAAAGATATAATATTCACACACACATACACTTACTTTCGCATTTATAATATTAGAAGGGAGTAGGATATGTTAAGAATTTGTCAAAGAAGTAAAAATTATCGTCTTTGACTTATGCTATTGTGCTATTGCCTTTCTTCGGGAACGATTCCCAACTTCAAGCTGCTGCTAAGATTTTCCAAAGTATGTAATATAGGTACTTAGAAGTGTTTCTACGCTTAACGATTCAAACCTGGGACCTCGCGGTCATTAAGCCACCATCTACTAGCCGTCACTGGACCAAAGACGCAGTTAAACGGCAGTTTAAATAGCTATGGTTCATATTTTTTCTGGTACATAAACGACACTGCTGACATAAGTCACTCATCATAACTAACATCTAGAATTTTGTCGTTTTGATACACTAAGAGGGGGAAATGTGTCATAGTGCACTTGCTCTTTCCCAGAAATAGGCCAATGCCAATGTGATCTGACATTGACCTGATTCGAAGAAATACTGAATACGTCACAGGGTGGCGCGGCCTTGAATGCAGCGGAAAAAGGGCTGATATGATAGATGAATTTCTGTTAGAATACAAGAAAGTACCTATGAGTTTAGACCTAGATAAATAATTAGACCTCCAGCACAGTAGGTACATGTTGAAATGCCCATACAAATAAATAAATGAAAAAATAATTAAAAGAAAAAAGCTTTTTCAAATCAAGTTTCTATATTATTACGTTAAGTCTAAGCATTTTTTTACTTCCCCATCCCAGTCGTGCCCACACATATTTGTGTGAACTGTTTCATCACCGCTGCTCAATATCGGTGAAGGAAAACATCGTGAGGAAACTAATCATTCGAGGACATGTGACAACCACCAACCTGCACTTGGCCAGCGTGTGTGGATTGAGTCCTAAACTCTCTCAACTAGTAAGATAGTTGAGAGAAGACCCGTGCCTAGCTGTGGAACACTAAAAGGATTGAAGTAAACGTAAGTAAGTAAGTCCGCCATGTAGAATTTAGAGTGACGTCACTATATTGTTCAAGTTATTCTGCAAGTCTAGAAGAATCCCGTAGAAGAAAGAAGTAGAAGTGCACTAAAATAACTAGTCCGCCATTTTGGCTATGCCGTTAAACATGCATTGTTCAGATATCTGCTACAAAATTCAGTTGCAAGATTCCACCCGAACTAATATAGGTACACTACAAGTAAATCAAAAACTTGTAAAAACGACTACTGATTTAAATGTGACTTTTTCCCTTAAACAAATCATTTTGTAAATCATAAACATTTTTGAAGACTGTTAAAATCTACCAAGGTACCTAGTATCTATGATATCTTTTCAGTATACGTGCTTAAAACAAAATGCATCTAATATTTTGTACTACAACATCTAAATTATAAAACCAAATGTAATATAATTTTAGTGGCCATAGAATGCATCGGGAAGATTCTGTCGTCAACATAATGTAATTTTTAATATATTTTTTTAATTTACACTGTGAAATAAAACTCCGGTAGTTTTAGTTCAATTTTTTTTTATATAATGATTTTTTTTCATTTAAACTTCGAAATCATGTTTGCTGAACCTTAATCGTAAATCATGCAGTTATTCCAGTGGGATAATACACGTCCCGCGGCGTAATTTCAATCGCCTCTGCTTTACAAAAGCACCAAAAAGAAATCTATAGTTCAAGTACAGTTCGAGGCTTTCGCCCTTCAGCCATCTACCCGGATTCAGTTTAAAACTGAGTATTCACGAAATAATTTAATGCAGTGGATCAAAAAAAATCGAAATTTGCATTAAAAATAATAAAGTATTGACGCATTTAAGTTAAAATGAGTAATTTTGGTTTTGGTGTTTGAATTTTGTAAGGATTCACCAAAGTTTGGGGAAAGTATATGGTTACTACCAAAAATATGAAAATAAAAAAATAGATAATAAATAACAGCCTTCAGCCAACTTAAAACTGAAAAATAATATTTAGGTCTATTTAGGTACTTCTATTAATTGAAGTCGGTGCTAAATCGGTACATTAGACATACACAGCACTTCGACCCAGCTGGATCTTTTGTGCATCCCCTTTATGCTATGAAGCCTCAGTTGTTCTTCCTCCGAACAGCTTACATTACACATTAGGACCAAAAAAGGTATATCATGTTAATGAAAGTAAATAGATCGGCAGCCACATAGTTGTGCCTGGTGACGTAATACTTTTTGATGGCATTTACTCTCACCCCTAGTTTCCACTGGCGAAACGTACACCAGAAAACATGTTTCAAGCACTGTCTCTATCACCTAGAGATGAGTAGAAAGAGAAAAGACTATGCTTGTATTATGTTTTGTAGCGTAGTGCAAATGCCCAGTCACGTAAACGCAGATAGCGTGACGTCACCACGCACATATTTTGACATGCATGCGGTGTGTTTAATTTCCACAATATACATAATTTGCAATTGTGTGTAAGAAAAGTTAACGTGGGGTCAGTATTTTTATCTGTAGTCTTACTGTTATATGAAAACTAACCACACTAATAAGTATGTAGTAAAATACAGCGCAGTTCTGTTATCAAAATAATATCAAGTAATACGTTATAATCTACAAGATTAACATATATTTTAGCTAAGAACCACCTCTATCACTGAAGTGCTTTCGAACAAAAAAACGCCCATCCGTTTAGATGGTTCGTGGCAACAAACTTGTATCTATACAGATACATGCGTCAAACGTATAACACCCCTCTTTATTATCAGGTACACAAAGTAGGCTAACTAATTATTTTAACTCAAGAACGGCTAGAAAGATAGCCGATATTCTGACTACCATGTAGGCTACGTTTTATCAGACTATCCAAAAAAGCGGGTAATGTTTTATTGAATCAAAAAACTGTGGGTAGACCGCGACGTATTACCCTCACAATGGCACATGGCGGTACGATTTTTGCTGGGACTGCTAGTATTACACAGAGGACATACATTTTAACTCAAGAACGATTCTACAAATTTTAATGAAATTCTGTATAGAGATAGCCATCACATTGGATTACATATTACTTTTACTTTCACCCGACTACCCAAAAAAAATATGTCGCAAAAATTAAGTATAAAAAATTAAACTAAATAAATAAAAAAAAAATAGTATGTACTAGCGGACTCCGCAGACGTCGTCCTGCCCGATAAAGCAGTGCCATGTACCGGTTCCGAAAATAGATATTATAAGATTTCATAAAAATCGATCGAGCCGTTTCGCAAGTTTGGTTTTTTTAATTTTTCTCTGCGTAAGAACCATCTTTGTAATTCAAGGAATGTTCTAAAAATATAATTAGCGAAATCGGTTCAGAAGTTCTCGAGTTTTATGCTTAGCATCACACTTAGTGATTCATTTTTATTTAAATTATACAAAGGAAAGAATTGTAATTGAATAAACTCTAAAACTACTACACGGATTTTTTTACCAACGTCACTATATAATGACCTAACAGGATTTTTATTGCACTCGAAGCGAAGCGCGGGTAACGGCTAACACATAGATTAATTTAGTAGAGATTTGAATAGCTTTGTATTAAATGAAGACGTTGACGTTGAGAAAACATACTTTTGTATTGAAAAGAAAGAAATGATAAAGTAAAACGTAATTTAAACTTACTTATCAACAAATGAGGCAATTAGTGCTAGTAGTTCTAACACAAGGTTGTCAACTATTTGAGGATCCACCATCTTAGTTTCACTTGATCGCGGGTCTGAGAGGTGAGATCTCCTTCTAGGCCTCCTTGACGGTCCGTAGGGGTCGTCCCGAGGCCAACAGCGACAGAAACATGAGCCCATTACCTACAACCAAATGACATTAGTTACTACCCGCGCACGACAAGTTGAGACCCGGTTAATAAGCGAACACGTTACCACTCTGCCCACAACAGTAGCTTATACATGTATGTATGGTACTATCAACTAATTAACTCCCTAATCCAAACCACTAAACTACGTCGGAACACAATCGGTTTATCTTCACAACAGTGTTACAGAACACACTCACGCCCCTGCCTCAACTTATTGCGCACGGTTGGTAAGTACAAAGTAAGTACAAATGCAATTGTTCGACTCTTTTTTACAATCCTAAGCAATGGTGGCGCAGTGGTATTAGTCTCGCCTTTGGATTACAAGGATGCGGGTTCGATTACCGGTCGTGCCCACACATCTTTGTGTGAATTTTTCTATCTTCGCTGCTCAATATCGGTGAGGAAAACATCGTGGAAAACATGTGACATCTACCAATCTTTAATTGGCCAGCATGAGTGGATTAAGTTATAAAATCTGTCAACTCATAAGATAATTGAGAGAAGACACATGCCTCGCAGTGGGAAAAATAAGGCTGGAGTGAAGTGAATCTCCTACTTAATGGTGGAGCATTTTGGTGCAGTACTACATTGACGGTTTCCAATTTCGGTTTTATTTATGTAGGTAAATTCAGGTAACTTAATAAGTTCAGTTGCAGTTAAGTTTCGATCAAAACAGCCCTTTTCGTACTCTCGCAGTTTTGACAACCGCTGTCAGATACGCTAGCGTCAAGTTCGCGTCACGCAAGCGCCGCCTTAAGACGTAAACCTAATTGCAACTGCAACGCAACTTGATCGGTGCGTCAAGAAATGACGTGAACTAGCCTACTGGAATATGTAAGAAAGGTCATTATTGCTGAGCAACGATGACAGAATCCACTTACTAATTACAGCTTGATTGCTGGGATTGAAATGTAACAGCTTAGTTCAGGAGAGAAGTTTTCTTTTATGAAGTAATGTAGAGAGACTGGTGTTCCTGCAACTAAAGTAGTGAACATATAGAATAGGCTAAGTTAGGTTAGGTTACTTCCTACATTCTGTACTCAAATATGAAACTGAAATAATTAACTCTCTAGCCATTTAATCATTGATTTAAAACTTTAGTATTCGTTTACTACTAGTGATTTAAATAATAATCCCATATCATTAACACATTTAATACCGCAAACACGCCTAGCGTGTCCTCACTCATCCTCATCATAAAATAATATGTATCATCACGTCAGTCACGAACACATCAGGCGTGTTTTCGGTTTTACATTGATATGTCAAAGTTTGGCTATATTTTCTCTCAAAATGCTCATAGCATGTTTGCATTGTTTATACAGCATCATTGCTAAGAATCGGAAAACAAAGTTGGCATTATATGAGTTGAATATAGTTAAATTTTATTTAGTTACTTTTAAATAAGATATACCAAAACTATCAAATATAAACCATCTATATAAGCAAACCGCAAATATTTGTGACCATCTGTGTATTTTTGTGTTAGCTAAAGATTTTATTATTAGAGATACAGTATATCTATTTTAAATATTTAACTATTCATTGCTCAGTAGAATTGAGCCTAGTTGCAACTATTAAAATATATACATGTATTATATTGCTTTTAAAAACACTTAGAGATCGAATTATGTAATCAGAACATCCTTACTGATTGACTTCAGAAACAAGAGGCCACAGTGCAACTAGCAATTATGTAGTTCGTTGGTACATGTATTCTTTTGTTTTATAACCTGTTAACACCTTACTTTATAATTTACAACTAGGAAAGAGTGATCTAGACTTCATTAACTATAATTCATATATTTATATAAAAATTCAACAGAATAATTCAATGATAAAAAAACTATTATTTTGATTATAGCATTCTATGCATAATTAAATTATAATTAGATCATTTTAAAACAGTATTAATTATATTTAACGAATTGTTCTAGTTTATGAATACCATACTATCGATTAAAACTATAGTATGGTGTATTGAATTAAAAAAAAATCGTATACTTACCTGAAACCAGATATGTACCAGAATGTAATAAAGAGTTAAGACTTGCACACAGTGAACGATAGAACTGCACCATTGCCACTGTATTGTGTCTTAGGGGTAACAACACTTTTATGTATTCAGAAAGAAGGATTGGTTAAGTCAAGTATGATCTACTTTTATTGTTTTAATTATAATAATGTTTGCCAATGCTTTTCATCTGATGCAATAGGATTTTATCAATCATTTAAGTCTAAATAATCCTTGATAGTCTTTGTCAGAGGTTTTTAAACCTATTATGTTAGAAAATATCATATAGCTTTCCTATTTTCAATGAAGGTTAAAATATCTTTTGTGATCGCTAAATTTCAGAGATTTTTTCACCTCTGCTTTCATAGGGTTTATTAACCAACTTCCACAACCTCACTCTTATTTAGAATCTATGGTCTAGGTATATTAATACCAAATGTCAGGTTTTTTGGTTTGGAAATGACTTGAGAATGAGTAGAGATGAACAGATAGGTTAGTATAAGAAAATATCATATTATGTCTAATGAATGAAGCCTTTTTGTGAATTGTATAATAATACACCAACACATAGAAATACATGTTAGATCTGTTTATTGCTTGTAATGAAGGAAGTTAAAATTCATAAAATTACTAGATTCATCTAAAGGAAAAATTAAGCCAGTCAACATTTTGCTAGACCATCTCCATGGCTAATGCTGTTATTTTAAATTTGTGTCTTCAATGCTCCTGAAAATTAACAAGATTTTCCTCTTGTCCCTTAATGGGTTTATCAATTTTTATGTTTAATTTTTTTTAGCTAAGTGATACTGTCAAATTAGAATTTGTAATAAAATGCTGTTGTGCTAATTAATACCAAACTTTTCTGTTAATACTAAGCATGTTTATCTGTAATAAAATATAATAAATTAAAAAGAAAACTTTAAACATAATGTTTGAAAATGAAAGCTTTAGTGTTAAAAATCATTTTAACTATTTTATAAACTTTTTTTTTTGAGACAATACCTACTCTTTAGCTAGTGTCAAAAATTTATACTATAAAACCCTGACCTATAATTTTTACATACTAAATTAACTTGAAATGTTTTTTTAATAATGATTATTATGTACTAATAAATAAAAAAAACAAAAGTAATAAAAGGTTTCGTAGATAATAACTTAATTTAGGGTACTGTACTGATGTAAGTTAATATTGTAGCATAAGGCTTAAATTGATTGTTGGTGTCTTGAGACTAAAACAGATATGTATGTAACTGGTGTGTTAGTACTGTGGTGTACAATTTATTAGAATATTGAAATACCTACTTTGATATATTATAATATGATGACATTAGTTTAGTAATTTAATTAGTAATTGCTACTTTAATGAGGCGATTGCTTAAATCTGTCTCACGAACATGCATAACTACATTAACTATGATAAAATTTGATCACACTATCGCGTTACCAACATTGTATCCAATATTTTATAATTGTTTATAGAAGTTCCGACATAAAATACCTGTACAATTTATTTAATTATGTCAGATAAAATATTAGGATGATACAAATTACCTAAATACTAACCTGAATTACAAGTTTCACCATCTGTTCAAAGTTTCATAACAAAATAATAAGACTTACCGCAGTATTTTATATTACTATTGCTTTCTATCAAAATAGGTCAGTTATTTCACTTGCTGTTAGCAAAACTACGTTCAATTCAGAAATAATAGTGTTATAATCAAAGTAATTCATATTATTTCCAAACTATTTTATAAAAAGTATCGACAAACAAAAAGAAACTATTTGAAACTTGGAAAAAGTGAAGACCTCTCGCATACAGCTCAATCTCACTTCGATTGACGACTGACGGATAATAACTAACAAGTGACGTCTAGAGTCTTGCGAACAAGCTAAAGTCTTTTAGACCAACTGTACCATGTTTGACATTGACAACAAACGACATTGACATAATTGACGTACATTTTGACATCTTTGACATAACTTGAGCCGAATGTTGCCAGATCAGCTTTCGTAAATGCGTACACATACCTTACTTGAAAATTAGGTATATCCTACTGTATAAAAATAAGTCGGGTTTTCCTACCTGACGCTATAACTCCGGAACGCACGAACCGATTTCCACGGTTTTGCATTCGTTGGAAAGGTCTCGGGCTCCGTGAGGTTTATAGCAAAGAAAATTCAGGAAAAAATTCAACAGAAAAGCGGGAAAATGTTACATAAAACGAAGCCATCTGGTGGCGAAACGGAGTTCGCCGGGTTTGCTAGTTTTGTATAAAATTACAATAAAAAATTGTAATATAACATTATTTAAGGTGTAATAATATGCTGGCCCGAAAATTTGTTAGCTTTGCGAAGACAGTTAAAATTGATCTTTTCGAGTTATACTTCCAAACAAATTCATTCAATGCCCTACGGGTCTTGTGCATTAATGGTTTCAGTACGGGAACACAAACTTTTCTGCTCTCCTTTTTCGATATCGTCGTATTGTTTACACGTATTTTTGTACGGAAAATGAACAAAAAGCGTTGAATTTTCTTACAAAAATACGCTTTTAAATTACGACAAATCGAAAGACAAGAAAAAATTGGTTGCCTGTAAAGTCGGTATACGGGCGAAAGTTTTACGTGACAACGACTTTAAGTGGTAAAATAATTTTAATGTGAATATTCATTCGTATAGTAGGAAGAAGGATGAAATAATAGTAACAATTTAAAACATTTATTTATACAAAGAATTATATTTAAAACATTAATTTATACAAAGAATCTCGCTCTTAGGCGGGCTAACTGTGCTCGAGTGGAAGGGACGCGTGCCTTTCACTTTTTATGTCTGTCTCTCTCGCTCTTAGGCGGGCTAACCATGCCCGAGTGGAAGGGACGCGTGCCTCTCACTCGCTCTCATTGTGAGCGCATAACGTGAGCGGAGCGTAACGCAGTTTCTTGAAGTGTCACCCGGCAAACCAATTTATAAGACGTTGTCACGTCAAAAAGAAAGTTCGTGTTCAACCTACAGTATGATTGGAGCTGTATTGCTTCTGCATCGCGTCAGGTATATTTGGTGAGACCGATACAGACTGCTTTAGGGCTATAGTACAAAAACGAGTGGCGTGACACGTCGAGGATATTCGACTCTTTTATGCAAAAACTACTGAACGGAATGGGATACAATTAGGCTAAGAGATAAATAGCTTAAAAAATACAACATTATGGAATTTGATAAGTAAATATACTTATTATAGACCGTAGGCTCGGTTTCGGCAAGTTTAGTGTCGAAGTTTAGTTCGATGAGAACACATTACTACAAAACCTACTCCAAATTATAGCGGCCTCGATCGAGCGTAATCGAGGATTTACAGTATTCATTGAACAGCTGGGAAGGAGCCAGCTGACGAAGTTCACGACATGCAAAGACAAAGCCAAGTGGTTCAAGACGGAGATTTTCCGGACGAACTGCCGCCGGAAAATTGTGCTAGCCGTAAACAACTGCAAACCGGGAAAGCCATTTCTATCGTTGAACCTATGACCGTCTCGCAGAACGTAGTGTAGGGCGCCCTTTAGTTAGGTGAAGTGATAATCTGCGAATCAGTAAGATAAATTTATAAATAAGATAAATTTATTATTACAAAACAAAAGACAAGAATATGTTTTAGTGCCCACTAGGATTCCCTGTGTCGTGGATCTGCGAATCAGTAGGTGAATGCGTCATAGATATGCCGAAGATAGGTACCTCCAGTAAGTATGGTAATACTTTTGTTGGAGTTCGCTCGCTTCTTCCAACAACAATAATTTATATGGTTTAGATAGCAACCAAAGCACCACCAGACGCACCTCACGCCGCAGCGCATATTCTCGTTTTTTCCTATTATGTATTCCAATATCGTAGCGGCTCATTATAAAATACTGAATTTTACTACTAAGCTGTTTGTAATACCGATAGCATAGCAAATAATTTTAGGGCTAATTACCTTTTGCTTATAAAAATCTTACCTCAAAACACTAAAAGGGTAGCAATGTACTCCATGACTCCGGATGGTTATCCGGCCATCCTGATGTCAGAATGGCCGCTCACCATTAATTTATATTTATTTTAAAAATAATGAATTACAATTAATGTAGCGACTATCTAACTTTTAGCAGCAATTACAAGCAACTAGGTAGAAGCTCGCTATAACTATTTCGATGTAAAATATAGTTGGTGAACGGCCATCTTGACGGGAATGAAATACGTAGATCTACGTAAAAACAATTAGAGCTGGCAACGCTATCTGTTCTGCACATTGCACCAAAGATAATACATAGAAAACGATGAGGCACCGACACATTTTAGGTTTTCTAAATAGACTGTGGACACATTGTTCTGTAAAATCCTATTCCAGCCTATCTTGTATGTATGTTAGATGGACGACTTCCATGATATTATGATATGACGACTAAAGAAAAATAGAGTGTAACTCTAATATGTGACGCAGCAAATGAATGAACTTGATAAATAGTTTGTATCTACATAACAGCTTCATCGATAATTAGTATCAGATCTCATGAACTACAGTTTATGAGATCTGATAGTACATAAGTAGGTATATTTTGGTAACAAATATAGAGGAGAACGAAAAATATTTCGTTTGCCCTAATATCTGTTGTAAAACCAGAATTTGCTAGAACAGCAGAAACAAATTTATCAAAGGTCCGAGTGCCCGGCTATCCAAAGTATGCGTAAGCTATTTCCTACTGGAAATTAGACTTGAATCTTGCACTTCTAGACATAGAGCACTACTATAATTTTGCGTAGAAAATCTAACATGTACGGTAGGGAAAAACTGGATTCATATTTAAGTATGGATATCGATGGTTTTACTTAATTTACTTCCTTAGAAAGTCGCCATTTTGTGTACAAGTATGACATTTTGACATTTTATAAAAATGATTACTAAAATAGCTAGCTTTCTTCCAAAACTATTGTTGTAATTTTGCACACCGTAAAAGGTGAAACATGCTGTACTTTTTAAACAACTCTGCCATAACAACGTGTAACCATGTTTCATGCAAATAAATATTCTTATTCTTATTCTTCTTATTATTTTAGACAAGAATTGCTCATTTAAAGATATAAGATATGTTTCGGCACGCGTAAATCATTGGCAGAGCACCTCTATGCACTTACCTATCCATGATTGTCAACCGTCCTGTCAACCTGATCATAGATTTATCCCATAGAAATAGGATAACATATGGAGTATTACATATATATTATGGGTAAATCTATTAGATTTATCCAGAGACCTTTAAACATCTAGAGATTGATCATAGATACATGTAATGTCACCGGACTGCTGCGCTGAAAAAAGAGAATAATTTATCAAATTGGTGAGATTTACCGCTCTTAGTAGTCTGTGTCGCTGAATGATTAGTTATACCAAGTACCAAAGTCCGACCCACATGAAGGATTTTGGTGCAATGCATCCAAACAGAACTATCACAAGAATTAATAATTATTGTAGCTAGGTACGTCGCCATACAATCGTCACAGGGAATTGGAAATCAGACAAGGACTTTGCCCTTTCCATTTTCTATACTCCTTCCTATTTTCCACAAACATTTCAGCAACGATTAACGTACTTATTTTTATAGAAACTATGCAGTTGTAAGTATGTACAGTTGGTAGTTTACGGAACTATTTTAAATTCATGGAATAAAGCAAAATCTTCTTTTACCTACAGCCAGTTATACGTAGGTTTGTTGTATATCAAAGAAGCGGTGGCACAGAGATATTGGCCTTGCCTTTGAAATATAAGGTCGCAGGTTCGATCCGCGGTCATGCCCACACATCTTTGTGAATTATTTCATCACCGCTGCTCAGTATCGATAAACATCGTGAGGAAACCGGCATTCGAGGACACGTAACATCCACCAGCCCGCATTTACCCGCGCATAATATATTTTTTTTGGTCAATTTTTATATTTGCAGTTGCACCTACCTATACATTGTAGGTATCGATTCGTAAAATTTTAGGGACAAGCACCACAGACTAAAATTAATGTTTTTTACGTCTCTCCATCGACTGCACTATTGCTTTGTTTAAGAAGGTCTAGTACATATACAAAGCAATACTATTTGTTACGACATTACAAAAAAAGAATACTATTCAGCTATACTCTAAGGGTCTTTATGTTCAAGATATTTTTCATGATCTTGTTAAGATAATTATTGACTCATCCTTACATATCTTTTATAAAGCCTACAGACACTTTGTTCGACCCTCTACACTCGGCTTCGCACGGGAAGTTATCGGGTAGTTCCCAGGACTCCTTGGTATAAATGCATCACGAAACTCCCTGCAGATTTTAGTGGGTATCCTTTGGGGGTCTCACATACCACTTGCCCTGAGCACACACGGGGCAAAGGAAACCATAAAGGATATCCCTCGGTAAAAGAAAGGTACTTATGTAATAGACCACATACACCTTTGGCGCTCTGCCTACTCAGCCGTGGTGTTACATTCATTTATAGATACAGGAATCATATAAATTTTAACACACTCTTGGCAGACCCGGAAAGAAGTAAAAGACTAGGCTAGATTTCTCATCATCATACCTACCCTCTTGGTGCTCTGTGTACCCCGTGAGGGATATAGCCGTAGTGTTACATTTATTTACACGTACAGGGACCATTAGCCAAATTTTTAGTGTGTATCTCTGTTGTTGTAGATATAATTCAATGATTAAAAAAATTAACTCTGATACATTTATTTTGTTAAGAATTATCTTCAGCATTCTAATAAAAAACCGCTTTAAAATCGGCCCATCCGCGCGAAATGGCAACAAACTTGTACACAGATACACAAAATACAGATACACAAAATACAGCAAAATATACACAGTTCATACTTATAACAACCCTCTTTTATTTCGGGGGTTAATATCCATAAGAGTCACACTCATAGACCGCTCTATTTCTTAAATTTCAATTTTGATAAATCTTATACTCATGCTAACTTTTAAATGGTATGATAAATCAAGTAATTTACAGGTACTGATATACCTATCCTTGATATTAAGTTATTTATTTTGATAAGAATTAATACCAAAGTACGAATAATTGAGTCTAATATGTCCCGGCATTACAAAAAATTGCATATTTTAAGATGATAATATAGCCTATGTTACTCAGTAAAGATTGGAGTTATTCCAGTTATTCCAGTGGAGAAAGAATTTTTCAAGTAACTAGTTTTTGAGCCTGTTCGTTACAAACAAACAAACAAACAATCAAATCTTTCCTCTTTATAATATTGGTATAGATAAATTACAATTAGTTCAGAAAAAATGCTTGCGATCGATGTTTTCAGTCAAAACTTCCATATTACAATTTGTTGCAAAACTAATAATTATGCTATAACATCTTACATATGTTTAGAATCAAGACGGTCACTTTTAAATGTAACTTACTGTGGTCGTTGTTATATATATTTTTTACTTTTCGTTTTCGTTCCATTTTCGTTTCATTTTCACTTTATTTTCACTTCATTTTCACTTTATTTTCACTTCATTTTCTCTTCATTTTCACTTCTTTTTCATTTCATTTTCACTTATTTTTTGGGGGTTGTTTTACGCCTTTTTTCCGCTTTCCAAGAGTAAATATACCGTGTGGGGTGTCGTTTTCTCTTCTCACATTCGCTAATTGAAGTCGGTACTTAATCGGTAGATTAGTCTTACTAAAAACTGTAAGTCATATAAATTTTTTACTTTTAGAAGGGGTTTTTCCATGACTTTTTTACTATTATTATTTTTAATTAGAAATCGATATCTTCCTCGTGAAGTATCAATAGGTGGTTTCTTACCTGTTCTAAGGTATATATATTTAAATGATAGGCTAGTTAGTAGGCAATCAGATATAATTAGGTAAGTAGATAGTTAAACAGATACAACATAATAAAAAACTTTTGTTACTATATTTAATTCGAAGTATAGGTACTCCAATTCACTTAGTCGTATAATTAACGAGCAGCTCGGTGTTTATGGCATAGGAAGCAAGCAAGCAAGCAGTGGTGTGTCGTCGGTGGTGAGTGCGGCTGGTTGGCGTGCCACCGGCGGCACCGGCAAGGCGGGTGCGGCGATCGATAGGGCGGGTGCGGCGCTGCAGTCGGAGAACTGCCTGCCGCTGTCGGCCGTCCTCGGTCTTCGTCATCCGACACTTCGGCGACCGCCACCGCCGCGTACACTCGCGACCGCACGATGCGCGGCGACCGCGCCGCTCGTGACACGCGCCACAACAAGGATCACGATAACTTAAAATCATTACTTAAAAAAGGAGCAAAGTCAAAAAAGCACCAAAACAGAGTGGTCTTTGACGAGAGCGCCAATGAATTTTTCGAGGCCGATTATATTATCGTGGTTCGGGATGAATGTGGGTACTCGGACGAAGGCGAGACTGAGGAGTGCACAGGATGCAGTACGTGCGAGAGGTACCAGGAGCCGGAACCGGGCGCACTCAGCCCTCCGGAGGGATACAAGGATCTGGGGCTGTTCAACCGCGATGGTACTCTCCGTGAGCAGGCGTGGTGGGAGGCTGGCGACGTGGTGCTAGTGGGAGAGCGCTCGGGGACTGTCTTCACGCCGCAGCACCTGCAGCTGCTGCGTCGGCTGCAGCGCGAGCGAATGCTGCGCTCCGCCATCTGTGCTGATTGCGACGCGCACGCCGCCCTCCACCAGCCACTCGGTGAGTTCTTTCGCATTCGTCCTTGCCAAGGACGAAACGTCCCCTCACCCCTGCTGGGCTGATGTGTCATGTTTCACGCATTTGCGATAATACACACAACTAGTTAGTTCACGTTTAAAAAATGTTTTAAACGTGAACTCAGTTAGGACACTTATGATGACTAACTGTCGTAGCCGCAGAAACCTTATGATGACTCTATTTCAAACAGACTGACAGTTTTGCAGAGCACTAAACGATCGGTACTTACCTATTATAAGTACGAGTACATAGGGGTAAGTACAAAGGAAGAGCCGTTTTGCTGTTCTTGACTAAAGGATTTGCACTGCGACTATTAATGTACAAATAATAACAACAAAATATGTTTCGTCACTTGCAATGCGACGTTATTGTAGTTAAACAAATTTAACAGACAAAATTAAAAAGTTAACACGAATACTTATCTACACTCGGCGTTACACAAAGTATGGAAGCCCGAAATCGTCGAAAATATTAGGTAGGTAGGTACATAGTGAAAGTAAAGACAATAGACTACTAAGACTTGCTGTTTCCTAAAAATGTCCAGGCTAAGCGTAATCTTACTTATCCCTTATTTCGGAATGACTGAGATAGTCTTCGAAAATGGTCTTCACAGCAATCTTTAGAAGGATCGTGACTACGTATAAAGTTGTGTTTTTAGTTATGTTGTTCTAAGCCTAAAATATTCGCTTGAATCTACATAATGTTAATGTAAGACAGCATTTGCCATGATCACATTTTAGTAGGTACCGTTATTTGTCAAAAAGATATTAAGTACTTTTAATGAGTCTAAAATCCCAAAGGCAAACAGCGATACCCCAAAATCGACCAAAATCTCTTGTTGAGTAGGTACACCCCGTTGATATTATCTTTTAAAAAGCCGAAGCCCGTATTCTAAGAGATAAGCATATTTTCTAAGTACCGAATAGATTATTCTTCAATAAACATACAATACATACATACCATCATAAAGATACAATCGGATAACAAAAAGGACCTAAATGTATAATTTATGAATAATAATAAATTGAGAACTAAACTAACTAATGCGTAACCTTAGCTAATGCATGAAAAAATTCTTACGCATCGTCCATCAGGTCAACTTAGGCCTCAGCTGGTACATAATTCTGAACGTTTAGAATTTAAAACAAAGGTATCGTGTTTCCAAACAACCGAGAATCTATTGTTCTCCACTTCGCTTACTGAGAGGTGACACTGGAACCCATTCATCAAAATATTATAAATGAAAGCAAAAATTGTTTCCATAATATAAACTTTAAGTTATTAAATTTAAATGGGTATTTAACTATTAATTTTTAAGCCATGTATAGCATTTTTTGACTTCTAATCTAAGAAATCGTAATAGACACGAACGTATAAATCGCCCAATCTCTAAACTAAATCTTTTTGATCGTCGCGTCGTGTCGTTAGCTAAACCTGCTGTATTCTTAAACAGGCCTTTCATAATCTCAACCTTTTGTATTAACGTAGAATCGGCTCTTTTTAATGTCAGCCTAAAATATCATTTTCTCTTTAGAGCCACTTAATGTTTAAGCACAATCATCAGATATTTCAGGTCTTACCGAAGCCGCTAAAGAACAATGTCTGCTATTGCTCCCACGCACGCTCTGTGTAAACATAAAAACTATATTAACTATGCAAATTAATCTCAATTAACGCGTGGAGCTTAAAATAGGACACAGCTGTTTAGTTTTCAATAGTTTTGAACCCAAAACTCTGGTAAAAGGATTATACCTATTACAAACATTGCTCAGACCTGTTATACTTGAAGTGTTATGTAAAAACGTTAGGTTCCTGGACGATTATCGTTTAAGGTATACAAAGATATTGCAAGAAAAACTCAAACTTTATCGCATGAAAGACTGCAATTTAAACCTTTAAGCCAGTTTTATTTGTTATATCTAGCCACAAAAGCATTTGTAAATATAAAATGGACTTGAAGCTATACATCACATCACTACAACACTATGTTCAAGAAAGTACATTTATAATAAACCACTAACGGAAACTAAAAATGATCATAAGTTGTAGTTACTGATTCATCACATCACATCACAACTACCGAAAGCGATATTTATTTCCACAATGTTATTTATAAAACAAGTGCTACCGATACGAGAATTAATCTCAGTGAGTGGTATTAAAAAGGGAAAGCAACGAAGTGTAATTGATTTTAATATTCCCACACAAAAGGGCTTAATTGTTTCTATATGAACAGCGATATCATAATAGGGATTTGAAACTAAGAGTTGCGACTTTAGTACTTATTTTAATTTTACCGGCCAATATTCCGATAGCTGTTTTTTTTTTCATTGTAAACTTTAGCGTCAGCTTCAGTGTAATCAATAAAAGGGCTGCAGAGTTTTACAACACTTAATTCAGTTATTGTGTCTGTAAACTAAAAGAAAAGTAACCAACCTTTATCCTACTGCTGGTTGAGAGTGAGAGAGTTCAGGACCCCGATCCTCGCTCTTTAGACATTTATCTCTAATAGACATTTGTTGAACAAAAATAGCAATTTCTTTTGTTTTTCAATGATATCTGCCATTTTTTCACATTTTCGTATTGAGATAAATGTTTAAAGCGCGCAAATGTCAAAAAAAAATGGCGGATATCATTGAAAAACAAAAGAAATCGCCATTTCTGTTTGACATTTTTCTATTAGAGATAAATGTCTAAAGAGCGAGGATCGGAGCCCAAGTCTTTTATGCTACGAATGCTTGACCTAGGAACGACTCACAAGAAAAACTGAATTCAAGAAATACAAATGCTACTATCATAAAGCACGCGATACACGTTAAGTACATACCTACGTCCTGAAAATTCTTGACTTTAATTTAACTACTCGGAAAATTCAAAATTTATATTTTTTCGACTCTTTTAGTTGTGCGACATATGTACATGTGGTCCGGTTGCCTTTACAGTTTTAAAGTACAGGAAAACATGTCAGGCAGAAAAATCACTGTAGCATTTCAGAGTTTCGGAGTTAGTATTTGTGCTCGGTGAAATGTAGTGGACTCGCTATCTACAGTGTGTCACTTAAACATGCTCCCTAGTGAAACATGGGAACATTCAACTCTGCCTACACTAAGACAAAAAGCAGAGCTATATTGCTTTTAGTCTCAACCAACTCTCATGGTAATGAGTTTTTGAAAGTAGTATGTACCTTAAGTATACAAACATACGAGACGAGCAAGATCCCATGTTCTAGTGGTAGGTAGGTCCGCACGTGTGAGTGCAAGCTAGGAGGCAACACAAAAGAACAGAGGTCATGCATGCAGTAGTTACTGAGCCCAGCCACGCAGTTCGTTGCCTCGCCCGACCTATCAAATGTCGCTGAACCACACTAAGGTGACCGTGACGGGTCTAGGGTTATGCACTCGCAAAAATCAGCATAATTGTACATATCGTCTGTTTAATTTTGGGTATGTCAACATTTATCACAGGTATTGCTTAAATATTTTAATGCTTGGCCTTCAAAATTCTAAAATTAGGTAAATATTAAAGTAATTTCTATGAATATAACATTGTACCCGAGGCTTTGTAAGCCTTCAGCTACAAAGTTACTCTTTAGTGGTCATTCAAAATATCCTTTTGACAGTTAAATTATATACCCATTTTTAGAAAACTTTATTAAACTGACCTCTAGGTATGTAAACTAGGGTGGATCAAAGAGTGATAGTACCATCTCTATGTTACATAAGATAAGAATATCTAGTTTGAGAGAGCTTTTCTAAAGTAAAACAATTGCCTTTTAATCCCAGCTCGCGATTCTTGAGTCTTTGTCTTTGATCTCAGTGGAGTAACTCAAAAGCGTCTTTATTTTATCTTGTTTCTCTTTAGCAATATATTTGTAATATTTTTATTATTTTCAAGTAATGCTGGAAAATAATGTTTAAATTTGTAGTTCTTTGCGCTTTGATTCACACAGTTGTGCAGCTTAAATTCACTGGTTAATTTCGTTTTGAGCTTTCTGAATAAGTTAGCTATTTACGATAAAAGGAAAGAACAACTATGTAGCTAGGTAAACACAAAAAAAGAAATAAGAAAGTACCCTTAACATCTTTTATTGTTTACTAGCAACCCACTCCGACAACATACCAGTGAAAAAAAAAATTTTTTTTCGGTGAAAAACACTAACAAAAATTCATCGATAGATTTAGAGAGCTTGCCAGATATCCTAAAAGATTTAATTACTATATTCTTCGTGACCAGTGTGGTGTCAAACGCTACATCTACAATCATAAGGCGGTGTGTCTCAAAACGATTCAATCAATTAAATTTATGTATCAATCTCTTCCAATCGACTGGAAGGTCTTACTTTATCAACTAGGCCACTACAGCATTGCTCATAGAGTATTCTGTGTTAAGCGCATTTAATTACCTACCAACACTATTGTCAAAGAGTCTTTATCAACTAGGTTAGTTTCAATAGAACGGGCGACGACGCAAGGCCGTTGTGCGCCTAACCTTCATATGAATTTAGGGTTAATTGTGCCACTTAACGATAGTACTGGTAGCTAACAAACTTATTTATAGCCCATACTACAGACAGTTTTTTTTTACAGCATAGTTATTCAAGTTTGTTCTACTTTTAATAATACTTGAGTGTAGGGGAGGACGAGGAGGCAATGATGCTAAAAATACGAAACCTAGTTGATATAAAAAAGTTATATACCTAAGTACTTATGTGTTTTTCTTCACAAATATGATTCTTTCAAATTGTGAAAATGGAAAGTTTATTTTTGTCATGTTATCCTTTTATTTGTACCAAAATAAAAAAATGATTTCACTAAACCCCCTGGTGATTTAATAATATTTTATGTTTGTCATGACCACGATCCCTTGCTCTGAGCTGAAATCGTCTGTCAATTTTCAGCATGCAATTAACTCATTAGGATTTGTTTTCTTACAATGAGGTTAACCGACTTTTAAACTTTCCGGTGACATCGTTTCCAGACTTTCTATAATTATTGCTAAAGAAAATGTTAACTTGTCCTGATAATTATTAACCAAAACCGATGAGTTATTTGTTGATTGGTCGTAGGAGTTTAATAATTCGAATCTTTGTAAACCTTAGAAATATTGCGAAAACACAGATCATTAGACAAAGGTGAAAACATGTTGGTCGGAATACCCAAAATGATGTCAGTCATATCTTAAACATTACTAATAAAACAAAAAGTTCCACCCACACCTAACCGCTGGGTAAGGTTAATATAATATCTAGTCTAGTCTACTTAATTCAGTATTATTGAGTGTGTTGCTTGTTTGTTTGTTAACGTGCCCAGTTAAATAGTTGGTAACTCTGTTTAATTGGTGTCGCGATGAATATGTACACTTGCGTAACGTTTTCCCACTTGCCAATTTATGTAAGACTTAGTAAGTAATTAACGCCTAGTGTATAATTAAACATACAGATGTTTGTATTTGTACACAATGTCAGCATCATCAGCCTATTTTAGTCGAATGCTGGACATAGGCCTCTCCTAAAGCACGTCACAGAACACGGTCCATGACTATTCTTACTTATCCAGTTTTCACCAGCCACCTAGCAGAGGTCGTCTTTCACTATGGTCTGAGGAAGATAGTATAGGTATGCTAGGCTTGTAGCTTCCAAGAAAGTTCCACGAATTGGCAAACGTGTGCTTTAAGACCAAAAATAGCCAAATCGTCTCTGCTGTTCTCGAGTTTTAACAATATAAACATCCGTCAATTCATATTTATTGTATATGAAGTTACAGTTCATAAATTCCACACATACGCAAGTTTTGTAGTAAAATCGCAATTAAACATGTATATTTCAGCTGGTTAAGCTGGTTTCAGGCTAGCAAGTCGTTAAATGTTACATTAATAAACACCGAATTACTTAGAACAACATTTAATAAAAACGCCTAATATTAATAAGTATGTATCTTTATCATGTTCTCCCCTCTTTCGGCGGGTACGTTATATAAATGTACCATAATTAGTATTCGCAAGTACTTAAGAAGTGTTGATTTTACTTCGTTGGAACAAGGAACTTATTATGATCTGGCAAAATCAATAGGTCCATTATTAGGACATTTTACCCAGAAATACTTGTATATCTAGAAGAAAAGCAGTACCTACTTAGTTATTTGTCTAAAATTCCAAACTAGTTAGTAGATAAGTATTCTAGTCTTCAAAAACATTTTTATTCAATATTTGAACGCACAAATCAGTTCGGCTTATCGCCATTCAAATTTCAACCTATACCTATGAGTTTTTATTTTCATAGGTGCAGAATAATAAAATATTCCTTACATTAGATTACGCTGAAAAACTACCTAACTACTTATAGATACCTACCTTTCCCTGAGGCATAAAACCATTTTTATCTTTAGTTAAATTTGCAAAAAAAAACAGAATCCGTGAAGAACGCAAAGCAAATTAATTAAGATCGTGAATAAATACGGTTAGTAAGAATCATCTTACTAATCGTATTTATTGACGGCAGAGCGGACAACCTTGAGATTAAGATATCAATCTTAAGCTTGGCCGCTGTTCCTTCTCTTATTTACTGAAATTAATTATAATTAAAAGCTACCGAGTTTGATTAACTATTAATGTAATCTACAACGACATTTTTATAAACATTATTATTTTATGATTATCTCTGGGATACTTAAATATTACAAAGGATGTATTTTGGGAGACTTTTTGCCGATGATTTTCGTAAGCGCAATATAAGTTAACTGCCAACTGCCAAGACCCTAGACGTGAGTATGTCATATAATAGACATACTAAATATGTTTATGCTGATGGCGATTTGGCTGGACGTCTAGTAAGTGCGCCTTTTTTGCATGATTGGAATGGAGCCACATTACAAGCCTCGCTCCAGAAGGAATCCTAACTGATCCTCTTTGATGACGACTTCCTGCCTATTGAATTTTTTATGTACTTTAAATACCCTAAAAAAACATCGCTCTTATGCACTGAGTTCCATTGAAAACTTCCCTTCGAGAAGTTCGAGAGAAACTCCTCCTGTGTAAATAGCTCTATAATTGTTAAAACAAACCCGAAACTTTTAGTGTCTCGCTTCAATATTATAAGGAATCATCTCACATTCAGGGGTGTTTCAGAAATGGAATACAGTTACGAGGAGGAGGAGGCGAGTGACGTGGAAGCAGACTTGCGTCCTGTGGCTCGCCGGACCGCTAAACACATCGCCGCTGGTGAAGAACGGCCCCGGATCAACTCTAGCCAGCAAACCACACCAACTGACGGTAAGAGTTTCTTCACTACCAGGGGTCGCGTAGACATTTGCTGTAATTTGAATCCACTGCTGATTTTAAACCTGCTTTTGCTGAGCACGTACCTATTAGGTTCCTAATTATGCTTTAGCGAAATCACTTTTAAATAAGTTGGAATGTACCTACAGTTTTTGAGTTAGTTTTCAGGAAAAAAAACTATTCACATACACATATTCGTATAAAGTATTGCTATGTACCTTCCAGGATCACAACATGTTACTTACGTAAATGTCAAAATAAAAATTATTTTTGGAGACGGTTAAGTGCAATTTTTAAAATAAAGTATTTAGAAAGTATATATTATGATTTATAAACTGGCAGCGCTTTTAACCATCGTCTCGATAATAATACCTATTGTAAGGTAAACGTCTTTACAAAATAAATATCTTTCTATTTCTAATAAAGGAAAATGTGAAGGAGGAAATTCTTCATGCGAAGTAATGTATCGGAAATGTTTACTTCAGTAAATGTTGCATTATGGCTGAGTAAATATCGAGGAAATTATCACAAGCGTAAATAAAGTAAATTGAAATCTATTAAGTGGTAAATAAAACATTTTATACTTAGCGTTCATGCATACCTAGAATATGTACCTATGTATACAAACACACTTCGTTGACTTCAATTTCATAAATCAGATCATCAGATGCACATCATCGGTTGTGAAAGATAAGTCCAGTCTGCTTGTAACCATGACCGGTGTAACTTGTGTCAAAACGACAAACAAAACAGGTACCTACGTGCTTTGTAAACACGTGCCTAAAATTATGGTTTTTCATACTAATACAATACCGATGTTGCACAGTTTATATGGCGGAGACAACAAAGTGACCCGGTGGCTTGGCCAAACACGTTAAGCTGTCGAGCTGAACTATCAACGCTAATATTACTCGAACGGAGTACAGGCTTTCTTTAGCACACCACTAAAGATTTAGTAGTTCTATGCGTTTATCGGATATTATAGACCTAGGAAAGTTTTCGCATTATTTTCATTTTTTCAATTTAAAGAATTATCGCATTTTACGACAATCGATGTTTAACAAACAATCAATGTGAATGGTATACTTATATATTTTTATTAATTAGACTTGATTCCAGTGAATTAACGAATTTTGAAACTTTGTAAACGTAGCTATCAGTAAATAGGTATCTTAGAGCGCTGGTACGTAAAGTGGCAAATGGTACAAATCGGGCCGATTAAGTTTGGTAACGCATATATTGAAAGTTAGCTAAGTAGCTTCCCGCAGCGAAGGTGTTAAGGAGCTTACCTAAGTACTAGCAAATAAACGAAAATCAGACTTTGAGGAAAATAACCGTCAAGTGTGTACATTGTGTTCTTTCTTATAAAACTGATTGAACTCCAAGTGAAACTGATCATAGGAAAATTCGGGAAAATATTTTTACATCATATCCATAAGGGATTTATGTAACTATGTAGAAAAAAGCAATTTACAAGAAACCAAACTATTTATGCACAGTTTATTATATTTTCGGATAAAGCAATTTATTCTCGGCAGTCCTCAGTATCGCTTTCGAACTCCCAGTGGTTTCCACTCAGCGTAAGCGTTTTTAAGCTCTTTGGTTTTAACCTGACTGACGAAAGTCGATGTGTGTCTGGGCGTGTATCTGTATAGAGGTTTGTGGCTTGGTACCGCTCAATGGAATAGAGCGATTTTCATACAGTTTTAGCAATAACGTTTGCTTATAACTAAATAAATGCCTAATAAGTATTAATAATAAGTACGTAATAAATAATAATAATGCTTAGTTTGTTTAGTTCTTTGCCGTAATGTCAGACACATTCTCAGTTATTAGCCATAAACAAAACTGCATTATTAGCGCCACGACTTTTTTAAAATACTAATAATTAGAATTCAAAATATTATATGAATCTATAAAAAATAATAATTCAATAGTAATCTTCAATTAGTCTGATGTAGCCTAGATATTCAATGAATGTATTGTAGTCGAAATTGAATTGAAACGTCGGGATGAAAAATCTGAAATTAACCGCGATAAAATCTGCAATAAAATAGTATTATTTCAATGTGTGATATTCACGTAAATCTATGAAAATACTAACCGGATGAAGTGAATTTATTAGTAGCACTTCGCTTGGGATTGTACGATAACGTTATTCAAAGTTGTTACAAAAGTTTATTCAACAAGCTGCGTCGGGTAAGTCGGGCTCGTCAGTGAAATGCAATTAATGACAACGCCACCGTATAACAATGTGTGTCACAAATTGGATCTAGCCACTACTAGTCCGTACTTTGTTTGCTCTTTGTACACTCAGACTGATTGAATTTCGATGTTCGTAAAATTTTTGTATAAACTTTGCATATTTAGCGTCCTCCCGCTGGGCACGGGCACAATGTTTGTGGTAGGGGTCTTCCCTCAACTATATTATTACTTGAAAGGATTTTCGCCGTGGACAGAAATGAAATGAAATGAAAATGAAATGAAATGAAATGATGCTTTTTTTTTTTTGAGACGCGAGTCTACTTAAAAATAGTCCAATTTCTTTTCCTACCGTGCAGTGAATGACTGGCAACTACAGAGAAACACTGTCAAAAAACTCAGTAGGCTTTTTTCTTTTTTAAATGAAGTACTTATATCTATTACATTTTGTTTGTTTATTGTGTTGAATTAGAGCGACTCAATTCCAAGCGTTTTTATCCGTTAGATAGTCTGATATTTTATAATATGCTTTCTTACATTACGTAGATTTTATAGTTATTTTAAATTTGTTAATAGTCATTTCCCTAATATTATTTGGAAGTTTATTGTAGAAACGTATACACTGCCCCATAAAAGAGTTACTGAATTTGTGTAGTTGAGTATGATGTGCTACAAGATCGTTCTTATTTCTAGTATTTAAATTATGTGTGTCGCTTATTTTTTTAAATTTTGTAATATTTTTATGCAGATGTAGGCGAAATTCGGGTTGGAGGATCTGAATGTCGCATATCTTCGAAATGAGGCAACTGAAATAGATGTATTAAAAATGTTACTGAATATGCATATAAATTTCATAAAAATCGGTCAAGCCGTTTCTGAGGAGTATGGTAACTAGCACTGTGACACGGGAATTTTATATATTAGAAGAATATGTATGCAAAAATGCCATTAATGTTCATTAAAACACGACAGTACGACGTATAACGACCAGTCGTAAGGGTTACAATAAGAGGCATCAAGCTAAACCGAATCCCGTAAAAAAATTAAATCGGATGTTTTTATTCGTAAAGAAAGAAAATATTCGATCAAAAACAAACATCTAAAAACTTGTAATAAATTAACAAACAGTGTATTATTACGTTGCTACACCTACACCTACTTCACCCTACTTTTAACATTTAAACGCATAGGTACTTATGTATTATGCTTCATCTTGTACCCAATTTTCTCTCCTCGTTTTACTTTTTTCCTTTCACGTCAAGTGTATATCTGTTTTATTTTACGTTAAAGTTACTCTGTTCTAAATTGCTATTAATCTAGGCGGGAGGCAGGCAGAGTAGGTTGCATTGAATACTGTGTTCAAAATCCAACCAGTTATTATATTAACAGAGCAACAACAAAAATGCTGAATGCACGTACGCACTGTACGGTTTGCCGCAAAGCATTTGCATGAACTTTTAACTCTGGTTGATCTTTTTTGGATACCTATGTCAGACGATTTTGTCATAAAATTATTGGTACCACTGGGTGGTGCTTTGCTAATAATTATAGTGGGACATTAACACACATGGAAACCAGATAACTGGTAATATACTACATATAATACTTTTCTTTTGTAAATATATACTTAAATATAGATAATTATACCCAGACACAAGACAAACAGACGTACCTATTTAAACAAATGTTTGTCTTGGGTGGGAATCGAACCCACGACCTGCGGCGTGAAAAGCAAGTACATATCTTACCGAACACGCCACCAGCCCCTCTTACCTCCCTGTTGTTTGTATTATCTCCCCTATATGAAGGGACTACAAAACTTTCCAATACAAACTCCTAACATCGTTCCGGATCCAGAACCGTTTAGGTTTCAAAATCATAAGCTTTCTAAGCATCGATCCTGGATTACAGCAGTAGTTGTGGTGGGTATACCTAATAAGAACAAAAATTTTTTTATATCTGTTTTGATTGCGGTTGACCCCGTTGCGTTGCTAGGATTCCGTTTAATCCTTTTATCGGCCGTCATGACGGTAGAACAGTTGACTTGAAAAAATAACCATACGGCTAAACAGATGATGTGTACAAGCGTTGACCTCTCATTAATATAGATATATAACAACATTCGGATTCATCGTTCTAAACATAGTAATAATAATATAGTGCGACATTAACCCACACGGTCATCTGATCCAAAACTAACCAGAGCTATGGAAACCAGATAACTGGTAATATATTACAATACAACTGTTTTGTATATACATACACCAATATAGATAGTTAGATCCAGACTTACGTAGTAACTATTTAGTAATCTGTGTCCAGACTCAAGACAAACAGATATTTTCATCACGCAAATGTCTGACTTGGGTGCGAATCGAACCCACGACCTGCGGCGTGAAAAGCAAGTACCTTACCGAAGACGCCATTCTCCCGTCAAATATATATAATCTCAACAAATTGGTATGTACATTAAGCTGAGTTTCGGGTTTTTAAGTATACAAATGAGGCAATGAATATTTTTAACGTAAGTGGTTAACTTGTGACAACAACAGAAATTCTCTCTATATGATATCTTACTAACTATCTTTCGGACTAAGCGGTCGTTAATAATCTTATTTGGCTTCAGTTACGTACGGTACAACTAGTCCACTCTCTTCCCTCCCCTCATAGTAACACTTCATCATGTCGACCTATACAACATAGTCACATCAATTTGCTTCAGGTATCGACAGACTTAATTGCTTGCTATAGGCATGTCAGGTGTTCAAGGTAACACTATAAGTGTTACCTTGCGGTTTCGATATCCCGATCTCTGAACCTAAAATTGAGGTTACTTGCCGCCTATCAATGTCCAAGGGCTGTTAAGCAAATATCTTCCAATTAAGTTTATGACTTTGGGCACCTACGATTAATGGAAAAGGGTGTGTTATGTAAGATACTCTCTAAGTAACAACATAAGTTACCCAACTGTGGAATCATACCATCATTTTACATACCGCTCGCGGTTTTCCCGGGTCGAAAACTTACGCGATTTTCATTATAATTTATTATTTTTCTAATAACTGCGAAATCCGCGTTTACTTCTTTAGTTTTTATTTAGTTTTAGGGATACCTTTACCTTAGATACACTCCGTAATAAACAAAGAAAAATAACGCAACGCGGGTGTTATAAAAACATAAAAAGCAAACAAAATATTTATTTCTTGTGTTCAATAATTGAAACAAGATGAATCTATTGATTTCAGCTCACAAACACTTGATTGTTTCATCAGCTCAATTTTCCACAGTAATTCGAAATGAAATAAGCAAAACTCGAGAGCGAGACGTGATTGGATCAAAACTCGTCTGATCATCCGATTGTCGGTCAAGTACTGAGTACGGGTCTTCTTTAAGATAGGATTTGTGAAAGGCCAACGAGAAAATGGCAGCTTTATTTATATACCTACTAGTTTCCGTTCCTAGTTCCGCCATGTTTTCTACTTAATCAGTTATTCCCCCCATTTTAGTGCTTTATGGCAAGCTAGCGAAAGGTATATATTCTTTCTCGAATTCCCCGAAGCTTTTCTTTAGATTCGGTTGTAGTTTTGATCGACGCTATAGATTGAGTTGGTATCTGTGTGATTAAATCAACCTAGTTCCGTCTATTCGGAGTCAGAACATAAGTGTACATACTTCTACACTTCAAGCTATACATTTCCAGTAAAACCTGAATTGTTTTCTTCTAAGGAAATCTTAAACAATGCGAGATCAGCTTATACTGAAAATGTATAGCTTGATGTGTACCCGTGTGTACCGCAAACGCAAATTACTGAGTCAATTTGAACCAGTAAAGTAAGTTGACAATTCGACTGTACATTTTTTAGTGACAATGACTTAAGGTAACCTCAAAAGAGATACCATTTTACTTTGTAGCGGTTTGGAGACGGTTGATTTTTCCTTTATACCTAACTAACTTCTGTCAACGGCTGCGCCCGCGTGGTACCTATTGGGGTAAAAATCCTATGTGTTAATCCATATTTCTGTGCCAATTTTCATCCAATTCCGTAAAGTGGTTTTTGCGTGAACGAGTAACAAACATACATCCATACATCTAGATATCCTTTTAAAAATCTAGATTAACCCGCGATAAACTCCGTTATAAAATAGTTTTATTTCCATCAGGATAATAAGACTATAATATTTTACATGTGAAAAAACCAGATAGTTTCACAAACATTATAATGCAATAATATGGAGACATCGCGTCGCGACGGACCGCACCCTTTTTGCGGCCTTGGGCCCTGAACGTATTTGCTTGCTGAAGATTTCGTTAAAGGAAGTATGTACCTACAAATTTATTTTTTGTTACCTACGTACATGTTAATAGTTTGTGAATTCTGTGGTCTACCTCGTGGTTGATGCTTTACAATTTACATTATAGCTCTGTGGATTCGATTGTTTAACAACATGGCGGTTGCCACTTAATCACACGTTTAAAGCGAATGTCGACAGCCGATATTTTCATATCTTAGAAAATTTAACACAGAGCTGTGCAGCACGCGTCCCCCTCTGTCGAGGTACATGAACAGTTTGTATGCATAAACTGTTCATGTTTCGTGTTTGTGTGTAGCTTTACTAGCTGTTATTTACGTGTGTATTTGTAAAAACGTTTCAACTTTTAAATGTCTGCGGTACGTGGTTACCTCGCGTCTTCTAAGAGCAGGCAGAAAAAAAATTGTACCAGAAATTGCGTACCATCTCCCGTGTAAATGCTAGTTTCATGTAATACTAGCATTCCGGTCGCGGCTCTGTCCGCCCCTATGTCGGTTATCGCGCTAAATCATTTACCTCTTTTGGCGAAATCGGAAAAAAATCCTATGCTCTTCCCTGGATCTCAAACTATCTCCATACCAAATTTCATTCAAATGGGTTCAGTAGTTTTGACGTAAAAGCGATACAGATAGACTGAGTTTTACTTTCGAACTTATAATACTACTAGAATTTAACATGTTTTGATTGGGATGGAGAAACTGTATTTTTAGCTTTAGAAAATAAAGTTTTTATTTATTTATTTAAAAAAAAGAAAATATTTACAAAAGAAAAGTATTATATGTATAGTATATACCAGTTATCTGGTTTCCATAACACAAGCTCTGCTTAGCTTGGGACCAGATGACCGTGTGTGTTAATGTCCAAGAATATTTATTATTGTTTATATAGATATGTACGTTATATTCCCGTAACGTAGTAACGCCTCTGCGTGTACAATTACATACACAACTTATAACTAGGTACATATGTGCAAAGTTGTGTCTATCGTACAAGTAAACAATGAAACTCACGTCAATTAGCCTTTACCGTGACCGAGATTCACCTTAACGTAATAATACTCGTAAAAATAAATAAGAAAACCGAGGTAAATGAAATAAACATCGTAAATAGGTTATTTAAAGTTACCTGTCGTGAGGAGAAACTCCAAATCATGAATGGAAAAGTTAAGTAGGCAGGAGGATACGTGATTGAGCAGGTGCGGCGTAGGCTTTAGTAAACAAGTTCAAGGTAAATTCCGTCTATTGTACTTTTAAATTACACCTAAAATTTGATTTAATTAAGTATGCGTACCTATAACGTTTACGATTATGCTAGACGGGCCGGTGCGTTGGCGTGGTCGGTAAGGTACTTGGTTTTCACGCCGCATGTCGTGGGTTCGATTCTCACCCAAGTCAGACATTTGTGTGATGAACATGTCTATTTGTCTTGAATCTGAGTGGTTGAGTCTTGAGTCTATATTAATTTATGGATTTACAAAAGAAAAGTATTTTAGGTTTATAGAAACTTTATTCTCAATAAAACATAAAGTCACTTACTTGACAACAATAAATTAATAGAAACGTTGCTAAGTTTAACTTCACCACCTTCATTTAGATACCTAAAACTACATACTTGACAAATCAACTCACGCAAATCATTCATTACCTATAAGAGACGTTTTATTTTATGTAGTATATTACCAGTTATCTGGTTTCCATAGTACAAGCTCTGCCTAGTTTGGGATCAGATGCTCGTGTGTGTTAATGTCCCACTATATTATTGAGAAACTAAAAAATCAATCAGTAAAATAATTTTGTTACATATTATCAAAGTACTCTCCACCAGCCTCTATACAACCTCTCATGCGTCTCGGAACACTATTTCCAGTCTACAGCAGACATCTATACGACCTAATCAAATGATGAAACTCGGCAACGAAAACAGAAGTTGCTTTTTATTTTTATGTCAGGACTGTAAGTAGGAGGACAATGACTGTAACCGGTGTGGTGTCCAGGAAGTCCATTGTTTTGTGCGCTGAGTGCGAGGGCGCGTTGTTGTGGTGAAGCAATAGCTGGCAGAGCCCTGTATTCAGTTGCCAGTCGCTCATGGCAGTGAAAAATTCTGGCAGGCATTTTGTAGTATTACCCTTAGGCGTCAATGCAGCTTTGGGTTTGTAATGGAATCGACACGAAATACCCCGTCACTGTAAAGACACTAGCGACCAAAATTTTAGCTGCGCCTCTCGATCGCTTCACTTTTGTAGGCGTTGGTTCGTTATGAAAGAGTCAAACTTTCGACTAACGCTTTGTTAGGGTTCTTGTTAAATCTCGTAACCGCGTTTAGCTTTAAATTCATTTGATCATGTCATTTTCCTATTTCACAGATAGGTATGTATGTAATATATGCTGATTTATTATCATAATTATATACATTTTTCACTGCTACGAGTAGCACAGCTGCTGATATACGACCATATCTTTATTCATCCCCCAACAATAGACGACCGCACTACTCATTATGCCAACGGTAGATAGTTCCTTTAGAGGGTCCTTCGTCATGGAATAAAGAAACAGTTTTTATCTTCTATCTCTTTTATCTATAAATTAAATATGAACTAGATCGTAAAAAATCATTGCACGAAAATGTTCCCGACGCAGATCCATAGGATTATAATCCATTAGACCAATTTTTATATGAGAGATAATAACAAAATTTAACATTCAAAAAATATGGAGAGATATTTGAAATTCGAAGGACGGTATTATTACTCATAAATAATCACATATTTTTGAATAATGAGCCGACTTCATGCTTAAAAGCTTTTTTTGCAAAACTTTCAGACTGGCCTATATATTTATTGTAATAATTTGTACGTATCTTTCTAAGGTTTCGGAGTTCTAACTTCCTAACGACCGCTTGTCTGTGCGCATCGCGTTTTTAACAGTACTGTAGAGATGTGTTTGCATACAATCGCGTCTGGACTACCAATGCACTGCTACTCACACGTGTAACACATAACAAAAAAAAACTTAGGTATTTCATATTTTAGGCCCGGTAAGTTATTGGTGACAATTGGAGGATTCTGTCCCGGGATCCCTGATGTCGGAATCCAGGGATCCCGGTTATATTACAGTCCCAAAATTTTCGGGATAATATTTAATTAATCCCAGTATATTCGGGTTTTATAAGTTTTTAAATCTACATTTAAAAAAAAATGAATCCTTATTTCCCTTGGTCACGTTATCACGCGTGAACGGCGTGACCGATTTTGCTTTGCTAATTATTTTTTTAGAATAATCCCTGAAGTACGAGGCTGGTTCATAAGCAGAGAAAAACAAAAAACCCATCTCCTCTAAAACGGCTTGACCGATTTTCATGATATTCGATAAGTCTGAGAATCGGTCGTAATCTATTTTCGGACCTGGTAGCACTGCTATACCGGGCAATACGATGTCTGCGGGGTCCGGTTGTATGTCAATAAAAATGTGGATAACACGAAACGCACTTACCATGGTTTGATCTTTTGACAGCATTTTGGTTTATACAGCTGATTTAACTTATTTTTTAGGAGAAAGTATAATTTTGTTTGTTTCAAAACTTAAATTGACAATGTATTCAATTGTCCTCACAAAACTAAAAGATAAACAAAAAATATTTCGGTATGTATTATTGTGTTTTTGTTACCACTTCCATTCCCAATACAATCCCGTGACTATCCCGGGATCCCGAGATTAACTGTAGATAATCTCCGAAATCTCGGGTTCAGAAAATCGACTGGGATCGAATATTGGCTACTGGACTTCGCATTAGGATTGAAATAGTGTTTTAAATTCCCTCTTGAAGAGGCACAATGCAATGTAAAGTAGTCTATGTACCGTTAAAGATAACACGAGTGAAGCGGCGACTGCTGCGGGAAAAAGCTAATAATGAATAAACTTTAGCTGATAATTGACATTGACATTGCTAAAGGAAAATGTTGGTAATTGAATGAGGTCGATCCGTGAAATATCCGCGATTAATCAATCTAATATCTACGCAAACAATATGACTAACTTAGATTAATTGTTTTTTGACGACGATTTAACTCCGAATTTCCCTATATCATTTCGAAGAAGTCCGTTTTCATTAATGGCGGAAAAATGTTTTTATTTTTATTGCAAAGGAAATTTCTTTTGAACGTTAATTCGTCCACGTTTATGTAAACATCAGCTTCTTCTGTATCAAATAAACGAATCAAAAAGATTGACAAAGCTCTTCAAGTTTTAATGAATTATTTTCACGGGATTTTTCCGTAATTGGTTTTTATAGCACCTATTAAATACTTGTTAAGTATTTTTACGCAATGAAGAAATGAGTTCTAAATATTATATCAAAATATTCGTAAAGGACGCAACGTACCTTTATGAATCTATATTTAGAAAAGTTGTATCGTATGGTATGTGCGTGGGTGTTGTTGCTGTCATTCACACATGGCGGGGGCGATGTGCTTTTGTTTTGTTTTTACACGTTTTGTCTTGTTTGTGTAACAATTACTTGGAAAACCTTAGTAGTATATTATAGTAAGGACTTGTTCACTGTAATCTACTACGTATTGTAATATACATAAGTACTATCTATACTATATTAATTTGTAAGTGTTGATAAGTTTATCGCCACATAGAAACTAATGTTATACGTATAGTTCTTTGTGTGTATCTGCAAATTAATAATTATGTTATATGTGGATTAACGTTACATTGAGACGGATGTGTGGTGTTTGAAAATAGGCCAGATGAGTAAATTTTAAGCCCGTCTTTTATATGGGAGAGTTTCTTGTACTTATTCTGTCATTTATAGACAATAAATAACAATAAGTAAGTACACAGGTGAAATTTCTACCAGCAAACTCTAAGTAGAAGACCCGTGCCCAGTAGTGGGACAGTAAAAAGGTTTGAAGTGAAACCCTAAGTAGAGAAAAATGTGGAATGGGTTAATTTGGGTGCAAAGTCATCTATAGAAATGAATTAAGTCCATCAAGGTATCTACTGTAAACCGTTGAGGAGTTCCCTTCACCTTCGTCTTCATCATCAAACCCATATAATGACAGTCACAACACATCTAGGTTTATGGTTCTTATCTAATCATCGAGAAGTTCCCTCGTCTGTTTCGGATCCATCATCAGATTGACTCCAGACCTTTATTTTAAATAGGAGTGCATTTAAATATTCCATGAAAAAATTAACAAAAGCATTAGATTTTCCTACGATTTTCGATGGTTTTCTATTCGATTACGATTTCTCTGGGATACCATCATCAGATGCTGGTTCCCTTATCATGGTACTAGTCTTGGAATATCACCTTTGCAACAAAATAGGAATCATTAAAATCGGTTTATAACCGATGAAATTATCCGTAAACGTACGTAAAAAGCACGTAATTTTCAGGGTTACTCGCGATATTCTTGGGATTCCATCATCAGGTCCTGACATGGTGCCAATGGGACTACCGCAGAAGTTTGATTATTCGAATCAAAAAAATAATTTGAGAATCGGTCTACAAATGGAGGGAAAATCGCTGTACATACATAAAAAATAACCTTTGTCTTTTTTGGAAGTCAGTTTAAAAGGAGAAACTGTCTGACTGATGTAGCAACGCACTAAAACACAATCACAAATATGGATGTAAAAAAGTCCTACATAAAGACAATTGTTATTTATGTGCTTTGAAGGCGCCTTTTAAACCAAAAGCTAATAAATCCTGAATTTATGGTATTACTAGCTACCACCCGTGATTGTAAAAATCCTAATAAAACATATTACTAAAAATATACCTAACATCTAAATTCAGGTAATAAAAAGTGTGCAAAAATTCATCCGTGTCCATCAAGTCCAGACTAAGCGAGTAGCAAACATCTCTATACACCCTCACAAACATTAGAAATATGCCCACAGATCTTTGTGTGAATTGTTGATGTCTCGATACGATCGCTACTCAATACCCGTGAAGGAAAAAGTCTGAAATATTGAGGAAACCGGCAGGTCTAAAAACTAATTATTCGAGGATAGAGTGACATCCACCAACCCGCACTTGCAGCGTATGTAGATTAAGGCCTAAACATTCTTAACACGTGAGATTTTTTAGAGAAGACCCGTGCCCAACAACGGAACACTACAAAGTGTTGAAGTGAGCTAGTATGCGGTCATTTAGTAATGTACTAAATAGAATTCCAGTTTTAACACGGTTGAAAAGTCTCCCGCTCATTCTAATTCTGTTATTCGTACAATCCCAATATTTATTTACTGTGGCAAACTTCCTGATTTAGCTATTTACAAGACCAATAATGCCAATTGATCCACACAGCCCATAAATAAATAACGATAGCTGTTGGTAAATCAGTTTTTAGACCAGAGTTTCGTACGAGCGTCTTGAATTTTATTTCGAAGCATTAAGACGCGGATCATTTATATTTAAAACATTTACAGGGTATTGGGTATTGCGTGCGTTTCCCCTCTATAGAGGTACATGAACAGTTTGTATGGATAAACTGTTCATGTTTGGTGTTTATGCGTAGCATTTATTTGCGTGTGCATTTTTAAAGACGCTTCAACTTTTACATGTGTAGAAGTTGCGTATAACATGTCCCGTGTAAAATGCTCTAAGCATTTACTTCACTACTTCACATTTAAAAAAAAAATTGGCGTCCACCGTCTTTGACAGTGATTCTGCCAACGTCAAGTTGAAAGAGACAGTGCAAAAAGAAAAAAGTTGTACGGTGTGGGCCAAACGCTGACTCAATAAAGTAGGTAGGTATTGGTAGGTAATTCATGAAGAGGTTAAACAGAAAATTAATATTGGGTCAGAATTTATCAACAAACAGAAAATACACAGAATGAACAACTACATAAAACATATAGAAATAGAAATAATATTATAAATGCGAAAGTAAGTGTGTGTGTGTGTGTGAAGGTTTGTTACCGCGTATCTCCATAACCGCTCAACCGATTTTAATGAACTTTGAAATGTAGGTAATGTATACCCTAGAATAGGACATAGGCTAACAATATTTCCAAAAATCATCCCTTAAGAGGGTTAAATAGAGGGGTGAAGTTTGTATGTAACTTTTTATTCCTTGGTCCTATTCATTTAAAATTCGGTACACATAAACCTTAAGAAAAATAATGAGATACGGGTTTTTTATTTTTCCATAATTACCCCTATGAGGTGTGGATAATGAGTTTTAATGGTAAAAATTAAAGTTTCTCTGTATCTGTATAGTCTGAAGTCCGATTCACTCCAAATTCGGCACACATATACCTTAAAAGAAATCATGAAACACGTGTTTTTTATTTTTCCAAAACTACCCCCGGTGGGGGTGTTAAATGAGTTTTTTTGGAAATACTAAATATTCCATAACTGTTTAGTCCTTGGTCCGATTCACTTCAAATTCGGTATAAATAAAGCTTAAAACAAATAATGAAACACGTGTTTTTTATTTTTCCAATTTTTTTTATTTTTATCCTAATATTACGCGGGAGAAGCCTTCGAAATTATTCTGAGTTTGATTTTCTTCAAAGTTGATATCAATACTCCTTCGTGCTTTTTAGCTAAATTACTTTTTATTTTGACACAATGACGTTTGATAACTCAGACCGATTATTAGAATTCGAAATTTAAATTTTATTTCTTCTTAAATATTGAATGAAAAACTTACAATGATCATGGTCTAAGAGACGTAGTATTTTTTAAGAAACCCCTATAGATTTATGGATATACCTATGGGTGCTTGCCGATTTCAAAATGTTGCTTACACGCCTACACTACTGAACTAATTTTGTATGGAGATAGTTCGAGACCCGGGAAAGGATAGTTTTATCCGACTGCGAAAAAAGAGATTAATGGTTTAGCGCGATAACCGACATCCGCGGGCGAAGCCGCGGGCGGAAAACTATATAGAAATATATACACAAAATACATATTGTACGAATTTTTATGATCACTGTCAGAATGAAAGCTGCGCTCGGACGTTTGAGAAACGTTTGAAGTCTTCTTTCAGGAAATGACATTCTCTCACTAAACAATTGCCACTTTATTGTTTTTCTAATTTCGGCCCATGGTTTTGCACGCGTGGTACTTATTGAGATAAAAAGTAGTCATGTCTTAATCCATACAATAATCTATCTCTGTGCCAAATTTCATGCAATTCCGTCCAGTAGATTTTTGTGTGAAAGTGTGACTACATCCAAACATTCATACAGCCATACCTACATTGTTATAAACAAATCAAATCAATCATTTATTGAAAGAAAGAAAGGAGAAAGAAAAACATTTATTTGACACAGAATTAAATTATAAAAAATAAACACATAGAAAAAGAAAATCAAATAGATGTAAAAGAAGAAGAAGAAAAATTAAAAACAAGAGTAAGTGTGATCTATCAGTGTCAAATATGGATATTGCTCAGTAAACGCTGTGAGTGCCTACTAGAGGCGATCCACAGCACTGATTTTCAGCAATGTATTGCGTTCCACAATGTATTTACTGGTAGTAAAAATAAAAAATGAGACCATTATGGACCCTGTCGTCCACAGGAAAACTTAAGATAGTTACCTATTTATATAATTGTTACTAATAAAATCATTTTTTTTCTTCATTTCTTTAAACGTTCGCGGTTATAATATTAATAGGAAGTAGGCCTAGCTTTACGATCACGACTCCGCCCGCGCGTATGTCATTTATTACGCTAAACACTAACCTCTCTTTTTCGCAATAGGATTATAACTATCCTATGTTCTCTGGGTCTCAAACTATCTCCATAACAAATTTCATCCAGATCGGTTCTGTAGTTTTGGTGTGAGGGCGCGATAGACAGAGTTACTTTCGCATTTATAATATTAGTAAGATTTCTAATAGAATCACTTAGTATTTGTGGAAATATGAGTGAAAATGACTCACCGTTGTATAGGTCACTTAATACAGTCATGATGACGTACTTTTGTGTCAGTGACGTGACCGTTTCTCTCGGAAAACTTTTATTATGTACGTTTTTTTACTTTTTTTACTACTATGCAGGTTCTTTTTGTAGCTATTTGTAATCATCTTTATTTAAAAAAATTACGTGTCACGTGGTTTGTCCGCGATGGACTTCTAAACTACTAAACCGATTTCAAATTTTATTTGAATACCGTGTGCAATTTGATCCAACTTGAAAGATAGAATAGCTTAAATCTCAATTTATAGAAGAAATATTATTTTATTGAAAATTATTTATCTACTATTTGCAAGTCAAAATTATCTGTTAGCTCCAAACGATTTTAAGAGATGGTGATATCTGTTAACTGGATTGAGTAAGTATTCAATAGTGTGTTAAAATTTATAGCTATTAAATTTTTTGAGTAAGTAATGCGAATATACCCGAGCGAAGCCGTGGCGGGCCACTAGTTGTACTGGAGCATACTAGAGTTTGGTTTTGAACACAGACAACTAAGTGAACTTAGCGGTAGTTTTGAAATGCAAAATTAAGTGCGGACGCGGTCGGAGCGCATTCTGATAAAACGCTTGTCTGGAACCACTCTAACTGAAAATACCTAGGCATGAGCGCAAATCCTTCGGCTTTTGACGTCTCCCGGGAATATTTATTGGTTTTGTAAATATCAAGTATGAAAGTAATTTGGGTACCTTAGCTTTACTTTTGTTTCTTCTTTTACTATAGTAAATTTGAATGATTCTATGTTTCACTGTTACTTTTTTTCTAATGAAATGTAAATACATAGTTTGATATCTCATAGCCACATTCATTAAGCGGTGAAAAGTTTTGGTAACAGAGTGGTATAAGAGCCGTCTTTAGAACAAAGGCCGAGTTCGATCCCGGGTCGTGCCCCGTAAAGTTTCGCAATTTCGTAAGTATTTTTAGTGTCCTACTGCTGGGTACGGGTCTTCTCTCTACTTTCTTACGAGTTGAGAGAGTTTAGACCTTAATCCACATACGATGGCCAAGTGCAGGTTGACTTACATTTACTTGACTTAATGTCCTATGTCCCCTGGATGGGGCAGAGGGCGTCCACAGTACGTCGCCATCTAGAACGGTCTTGAGCTTCGCGCTTTACTTCGCTCCAGGTCATCCCTATCGCCTTAGCTTCTGCTGTGATAGTCCGTCGCCAGGATTGCTTAGGGCGGCCACGTTTCCGCTTTCCTTGGGGATTCCAGTCGAGAGCTTGCCTCGGTGTGTGATCGGGATCCCTTCGGAGCGTGTGACCGATCCAGTTCCACTTGCGTCGTTTGATCTGCTGGTCGATCGGAGTCTCACCACAGCGTTCCCACAGTTCTACGTTAGAGATCTTCTCGGGCCAGTGTACACCGAGAATACGGCGAAGACAGCGGTTGATAAAGACTTGGAGCCGGCGCGAGATGTCTTTAGTGACCTTCCACGTCTCACATCCGTACAGCAATACGGGTTTTACGTTGGACCGGAATATCTTGAGCTTAACTCTCCTAGTCAGTTTCCGCGATTGCCACACAGGACGGAGTCGTGCGAAGGTTGCCCTCCCTTTGGCGATCCTCGAAGCGATGTCCTCTTCGGTCCCTCCTGTTGCTGACACGACACTACCCAGGCAGGTAAATTCGTGGACTCTATCCACCCTCTCTGTACCAATGAGCAGAGGTAACGAGCTTGTTGCTCCACACCTCATTTCCTGGGTTTTCCGGATGTTAATTTTTAGTCCCGTCTCTAAAGCCTCTCGCCGTAGGTCGTCCAATTTGGCTTGCATGTCAGCGCGTGTGTGGCTCAACAGGCATAAGTCATCGGCATAGTCCAAATCTTCTAATACGTTGGATAGTCCCCACTCTATGCCGCGGCGCTTGCTGTTGGTAGTATTATACATGAGTGCAGGTTGGTGGATGTCAAATGTCCTCTAATGACTAATTATTAGACACGCTGGTGTCCTCACGATGTTTTCCTTCTTCTATTTTTTTTTACTCTGCGATAAGCTGGCGCTATAACTTGCCTGATGTTTAGCAATGATGTATTCTACGATGCAACGCGCCAGCCTAGTATACCGATTCACTCGTGATTATCGGTGAGAAGGTGACAGTGTAATGAGCCTCTATTAAGGTTAGAAACCTTAAAAGAGCAACAATTCCGACCCACCCTCTCTGTATGGTGTCACCAGACATCGCACCCGAAGACGGCAAGGCCGCTTGGCCTATATTTAGCAGAGGCAATAAAACAATTCAAAAAGAAGTGTTGGCACAACCGAGGATCAAACCCGCCACCTTAAATTTAAAAGGCATTGCCGAAACCGTGCGTCTAGTCGCGTTAGTGCGTCTTTCTCTAACTGAACCTTTGTACTAAATTTGGAGGCCCAGTGGTTTGGGCTGTAGGTACCTTGATATGTCAGTCAGTCGGTTTTTCTTTTATATTATCTCTATTATCTTTTTCGCGTATCGCAAAATAAACAAAAGACGAGCGAGCGGTGCGATCTGAGTTTAATTAAAGTAAATTCAATTAAAATGTTATAGGCCTCGGGACAGAACAGAACACCTTTTTGTAAATGATAAATACACACTTGAAACTTCTCGAGCGGTTTCCATTTGGCTTTAAGCTCTCGTTCTGAAATAACGAAGCAAGGAATGTTTGGATACAACATATATATTTTTTAATAACTTGATAACATTAAAACTTTTTGACCAAATCAACAAAAGTGAAAAAATGATAATAATATTTTTACGTAGACACAGCGTCATCTAGTCCCAAATTAAGGAACTAGTATAATAATAATAATAATAATAATATTAACACACACGGTCATCTGATCCCAAACCACGCAGAGCATGTACTATGGAAACCAGATAACTAGTAATATACTACTACTTTTCTTTTACGGAGACATACTTAAATATATATAGGTAACACCCATACGCAAGACAAAAAGACATGTTCATCACACAAAAGTTTCTCTTGGGTAGGAATTGAACCCACGACCCAAAAAAGCAAACATCTTACCGACCACGCCACCGCGGCACCGGCGCGGCGCGTCAATATATTACATTACTAGTTTTCCGCCCGCGGCTTCGCCCGCGGATATCGGTTATCGCGCTAAACCATTAATCTCTTTTTTCGCAGTCGGATAAAACTATCCTTTCCCGGGTCTCGAACTATCTCCATACAAAATTAGTTCAGTAGTGTAGGAGTGTAAGCAACATTTTGAAATCGGCACGCCGCCGCGCCCCCTGTATATCCATACATTAATAGGTGTATCTTAAAAAATACTACGGCTCTTAGAACATACTTATAAGAAGAAATAAAATTTAAATTTCGAATTCTATTCATCGTGAGTTATCAAACATGTCATTGTGTCAAAATAAAGAGTAATTTAAATCAAAAGTACGAAAGAGTATTGATATCAACTTCGAAGAAAATCGCACTCAGAATAATTTCTCAGGCTTCGCCCGCATCGTATTAGGTTCAAAATAAAAAAAATGGAAAAATAAAAAACACGTGTTTCATTATTTGTTTTAAGCTTTATTTTTACCGAATTTGAAGTGAATCGGACCACAGACTAAACAGTTCTGGAATATTTAATTTTTCCAAGAAAGCTCATTTTACACTCCCTCTGGGGGTAGTTTTGGTAAAATAAAAAAAAACACGTGTTTCATAATTTTCTTTGAGGTATATGTGTGCCAAATTTCGAGTGAATCGAACTTGAGACTATACAGATCCAGGGAAACTTAAATTTTTACCAATAAAACTCATTTTTCACACTTCATGGGGGTAATTATGAAAAAATAAAAAACCCGTATCTCATTATTTGTCTTAAAGTTTATGTGTACCGGATTTTAATTGAATAGGACAAAGGTATAAAAAGTTGCGATTTTTGAAAATATTATTAGCCTATGTCCGACTCTAGGGTATACACTACCTACATTTCAAATGTCAATAAAATCGGTAGAGCGGTTATGGAGATACGCGGTAACAAACCTTCACACACACACACACACACACTTTCGCATTTATAATATTATAGTAGGATAACTACAATTTACTATTTTTTTATTATGCTCGATTGTAAGAAGCCCTTGAATAACAATATTATTGTTACCAGTAAACATGATAAAATCCGGCTTTAAGGACTATCGTACTAATCAAGGGCATGGGACTTAAGAATAAGAAAAACATTTATTTACATCATAAGGGTTATGTTTATTTTTATAAATACTTGCATACGTTACATACGTAAAGATAAATTACACCCAAACACAGGACAAACAATCATGCTCATCAAACTAAGATTTGTCCTGGGTGGGAAACGTCTCACGACCTTTGGCTTAGCTGTTCGAGCCACTAAGAATTACGCCAGTAATAATATATATATTGAAATAAAAAAACTGCTTAAACATTTGAATTTACTATGGGAGTGTCGATTAATTGCGTTAGGCAGTTAAGTGGGGAAGGTAGTTTACCCAAATCTCACGTTAGAGAAGAGGTGGTTCTTGGCGACTAATACCTAATTTTTATTTCCGCAAAAAATAAAGTAGAGTTACAAAAACATTAAGTTAAAACTAGGTCTAATATAAAAACTTTTTTTTTGGTCCAATGAATGAAAGTAAAAATACTTGGCGCTAAAGCTACGAAAATCTCGTAGCAATCTCGTAGTTCTCGTAGTATCGTAGCTCGATGCTACGAAATGACAATATTCTACGGCTCATGTAGGACCTACTAACAGCCAATAGTAAGTCAGTACACTATAAAAATAAAGTATACTCAACTAGCTTCCACCCACGGCTTCTTCCACGTGGTACTTATTGGGATGAAAAGAAGCCTATGTATTAATACAGACTGTAATCTGTCTCTGTGCCAAATTTTAACTAATACCCTCCAGTAGTATTTGCGTAAAAGATACATCCATCCATCCACGCATCCTTAAAATCTTACAAACCCATGTTATAATATTAGCAGTATAAGAATGAGAACAAAAAATCACGTTCAAACAAATCAGTCCACTTTATAAAATTTATTTCCATTTCTGTTTTATGGAAATGAAACGGCAAAAACAATAGTATAATTAATAGGTAACTGTCATCTGAGTGTTGATTGTACTCTCAATAAAATTGAATGGGAATATTTAAATTCGTAGAACTGGGCTGAGATAATAGTGGTATCCAGATAAATACAATAACGGAATAGGGTATACAATTTGATACTTGTACACACGTGTAGTTTACACTACAAAAATCCAACAATGAAAGTTATTTTTTATTTTTGTTTTTTTCTGCTCACTTTTCATTTGATGTATGTTTTGCTAGGTGCTTGTATGTAAATGTATGTGCTTGCTTTTTAAACTCATACTTATGTATAGCATCACGCCTGTATTACCCGAAGATGTAGGCAGAGGTGAATATCACCCACTTTTTACCGGCTATGTTTAGGACCCACACGTAAGGTGACGAGGCAAACTTCAAGCAACAATTAAGACTTTAGAAGTCTTTTTGCTCGACTCGGGGATCGAACCAGGGAACACGCTTACCTCTGGTCACTGGACAACCGAGGCAGTTAAAGTTGGTTTTGATGTTGATGGCTTAACAGTAATTCCATCAAAATCGGTGTAATAGTTTAGCTGTGACAGTAAGATAATTATTAATATAACATATTAGTTATTATGAATTAGTAGTACATTATCTGTGGTAGGTATGAATGCATTCATTAGATGTTGCTTGTCCCAGCTTCGTCCGGGTGCTGTACGTACTCGTGTTTTTAGCGATATGAAAAATTATCCTATATAATCATTCGGTGAAGCAGTTTCAGAGAAGTTTTGTTACAAATATTTTTAGTTAAAAAAAATGTTTGCCTACCTCTAAAGTAGATCAGTTTATAACAATGTAATTGATTAGTTGGATCCTTTACATTATAAATGTAGTATTTATATAAACTGAGGTGGAGAATATTATACATAAATTCACTTGCTTCTGAGGCCGACCCTCATCTGAATTCTGATTATACTCACACTGGATGTTAGGGTCCGATGATATCGTAGAAGTTGCCGAGGGGACCTTGACCCAAACTCGCCTAAATAGGATGTAGCACAGAACTTATTTGCAAACAATTTACCCATTGTAAGTTTATATTCGATAAAAATATCAAAATTACTATAACTACTATAAAATATACTATACTATAAAATTAGTTGAACGGAACTCATATGTATTTATTTAGCTGAATATCTGTAGGTGATGAAATGTATTGTTATTGTTTTGTATTTTGAACCTTATGACCATTACAAAATGCACAGTATCACATAACAGCGGCGCATGACGGTAGAAATCAGGGTTGCGAAACTTCAAACGCCTGCAAGCGGTTTTCATTGCTGACACCTGCCATTTAATGAAAATTAAGCCCAGTGAAGTGAAGTGGGCATTTCATGCTCTGTATTGGAATTTCATTTGATTCCAAGATGTTTTAACAATAGAATCAACAAAGAATTATTTACTGGTAATATAAAGTGGAAATATTATTGAATTGTATTTACATTTTCATCGTATTGTCAAGGAAGTTCTATGTTTTCAGCGAGTTTATTATTATGAACGTACCTTCTCGTATGTTTGTAAATTTCTTTATTACCAATTGTCTTCCAAACAATTGAATGGTTTTCGACAAGTACAGTATCATAAGGTTTTTCTCAAAAATCCAGTGTTACGAAAAAATGCTATGTTTAAAAAAACAGTAAGGCAGATTTTTTGCTAAATTGTACGTTATTAATATTTTTTTAGTAAAAATAAAGGATTTTGAAATGCGATTACAAATATATATAATAATAATAATAATAATAATATAGTGGGACATTAACACACACGGTCATCTGATTCCAAACTAAGCAGAGCTTGTACTATGGAAACCAGATAACTGGTAATATACTACATATAATACTTTTCTTTTGTAAATATATACTTAAATATAGATAATTACACCCAGACACAAGACAAACAGACATATTTAAACAAATGTTTGTCTCGGTTGGGAATCGAACCCACGACCTGCGGCGTGAAAAGCAAGTATCAAGTATATTTAAGTTATGTATTACATTACCATTAGGAATAGGTACCTAAGCATTTTTAAAATGTATTGCAATATTATTTTTGGTTTTTAAATTATAACTGCTTGTCGCTTGATGTTATTAAATATAATTCTTGTTAATAGTTTTTGCTACGGATAGAACTCCGTAGCAAAAACTATTAACAATAATTATTAAAGTAGAGGGCGTTTGACAGAGAAAATTTACGTTACATTTTATCTAATTTCCACGCCCATTTCTCCTTTACCTGAGTTTTAAAAAGAATTCTTAGAATAATTTGTGTTTCGCAAGCGACTGCAATTCAAAAGAAATTTATTAAATAATTTTTAATTGAAAGCACAATTCAGCGAAGCAGACTCAATAAAGAGTAATTTAATATTTTATCAATATTTACACGTTATTATCTTTTGTCAGAACTAAGCTGGATATTTTAATTACAACTGCTGAAAGTGTGGTCCATGTAGTACAAGGGACGTAACCTCTTTTTAAAATAATACCTAAATACATGTCTGAAACATTGCGTGTGGTTTCCTTTTATCTAACTAATATACCAAACTTTGTTTTATTTTTAGATTTATTTCGAAAGTGTTGCGTTTGCAAGTGGGTCTTGCTGGAATAATGTAGATTGTATTTATTGGATAATATTCATAATTGTAGATGATCTATTTATTGTTGTTTATATTTAATCATGTAATGTAAGTAAAATTGTAAACGATAATAATAATTGTTAGCTAATTTACATAGCAGGGACATATTTATTGAAAAAAAAACGGCTTAGCATAATTAATGTTTTATTTTAGTAGGCTCACTCACCAAAAGGCAGCCACACGAAATTTAAATATGTATTTAGCACTTAAAAAAAGCGTTATGTCCCTAGGACTTTTATGCAAAGACAGACATGGCAAGGAGGTTGGCTCTGAGCCAGACTTTCTATCTCGAATTTTAAACCTCCAGTTTACCAAGACACACTGTACACCCCCAACAACGTGTGTTTTGGACGACTGTGTGTGCATTTTAATACGAAGAGAGGTGTCACACGATGCTGGGTGAGCAGTGCTATTTCTAGCTGTTGTTTTCTTCATTAGAATGTAGGCTTGAATCTGCTGTTACGGTTTGCCTGATTACTATTTGTTTAGTGCCTTTTTAGAGAAACTGTAAAGCTATGGAACTTATACCTGTATACCTTTTTGCTTTACTAGAATAAGTAGTAGATACCTAAGTACTATCACGGAGTCACGATTATAGAGTTATTTTAAATTCTGAAATAGGCTTGACTACAACATGCCTGATGCTAAGCAATGATGTAGTCTATGATAAGGCGCGCATACCCAATATACTCTGGACTGGCCATTGAATTGGGCTGTTGGCGTAGTGGTTAGTGACCCCGACTAAGCTGATAGTCGTGGATTCCATGTGATGAGCGCGATTGATTGTTGTGTCTGGGTGTAAGTTATCTGTAATATGTATCTATGAAGTATATCCATTCCTAGTACCTTCTATGATAACCCCCGTATTCATAAACGTCTTATAAGCTCATCATAATTCGTTTGTCTTTGTCTGTCATATTGACATTTATACTAGTGAGAAAGAAATAAAGTCCAATTTAACGAAAGAGTTTTTTATGATTTTCATGAATAAGACCGTAACCATAACTATATATTCACAAAAAGACTAATAAAAGGTAATTAAGTACCTACGAATTTCAATACCTTGTCTTCATCCCTATTGCATTATTACCTTTTTGTTGTACATATAAATTATGAATAGATATTATTTAGTGCCTAGGTAGGATTTAGGCACCTGACTGCCACGGTCTGAGAGGTGAGCGTGTTCACTTAAAGTCCCGGGTCGGGAAAAGTGCTTAGTCTTAAACCTCACCATGTATCACCAAGGGGGAGGGGAGGAGGTTAAATAAAAAAAAAAATGATCACGTGATTAATGGACAGCCCCTTAGAGGAAGTCTGCCACTCAACGCACGACATGCACTCGACATCATAATGTCAATTTCTCAAAAAAAATCGGGTTCCTGAATAGACTCGGTCAAAATTATGTTGCATAGAGATGAGTTTAAGCTGTAGTAGTTGTTTGATAGTGTGTAATAGGTAATTACACAGAACAGCTAATCGCCCCCAGCCCTTGGGGTGGAGGATTATGCCGTTCTGTGAGTAATTCTATCGCAACAGAAATCTACTTAAAATCAAATTGCAGTACTCGTCAGTCCCTAACTAAATAAATGAGCACGAAATTGGTTTTAAAAACTCGTCTGACCTAAGAAATAACTCTCAACTTTAAATGAGGTATGGTACCTATGAAATATGGTATCTTTGTATGTAGGATAATTTAGAGCGTGACTCTGAAAGTTATGAGATACATGATAAATATATTCACGCATACACGTAGCGCCATCTAGTCCCAAAATAAGCAATTATATTTGCTTGTGTTATGAGTAGATGCTTAAATTTTTAAATATGTTGGCACATCTACTTCTCAATGCATCGGCTGTCATTTTATACTGTCATCGCGTCCGTCTTTGAAGTAACCTGTCACTCGAGAATGTCATTATGAACGAACGAATGAACACCGAGCGCGGGTGAAGCGGACATCTTAGAATGGCTGACATTGCGTGTTGAACCGTTTTGGCGTACGGTAGTGCAGATGCAATAACGTGCTCGGTGAACGTTACTATTTAATCCAACGTAATCTTAACGATCTGTAATTACCTGTTAGAATTCATGATTGTGCTATCGAGAGATGGGAGTGAAGTGATATTTGCCGTAGTTATTTTATTGAAATACCGTCTTCTTACCCTGTTATTCACGCCTACCTAGAGTTGTCTGCTAATCTTGATATTTTTTAGTCTAAAAAAAACCTTCGAAAGCCTTCAAATATGATACTTAGTGATAATTATTTTGATTGTTTGTTTTGCCAAAGCAGACTTGATCGAGTGTTCTAAGCATGGAAAGTCTGCCAGAGGGTGTGTCAAAATTTTAGCTATTAATTTTTTTGTCTAATACCGATGTCTACCCGTGCGAAGCCGGGGCGAGCAACTAGTACATAATATAGATAAAATACACACAGACACAGAACAAGCAAATTCTATTGGTAAAAAAAGTTTATAGTACTAATTAAATCCGGTCCCTGTAACGCCGCGCCTGTAAGCCCGCGTTTGACTTACCTAAGTCTAATGCATATGTTTGTTTCAGACCTACCGCCCGAAATATGCATAGAAGACTCACAAAGCGACATCCCATCTGCACCAATTACCAGTGAGTATCAAAAAAACTAACCCGGTTACAATCGTTACAAAACCTGTGCTAAAACACAAAACCACTGAGCGCTTTGCTAAATGTACTTTGTTCTAACATACCCGAGAACTAACAGGTGAAATGAACAACAAAAGTTACTGTATTGGAACACACGAGTGCTTCGTACTTCGATATTAAGTACTTTTCTAACCAAGCGGAGTAGATATATTTCAATTTGTTATATGGATGGATTACTTTCTAACAAATTCAAAGGTTATTAGCGAGTGTACTTGGTAAGTAGGTATTTATTTGTTACTAGCTGCCTCAGGAAACTTTGTATCGCATATTTCTTACCTTCTATACCTTCCATAGACTTGTATGAGTACTTTATCACCAAAAACAGCCAAATAAATTCAACCGTTTGCCAGTTTCAGCAATACAAACATCCGTCAATAATAAATAATAATTCATTTTTTTATATATAGCACAGATAATATAATATATAGAGAAGATTAGCTGCCCCCGCGAATATCTTACCACGTATTTACAACCTTTCCTTAGGCTCCCATCGGTTTAACCGTTCCCTAGTTTCAGCGTTACAAACATCCGTGAATTATTTTTTTAAATAGAGATGTAGAGACTATCTTCACTTTACGGAGGCGGTCCTACGGTGGAAGTCCTTTCATTTGAATTAAACTCCCGAAGTATGTACTTAGAAACGATTCCTGTGCCATGACCATTCGCGATTCGATTACATTACGCCTTGTAACACCTAGTCAGTTACCACCCACCTTAAAGGTCGAGCTGAGCCGACACCGAGCTGTCCACGCGCGCGCTTTTCGCGATGGACACAGTTTTCATTGAAGCACTTGTACATTCGGCTATGTCTCGATCGAGCCGACAGCGCGCGGACACCGCGCAAACTGCTTGCGCTTAATTTAAAACATATTTTTTTGTCTGGTGGGAATGACCTTAAAAAGGTCTGAATGTCGGTTATGGTGATCCTACTATCAACTGCACCGTATGCTTCTTTGTCAACTTGGTAGTAGTAAAGTAATAAAGTTTGTAAGTAGGTACTTTAAATACAGGAAATAGTAGTACCTACTGTAGTCTCTTCAGGCCTTTTCACGTAACTAACAGTCACTGGCTGGTTCGTGCCAAATTACTTCGGTACGACATTTGTAGTTTCCTACATCACAAACAATGATATCAATTACTGATAAAGAATCTCAATTGTAAGCAATTGACCCCGTAACGATATGAAATTAAAGCCTTATTTTTCGGTTATTTCAGATTGGTAAGCTATTGAGTACTTCATACTTGTTAAATATTTTCGTATATACAGTAATTACGGTAGACTTGCAGCGATTTGTTTTTAATAATATAGATTACTAGCGGCCCGCCCCAGCTTCGCCCGGGTAGCTTCAGCCCACTCAACAATTTACAAAAAATGTGACAAAAAAAGAACCTCTCAACCAATTTTGTGCAAACTTCACATAAACCATCTACTAAATAGTCCGAACAATGCCTAAACAGGTAAGCCCGTCACCTTGTTTTGAATAGGTAAGCACGTTTTTGAGTTATAAAATTACGAAAAAAATCGGCATTGATTTTTATATATATACTAGCGGACCCCGCAGTCGTCCTGCCCAGTAAAGTAGTGCCACCTACCGGGTCCGAAAATAGATTACGACCGAGTCTCATACCTACCGAATCGGTCAAGCCGTTTCTGAGGAGGTTGTTTTTTTTATTTTTCTTTGCGTAAGAACCATCCCCGTACTTCAAGGAACATTCTAAAAAAAGAATTAGCATAATCGGTTCAGCCGTTCTCGAGTTATGCGGTTACCAACACATTTTGCGATTCATTTTTATAATATCTGCTCGGTATTTTTTTTTAAATGATATTTTCTAAATATTATTCCTAGGTAGATCGATTTATCGCCCCCGAAACCCCTTTATACTAAATTTTATGAAAATCGTTGGAGCCGATTCCGAGATTCCAATTATATACAAGAATTGCTCATTTAAAGATATAAGATTTCAGATATAGTTTAGGTATATAGTATTTAAACTTAGTCATATTTAAAACAAACAGCACAAAAGCGCATTTATCGGAAATTAGTATGTGAAATCAACAAATTTTGCTACTTACAAGAAAAAGTTAATTTAGTCAATAATAATTATAATTGTTGCGCAGTCATAATGATGTTTCTTACCTAAGTCACCTTTGTCTTTGAGAGTGTAGGTACCTTTTATCTGGATCCCAACGCATGGGCCCTGGGTAGTGCAAAACAGGTTACAATAAACTGGTGGTTAGGCCGTGGTTAGTGACCACCCACCAGACAAAGCCGCACCACTAAGCGGCCAAGCTGTGTTCCGGTGCGATGTCTGGTAACACCATTCAAGAGGGTGGGTCGGTATTATTGCTTCTAAATAGTTACTAAACATATCGAGTCTCATTCTACTGCTATCGTTTGACCGCAAATCATTCGTAATAACGAGTGAATTCGCAAGAGCAAACTTATTCCAGAATAAAATAAATGATCCAGGAAAATAAAAAGTTATTCTATGAAGTATTATCAGTACTTAACCGCTAGATGCGCTTCAACGGATTTCATAGAAAACTGTATCCGACAGCCTGGACTCTTAAAGTATGAACGTGTGCAATGATGTGGATCTGTTCATCGATAACGGCTCACTAAGCACATTGCCGATGTCACTGCACTAATCCTAAACTTACCATCATTTGAACCATTTATTATTAATCGTTCAATTTTCAATCGACTTTAAAAGATTCTTAATTCAACTGTACCTATGTTTATTTTTTTTATTTTTTTTGTATTCATGTAGAGACGCTTCGTACCTACTGCAGAGCTGTCATTTGGCATTGTTGTTGGAACATATCAAGAGCGCTGATGAAGTTATAAAATTATGGTAATCAACTGGTGGTAGGTTGCGGCCGTGGTTAGTGACCACCCACCAGACAAAGCCGCACCGCCAAGCGGCTTTGCCGTGTTCCGGTGCGATGTCTAGTGACGCCATTAATGAAGGTGGGTCGGGATTGTTGCTCTTGTAAGGTATCTAACCATATAGAGCCTCATTCCACTGCCACCTTCTAATCAAAAATCATTCGTTATCGCGAGTGAATCGGTATACTGGGCGGGCATCGTAAACTGCATCTTGGCTTAGCATCAGGCAAGTTGTGGTCAAGCGCAAGCCTACTTCACAATAAAAAAATAATAAATTTTGATAAAACAAGTTTACTTAAATACATAAAACGGGGGTGAATTTGTGTTGCCCTGCCCCGTCATGTTATATATCGTTAGATAGCTTATAATTAGTGTCTGATTCAGGGTTCCATTTACGAAATATTAAGCCGTAACCTTAGTTAGTCATGTTTTTAGAAATTTTAAAAAAGCTTTTTATTTCAACTACAGTTTGGAATTTTTCTTGATACTCTTAACTTATTTTTTTTTCATTTTACCTCTGTACCGGCACTAGCTTGCAAAAAGGTTTCATTCCAATTTTAAAAATTACTGGCTGATACGCAACAAACTTTGGACAGGATGCCATATAAATTTATTTTTCATTTGTTCTCTAATGGCCTGCTGTCAATGTTTTTGAACAAAACTACCAGCATTTATAGAAGCAAAAGAGGATTTATTTAAAAAGGTTCATATATTTTAAACCTTATCTCCCAACTACAAAATTAACTCTGTATAGGTTGTTACCAAGCAAAGATACTAAACATATTTTTGAAACCTTGTTCAGTTTCAACGGCCTCTGTGGTCCATTGGTGAGTGTGTTCGTTTAATAACTGCGAGGTCCGAGTTCGATTTCCGGGTGGAGCATAGAGACTTCTAATATACTTAGAGAAACTTAGTTGCAACTCGAAGTTTGGAATTGTGTCTGATGAACGGCAATAGGCTCGCCCCCTATTACGTACCTATGGGTCCAAATCGTAACCGACGAAAAGTGGGTAATACGGGCGTGGTGGGCGGGACGCTATGTTTTGCTATGTTAGTTTTAAATTAAGACACCACTTCAGCCCTCGTTAGTCCGCCACTAACACGGCATCTTTACCAATTCTAAAATGTCTACCCGCTCACGATTCGTTTGAAATTTTCATAAAAATAAATAAAATAAGATTCAATGTTATCAGCTTCATCGACATTTCATTGGGTATTGCCGGACAGTTGGCATTCGGTAGAGCTTTTCCCAATGGTTTGATTTATTTAATCGGTAAGGAAAACCAACGCTATATAACAAACAGAAAGAGTATTTAAAAGGTTTTCACATATAGCAGTTAATTAATACTATAATTTTTTATAACACTTGCAAGCAAATACGAAAAACCTGTTAGAGTCAATAATAACAAAGAAAAAATTGTATGTACATAATAGAAAGTCGTGTTAGTTCCACTATTTATAACTGAAAATGGCACAATCGATTTGGTTGAAAATTGGTGGGGAGGAAATCAGGTGTAAACGTAGGATAGATATTATCCCGTTCCCGTGGGACGTCACATTAAACGATGATGACGAGAAATCTACCTTGTTCTATTACCTATTTAAGTACTTTTTTGCCGTGTCGAAATTCTTTTAGGGTTCCCCTCGCCCTGTGGGGTTGCAGGGCAAAAGTATATGAGACTCCCAAATGGTACCCACTAATACCCCCGGGTGTTTTGTAGCGCATTAATACCAGGGGGTCACAGGAACTACCTGTGACACAACCGCGACCATAACTTAAGCCGTGACAAGAGTGTTTAAACATATATTTTGTTTTGACTAGTTTGATCCCCTTTGAAATTAAATCTAAGATTAATAACCCCTAGTTTTCACCAACAAAAATTAAACATGCAATGTAGCGAAACTTGTAACAGGAAATAAATCACTTAATGTTTTATTGAGTTTAAGTTGGCACTCAAGAAAACAATGTAAAAACTTTAACAGATTTTAGAATTTTACGTTGGCTGTGTTATCACTGATCAAAAATATAATCTTTGACATGTTTGTCTATTGTTCTGTTAAATTCTGTTAAAATTTACCTCGCAACTTGTATGACAACCGGTTTATTATTGTTTTCCAAGAGGGCTGGAATACATCTTGTTCAGTAAGCAAGTATCTAATCACTAGTGACCCTTTAACTGCCTGTCAATTGTTGTGCCTGTAGCGTTTGACCTTAAATTTAGGAATTAAAAAAATATCGATATTTACAACAAATAAAAAAGAAAATAAAAAAAACTTGAGAGGTGTCAAGGGACACCGGGAGGGAACGAAGTTCCTTTTGATTAATTAGTGAAGGAATTGTAATATTTTTTTTTAAGTTATAATAATATTTTTTTTTTGTATCGAGAGAGAGAGAGAGAGAGAGAGAGAGAGAGAGAGAGAGAGAGAGAGAGAGAGAGAAACATGCGCACGCTGCACAGCTTACAATAGCTTAGGTACTATAGCAAAAAGTGTCGTGACAACTTTTCGTAAGAATTTTTTGCGTCTAGCCCCCTTTCACAACGCGCGATAAGGAACTTCGTTCCAAAAATTAATAGGTAGAATGAAAATGGGACAAAAAATTATGCATGTTTTTTGTCACTTATGTACCTACTTTACTGTTAAATGGGCGCTGTGTAAACAACACATTTGCTGCGTATACCTATGAACGGGCGTTTAAAAGGAACTTATGAGGAAGAAACTTATACTTGATAGTACCTACCTATGTGTAGTATCGCCAAACAACAAAAAAGTCTTTCATTAAGTTGCGAAATTTACTGACGGAGTTATCGAGAAACATGCAGCTTATGAAGTTTGATTATAAACATGTGTAGATTAATGTCTAGACTGTAAAACGTCAAACAAGTTTCAGTTCAATAAGTTTTACGACAGTGGAAACACGGCTCGATACATTGACGGAAAACAATGTCTCTAGCATGCTATTATGTGAATGTTTCGCCAGTGAAAACTCACGGTAAGACAAACTGAATCGTAGCAATTTGTTCCTATAATTTAGTTTGTTTTACCGTCACTTACGATAGCAATAGATAGGTTTATGTCCAATTCCATTTTGTCGAATGCAGTGCAACTGTGTTATTTGTGGAGAAGTAGACAACTAAGGATGACGTTGAAGTTTGTACGGTGCACAAAGTGCTTTACTACACTTAATGCTTGTGTGACCTACAACGAGGAATTAGGCCAGATGTCAGACATATACGTCTCAACTTGGCACAAAGAAATACGAAATAGAAAATATTTACTCGCTAGACCAAGTCCATTTTTAACCTCCGGCGAACGAGGGAGTAATATGTTTGACATGTGCATATCTCTGCACAAGTTTGAGCCGCTTGTAAGTGAACTAGCCTTGCATACAAACTCTACCTACACTTTGAGTTCCTTAACTCTCAGAATCCAATGAATCGGGGTTAACTGACATGATGGATAAAGGTTGGTAAGAAAGTTTGTCTCGGGTTGTTTTCGGTTTATGAGGTTTATCACATGGAAAACTGGCACTGGAAAGCTATAATAGGTATAGATATGTCTTCCCTAGTGATTTCCATATAGAGGTGGTTTTGCGTTGGAGGTCTAACATTTTCACTTACCTACATTTTAAAAAAGTTCTTATTCTTTAGAGAAATAATCGAAAGGAGGCCACTGATCTCAAATATCAGCCAAGAGGTATTAGGTTTCAAAAAGGTTTCAATTCATTAAATAATGCTGGCCAGAACCTACACATAAATTTTTTCAAACAGCCATATTATCTTTTTCAAATTTTTCCTTTTTCAATTACACTGTATTTTTTTTAAATGAAGGTACCAGTACTCTTGTTTTTGCAAAAGAGGATAAAATTTATTCAAAAAAGGTTGTATAGGTTTTTAAATTTCATTAAGTATTTTTTATATTTCAATACGTAACTTTTAATGTTTTGTTTGATCTAGTGTTTAATGGTACGATAGTTTATCTTGTCTACGGTTTTAATAAAGGCTTAAAAATATGATAAATTACCCAAATATTGCTCATCTAGGAGCCAATCTTCTGACAGAACAATTTTAAAACGAAAATTATTCTAATCATTCTGCATAAAAGTGGTCTTACAAAAATATGCATGAAATTTCGAAAGTGTACTAAAATAACTATCTTTTGGTGTAGGCGAAGAGAGTGACACAGCGGAAACAGAAGGTCGACTGTCGTGCGAAAACTCACCCCTGCGACAGCGGAGAGGAGGCATATTAAAAGGGGGCCGACTTTGGAAATCTTTGGACACCGATAAAGACGCCAATGAACAGGTTATTGAATTTTTATCAAAATGCCTTCTTTGGTCCTTGTTATTAATTTTATTTACTCAAACTCACGTAAATATTTATTTACGTGAGTAGGTGCCAATGTAAAGTGGGCAGGCACGTAACTACATTTATGTACCTACATATTATGTATGTTCGCAAGTTAATGAAAGCATGTTTGAATATTTGCCAATTATACTTGTTTATTAAGTAAACATTTTGTAACTCGTTGAGTATATTGACAATTTAACGATTTACCGTAGAGACTTTTCGGCTCTGAAATACACCAGGCATTTCTTTTAATATTGTGAAACTGATAATAATTGGTAACCTAGAATACAAATAAGTTTTATTGCGAATATAGCTAAGTACAAATTTGGTGTATAATAAAATTAAGTCTCTCTACATTCCACCCAAATTAAAAAAATCACATCAATTATAATTCAGGAATTTAATAACTACTAATATAGTTATAAACTACCTAATATTAATTTTATGTTGTAAATATTAAAAATATATTGATTCTCTAAAAGTATATTGATACAACAACAGACCGATGATCAACGTTCCACAACTACGGCAAGCGACGAAGACGGGTCTATAACACCACGATCCGTCCGATTCCTAGACAGGCCAAAAGATTCAGAGGAAGAAACTACGCAAAAGAAAGACTTCGATGCCCATCAAATAATATCCGATAGCGAAACGTCTGCACAGAAGGAATGCAGTACAAATACGACGCACAGGTAAGAATAGAATTTTATTCGCAACAAGTTATAAATGCTTGAGTCTCGACTTTCCGTTGAATAGGTCGGAAAATTGTTGACTTTTCCATTTGTGTTAACCTTTTATGATGTTTTAAAAGTAAACGTAGGGTAGTAGTATTCGCGGACCGCAACGCTCGCTATACATTGAAATACGGACATATTTATTGCTGTTTCGCATCTTAGGACAAGGTTGCACATTATTTTAGGACATAAAATAGCGTTACGTATACGCTAGTGCGCAATACATTTTTGTACATAACCGCGTGGCGTGGCGGCACGCATAACGCAGTTTATACAATTTTATTACGTGCAAGTTTGTTCATAGCAAAGTAGTTATTCATTCTGTAATTCTGAATGTCCCCCTGAAGGTCGACCATTGGGGGCTGAGTCACCTTCGTCCGCGAGTGTACACCTTTAATTAAATCCCCACACGTGGTCCCCGGGTGATGCAAATCAGGCGACAATCAACTGGTGATAGGCTTTGGCCGTGGTTAGTGATCACCCAACAGACAAAGCCGCACCGCTCAGCGGCCTTGCCATGTTCCGGTGCGATGTCTGGTGACACCATGCAGAGAGGGTAGGTCTGAATTGTAGCTCCTATAACGTTTCTAACCATATGGAGGCTCATTCTAATGCCACCTTCTTACCGATAGTCATTCGTAAACACGAGTGAATCGGTATACTAGGTTGGCGCGTCCCATTGTAGACAACAACATTGCTTTACATAAGGCAAGTTGTAGTCAAGCGCCAGCCTATCGCAGAATAAAAATTAAAAAATGGATAGGATTTCTTTACGGTACAATCCTTCCCCATTCTCACAATGCCAAGCCAACGGAGTCTCTGTGCTTTTTCTTCTCCAATGATGTTCGAAAAAGCCACAAGGTCTTCAATTTCGCCATCATGCAATATTAAACTTCTTTATGACCTATGTCATCGTACGTGGCACGTTGGTTTTGCCTATTTCCTGTATTAAACGGTAACCTGCTCCCTATCTCTCAGCGGTTTACCAACTACCACGTGTTGCGTTGCGGCTAACTCTGAATAGGGTACAATATAGACGACTGCAAACCAATATTATTGCGTTTAATGCATAACGTATTTTAAAAACGTAGGTATCAGTACCTACACATTTCGTTAAAATTAATTTAGTATTTTATTACATGCTTAAGTACGTAGGTATCTCTATAAGCAGGGTTTTTACCTACGTATAATTAGTATTATAAAGCCTACCTATTAAAGCGCTATATAACTGTATAATCTTGATAACATGTACCTATATACGAAAAAATAAATAAGTATGTGTTTAGGTACGTTTAAACGGCTACTAATATTAATATAAAGCGAATGTTTGTATGGAGTTGTGGATGTGTAGATATTTATAACTCATTCACGAAAAACTACTCGAAGGACGGATGAAACTGGCACAGAGATATTTTATAGTCTGGAATAGCACCTATGTTACTTTTTACCTCATCCACAAATAATAACTCTCAGCCTTATGCTGCTAACCACGAGCGATTTTGTGACCGAATCAACGCACGGCCTGGAGTTTCACAAAATCGGTCATAAAAATTTGTAGAAAAATCATGTGTCACTTTACAGCGGCAGCTGCGTTTATGTAAAAAAAATAATTACGCAAATGCCGTAGAGTAATAGTAAATCATTTATTTCATCATCAACATCATCATCATCTTTTGAACTAAACAGTTGTACAACGCACTAAGTTAAGTTACCATTGTATGGCGGCGGCACTAGATTTTATCCAAAAATCCTGAATCCCTTGTATAAGTGACAGCGCAGCATTGAGCGTTATTTCCGGCTTAGTGAATAATTTTGTTATACGGTCTTGTAGTTCTTTCGCAAGATTAGATCTCATAACAAATACCTTTACTCTGCCCTCCCACGGCTGATGTTGCAGCGATGTTGATGACCAATTTTGTGAACGACTTAACTCGTGTGTCTTGAGTTGGTCACAGAATCGCTGAAAATATCCTTGGGCGGGCAGAGTAAAACTAAGAGTTTATAATACACCTTGTACAATTTTGTGTAGATTGGAGACACCGTTAATACTGTCAAACAACACACCGAAAGTCAACTCAGCGGTACAACAACTGTTCAACAGTGGTCGACCGCCACCGCCGGCGATAGAGCCTCAGCTAGTCACTTCCGAAACACTAAGGTAACTATGTCCCCTGACTACGTTGACTCTTACCACGAATCAGTAAAACAAAATCAAACTGCTCTGCTTTGGTAACGATTTAAACCCCTAATGAACAAGATAAAAATAAAACTGAAAAACCACATATTGAATGAGAATAAACACAAACCCTTACATATACGGAAATAAATCTTTACTGGTTATTTAAACCATGTGTTCGGTGAAGAGCAAAATTCATGAGGAAACCGACATGTCTATATACTAGTCATTCGAGGACATCCACCAATCCGTATTTGGCCAGCGTGTGTGGATCAGGCCTAAACTCTCTCAACTACCTTGCGAGTTGAGAGAGTAAGACCAGAGAGAGTGCCCAGCAGTAGGACACCATGTTCAAATAAAACTTAACAAACATAATCATAATCATCGGTTTTACCGAGATAGGAATTTTATCACGTAACATTTCAGTGTCGCGACGTGACAAGTGACGATAAAAAACAAAAAAAACACGGCGAGCCCGCGACAACCTAAATCTTAGGAAAAACGAATCACGTAAAGTTGAATACAGTATTTTTCTTTGTCTGACGTCAAATAACATTTTATAAGGATTAACAGCTTATATACTCTTTCTTTTCATGTTACATTGTCACAAATTCATTTCAAGTAATAGAAAACACAAGTTTAAGCAATAAACATGGCCAACTTTCAAGGTTTCGTTTATTGCTATTATTAACATACAATTTCCATGAGTTGCTATTATTAACATACATTACCCAAATTCATTTAGGTAAAACATATTTCTAGTAGCTATTTTCATTATTATAATTTATATTGCTAGTCTTTACCTTTATTTCACGAGATATTTCGTAATATATTATTATAATAACATCTATTTCAAAAGATGTAGATCCATTATTTTCGTAGTAGGTAACTAAAATAAAAGGGTTGAGGATTTTATTATAAAGCTGGTAAGATTTATTTAGGCACACCATACTCATAATATAATATAGGTACTTATCTGATTTTTATTTGTTTAACCTCACTCAATCGGCTGGAAGGGTCTTTATTGATTCACCGGACTTTTTCAATGAGCCGTCCGAGTCGAACCGATCAAGTACTCTGACGACTGCCATGAGGGCTCCCCATGTGGGGACGAACCTCGGCTCAAGACGTTGTCGGCAACTCTAGTTTTATGGTATCGGGGATATTACGCGATCGCGCGGTCCGGTCCTGACTGACCGGAACTGTAATAGTCTGGGGGCCTATCTCGGAGGGTCGCGGCGCGCGCGGCTCACGGGGTACTTACTGAATGAATAATAACCTAAAGAATATTGTGACACATTCGTTTAGGTTAGATATTAGTTAATTTAGTTCTATTAAGCTAGTGTTAAGTTTTTTATTTAGTTTTAGTATTCAGTTACATTGGTATATTTTTATGGTATTATTAAGTTAATTATCTTGTGGTATACAATTTCATAATCTAATTTAGTTAAGTAACTTCATTGACATTAGATTTTGGTTTGTTGTTATTAAGTGAGTAATTATCAGGTTCAATAAAAAAGTTTAGTCATGTTGTAAATAAATGTAGCATAATAACTGAAAGTAGTCAGGTTTACTATACTATTATTAGTTCCTAGACATGCCAGTTTCCTCTCGATGTTTTTCTTCACCAATATTAAGCAGCAGAGATGAAACAATTCACACAAAGATGTGTGCCTACGACCGGGAATCGAACCCGCGACCTTATAATCCCAAGGCGGGGCATGTACCGCTGCGCCGCCACTGCTAAATACTACACGAACACGGGACCACGCGGTTATTAAGCGAACACGTTTATCACTGGATCACCGAGGCACGTATAAACCTTTTTGGGACTATTGGAATATTTCAAAACCTAAATGCAGGTAAGTTAGTTCAGCTGTTCTCGAGATTTAGTAAGACACAAAAGGTAGTTCATTTTGATTAAATACAGTGTAAATTTTGGATAGTTTGGACATTATGGAACTATTAGTAAACCTATGCTGTAACTTTAAAAGGGTTTACGCCGTCCGGCTCAAAAATTGGATTTTTCAAACCTATAAAAAAGCACATAAGCTTCTTTTACAAATTTATACGATTATTAGCAATAATCATGGAGAATTTCTTCATCTAAATAGTTAATTGAGAAAATATTTGGATTAATTTAGTATTTTTACACTATATTATGATATCCGAGAGGTTTTCATAATAAGCATTAGTTTCGAAGCTTAAAATATACGAAACCAATAACAAAACTGGTTGAAAAATAAATCTAACCAAAAAGTTATGTAAAACAACTTTTTGTGTCTATGTTCTATCAAAGAGGCAGCCCTGCGATTGCTGTGGGATCGCGCGGTGCGAAGCAATCACAGCTGTACGCCTGAGCATTTAGGCACATTTTAGCATGCAGTGGTTGTTGACGCGACGGAGTAGGCTATTATAGCAGTAGGTATTGGATTTTTTCTTCTGAGTGAAGTATCTGTTACGCAGTAACTATTTAGTAATCTGTGCCAGAACTTGCTTATTGTTAAACGACAATGTGGTGTACAAAGCAACTCGTTTATTCAGTAAATACTGCTTTACTGCTGAAGACGGACAGATTAAAATATATATGGTTTTATTTAAATATAATAAAACCATTATTATATATTTTAATCTGATTTATTCTCCTATTATTATCCTATTATCTGATTAATCCTATTTATTTGGCCTTTACCTATCCTGCTACGGCGGATAGCCTAAACTGGCTGGCCAATTAAGTACCTACGCAAAAGTGTGTGTGCTAACACTCTGTGCCATTCACTTTCAGAGTCCAGTGGGACAAATTGACCAACACGGCCGTCGTCTTAACGTACTCGCCGAGGCATGGGAGATTTATAGCTATAGGGAAACAGATGTAGCAACGAATTCCACAGAATGTTCAGGATATGTTCGCACAATAAAAGTTATTTTTAACGCAGGTTTCCCTAATAGGTACTCCCTAGATTTAGAAGGTGATGTTTTACTCTTCTTCAGGGCCTGGGACGCCGCTGGTGTGAGACCGAAGACTGAAGAAGCAGCCGTCCGTAGGGTAGCAGAAAGGAATGCGCTCCGTTGTTCGTTGCTAAGAAGCGAAACTAGGAAAAAACAACAACCTAAGGTAATATTAATATATTATTATAGGACATTGACACACGTTCATCTGATCCAATACTGAGTAGAGCTTGTGTTATGGAAACTAAAGAACTGAATTATATTGGTGTTACAAGGTGCCACTTTTCTTATAAAGACATAATATACTTAAAATATACTCAATAAATAGGCTATCTAGCAAAGCAAGAATTTTGCAAATCGTACCAATAGTCCCTGAAACTAACGCGTACAACCAAACAAACAAACTCTTCAGCTTTATAATATCAGTATAGGTTTAACTAATAATTGATTCAGCCCTTTTGCCTAATATAATAATAATAATTATTATTAAGCTATTGCATAGCTTCTATCGCGGGCCTTGAGCGTGGAGACCGAATCCAGAAATTCCATAACGAAAATAAACTAACGCCCCCCACTCCGACCGGCACAGCGGTGATACTTTTTAGTTTTGCCATCTATCGATGAATAGCAGAACTTTTAATGACTTTTTGAAATATCACGCTTGTCTCTTTAGTTCAGCAACTCGCCTCTAGGTGGCATTGGTTGTATCGGTTGTATTGTTGGTTGTAATCTGTTTTCTTATCGGTCACCACGCTCAAAAAGTGTAACTTGAATTAAAATCAAAGAAAAAAAAACAAAGGAAAAAAAATACTGCATAAATGAAATAAATAAATAATTATTATTACTTAAGTTGATAAAAAATGCTATGCAATAGCTTTACCGCAGCAGTCTCCGAGTGCCACACGTCTTTATTATTATTACTATTTTTCCGCCCGCGGCTTCGCCAGCGGATGTCGGTTATCGCGCTAGACCATTAATCCCTTTTTTTCGCAGTCGGATAAAACTATCCTTTCCCGGTTCTCGAACTATCTCCAAACAAAATTAGTTCATTAGTTCAAATTAGGTCATTTTACAACCCCCCTGGGGATAGTTTTGGAAAAATTAAAAACACGTGTTTCATGATTTCTTTTAAGGTTTATGTCTGCTGAATTTGGAGTAAATCGGACTTGGGACTAAACAGATCCAGAGAAATTTAAATTTTTACAATAAAACTCATTTTTTACATCCTTTGGGGGTAATTTTGGAAAAAAAAACACGTATTTCATTATTTGTCTTAAGGTGTATGTGTACCGAATTTGAAGTAAATAGGACCAAGGAATAAAAAGTTGCATACAATCTCCATCCCTCTATATAACCCTTTTAGGGGATGATTTTTGAAACTATTATAAGCCTATGTCCTATACTAGGGTATACACTACCTATATTTCAAATTTCAATAAAATCGGTTAAGTGGTTATGGAGATACGCGGTTACAAACTTTCACATACATACACACACTTACTTTCGCATTTATAATATTAGTAGGATAGGATTATTTCACTCGTACACATAGTGCCATCTAGTACCAAGTCAACAATTATATTTGCTTGTGTTATGTGTACTAGGAACGGATATAATACTTAACCCTCTATTGCATGATTTATGAATTTAACAAGAAAAAAAATATTTTAATGTTTTAATGTGTTTTATTGAGGCTTATTAGAAAAATGTATAAAGTAAAAATAATATCAGTTTGTTATTTTGAAAAAAAAAATCAGAATCCCAAATTGGCTTCCCATGCATTAACGTCAGAGTATGATACTGCCATTTTTGGCTTCCCGTGCATTAACTTCTGTGCATGAACCTGCCATTTTTGGCTTCCTATGCACAACAAATACCAAAACTCACTAGGTGAACCTCTCTAATACAGTTTCTTTTCTCATTCAGGCAAAGAAAAACGTCACATTTTTCACATTTTATATGAGAACGAAAAGAACAATCATTCTGACATAGTTGGCGAATTCTTAGGTGTAAATGAGCAATTTTGTCTGAACGTACTGAATTTAGAGGTAGATCTTGCTTTTTTTTAGGGGTTTACGTGTCTTTTTCTGAGGTGCAGGAGATTCAATTCTACTGGTAGGAATACCTGTTCTGGATGAAGTAGGAGTATCTCTTTTTGACGAAGTAATTGGTTCGCTACCAACAAAGGCAGACAGTAAACTCACCACTTTATTGTCATACCATGATACCAGACTCAGTTTTACGTCATCGACGATGGCGATTTTCTCAACCATAGCACCACGACCTATTATTTCAAACCTATTACATGTCCTTGTATTTCTCGAATAAATTTCACGCTGATATTAAATTTTTCCTTTTGTCCAGACATTTTTTCCTATACTGCTCGCTTCTGTTTAGAAGTTTTAGGTCTAGAATTAACAATTTCTACATCGAAAGTATCTGTATTGGATGGTGGAATAATTATGGGTCTTTTACATTTTTGGTTGCATAGGCTTGCAAGCGAACCATCATCATCGGAATCAGATAATGAATCATTGTTACTAAGCGAGAATTACTAGGAATAGGCTTGATGTAGTTGTCAGTGCCACAAAAACGTGACGGAAGTATTGTGGAATAAAAAAAAAAGAACTGAATGCATGCGAAGACATTTTAGGCGCAAGCTTACTTTTACGTAAAAGCATACGAAGCCAAAAATGGCTTCCGTAGAAAATGGTAAAAATAAAGTGTAAGACTCAAATATTCAGAAAAAACTGTGATAGAAGTCAAAAACAAAGGCATTGTTGAACATTATTTACATTTTTGAAAATCAGTTTTCTTACCTTTTTTATTTAATTTCCCCTAACAAAGATGTAATAAAATTCACTCACAACGACTTTAAGAATGCGCAGGAGAAAAAAAAGGATAGAATGACATGCGACGTAAGCCATAGAAAATAAAAATTGCGTTTGGTTTTAGTTAGAACCCTTTAATAATACTATAATAAGTTTTATTAATTTTGTATCAAATGGGGGTAGAAAAAAAATACTAAAGTTGAGCATCCAAAAACGGCTTTGTATGCAATAGAGGGTAATACGTTTTTTTGTAAATACATACTTAATATAGATAAATTACACCCAGACACACAGAGTAGTCCTGGGTGCGAATCGAATTACGAAAAAAATGTTTGTAGGCACGTCATTTAAATCAACATAACGTAGAACTAAGTATTTGTAATACTAAACAGTTTTAAAGACACAATAAAATTAGTATTCAGCGATTGTTCAAGTTGTCGCAATAGCTATTAAAGTTTAAACAAACTAATAAGATTGTCGTTTTCTTAGAAGATAGATGATGTTCTCGAAACGACGTTAGCTGTTCATCAACAACATTTCACAAATACGAACTGGAGTTTTCTTTAAAAGTTTGTAACAAAAAGCATTTCACTAGAATTGGTAGGCTATACAAAATAACTGCGGGCTGCGCAAAAATCCATTTCCATTTAAATCAGCGAGCAACAAAGGGTGTTTGAATACAATTTGTCACGTTAGTTTCGTTTTAATTTTGTTGATCCATTCGTTTATTACACTTTGACTATCTCCAGTATGAATAACAATGTAGTTATTTCGACTGTCCGCTTTGTTTGAAAAAGACAAACATATTTTTTTAGGAAAAAGAGTATTTCATATTTTGACGTTTTTCTTCCTGGAAGATATCCTTTATGAATCCCCGAGTAGTCGCAGGGTAGGGGGGTATGTGGGTTTCTCGAAGGGTTCCCTCTAAAGGGTTCCCCCGAGTGTTCCTCGTGCTTTTTCATCCAGAGGTTCACGGTATCTACAAGTGCATATTTTTACCTGAGTATCACCGCTGAGTCAAAATCATCAAAACAGTACCAATGTTTCTTTAACAAAATTAGTGGTAACTACCAAATAATATATTTATGCAGTGTTTAGCGTTTTGAGTTAGTTTTTTAACGAAGAAGAAACGTTTATACGGCTGCTGTAACGCTTATTTTTTTACAGCTTTAGATTCCAAATAGGTTCACAATAATTGTGTAATCGGATCTGAAGCATTATTATCGCATTACAAAAGCATTATACTGGCAATATTATTGACAACGAAGATGTTAATTGCATTAGACTAGCATAAGAATGGAGCAAAAGAATTATTGGAACTAAGTGTTCACATGTTAAACTTAAAAAATCCTTACATCAAAGCAAATACATCTCTAATACTAGATGTGTTCTACTTTATTTCATCTTGTACACACGGTACACATCAAGCCATACAAAACCAATATAAGCTGACATCTCGTTGTACGGAAATTCTTTAAAATGCGTCATGAGCTTGTGCTGGAAATGTATAGCTGGATGTGTAGCCGTACAAAGCTTTCAAACACTTGCTACGACGCTGCTACGAGATTTCGTAGCAGTCGTAGCTCGTAGCCGCAGTACTTCGGAACTTTGAATTACGATCTGTCATTAATTCAATTGATTAAACACAGCGGTAATGCAGCTGTTTGAGTGCTCTGGTCCTTAGTCTAGTCAACAAGTTCAAAAACGTGTTAAATAGAAATAAAGCTCCTAAAAATATGTGCCATACCTCATTCGATTCAGAATGACGTCTAGAAAAATGTTTTTTAAGGGTATATTAGCACATAAAAAATTGCAATTGTTATTAACAAAATAAGATTTAAAAAAAAGGTATTTAGTTTTTCGTTAATAACTTTTAAAATAATGATATTTAAGGAATTTTGAAAAAAGAGGAGGAAATTTCCAATAAAAAAGTCCCAACTCCCGGAACTCTATCTATATTATTTATATTGTTTTTTTAACGCTGAAAATAGGGCTCCGCGAGGGCGTTACGGCATAGGCGCGCCGTCTAAAAAACCGGTTTTTTTTTTCTAAGAGGTCCACGAAGCGAAAAATTTATAGACTAATTATTTATACTTTTATGCCGTAATTTATAAAAACAGAGATTGGAAAAAAAATTAGTTAATTAATAATGGTGTAACTTTCTGAAAAATCGTCCAAATTTTTTTTTTCCACCGAGGTTTTTTTCGTTCAAGTGTCTAGATTACACTATAATTTATTCAAATTTTTAAATTGTTATTTAATATTAAAAAAAAATATTTTAGGTGATATACCGGTATATATATTTAGATACTTACACCCAGACACAAGACAAACAGACATTTTAAACAAATGTTTGTCTCGGGTGGGATTCGAACCCACGACCTGCAGCGTGATAAGCACGTATCTTACCAACCACGCCACTACCCCCCACTATTTAAAGCACTTGAAGCTACTAACTATTGGTAGCTATTTATGACATCATTGAATATAAAAAAAAATATAGCGTCACGCCTGTTTTACTCGAAGGTGTAGGCAGAGGTGAAAATCACCCACTTATCGCCGGCTATGTGTTAGGTCCCATACTTGATAGGGGGCGAGCCTATTGCCGTTCATCGGGCACCATTTCAAATTTCGAGCTGCTACTAGGATTATAGTATAAATATATTCGAAAAGTCTTTTTGCTAGACTCGGTAATCAAACCTGGGACCTCGCGGGTACTAAGCGAATACGCTTACTTAGTATGTATGTATGAAAAACAAAGACACCAAATGGTTATGTATTTACTATTTACCAAGAAAAATAATAAATGTGTATACATACCAGCAATCTGGTTTCCATAGTATAAGCTTTGCTTAGTTTTGGATCAGATGGCCCTGTGTGTTAATGTTCCAGAATATTGATTATATTTACTATTAAATAAGCCTTAACAAGTGAGCCATCATTTTTTCTCCCGGATCTCCAATACATTCAGCAAGATCTGTACTTCCTCTAGAGTTTCCGGGACTTCCTCATTCTCTTACTGTCTTTCTACATATTTATCTTCGTCCTTAGTCATCACATCATTTTCAACCCTACTAACTTATTTTTAAACTTGAAGTTTGTAATTATAAAGTAAGGGAGTAGATACTTGAAATAGAACCAGGTCAGGTCAGTACGTGCCTCTGTTGCATATTGAGAAAATGTATGACCGTAAAAATACTGACTTCACACATATATATGAAAGGCAATAAAATATTATGACTTCTAAAGAATTCATTCTACGTTACTTACAAACAATCAATTTTCTGTTTGTATTTTGTATTTTTTATACTTATTTGTCTGTTGGGTGTTTCTACTTACCGAACTAAGAGTTTTGTTAGTTGGTACCTAAGTACTGCCGTGCACCGTGCCATAATGTGCCATGTAAGTCTCACTTCAGTCTTCTCACTAAACTATTTTATTCGTCGTTACTTACAATTAATCAATTTTCTGTTGGTATTTTATTTTAATTTTACAAACTTATTATTCTGTTGGGTGTTCCAATTTGCCGAACCAAGAGTTTTGTTAGAATGTACGGTCAAACGCCGTGCCATAATGTTTCATGTAAGATTCACATTACTTATTTCACAAGACAATTTTCTTGTTTAGTTTGCGCTTGTTCAAAGTTTATAACAGGAACATGCGTTCATTATTAAACATTATAAAAATATAACTTTATTGACAATGATGACATACCTGGGCTATGTAGGTTGTACGTACCTTTAATGAATTTCGATGATAGACATCGAAAGTGTTAAATCGATTCGCTAAAAGTAATTGGTCGTTAGCCCTCGAGGGGATATTACGTTTCAATAAATGGGAGGATATTATTTTCCATAGCTATAGAAGTATTGCGATATAGCTTCCGAACCAATTTGAATACCTTGCGGATGAGTATAGTCAATTATGTGCTGTTAGGGTTCCTTAAACTATAGAATGAAAGCCACGGACATAGAGTATTTCCATATCCAGTAGACAGGTAAGTATTACTACGCAGTTACAGTCTGTTATATATTTTTGTACTATTTAAAGTAGAGGAAGAGTAGGTAAAAAGAAATTCGAGAAACGTGCTACGCTATCAATAGGTATTTTGAATGAGGAGCTAGATAATTCTTAAATGATTTTTTCCTCGACAAGGTATGAAAAATCGTATTTTAATTATTCCGTGAGTAAGATTATTTATTTATTTATTTATTACAGTCTGGAAGGCTCACAGCTAAAAACAACTTAAATAGAAATTACAATATGAAACATTCAGCCAATTACAAGCCTTCACGTTTAAGAAATTGCTCCATGTAATGTGAGCAAATATAGCACTGAATTTACAATTACATTATAAAAAAAATTATACACGTATTTCTTGCTTTAACATTGAAATGAAGCCATTTTAAGATAAGTGTAATGCACTAAAGTTATGGAGTGGGACTGCGCTTCGTCAAATCTGTATAAAACTTACCTAGATATGACGTCATTGGAGATTTCACTTGGACGTATCGCCGTAATCTTAGTTCACACAATAAAAAGGAAAAATACGTATTCAATATTTTTAATTTATCTATCTGGTGGACCAAAAATAAAACAATTTTCGTCATGTCTATTATTTATTATACTTACTTTGGATAACAGTTTTGAAAAAATATATTTTCAAATGCCTTAAATATGCATGCAGGCGCATGAAGCATTAGAAAGGTACATGAATGCCATAGAGCAGAATGTCTACAATATTTCAGATAGTTAGGTACCTACATACCGTAATACGTCGCATAGCGAAGAGACGCTTTGTATATTTGGAATTTCGAACTGCTTGTTGAATGCCTGACATCCTGCAGCCATGTTACCGTGGTAGCAGGAATATAGTATGACAGCTACGTATAAATAGAACTAATAAACTGCTTTATTTTGATAGGTATTTACATAATAATATACGCAAGTCGATCTTAGGGCCAATTGGATGCATTTAGGTAATCACCGTATTTTTGTTCGGGCTAGAAAAACATTCAGATTGTTTGTAACAATTATATATCTACAAATTGAAACCAGATGCTCTAATTTAGATGCTGCAACAAATATCGAAATTGGAAAATTTTAATTCGTTAATAAAGCGATGCATGCAGCATGGCCTTCGTTTTAACCTTATGTGTCCTCGACAAATAGCAGCGGTGATGGACAAGCTTTGCGGAGGTAGAGTACTTGAGGCTTCACAGTGTCAAGGGGAAGCATAAACATCAGACACGGTCGAAGTGCTCTGTGACTACCAGCCCCAATTGATAAGACACAGTAGTACCTACTTACACTGTATAGTGTAATTTATCCAATAAAAACCCAACTATAAAGTTGCCTGAAAAGACTAGTTAAAGGTAAATAATAATTAGAAATGTGTTGTAGCAGGAAACGACATCGCTTACCGAACGAATCCGCCTTCTAACCTGTGACGTCGAAGATGACCCAGGGGAACGTAGGACATCACCTGCTGGTGCGGCCGCTGACAAGATGCAAAGTGACAAATCTAACGAAAAATCATACAATAATATAGATAAGAACAGTGAAAAGGCGTTCGGCAGTGCGTCTTCAAGTTCGTCATCGTCCACGATATCGGCTGTTCCACCGACGCGGCAACCGCCACCTGATCTAGGTGACGCACATCAAGAACCGCCAAAGGTAAGACTAGTAAATTTAGTTGATAAATAATAGCTCTTTTTATAGTTGAATCTTGTATAATTCTTTCAGTATCAGAGGTGGCAGATGTTGTAGATCCGAAGTGTTTTACATATCTATGTAAGTTGCTGCAAACCAGACTATTATTGGCCTCTAGACTTTCATAGCTAAGCAATATCGAAATATCAAAATGAACAAAAAGAATGGATTTAAACTTTTGAAATGTCACGTGACAATGTTAATCCCATACATTTAGTTTTATTCGATCTTTCGTTATAACTTCTCTATGTAATTGGTTTGAAGGCCCCGGTGATTTTGGATGTCCTGGGAGGGCGCGCAACTAATTGATCAAAAGTAAAATCGACGGACTTAACTAACCTCAAGAGCGTTAGCGGCTGACCCTAAGGCGGCCAGCCAGTACACCTCAGCGGTTTATCTCAGTGTGCGGTGAACAGCAACAGTGCGTTTGAACATGCGTTTTCATATAAAAAATTAACTGCAAATGCTAGTGCGTTCACGCTCTAACGCCAAGTTTATAACGGTTTGACTTTAACTAAAGGTTATATTAATTTACTTAAGTGTGTATTTTAGTCTTATATTTAAAGCAGTTGAAACCCAAACGCTATTACGTTATTAGTCGCAATTACTAGGGAACAAACAGATTAGTAGCAATCACATTAAAGTAAAGAGATTAGAATTCTCCGTTAAGTAACAAGTATTGTTCATTAGCTTTTGATTAGGGGAGCCTTTGCTAGCGAATAACTTCTTGATCTCAATTTCAAAACCAAGAGTACCGTTTCGAAATATGATACGTGAACTAAATACTTAGACAAAGTGCTGAAACGCCTATCCCATTTTGCTTTAGGCGACTATTAATGCCGATTTACAGTTTAGAAACATTATTTGTATCTGATAATTTTCGTTGCTTTGTATTTTGTACGTAAATAATTTCACTGAATGTGAGTTCTCTGAAATTTAAGTTACTTCAAAGAAATTAAAGATTGCTTATGTAAGTACATACACGTTAATAAGTGTTCTGTTCAACGTGGTACTCGTACAATTAACTTCCCTTTCACAGAAATCGCTTTGATTTAAGTCACGTGTAGGGAATTGATATTATTTATTAATAAATCGCATTCAGCGAAAAACTACATTACAAACTGAATGCAAGAACGCGCTACGTTTAATGAACACTTGATCGTTGAATTTCTTTGAAAATTGAAATTATTAGTTTCTACTTTAATTAAGTTAGTGCTTGCTTATTAACTGGGGCGCTGTTGAACAGCATCTAATTGGTTAGACAAGACACAACCACGACCTCGTGCCTCTTTGCTCAATATTTATCGATGATAATTTTGTTTATATCGCTTTTTAAGGTATTTAATTAAAATATCTACCTTAGTAAGTATCGCCAAAATTAAAACAGCTAAGGACAACAAAAGATAAGTGATAAGAGTGTAAAATCCTAAGTGCGAATTTCTATGCTTTGGTTAAGTTTTGCATTTGGGAAAGATACTACAGTTCTGTGAATAACCTTAGATATAATTTGTCGTCTGTATCATGGCTCTTAAAATCAAATCGTACTGATTCGTGCTTATTCGTGGTCTGGAATTATTGTGTCGGGATTTTGTAATTAAAAAGGCAACGATCTTGGACTTGCGTTTAGAAGATTTTATGAGTTTAGTTATTAGTATAATTTACCACTGAGCAAAATGAGAGCTTTATATGCCAGTCTTCGTAACATATAACCGCTCAGCCTCGGGACATGGTGGCGAGCACCACGCCTGTGGATTTCATCGTTCATCTTAGTATAAAAAACACTTTTATCTATGATGAATATCATTATATTTCAGCCGGTCAAATCAGAGCCCAGAAGGCAGTTCTTATCCTCACTGGCTCCATTAACTGCATGTGTGGGTAGTGCTGCTCACTATGAAGGCTTCTACTATGTCGCTCCTGGGGAAAGGACATCTGCCTCATCGACGAACCTTGACATTCAGGAACACAGCGACGCCCCAGCGCCTGACGTTGTTGCAGGGACGCCAGGTAAGTTGTGCTTACATACATTACATTGAGCATAGGCACGCATACATTACCCGATCGTGTAGATAAAGCTTTAGTCACGAGGTCACGCCATACTTGGAAACGAATGCACCGTAAGTTAATTTTGATGTTATTGTTATTATCAGGACGAGGTTTTCTAAAAGACATTTTTAAAGTACTTACATACTATCTACGGCAGTTAGGTTTTTTATAATCTATATGGATTATTTAAACCCCCTACAAAACTGGGTGTCATAACTTTCACGCATGTAACTATGTGTCTGTGTACAAGATTGTTGCCACGCTGCGCCTACACGGATGTACCGATTTTTGGAACGAAGTTCCTTATCGCGCGTTGTGAAAGGGGGCTAGACGGAAAAAATTCTTACGAAAATTGGTCACAACACTTTTTGCTCTCTCTCTCTCTCCCCAGATATTTTATTGAACAGTGTGGTGTCGCGACGATTATTTTTGTTGAGTGTATACAGGTAACTTAAAAACAAAAAAAAATGATTACAATTCCTTCACTAATTAATCGAAAGGAACTTCGTTCAATCCGGGTGTCCCTTGACACCTCTCAAGTTTTTTATATGTCTTTAATGGACCCGACGCGCCCGGGCTATTTGGTGAATATGTAGTACAGTGAATGCCGCAGCGTGGGCAAGACGACGTAACAGCGGTTTGAGTGGTCGGCCGCTTAGAGATAGAGACCCTGTGGGATCTCATTCGCCCCGACCACGAACGGGTCCCATTCGGGGGCGAGAAGATGCATTAAGCATTTTCCCAGTAAAAATGTCTGCAGACGACTCCTTCTCTTTCGTCAATTTGATATTCCTTACTGCATCAAATAAGGGTGTAATATTTGAGCATCTTTAATTAGTAATATTTGGAGAATGTGTATGTATGTACTTTAAATGAATATCTAGCTGATGGCATGCCTTCATGCTCTCAGATAAATAATTTTGACGGCAAGTAACCCATTTAATAGTTGTTTTGATCACGAACATACCTACAGACAGAGGTGGCGGGGAAGTTGGTTTTATAAAACACATGTATAGATAGTAATGGTGAGTGATGTCTGTAGGCGCTGGTGAAAGCGACGATGGGCTTGCAGCATTCGCCCGAGCCACAGCTCCAAGGACTGAAAGACTGAGACAGCGCTACGGCCAGGAGTCACAGCCTGTTAGCAGCGATGACGAACACGATGATTACGGTAACATATTTGTGTTTTATCAGCGATCTGAAGGCGAAAGCGGAAACGATAAGTTTGGCCAGCGATTTCGTCCAGCAAAGCATTCCAACAATTAGTTACCGGGATAAATATTGTAAATCTACCCTAATTGTTAGTCGAGATAAAGTCCGCGAGACCTAAGCTGAGCTTTGCATATTTGTGAGTGCACATAGAAAGTGTAGGTGTGAAGTCGGGACATGCATCGCCTAAAGCGGTCAAAACCGGTTTGTACTGCTTTTTGACAATCGGCCTGAGGCGCGGTGCGTCTCTTGTGCGACGGTACTCATCTTAGACCTCGTGGACTACTACAGTACTAGGTACCTATCTAAAGTTTTCATTGATTGAAATCCGTTTAGTATGTTCCTACATACCTAGTCTGTCGGTATATAGTAAAAAATAGTCATATTCACAACTTTCACATTTATAATCTGTGCTCAAAACAGATAATTGCCTACCCCTAGTAAAAAATATGATTGTTTAGATACGGTTATAAATAAATATGTCTACCAATAAAAGTATGTGGACAAAAGATATACTTGGGTTACCATGACGCTGTGTTTTTGTGCGAATGAATGAGACATATCTTTTAGATAGAACCTAAACGGATGCAACAATTTTTGTGTTTTTTAAAGGTAATGTTTAAGTAATGGTTTACAGCTATAAATATCATCATCGCATGTCCTACTTGACTTAATATGACCTTACTTACTTTCACGAGTCCAGAATATGTCCGGAGTTACCTCATTATTAGATTAACAAGACATTTTCCTTACAGGTTTCCACCGCAGACCGGCAGTTCGGGGTATAGCAGCGAAGCAGCAGTTAGGAGCATCTGATGAGATCCTCCAACAGATGCAGAATGAACTTCAGCCGTCCCCAAGCACTACGGCGGCGCCTGCGCATTCCTGTCAACGCACTAACTCTACCTACTCCTGGCCCTATTACTCCGAAGCTAATCTTAACTCCAGACCACAAAGTAGAGCCAGTGCTAACTCTAACTGGTACAGAATTGATATTTACGCGTAAGACTGACTGGTCTGTTGTCGTAGTAGTTAGTGGCCCTGACTGTTAAGCAGGTCGTGGGCTTAATTCCCATCCAGGACAAATCTTTAAGTGATGAGCATGATTGTTTGTTCTGTGTCTGTGTGTTATTTATCTATAATATGTATGTATGTCTAAAAAAATGCTTTACATCAGTTCCTAGTACCCATAACTACTGCTTAAAGCGCTGTGGTTGTGTGAATATAATATTATCATTATTAATAAAGGCACACAAATACCAACCATAATATTTGATAACTAAATAAACACGTGGCTTCTATACTCCCGATGGTTATGTACCTACCGTATTTTACTCGGACATAGTCGTGAGACAGGTACTGACTTAGGGTCGAGAAAATGTTTTTAAATTGGCCGCAATTTCACCTGTACCCTTAGTACGAGTTGTAAATACGAAAAAAGTATTCCAAATCTATCAGTAACATGTCAAGATAATAACTTTACAAACAAACTATTTTACCTATTCTGTTGCCAATCCATTTTATTCTATTTCTAGCAATTCTATGTTCTTTGTTTTGAACAGAAAAATTGAATTTGAAAAGTTTGAGTTGAACTTATACCAAGGGTGCCTACAGAAGATAAAGATGGTAGACAACCAGTCAGTAAATTCCTATTTATTTGTGTTGTGTACCAAAGGACTGCTGAACCTTTTTCTTTACCTTTTTTTAACCTTTAATAGGCTTGCGCTTGACCACAACTTGCCTGTTGTTTAGCAATGATGTAGTCTACCACGGAACGCGCTTACCCAGTAAGTACCGATTCACTCGTGTCTTGAAGGCAGATTATAGCTATCGAGAAAAGAGATGCCGACAGCGAATTCCACAATTTGGCAGTTCGCTCTACAAAAAAGGAAGCAATCCGCTTTGTGCGTCAACGGCTGTATCTTCGCCGCGTTATAAAAATATTTCCTACCTATGAGCGGCGGTGGCGCAGTGGTACGGGCCTCCCAGAAATATAAGGGTACGGGTTCGATTCCCAGTCGTGCCCACACATCTATTTGTGAATTTTTTCATCATCGCTGCTCAATATCGATAAAGGAAAATATCGCGAGGAAACCAGCATGTCTAAGAACTAATTATTTGAGGACATTTTACATCCACCAACACGCACTTGACAAGGGTGTGTGGATTAAGGGCCAGATAGTAGAGAGAAGGCCACAGCCCAGCTATGGGAGTCTAAAGGGTTAAAGTATGATTATGAACTTCAGGTCGAAGTCATCAGAGTACACAATCCGTCAGAGTGTCAGCAACCCGATACCTCAGCAGCACAGTGACGCATGTTATGCGCACGCGCAGAATCTCGCTACCTACGCGCACTACCAACAGCATCGACAACAGGAGGCCATGTACAAAAACTGTACACTTTACGCTAATGTCGGGTATGTCTACTTCACAAACTTCATGATTACACCACACCGTGAGCTGATTCAAGTAATAAATGAGTTTTTGACGCATTAGTATGCTATACACCGACTAGATATCTATTAGACGCCGTTTGTTTAAATAATGTTTAAAAATGGTAAACGTCAAAATTTGACGAGGTATCGGGAAAGACAACTAATTTTGATTGGTTCGTTAAAGTTCATGTCCTTGAACGAACCAATCAAAATCAGCATATGGTCGGATGATGTGTAGTGGAACGACATAAGTTATATTTATCATAACGGGCAATTATCGCGCTCACTTTTTATTTGGCTTTACGTTTCAAAACGGGTTGCACCGGTCGTGGTCGCAAGCAGACTGATCCAGCGAAAGAGCTCGTAGAACACGCGGCCGTAGAACAAAATTTTCTCTAACTACAATCACTTGTAATATAATTTAACTATTGTTAAGGACATAGTGAGTGTATAGGCACCAGGTAAAACCAAACGCGTTAATTCCCCGTTATGATATATATGTATTTATATTTTAAAAGCTTGTATTATATTATTTAATGATCTTTTTAATGTAATGACACTAATGACCGTAGAAGACCGATGAAGTTTTATCAGTTTTTTTACTACTTACTAATCTTTTAAAAGCTTGTATACTTATTTAGACTTGACAATGGCAAAATTGTGGAATTATTTATGCAGAGGCCATAATTAAAAGAAGAAGTATAAAAGTAAAAAAAACAAAAATACCTACTTTTAGAACTAATTACGGTCACAAGCGAGATTTTAATTCGTCTATAATATTTTAAACAACTGCGGCAACGCGTGTCGGTTATCGCGCGAAACCGTTAACCTCTATTTGCGCAGTCAGATAAAAACTATCTTATGACCTTTCCTGGGTCTCAAACTATCTCCATACCAAAATTCAACCAAATTGGGTTAGTAGTTTTTGCGTGAAAGCGCTACAGACGATAGACAGTTACTTTCGCATTATATTAGTAGGTAACGAATAAGGATTGCAAACTAAAAAAAAATTAACAGATTATCTTATAGGTACTTATCTTTTTAAATATTTCTAGATACTGTACGTGTGTATGTGTATATCACTGAACTCTTCCTAAACGGCTGGACCGATTTGAATGAATTTTTTGTATATAATAATAATAATAACCATTTATTTCAGGCTACATGCTACTACCCATATAAATACCATAAAAATATAATAATATAATACCTTATATGTGTATATAAATACCTACCCATGTAAGGCCCATATGTATATTTTTGGGCGCCCTGGATGGTTTAGATTCACAAATCAGCCCATAAGTAGGCGGTGCAGTCGGTATCTAGGTTGATGATATTTCACAGGACAACGTCCGCTAGTGTACGTACACAATTCTGGAATAAAAACACAAACCAATAAAAACGATAATTCGAGACGTTTTGGAGTAATCACTGACATGACATAACATTGACGGGCTGGTGGCGTGCTCGGTAAGATACTTGCATTTCACGCCGCAGGTCGTGGGTTCGATTCCCACCCAAGACAAACATTTGTATAAATATGTCTGTTTGTCTTGTGTCTGGGTGTAATTATCTATATATAAGTATACATATATTTCCAAAAGAAAAGTATTATATGTAGTATATTACCAGTTATCTGGTTTCCTTAGTACAAGCTCTGCTCAGTTTAGGATCAGATGACCGGGTGTGTTAATGTCCCCCTATATTATTATTATTATTATTACATCAACATCTACACTCACATTCTAGGTGTTCAGACAGTAGTCAAGAGTTGTACAGTTCTCAAACGAGTTCGGAACAGACGTCACCCGTTCGGGCTGCGCCGCGGTGCAGAAGACCGGAGTCACCTCCTCCTATAAGGAGCCACCACCAGCTGTTGTATGTGCCGTACAGCACACATTACCATTACCAGCACCAAGACTATGGCGCTCAGTGGCAGAATAACGATTGTAAGTCAATAATACACGGAAAATATTACAATCAATTCATTTCAACCCTTTTTAGTGTCCCACTGCTGGGCACAGGTCCCGCAATTATCTTAAGAGTTGAGAGAGTTTAGGCCTTAATCCACACACGCTGGCCAAGTGCGGGTTGGTGGATATCACATGTCCTCGAATGATTAGTTCTTGAACACGCCGGTTTCCTCACGACGTTTTCTTTCACCGATATTAAGCAGCGGTGATCTAAAAATTCACACAAAGATGTGTGCGCCTGGGAATGGAACCCGCGACCTTATATTTCCTTATATTTTCGCCACCGATGCTCGATATCTGAACAAACAATTATTCAATGTAAATAACTAAGAAAAGCGTTTTTAGGTACATATCGTCATGCCTGTATTTTTCGGGCACAGTTCCAAACTTCGAGCTGCAACCAAGCTTAGAAAAGTTAATTTTGCTCGACTCGGGAATCGAACCCGGGAGTACGCTTACTATAGGGTCACCGAGGCAGTATAACGCCTTTACTGATGTTAAAAGTTAGTTCCAGTAATTATTCATTGCTGTTATTATTAAAATGATGCATAAATCTGTGCGCAAACTGTGGGAGCAGGACTGACAGCTTTACGCGCAATCCAAAGTGACTTGGTGTATCACCGCAATGTGTACTTATAAACTTGCAGATACACGAATGCACAGTTACTACCAGCAACAGACGCGGAGCGGGGCGAGTACTCCACAACCTACCGCGGTGCAGCCGCAGAGGGCACACTACACTCACGCGCTACAGCTTCAGGTACATAACATTTACATACCACCAAAGCGCTTAAACAACCTGAACCGAAAAGGTTGTACGTAGCTTCTTAAAATAAAACTATTTTATAACGGATTTTATCGCGGTTAATTTTGAAACGTCAGGATTTAATGTCTATAATAGTCCGCGATAAAATCCGTTACAAAATAGTTTTATTTCAATGTGTGATATTAGCGTAAATGTAAGAAAATACAAAGTAGCTTCTTTCTTTCATACCTACTAATGACTATGTGAAGTCAGAAATTAATTTGCCTTATATTTTGATACAATTTAGCAGTCGCTCAACCTAATCACCTGTTTTTTACTCTCTTTGAGCTAATATATAAAAGACTAGCGGACCCCGCAGACGTCGTCCTGCCCGGTAAAGCAGTGCCACCGAAGACCTGCCGAATATAGATATAAGATTTCATAAAAATCGGTCTAGCCGTTTCGAAGGAGTTGTTTTTTATTTTTTCTCTTCGTAAGAACCATCCTCGCACTTCAAAGAATATCCTAAAAAAAGAATTAGCGAAATCGGTTCAGCCGTTCTGGGGTTTTGCGCTTACCAACACATTTAGTGATTCATTTTTATTATAAGTACTAGCGGCCCGCCCCAGCTTCGCCCGGATAGCTTCAGCCCACTCAACAATTTACAAAAAATGTGATATATAAAGAACCGCACAACCGATTTTGTGCAAACTTCACTCAACCATCTACTAAATAGTCCGAACAATGCCTAAACATTTTAGGTAAGCCTGTTTTTGAGTTATAAAATTACAACGAAAAGTGGCATTGATTTTTATTTATATAGATTTATATCATACTAATATTATAAATGCGAAAGTAAGTGTGTGTGTGTGTGCGTGTGTGTGTGAAAGTTTGTTACCGCGTATCTCCATAACCGCTCAACCGATTTTATTGAAATTTAAAATGTAGGTAGTGTATACTCTAGAACAGGACATAGGCTAATAATATTTTCTAAAATCATCCCCTAAAAGGGTTAGAGGGATGAAGTTTGTATGCAACTTTTTATTCCTTATCCTATTCACTTAAAATTCCGTACACATAAACCTTAATAGAAATAATGAAATATGTGTTTTTTATTTTTCAAAAATTACCCCAACGGCGTTTTGAAAATGAGATTTGTAAAAATTAAACTTTCTCTGGATTTATTTAGTCCCAAGTCCGATTTACCTACTCCAAATTCAGCAGACATAAACCTTTAAAGAAATCATGAAACACGTGTTTTTGTAGTACGATTCACTTAAAATTCGGTACAAATAAAGCTTAAAACAAATAATGAAACACGTGTTTTTATATTAACATTTTTTTTTATTTTTAAAAATGTTAATATAAAAGCCTGAGAAATTATTCTGAGTGCGATTTTCCTCGAAGTTAATATTAATACTCTTTTTCGTGCTATTGATTTAAATTACTCTTTATTTTGACACAATGATATGCGTTCAGTCCAAACTCTCTGAGTAGTCTGTGGTCCAAACTGAACAGTTTGTTTATATCATCGTTTTTACACATTTACCTAGAAATTATTGTATTTTACTAGTAAGCACTTTTAGTCCAGTGCACGTTCGGACAGCAAGAGCTCCGCGTGTGCTAATAAACAAGTAACAATTTATATCAGTGTGTCATTTATCAGTTCATCTTCTAAACATCATTATCACAACATAAAAGGTGTTGGACACAACAACATGTGTCATTTAAATTTTATTTCTTCTTATAAGTATGGTCTAAGAGCCGTAGTATTTTTTAAGAAATACCTATTGATTTATGGATATACCTATGGGGGCTTGCCGATTTCAAAATGTTGCTCACACTCCTACACTACTGAACTAATTTTGTATGGAGATAGTACGAGACTCGCTAAAGGATAGTTTTATCCGACTGCGAAAAAAGGGATTAATAGTCTAGCGCGATAACCGACATCCGCGGGCGAAGCCGCGGGCGTAAAACTAGTAACAAATAAATGACATAGTGCTGTCTCTTCATAGGGGTTGTCTAAGAAAGTTCTAAGAAGTTATGCTTTATTCTAATTGATTTATTTTAAATTTTAACGTCGCATTAAGCATATAATTTATGGCATGATATAACCTTTTCATATTATCATCTCAACGGGCAATTTAATCTAAATTCTGTGACAGGTAAAGGTAACGTCGTCGTACTGGGTATAAAACTTAAAATCCTAGAACATCACCGTCTGAGATGTATTAGAGCTGCATTTACATACGCGTATTTATCGTTAGAAAATGCTAATTCAGTTCGACGGTGACATACTGAAGTAGCTTTTCTATATGTATAAGCCACCTGGCTTAGGTAAAGTATTTTACATAAATCACCAGTCACCCAATATTCAGTAATCAGCAGTAGCGCAGGGTGGAAATTTGAAGAAGGGAAGACCGAGCAAATGAAATCACAAGAATTACTTGGTTACCTATACCGACTATCAAACTTACTAAGTAGTACGTACTGCATTTTTGATGCTATTTAAATCTTTTAGGCGTTCATATTGACCAATTCTTAAAAAGAAGCCGATGAGAATCGTGTTATATGGACTTTTTGCCACTAGTAGTCAGTCAATATTGGTTTGTTTATTTCCAGACGTTATGTCCGGCGCCTGCGAGATATCGTCCAGTACCCACTCCTCAACCCGGCGGTGGAAAGCAAATGATCTGCTATTCAGAAAAGGTTAGTAAATCTTATCTCACATACCTTGAAGGTTTCAAGAAGCAAAAGTATCTTAAAGTTAACTCATCACCATTTCTCTTGCCTTTTCCTATTTCAATTAGGGTCGACTCCCTGTCTTACTAGATGTGCCTAGCTACCAGAATTAAACAAGCCACTACCATCATACCTCGAAACCCGTAGGGACCCAGTAACTGAGATAGTTAGACCAAGCGCCAGATGATTTGGCTACTGAGTGACTCTAACAAATGTCATTTAAGTTTTAAATTACATCCAGGACCGATGTATTCCGAGGCACGGAGGGTAGTCCCTGAACCAACCATACACCGAAAGAAATCTTTGTTGTAACACAAAGATTGTCCGGACTCGAACCCAAGACCTACCTACCTACCTACAGTCCGCGAGTCCTAAGTTGAGCTTTGCTTATGTGTGAGTGCACATAGATAGTGTAGGTGTGACGTCGACCTAGGGCGCGACGCGTTCTTTTCTTGGTTAAAACTGGATTATACTGCTTTTTGACAAACGCCCTGAGGCGCAGTGCGTCCCTTGTGAGTATGCAAATGATCACGGGTCACTCACACATATTCTAAGCTCAGCTGAGAACCGGTGGACTGTAACTACCTGTATCATCTCCAGGTGGCAGGTCCACTGTACCAACCGGCGCCTGGGTCTCCGTCTCGGTCTGCTCGTGGAGCACCTGAGGGTGCTCCGGCTGGGGTGCCGCCCGCGACCTCGCCCCTAGCGCCGCCCTCTAACCCAGTGTACTACGCGATGAACGTCTGACGGGGGGACTAGGTAACATCGTAACCAGTACATCCATGTCCCTAACAGGACTTCAGAATAGCTGTTTTCAGGTTTTCTATACACCCATACACGAGCAGCGGTCAAAGGAATGAATATGGCAATATGGCAAAAACTTCAAACCTTTTTAGTGTCCTACTCTTGTGCACGGGTCTTCTCTATGCCCAGCAGCGGGACACTAAAAAGGCTAGAAGTGATCAAGTATTAAATATTTACAGGAAGAAACAAACTGTATAAAGTCCAAGACCCCGATTCTTTAGAAATTTAACTCGAATGCGTCATATGTCGAAAGAAAATGTCGATTGATAACTAATGAAATATATCTTTTAATTTTTAATTTTTAAATCACATCTTTTGTTTGTTTTTATAATTACTATACAGTTTTGTAAGTTAATGTTACTAACCCATGGATCATTGTTATCTGAATGAATAAAACTTTGAATTTGAAATCGACCTATGATGTCGATTGCTTTTGACTCCCGTTACATATATATCGTGCATTGAGTGGTAGACTTATCATCTTTAACGTGACATTCTGAGAATACGAACAACAACGCCATTCGCAATTTTTTTGGAAAGAGATAAACGTCTAAAGCGCAATAATTGTGGTCTTGTGCAGTGCCTCGTGGAAATTATATTAAATGTGTAGTTTTTAAAGTAAGTTATGTGTCTAGATTTGATTGAACATTGCTTTTGACTGCTACTTAAAGTACCTTTAAGTTTACAAAAGTACCTTTATGTTTGTTATAATGATGCCAGCGCATTGTAAATTAAAAATACTTTTCACCAGCTCCACCTGCAAACTTAGTACGAGTTGTGAAAAGTTTTCGAATACTATCAGTGTTACTGACTGTATTAGAAAACTTTCAAGTTTGAGTTCTGTCAAGATGAATAGTTGAAATAAACAACTGTCTATAAATTAATTTACTTACTGTATATTTCGTAATTAATGTTACTATGTGTCTAGCATTCGACTTCCATTTAATAAATTATTTCAATGAAAAAAAATATTATAAACAGAAACATTTTGACAGGTTCAAGATATTATTCAAAAACTTTGTTCGTATTGACGAACTCGTTATAGGGGTACTGTGTTTTCGGTACAAGTAGGTAATATATACTACTAGTTTTCCGCCCGCGGCTTCGCCCGCGGATGTCGGTTATCGCGCTAAACCATTAATCTCTTTTTTCGCAGTCGGATAAAACTATCCTTTCCCGGGTCTCGAACTATCTCCATACAAAATTAGTTCAGTAGTGTAGGCAAATCGGCAAGCACCCATAGGTATATCCATAAATCTATAGGGGTTTCTTAAAAAATACTACGTCTCTTAGACCATGATCATTGTAAGTTTTTCATTCAATATTTAAGAAGAAATAAAATTTAAATTTCGAATTCTAATAATCGGTCTGAGTTATCAAACGTCATTGTGTCAAAATAAAAAGTAATTTAGCTAAAAAGCACGAAGGAGTATTGATATCAACTTTGAAGAAAATCAAACTCAGAATAATTTCGCAGGCTTCTCCCGCGTAATATTAGGATAAAAATAAAAAAAATTGGAAAAATAAAAAACACGTGTTTCATTATTTGTTTTTAGCTTTATTTATACCGAATTTGAAGTGAATCGGACCAAGGACTAAACAGTTGTGGAATATTTAGTATTTCCAAAAAAACTCATTTAACACCCCCACCGGGGGTAATTTTGGAAAAATAAAAAACACATGTTTCATGATTTCTTTTAAGGTATATGTGTGCCGAATTTGGAGTGAATCGGACTTCAGACTATACAGATACAGAGAAACTTTAATTTTTACCATTAAAACTCATTATCCACACCTCATAGGGGTAATTATGGAAAAATAAAAAACCCGTATCTGATTATTTTTCTTAAGGTTTATGTGTACCGAATTTTAAATGAATAGGACCCAGGAATAAAAAGTTGCATACAAACTTCACCCCTCTATTTAACCCTCTTAAGGGATGATTTTTGGAAATATTGTTAGCCTATGTCCTATTCTAGGGTATACATTACCTACATTTCAAAGTTCATTAAAATCGGTTGAGCGGTTATGGAGATACGCGGTAACAAACCTTCACACACACACACACACTTACTTTCGCATTTATAATATTAGTAAGATAAGATTAGTAAGATAAGATAAGATAAGATTGTCACAATGGCACATAAATGTTGTCAAAGGCTTTTAAAAAGTAAGTGAAAGTACTTCTGACTTGATATGGGTATTTCACTCGCGATTATTGGTAAAATAGCGGAATAATTTCGCCGGAGGCCATAATTAAATGAAGGAGAAAAGTTAAGTTCTAGTCCTTGAACGAACCAATCAAAATTATCTTGTGGTCGGATAATATGTAATGGTACGACAATGTTAGACGAGCGAGGGAGGTCGGTGGTGTAGATATTACAAATATAAGTTTCAAAGAAACGAAACGAAACCGCATCGAAAGCCTCGAACTCTATAGTGAAAATTTATATTTTAATTATTTAAATTGCAGGTAAAAATCATGGTGGGCCCCACCGGCGACGTCCGTATTAGCGTTCAACCGCCAGCGAGCTCAACTGAAGTCACGAAGAAATAGGTAGTAGGTAACAATAAGGCAACTCTGTTTGGCTGTATTGTGAAGCCGATGCCCAAACATTAGTTTGATAAAGTAATGTTAATATGTGGTAATGCAAATATTTGATGAGCTATGCCTGCAGGACATAATGATGCCTGTTGATCAAATATTTCTGTGCGTGTCCAAGGGTAAGCACGGTTGATCAAATATTTACATTGGTTAAAGTTTAAGATAAAAATGCCCAATGTATTGACTATAATTGGTATATACCAACCAACTCAGTTAAACCTGATGCAGTCGGGACCGATACAACAAAATCACAACAAAGTCTTCGTTGTAAGTAAATTTTATTATGATAATTCAATTCGTATGAATCAAAGCAATAATTTATTGGCAATCATTTTTGTTATACAACGTGTTAGATTAGATAGCAATATTTGCATTTTATGGATAGTAGATAAACGAATGTGTTCTTTTTAGTATAATGCTTACAAAGTATTATTTAAGCACCAAAGATGAATAATAATTTATGGCGTGATTGTATTGCGTTGCGTGAAAGGTCAACACTAATCAACACTAATAATGTAACGTTCATGTGAATAGTGTTTGTTATAATGCCACGAGCATTGTAAACTGGTGTCACACTAAAATGACTAGAATCCTAACAAATATGGAGCTTATTCAGAGTTTTATTAGTGTTCAATATCACCAAGTGTGCCGGTAGTAGAATAGTGTCGCCAATTAACAAAGTACCCGACATTTCGTTGGATGTGTGGGCGGAACCGATAGCACATATACGCCCATACCGATGTCGTGGTGCGAAACGACACATGGCAAAATTATAATGTGAACGTGGCTTAACATACTACATTATTCGATCTATTTATTCTGCCTACATTTAATTTCTGGCAACTGACTAACATGTGGCTGACATTATCAACAAAATTAATTAGGTAAGTATATCACGATTAGCTAATATAAAATTTATTTAAAAATATAAATTTCTAATAGTAATATTTCACTGAAATGATTGTTCATTATCTACGTTAGTTTCATCTGGAGAATATTTTTGACCCTTTGACAGGTACGAAAATCTTTGAAAACATTGATGGTGGTATCCATAAAAATCATAAAAGCCTCTTTAGTTAAAATGGACTTTATCTTTTTTTTTAAGTGCTTTTTGACCAGTATAAATGTAAAGATGACAGACAAAGCCAACCGAATTATTAACCTATTTATTTTTTTATTTAGATTAGCCAACGATTGCCTACAGCTTACTTGACAGTATAATCTATTAATTTAATACAGACAAAAGTGTAACAATCACTTTTAGTTTTGAGCTTAGAAGACGTTTATGAATATGGGGGTAAAAATATACTTAACGGCCGCACTCAGAGACGTCAATTACGATATGTACTTATTATCTATTAAATACTGTCAAAATCCATACAAAAATGAGTATTTAATTCTAGATTAGAGTTAATTGACATCCCTGAATAAGGCTTAAAGACATGATACAAGTTGTATAAGTTATTTGCCTGTTGAATGGCCCTCATTGCTACCAAATTCCGAATAGGCTTATAAAACACTGCCACATAATTATGAGGGTGCAAAACAGTATGAAAAATTTTAGTTACCGAAGTTCCCAAGTTCTATTTGTTTACGTCACAATGTGGGTACGTTTATTTAGACATTGTGTTGTTGATTAGTGTGCTTACAGTGATTAGTTAGTATTGTCTATACTAAAGTATAGTACCTATGCTGACGGAACTATTGTGCATCACCTAGTAGGTGCGTTAATGTACACCAATAATAAAATTATGGAGTACTCTCATAATTATCTCATTTTGTGATAAACGTACGCTAAGTATTTAATATTACGCTTATTGTTATGTACCTAAGTAAGTAATTGTTTTGAATTCAAAAGTAAAAGAGCATTGTTGCTGGAATGACGATTGTTATCAATAAAATTATACGGTTTTATTCATAAAAATCTTATAAGAAACCTTAGTTAAAATGGACTTTGTCTCTTTCTTACTAATATAAATGTCAAGATGACAGGCAAAGACAAACGAATTATAAACGTATTGTATTGTATAATGAACATAAATGACGTTTATGAATACGGGGGATATAGCTGCTAACTTCAGCTATTTACTATCCCCCACCACGGGGTACTTATGTACCTACTAAACATACCTACATCTTAGGAAATAAAAAACTGACAAGTATTTACAAAATAATATCTAATGAGCGTCATGTGACGCTAATGAGAAATGGAGAGGCGCACCTAGGCGCACCACTCCATGGTAACAGTCTCACTAAACATGCACCTATAAACTAGCATTAGCACTAAACAAGAAGTCTGTCACATTGACAATCTAATGTGCACCCGTACTACTCACAACACAGCTTTTTATTTAGACATTTCTGACCGTTTAATTTGGTGTCATAAATATTATTTATTAAAACAAAATATCTTGATCTCATTGTTAGATTGTTATTTGATGGCGTTGGGGATTTGCTCTTGTTATATTTATGGTTAAATTAAACTAATTGTATGTATGTATTGTATAATCGTAAATACATAAAAACAAAGGTGGCCAAATATTTAAAGTATTATTAAAATTCTTTTAGGACTTCGTCAAAAAGAAGGCAAATGTATTGTAGAAACGCACGTGAACGCGCAATGTTTAGCGCCCCGCACACGTGTTGTGTTGTGTTTCAACTAGGTAAGAACGTGCAGTAGGTTCCAGTTTCTAAAACTGGTTTCTGCTTATGTTTTGATTTTTATTTTTAAGTACAGTAATACCCCGGACTTACGCGATAGGTGGGTCCGAACGATTGCCGTGTAAGTCGAATTCGCGTAAGTCTGGGTTCAACTTTGCATATAACATATAAAGTATGTTTAATCGGGACCAAAGTTTCAAGAAAACAATAATTTAGAAGAAAAATGTTTAATAAAGATTACTTTTTACTAAACATTTTTCTTCTAAATTATTGTATATTAATAATAATAAAACAATTTAACATTCATATGAATAAAGTAACCTAAACCGAAGTTATTTTGATGTCGAAGGCTTAATAAATTTTAACAATTTTGCTTGACGAGTTAAGTTTTTCTTCTCACGCAAAATTTCCTCGTAGCATACCTACCAGTAATTTTTTGAATCCCCGTTTTGTAGAAGAAACGCGTTCTTCATTAGTATCTATTTTTTCTAAAATTTTGTAACCCCTTTTCAATTGAATTGAGTCCTTCTGTTAAGTTTGCAATTGTCATTTGATTAAACGATTCAACTGGGTCTAGCGCATCAGTTTGTTCAATCTCTTGCTCATTGAATCATTGAATGTCATCATGATCGACCTCTAAATTTAATTGTTGGGCGATATCGACCACTTCTTCTATTAAGCTATCTATGCAATCGAAATGAAAAACCGCGTATCTCCGAATTCGCGTAAAACGGGGTAGCGTAAGTCGGGGTATTACTGTAGCTATAATTTTTTTAGGAGCTTAGACCATTATTTCATTGGAAGGTTTGGTTGTAGGTACAATTAGGTGAAACTGAAGCCGAATGTCGGCTTTGTGGTGGTAAAAACGTCTGACGCTACGACACGGAATGCTACGCGTTACGCTTTAGCGCCTGAAGGCACGCTATCATACGCTTCCTGTTTGACGAAACATTTAGGTAGGTATTTAAGTAAGTAAGCAATAAAATAACAACATAGTGTGGTATCTACACACTATGTTGTAGAAGTTCAATATCCGGCCTAAAATCAGCCCTAAACATCTAAAAATATTTATTTTACTTGAAATAATCACCTCACTTGGTAGGAACCATTGATAAAGGATTTTCTAAAGAAAGAAATTAGACATTCATTTTCGTGACATTAAATTTAAATGCTAATTAGAAAATGTGGCGTCGCAGTAAACTATTTATAACCGATTTTTGAAAAATAAGAAGGTTTAATGTTGTTTGTACAATGTACTTGTAGGTAATGCGGCTCGGCGTGTTTAGTTCTAAGAACCATGCACGATATAATATTGTAAGTAATTTTAATACGCAAAATACATAATGGACATTATATTTTAAAAACAAATAATATGTGCTTTACTGATGTAACGATATCGTAAATTATTGTCAACTAGCCAAATTAGAACAAATTTATTTTATAAGGTTCGTATGGCAATGTTAATAAATTGTAAAACATTTAAAAATATTAATGAAAAATTGCCTCGGAGTGCTAAATCAGCACCCCGACAAGAAGAAAGGAAAAGGGGCTAAACCTAAAATCGGCTCATGATAATAATATAGTTGTTCTAATTTTTCCAAAATAAATAGGTAGCTGCGTTCTTATGTAAAATTAATTATCTTATAACACTGATAATTACATAAGTAATACAAAATTGTAATGATAGTTAATTTACTCACACCAAAGCCAATACACATTACACCAAGAAATAATACCTACATGATTTTGGAAAGGGGGATTGTTGTTCTAAAACATTTTCTAAAACGTCACCACGTAGCGTATCACAAGACTGGGCGCGGCGGCTGGCGAATATCTTACTAATTAACCTTGACAGCATAGTAAACCTTTAAAAATGCCTCTTACCATACAAAATTCTTGAAAGGTGCAGCTAAGCGGAATAACTACACCGTTGAGTGCAAACCATTCGCTGTAAACTTGAGGAGAACAATAAGCAATTAATTACCTATTTTAGAATATTTATAACTACTTCAACATTAAACAGAATCGCACAACTGCCAGACCAAAGGGAGACCAAACTGCATAATATGTAGGGACTTATTACCGTTAAAAATAAATAAAGAATATTTTTGAAAATATACCTAGTATTGGTAAGATTGGTAGAATAATTTAATAATTACAAAGATTCAGAGTGTGAAAAATAGAGCTAATGGGTGTCTACCTACGACAATCTATTATTTAACTAAATATTTTTTTATTATTGATCCACCAAATTGGCTAGTGTATGTGGTAGTACAAAAACATTCATCAAATACTTTAAAAGTCATCTGATTATTTAACAATCGGCACATATTAGAATGTCAGTATCTACTAGATAAATTATATTGGTGGACACTACATAATCTGTGGCATTGATTGAGTGAAGGACATGATGACATTTTTCATGTAACGTACGTAGCTGGTAAGAAACTTATTCATGTTACCAAAAGGTGAGAGTACCTAACCTATTTTTTAGAATAATGCGATGTAAAGATTAAATTATAATAGTAGATATGAAATCTAATAATTAAGACATGTTGTAACTAAGTTATGAGCCAAATGTAGAGAGTAGATTTTAAAATGTTAACACACATGTTGCCATTGGGTACTTAAATCGTTTTATTATCTATCGCAAGTTATATGATAATTTGTAGTAGATTTTCGAACAAATAGTTTTATAAGTAGGTACTTACATAAGTATCTAAGATGGCACAAGGAGAACCATAGAATTTAAATAGGCATTGTTTTACTCCGTCTATCCTTCAGTACCTACCTACCTGCTTAGGTAGGAACCGAAAGATAGACGTTAAGTTTATACCGCTTAGCATTCATTATCCGATACGAAATTGTTGTTGAAACATATTATACCTGCAATAAATAAAAATGTAAAGGTCCCAGTGTCAATTGACCACGCTGGGCATTATGCGCCATTGGAACTACATAATTGCGATGTCTTTAATGTAGGCCTTTTTCTGGATATCTAGGCATAACAAAAATGGTCTTAAAAATCCTTAGCCCCATCTAAAGAGCAAATATTTTTTATTTACGTACGGGATTTTGTTAGATACGCGCCTTCACCGGTTCGATGTCTGTGAGAGATGGCTATGGATTCTGATTAACTATACCCGTAACCGTAACCAATCTATTTTGAGAGTATTGTTAAAGTACCTAGGGTGACTAGTTAATTAGTTTAACACGTGGTAATTTTTTTTTACTGGTAAGTCGCCCTATAAAAGTCACCTAAATTGGGCAATACAAGAGATTAACACTTTTAACTAAAATAGTAGGAAATTGAATTACTAACAATAATTATATTATTTTTAGAAACGTACTTAGGTCATGTATAGGTAATGTTATCTAGATAGTAATTTTCTTAAAGTAGTAAGTAACCTACCTAACCACCTACATAAGTACTTTCCTATAGGTAAGCTGTTCGAGATGTTCGTTACTCAGAATTATAAAACAGATGTTGGTCCTTACTCTAGTTTGTTGTAATAATTATAATCCGCGCCATTAAAGAAACGAATCGAAAATGGCGGCTGATACCCGTAATGACAGGTTGGACCGTCAGCAAAACAAGTCAGTCACATTTATGATATTTTTAATATAGTCAGACCTTGGTCAGAGATAAGTAGATACCTATATAAAAAGTCAACCAAAGTAATTGGACTCGTCATCAACGGGTTCCGTACTTTCCTAGAACGTATAAAACCTAACGCCTAATACTGAATAGACAGTTAAAATAGAATGTTATTTTTTGTGTGCTGTACCGACGTGTGTGACTAAGACAGCAATAACGTGCCAGTGAGGGAATAATTTGTACCTACATTTATGATTCGTTTCTTTAATGGCGCAGGTTACACCTCTTAAGTACCTACTTATTTTTATTTCGTTCTATTCTTATTTATCTATGGTATAACCTTGGTATCGAATACCAGTTTATAAATAATGAGGCAGGCAGGTAAATTATTACCAATTTACCTATTTACGATCTTTTTTAATTTTAACCCCTTACCATTAAATATCATGTATTTACCATGGTATCTAGTCATAAAATTGAGATGTTTAATGAGTGTTAGGGCAAAAATGATATAAAATGTTTCAAATAACCCATGTACAAACATATTTGTAGGATGGTATTGAATTAAATATACCTATCAAATAAACATTATGTTATTTTATTGTAATTTTGGTTGCTAGCAGTACCTACTATTTCCATAAGTGATTTATTAGTTTGACAATTTTTTTTATTGAACTCTGTTCTTAAGATCGCACCAAGTAATAACAACCCGAAGTCATACTTGCTGAATATACCTAGTAAATGCGAAATAACTCTCAGTTAGCTGTCATGCCTAAACTACTAACCTAACCTAACTATTATTAACAGTTAAGCGCTGCGGTCGGAAAGTTAGGATAATCTTAATGAGCAATTCAATATAATTGGAATCTCGGAATCGGCTCCAACGATTTTCATAAAATTTAGTATATAGGGGGTTTCGGGGGCGATAAATCGATCTAGCTAGGAATCATTTTTAGAAAACGTCATTAAAAAAAATACCGAGCAAAGCTCGGTCATCCAGATATTTAATATTTCAGTAAGTACTTATTTCAATTTCAACTTGGTAGGTTTGTTTTGTTTTTCTTCTTCTTCTTGAAGTTCAAATAAGTATACAAACTTTTAAAAGAATAATAGTAAAAAAATCTAAAAAACCGATATTTTTCTTCAATTGTCCTTTTGTTTTTAATTGTCGCGCTAGAACACAGACTACTCAGACGCTAGAAATTGTTAGTTGACATGACATCACAAATCACAGACTATTAAAGAACCTTCGATACTTATTTATTGATAGTTTTAATGTAATGACCGTACAAGACCGCTGAAGTTTTATCAAACTAATAAAACTTATTTAAACTTGATATTGGAATAATTGCGGAATAATTTCTGCAGAGGCCATAATCAGTGTTTCCACTAGAACGATTTCCTTTTCCTTTTGACACCACACACCACACCTAAAATTTATCGTTTATTTATCGTTCTTCTTCTATAGTCTGCTGTATTATTTACACAAAATTCGTTAACAAAATTATCGACAAAGGAGAGGTCAAAAGTGGGCTAGAATTTTGAACACCAATGTGATATACCTCATTGGAAAGCTTAATTAGAAAGCTGTTAGAATTTAACTAAACACGAATTTTAGGAGCAACCATTTTTGTAAAAATCAAAAAAATGTAATAGAAAAACAAAACGCACATCACCTTTAATTATCCGTTTCCTAAGCAGTATAAATATTGCAATCACGTCAACAATTGCATTCTGTTACAGTACTTTTCTCTTGTAATATTATTCTAGCTGCAGCTTAATGTAATTATGACGAAAAATATTTGATACCTTATTAGTGTAATAACAAAACGCGTGGAAAAAGATATAATTACGGGAAACGTCATGATGTCATTGTCATTGATCAGTTTGATTGACAGCGTCGAAATAATTTTGATTTTTTTGGTTGCTCAATTGACATTTGACCATGGGGTTGCCAATTGCAATAATCATAATATTGCATTAAGGATTCTTATTTTCAATTTCAATTTTTAAAAAAACGGGGGGGTGGAAAATTATTTTAAATACACCAAAAAATTTAATTAATTATGCTCTATTAACCTATGTTACTCAGATTGCTGTTCAAATTTACAATTATTTTAATCCCAGGCTCTATACATTTTTTTAACGTCTCCTTTCAAAAGTCCATAAATAATAAGGGATTTCGCGTATGAAAAATCCGCTAGATGGCAATACGTAGGCGTGACCTGTGAGGTCCGTCCGAGTGCTGCATGATTGGATATTTTTGGCATAGCATTGATAGATAATGTCAAAATTCACCAATCATGTAGCAGTTAGAGCCATCATTTATCATACGCGAATGCTCATTACTTCCGAAAGGATTTATCTACGATTTCTCGCAATTTCCCCTTATATAGTCTCCCCTTTTTTTTCCCTCTTGACCATAATTTCCCCTTAAAAGGGGAAGTTCCCCTCAATGTTGGAAACATTGGCCATAATTAAAAAGTCAAGTCAAGTAGGGATGGCGATCTGAGATCGATTAATCGAAAAATTGATTTTTCGAGCCAAGAAAATCGATCTTTTAAATCGATATGTAGTTCTGAATCGATTCATTAGATCGATACATAACCCTTTAAAATCGACATTCGATTTTTTCTGTTTTTGTATTAACCTTACAATTAGTTGTAGGTAGTGCTACCAGCTCGTGCGTAAAATGACCCCCCACTTTGTAGGACACTCTCGTCTAAACACATTGAATATGGTAAAAAGTGGGGGAACATTTTACCCACGATCTGGTAGCAGTAGTTGTAGGTGCCCGTATTACAAGAGTACTGCCGGTTAATTACTCAAAAACTCACGAGATGGCTGTGTATTTAGTTACCTTCGCCTCACAACCTCACTTCACTTCAATAGAAAAAGTTACGTTTATTATCTTTGACTTTTTGTATATGTGCTGTGATTGCGTCATTGCGTCATCACTCACATCATTCAATCAATTTGTTTGTTTTTTTTTATGAAGAACTCTGTTTATCGCATGTAATATAACAGATTTTTAATTTATTTCTTTTTTTAATAAAATTGAATAATACTTACATTGTAATATAAAATTTGAAAAAGATCGATCTTTTAGACTCGATTTTTTTGTGGGTCGATTCATCAGGTCACGATTCGAATTAATTTAAAAATCGAACTTTTTCGTATAGAATCGCCATCCCTAAAGTCAAGTGACAACTGACGTGTCTGTGTTTGACGTTGCTTTAGGGATGGGGGAAACATGCAGCATCAATTATAGACTAAACTACTTACAATAGTGCCATCCACGAAGACGCGCTCCACTATTCCTCCTAACCGTTTATAGTATATGTGTGCAAGCGTCCGCGAAATTTGAGTGTTTATCGGTACACACTAATTACCTATGAGTGCAAGCGCACACTATAATGAATAGACTTAATCAGGAGAGAGCGTTACGATGAAAGAGAAAGATGCTCTACTCAAATTTTATATTTTTTTTATAATTAAGTGTGGATATTTTATGTGATTATTAGTTGATGTACGATAAAATGACCATTATTATTATTTTATAATAAGGGGAGGGTGTAATAAAAAATATAAATAAAAGAAATACGTGAAAAAGTTTTATTGAACTTCGTGGAGAAATCATAACCGTCAATAGTCAATCACTCGTTTCAGAAATATCTGATTCAGAGTCTGATGTATCACCGACATTATAATAAAACTGAAATCAAGGTCAGAGTGTGTCATGTATTCGTCTTCTATTTCTTCCACGTGCTGACAAGTATTGGACCAGATATCTTTATTTACTCTATCAAATGCTGAAGCATCAAGATGGGCATAATAATTGAAGTGTAATTTGATTGATATTGCGGCTAGCAACGTCGTTTTTTACAATACCTCAAATGTTTTCGATTGGATTTAAATCTAGATGATAAGGAGGCAGCCGAAGCACTGTGAATCCATGTTCTCTCAATAAATCGTCAACTTTGTACTTGAGGAAGTTATTTTTATTTTTTAGTATTAAGTCATAAAGTTCGAGTTTTTGGAGGTTTGGTTCGAAATTGATATTTTTTGCATTTAGTCAAGTCTGCATGTCTAATTTGTTGGAGTTGGATGTTGGTATTTTTTAAATTCTCTTCTTCATAAGTGACGTAAAAATAGAAGCACTTCTGCCTACTAAATTTGAATGCGACATACTCACTTCATTTTAAGACTCAATATCCACTGCCGTAGTCGGCTCCGTTGTACGTTCGGTACCTCACTATAGGAACTATCGCATCCTTCTCCATAGTTATATTTGAATCCATAGTAGGTACTGCAATTTGCCTCATTAGTATCCAATTTAAAAAAAATCATGTCACAATGTTAGTTACCGTACTCCTCCGAAACGTCTTGACCGATTTTTACCAAATTTGATAAGCATATTCAGTAGGTCTGAGAATCGGGTATCTATTTTTCATACCTCTAAGTGATAAGGGTTGTTCACCCTTAAATTATTTTTTTAATTTTTGGAAGAAATTTTTGGTTTTGTATAATGTAGCATTAAAAAATACATACTATCCTAAATTTTATATTTGTATTTCTCATACAACCGGCTTAAAGCAAGCACTTTTATCATCTCCAAGTAAATTAGTAGCAACAACTTTAACAATTACGCGAGGCCAGGTTCAAAGCATTATTTATTCACTTACTTAATATGGTTACCAAATTAGCGTAAATCATTCGAAATAGTACATACCTTATAAGTCTTTTGCCATTGTATATTATTAATTCTATGAATAACAAAAAAAAACGACCAGTGGTGCTTAAAAAATGGTGGCGGTCTTTGCACCCAATTTACAGTGCGACATAAAAGAGTAGAACTCTGAAATTTCGAAAACTAATTTTTTCCATTCCATGTGGCACCCTAGATTTATTAAACATGATATAAGGGCACCTTCATTTTTTTCCAACTATTTTACTTACGACTACGTCATCTTCGCACTATTCGTCTTCGATGTCATAAATTAATTGTGTTTCCCATCCCTATAATCAAATTTTGTGGTTATGTTGAATTGTCAATTCGATCGATTTTCGATTCTTTCCTTCCACTTTAATAGTTTTGTATGGTGGATTTGTATTCGGATTTATTGAATAATTACATATTGATAGCAATTTTATCGAAATAAGCCTAAATATTTGCATTGCTATCACATATAATTATCAAGATCGTCATGAATCGGCGTGAAAAGAAAGAAGATGAAGACAGTACTGCCATTTTTCAGAACCTCGATAAGACTATACTTTTACAGGAAACAAGGTACTTTAATTCAACGCCAGTGAATCCTAGAAAATGTATTCACATTTTAACGAAGATCCTTTACCTGCTAAACCAAGGCGACCAAAAATTGACCACGCAGGAAGCTACGGATATATTCTTTGCGACTACCAAGCTGTTTCAATCAAAAGATGTAGTACTGCGTCGACTTGTGTATCTAAGTATTAAGGAACTGAGTACCATGGCACAGGATGTGATTATCGTGACGTCATCTCTTACCAAAGACATGACGGGTAAGGAGGATTTATATAGGGCTGCTGCTATAAGAGCTCTGTGCAGTATTACTGATAGCACGATGCTGCAAGCCATAGAGCGGTATATGAAGCAGGCTATTGTTGACAAGAACCCAGCTGTGAGCTCTGCTGCACTGGTGTCTGCTCTCCACCTGTCATCAAGTGTGCCGGATTTAGTTAGACGTTGGGTGTTGGAAGCTCAGGTAATATTTGTTTGTTTATCTTACCTACTCTATGAACTAGTTATAGTTAATTTATCCATATAAATAAGAAAGAATTTTTGAAATGCGCATAACTTTTGAAGGACTACATTGAAATGGATAATTTTTGTATGGGACAATACTCAAAAATCCTAAGTAAAAATGTAATTCACAGCGAGTAGTTTATAAATATGAAAATTTATTTGGTGATTTTTAATTGGTTTATTTATTTTGATACTGCTCTGCAAAACTGTTGCTCACTCTGAAGCATATCTAATATCTTTAAATGAGCAATTCTTGTATATATATAATTGGAATCTCAGAATCGGTTCCAACGATTTTCATAAAATTTAATATGTAGGGGGTTTCAGGGGCGACAAAATGATCTAGCTAGGAATCATTTTTAGAAAATGTCATTTAAAAAAAATACCGAGCAAAATACAGGTCATCCAGATATTATATATATATATATATATATATATATATATATATATATATATATATATATATATATGTGAAAGCAATTGCGATTGTGCACAGCTCTTATTATCTTCTGTGGGTGTTTTGCGCTTTGCAAGGCTCTTTTGCCTATTTCATAAAATGTGTAATGTGGCACAGACAGCAAACAACAAACACAAGCTTGTGGATGGCTGTTTCCTGCCGTTTGACTGTTTGTGCTTTTGTTAGGGAGTGTTTGGTGTTGGTGTTGGTTTTTGTACCAAGATCAGAGGGTGTTCACCAAGCATGTTAGTGATGCATTCACATACTTGCCATTAATTAGTAGAGCTTGGGAGCTCACAGGCACTACTAATTAATGGCACCTATATACACCTGTTATATATCCATTGTACGGAAATTCTATACACTGTGAGATAAGCTGGTGATGTTTCATGTCATTTGTACTAGTAGGTACTGTTACTGGGTGCTTTCAGTAGGTAGGAAATATTGTTAAATTTTGCTTCAATTCAAGGAAACTAAGACATTTTGTGTATTGTATGTTAATTGTAATAAAATTCTAACTACCTCAGTAAGTAAGTATACTTCGTTTTTCCTTACCGTGCCAAAAAGATAAACAAAGCTTCAGTTTTCGTATCACTTTAGAATATCACGATTTTATCTATCAACCACACTTATCGACTTAAAAATGTCTTAATCCATTGAGTAAACACTTTAACTATGAAATTAATTGAAAAATGTTTTAAATCAACCAGTTAAATACGGTTAATTATTGATAAAATTCTAAACACATTCCAAAATTCATGACCACAGGTTATGCAAGGACATGGCCTGTTTGACATTTTTATATTTTTTAAATTAGAGTGTGGACATAGATTTTTATGGATTCGATAACCATAGATTTAGGAAGAACAGAGTGAATGATATCCAGTCAAACGAAAATGTGATATTTAGATTGTACTTTAATGTAAAGTATTGTCTTAAATTATTTTATTAGTGGATAACACACTGTCTTCTATAAATATGAAAATTTCGTTTTTTAACCATGTAACTGACGCTGTATGAAATTGAGTGCATATTAAATATAATTAGTTGCATCGTATCGTCACTCATTAAAATGTTATAAACGATCATTTAAATAAAATCAATCTGTACTTCCCTTGGTAACGCCATTACTTGAGAACGTTTAAACCAAAATGGGTAATTTAAGTATATATGTGCCTAGATTTCAAATTTACTATGAAGTTTGAAAAAATAAACAGCTCTGCCTATTTTAAAAGATCTTGTCCTTAACAGTTTAATACATGGTAAGGCATGGTAAGGTATTCATCTAGAGCAGCGGTCGTCAAAGTACGGCCCGCAGTCGATATTTCTGCGGCCCGCGACAAACCAAATAATTTTAGTAGAAGTAAGTTTACCGTTGTTGTCTGTGTACCGTTGTCGTTTGTCGTCTGTTATTTTCATTAATACCAGCGAGAAAAGTTTAAAAATAATCTTAATAGTATATGATTCAAATCAAATCAAATCAAATTCTTTATTTGTAAATTATTTGATTGTCAGGTGGATCACCAGTATTCAATTTTCGTTATCACCAACGAAATATTCAGAGCTCGTTTCGCTTGCTTTTTCATTTATTTATTTTATTTACCATTTTCTTTTTTGCTAACGATAGTTTTTGGCTCGATTTTCGCGCACTATTATGACTTTTGTTTTTATTTTTCGTTTTACCAAAGAAACATTTCGCACTTACTTTGCTCGCGTTTTCATTAATGAACTAACTTTCCGCGGTCACTTCGATTCGCGCTGAAAATCGCACTGTAATTTACCTATCCTTTGTTTTACAGTATTACTACCAACAAACTTTTTGCGATCGCTCCGCTCGCGATGCATTTGTGCGCTGTTTCCAACTTTCGCTTTTATTTTCGTTATTACCAACAAATAACTTCGATGCGCTTGCGTTTTAATTTTTTATAACCACATGACTCCTCCCTCCCTAACTAACACAGAGTCATCCCGCATCCGCATTAACCTGCTCAGATTCACTATCAAATTATTGATTAATAAAAAAATTAACAAAATAGCTTGTTTGACCCCTCACCTTGATTTTGGTAATTGGCCAGAAAAAGAGGAAAACATCAAAGAAGTCGTTGAAACGTATGGCTTGCTTTTTTCATATTTTCATATTTTTTTAACATTTATAATATTTCCTGTCTTCAACAATTTATTTGAGATACGACTGTATTATTATATTCCAGTGTTTTATTAATGTAAAGCTTCTTGGTTCCGAATAATGAATGATTAGAAATCTATTCAGTGATTCTTTTAACAAATCATTCAATGTATTCAATCATGGTGGCCCTACCCTAAAAATATAGTCTCTGGTCACGAGGCGGCCATATTTGTTGACATAATATGCATCCTAAGAAAAAATAGAGAATAGGTACGTTTATTTCAATTCAACCCTTTTTAGTGTCCCACTGCTGAGCATGGGCCTTAATCCATACACACTAGTCAAGTGTGGGTTGGTGGATGTCACATGACCTCGAATAATAAGTTTTTAGACATGCCGGTTTCATCACGATGTTCTCCATCACCGATATTGAGCAGTTGCGATGAAATAATTCATAAAAAGATGTGTGGGCATGACCATGAAACGAACCCTTATATTTATAAGGCAAAAAATATTGTTGCAATACCTATTATTGTTGTGACATGATTCCTATTCTGGACAAACATTTGTGTGCATAAATATAATGTGTGCAGTCTGCGCTAATAGCCCACATTGATACTAACCTACAAGTAGCATCTCTTCTGACATGCTTTCATTTTTATTTGTATTTTAATCTGAATATTTTAACCCCCAACAAAAAAGAAGGTTGTTATAAGTTTGATACCTGTATCTGTGATTCTGATTCGAAAAAAACTGCATTTTTTTTTATCTGAAAGCTGAAGTGATAGATATACTTCATAACTAAAAAAATATAAGTGTCAGGGGTTATTATATTACATTTTTTTTCGAGTTATATTAGTGTATGTTTATTACCGCAGCTACTGATTTGAACTAAACCTTTGTAACATACTATTTTGTATATGTAATTTAAACTGTATTCTGTTTTGTGTGACATATCTTATATCTTTAAATGAGCAATTCTTGTATATATATAATTGGAATCTCGGAATCGGTTCCAACGATTTTCATAACAATTAGTATGTAGGGGGTTTCGGGGCCGATAAATCGATCTAGGTAGGAATCATTTTTAGAAAATGTCATTTAAAAAAAACCGAGCAAAGCTCGGTCATCCAGATATTAAATAAATAAAACAAATTAAATGTTCAAGCTGCAAAATTTACTTGCATTAGTTATTAAAAATAATGTTTAGTTGGATAATAATGAGCTTCCATTTTTATATAACATAGCTATTTAAAGAAATATGCATCACTTAAAAATATACAGTGTTATTAATATATATACAAATATACAGTGTGTTATAAATATACAGTGTTATAATAATAAAATAACTTATAAGTTATTTTATTACCTAAGAGATATATTAATAACACTTGCCTTAGCAAAAAGTGAGCAATCTTTTTTTTTTACTATTCGGTTTGGTATATTTTTAACTGGTGCATATTTTTTTTAATCACAACAGCAAATTTATTTGTTAAATATTACCCATATTAAGCAATTAAACTAGGCAACCTATTTGTGATGACTCGAAGCGTACATTATTGATTATTTATTTACTGTAGTTACTAAATAAATATTTCTTTTACCAGATTTTGTACTGCAGCCAGAAACTTTAATACTAATACTAGATCTCTTGTATTTATTTAAACATTTGTACCCACATTTTACTACTAGTATTTGTAGTTAAATAATGGTTTTACTTTCTTTTCAGGGGGCCATTACTTCTGATAATGTTATGGTATCATACCACGCCCTAGCCGTAGTAGCCGGTGCTCGTAGAAATGACCGCCTATCAATGGTCAAGCTCGTCACAAAACTAGCACGTTCGCCCCTCCGATCTCAGTATGCATTGTGCCTGCTCATTCGTCACGCAGCAAAGCTAGCCGAAGAAGACCAGAGTGAAGCTTCCGAACCATACTTGGAATTTATTGAATCATGTTTGCGACACAAATCTGAAATTGTAGAGTATGAAGCTGCGCATGCAATAGTCAATTTGAGAAAATCTGCCAGAGACCTTGCTCATGCCGTTTCGGTACTTCAATCATTTTGTAGCTCCTCCAAAGCTACCCTGCGTCTGGCAGGTGCTCGCACTTTAGCAAAACTTACTGCTAAACATCCGAATGCTGTGGCTGCTTGTGCAGTGAATCTTGAAAATTTGATTTCTGACCCTAATAGGTCAGTGGCTACTTTGGCTGTAACTACACTACTAGCCACTGGAGCCGAAAGTTCTATAGACCGGCTTATGAAACAAATTTCCGGCTTTATGTCTGAAATTTCAGACGAATTCAAAATTGTGGTGGTACGCGCTATTAGGCGACTCTGCTCGAAGTATCCACGCAAACATCAGTCGTTGGCATCATTTTTAGCGGGTATGCTTCGGGATGAAGGTGGGCTACAATACAAAACTGCGATTGCGGATGCTATTATTGCACTTGTAGAGGAAAACCCTGACGCTAAAGAATCTGGGCTAGCGCACCTTTGTGAATTTATAGAAGATTGCGAACACGCTTCATTAGCGGTACGAATTTTAAACGTTTTGGGAAGAGAAGGCCCAAAAGCTCGTCAGCCGTCTCGCTACATTAGATACATATACAATAGAGTTATATTAGAGTCGGGACCTGTGCGGGCTGCCGCAGTGTCTGCTGTTGCTCGATTCGGTGCGGCGCGGTCTGAACTATTACCCAATATTAGGGTTCTGTTGGCCAGATGTCAGTTAGACGAGGATGACGAAGTCCGCGATCGAGCGATCTTTTACAGTGCAATTTTAGATTCAGGAAACAGCCAACTAATAAATGACTATATTACTAACGTACAGTTTCCAAATCCTGTTCTCTTAGAGAAAGCTCTCCAGCAACATCTTACTTTGGAAGAATCATATGTTGAACCATTTAATATTTCTACGGTCCCAACTGTTGTTGATGAAGAACAGGATGCAAAGGAGGATGCTGTTGAAATTGAGACACGACCGCCACCAATTTCTCGCGAAGAACAATACGCAGACCAGTTGAAAGTCATTCCTGGTATAGAAAGCCTTGGCCCAATTTTCAAGACATGCGAGCCCATCGATATTACCGAGCCTGAAACTGAATATCGAGTTCAATGTATCAAACATGTGTTTGCTCGCCATTTAGTATTACAATTCGAATGCGTAAATACATTGAGTGACCAACTTCTCGAAAAAGTACATATCCGGTTAGATGCTGTTCCTGGTTACAGGCAGTTAGCCGAAATACCTTGTGAGCAGTTGCCTTTTGATAAACAGGGAAGCATATTTTGTCTTTTACAGTTTCCAGATGTTCCTATTGAGACTTTAGGAACTTTCACTGCCACATTAGAATTTGTGGTCCGTGACTGCGACCCAACTACGGGTCTCCCTGATTCTGGAGAAGGTTACGGAGATACATATCCTTTGGAGGAGGTCGAAATTGGTTGGGTCGAACAATTCAGACCTCGTCCTGCGCCTGGTGACTGGGAAGTGCTGTGGGAGAATGCTTCTACAGCTGCTGAAGTAAGTGACACGTTTGGCTTATCGCAAACAGATGTAGAGAGCGCGGCTAAGGCAGTGTGTGAGCATTTGGGACTGCCAAAGTCTGCTATCTCAGGTGAAGCTGTGAAAGTAATTTGTGGTGGTGGGATATGGAGAGGTGGAATACCTGTACTAGTGAAAGCCAGACTGGTCCTTGCCCAAGGTGCTGTTACCATGCAACTTGTAGCTCGATCTCCCTTAGAGGATATTGCTACATTGCTGTTGGCGGCCATTGGTTAATGAAAATATTGTAGTATTTTCCTCCAATTTCCCTATAAACTGTGCCTTTTAATTGGAAATATTTTTATAAACATTTCTATGAACTTATTTTTTATAACTTTTCCTGTTCTTTTATGTATTAAGTTGTTGAAAAACATATTTGTTGTTATACTAAAACAGTTTACGTGTGGCACTCTCCTTGGTAAAGAACCTGTATTTATATCTACACTAGTTTTCCGCCCGCGGCTTCGCCCGCGGATGTTGGTTATCGCGGTAGACCATTAATCCCTTTTTTCGCAGTCGGATAAAACTATCCTTTCCCGGGTCTCGAACAATCTCCATACAAAATTAGTTCAGTAGTATAGGAGTGTAAGCAACATTTTGAAATCGTCAAGCGCCCATAGGTATATCCATAAATCAATAGGCGTTTCTTAAAAATACTACGGCTCTTAGACCATACATAAAAGAAATGAAATTTAAATTTCGAATTCTATTCGTAGCATTGAGTTATCAAACATGTCATTGTGTCAAAATAAAAAGTAATTTAGATCAAAATTACGAAGGAGTTATGATATCAACTTTGAAGAAAATCACCCTCAGAATAATTTCTCAGGCTTTGCCCGCTTAGTATTAGGATGAAAATAAATAAAATTGAATAAATAAAAAACACTGGTTTCATTATTTGTTTTGAGCTTTATTTATACCAAATTTGAAGGAAATCGGATCAAGGACTAAACAGTTATGGAATATTTAATTTTTCCAAATAAACTCATTTAACACCCCAACAGGGGGTAGTTTTAGAAAAATAAAAAACACGTGTTCCATGATTTCTTTTAAGGTATATGTGTGCCAAATTTGGAGTGAATCGGACTTGAGACTATACAGATCCAGAGAAACTTTAATTTTTATCAATAAAACTCATTATGCACACCTCATAGGGGTAATTATGGAAAAATAAAAAACCCGTATCTCATTATTTGTCTTAAGGTTTATGTGTACCGAATTATAAATGAATAGGACCAAGGAATAAAAAGTTGCATACAAACTTCACCCCTCTATTTAACCCTCTTAGGGGATGATTTTTGAAAATATTGTTAGCCTATGTCCGATTCTAGGGTATACACTACCTATATTTCAAATTTCAATAAAATCGGTTGAGCGGTTATGGAGATACGCGGTAACAAACCTTCACACACACACACTTACTTTCGCATTTATAATATTAGTAGGATAGGATAATGTATGTAAATACCCTGTGAAACGTTAGTGTCTAATTATGTGGATTATAAATCGCATTTTGATTAATGCGATTCAAATAAGAAAAGGACTGGACTCGCGGCTAACTTCATACCAAAATCCTTGCATAAGTAGAGCCAGCACAAAATATCAAACCACAGACAATAACATTATTTTAAAATGTATGCAAAAGTGATTTATGTAGAAAAAATTACTTAGTTAGGTACTACATACAGCTACCTACCTTAGTAAATTTACGCGCTAGGATTCCAAAAAACAGTGCACAAATACATAAACACGGATATAAACATACGTTTTAACTTGTGACATCGCTTTTTTTCGTCCGAAGTTATTAAAATATGTGGGTACCTAAATATTCGACTCCAAATTTCCAATTTCACTGGAACTGAAATAAAATGTTATTTATTTTTTCATCTAGATGTGATTATTATCTTCAAACAAACATTTTTGCCCACTGAAAAATGTAAAGTTGTTGCACATTCCGGTCCAAGATGGCAGATTTCCAGTCCAATTCTTATTAGAAACGCATAGTAATAATATAAAACTTGCGACAGTTACGATGACTTAGTATAAGTTTACATATATTTTGTAGTAATTTCAACCATATGTAGACTACCCACTTATTCCCTTAGTGGTAAGAAAATGTAGTTATTTCAGAATGGAGGTGTATTCACAGTACTGAAAAAAATATGTCTATCTATTTATTGAGGTACATACAGTCGAATACTGTTGTCGAAGTCTGTGAAACTACTCGTATTTTGTCGTATAAACGGATATTCGTAAGAACCGCGAACGTTACGAACGTTCGGTAACGTTAAGAAATACAATATTTTTCGTTTAGTATTGTTATTGAATGTATGATTAATATAATATGATAATATATTGATGTATAAAAATAACTATTTTATTTATTTCAAAGTTATTAAGGTACATCAGAAAAATATTGGGCCACGGTAATATTATCTCAACTTATTGTATCTTGATGCAAAATGTCGGAAAACATTATACTAACTTACTAGCTTCCGCTGACGGCTTCCGCCCGCGGCTTCGCCCGCGTGGTGTTAGGATAAAAATTAGCCAAGTGCTATTACAGATCTTTAAGAACCCTTTATCATTTTTTTTTATTTGTTATTGGTCATAAAACAGATCGTGTTTGTTTCTTTTAATCGAAGACGTCTCACTTCATTTTGGAAAATACTTTTTGCACCATTTTAGTTTATCTTTAGTTCACTAAACTTTGTAGGTAATTTTAAAACGGTTATTCCCGGAGGTAAACCATTAGGGTTATCCCCTCTAGGCAACGTCTCCGAGGAACCCTCCGTCAATATGGATTCCGTCAGAATCGGTCGACTGGAGATCTTTTAGCGTACGCCACATGCATCTGGAATGAGGCCTTGGAGAAGTACGGATAAGCACTAGCAGTTTCTCTTGATGTCTCCAAGACCTTTGACAGGGTTTGGCATGATGGTCTTATTAGTAAGCTTCCTTCTTACGGCTTGCTCACTGGTTTCTGCGATTAAATATTTGACTTCTTAAGAAATAGATCAATCCAAGTGGTCATTGATGGCTGCTCTTCCGATCAAATGGATATTAATGCCGGTGTTCCTCAGGGTTCGGTGCTCTCTGCGACTCTTTTTCTGCTGCATATTAACGATCTGCTTAAACCCGGTACCTTAGGCTATGCAGACGACAGCACAGTTGTAGAGAGTTATATGTCCAGTCCCCGTGCCAGTGCGGCTGAGATTCAGTCCCATAGAGAAGCCATGGTTGAGCGCTTGAACTTGTCTCTCAAGGCTGTCTCCGACTGGGGCGACGCCAATCTTGTCAAGTTCAACGCTGCTAAAACCCTGGCGTGCCTATTTTCCGCCAAAAAAAGGCCATTTCAATTGGCTCCTACTTTCCGAGATGTGTCCATGCCAATTACAGACCACCTGGAGCTTCTTGGCGTAAATATGACTTCGACCCTCAATTTTGGCCCGTACATTGAGTCCAAGGCTCAACTAGCTGCCAAAAAGCTAGGTGTCCTCGCGAAGGTGCGGCAGTACTTCACACCGAAACAGATGCTAGAGCTATATAAAGCACAAGTTCGTTCATGCGTGGAGTACTGCTCGCATCTTTGGCATGGGTCAGCTAAATACCAACTCGAGACGTTGGAGTCTATTGAAAGGCGAACCAAGAGGCCCAAATGTTGCAGCGCTGATGTAGGCTGACTGCAGATAATTATAGTAACGTGTTGTTATGAATATACGAATTATGTTTTAAACGAATATACGAATTTTTTAATGAAACGTGATGTGGAAAAGAAATATGGTTTTTAATGTTGTCAAGAATTCATTTTTTTATAAGAAGGTGAACGATCTAGCTTACGTTCTAAGGATAAGAACCGTGATTTAGCCATCTCGTACGAATTACCTAGTACTTCAGGTGATTCCTTTAATGGAATTTGTACTATAAACCTACCGTTACTATCCCGTTTAGTACTTTTAATAAAAAGCTCTTCGCACCAACGTTCCTCTTGGGTAAACTTGGAATCTGACATTCTAACTTCTTCCAGTTCCCAGAATCTCCGTAGCTGAGTATCAATATTTGATACTTGAGCAAAATTACATTGCACGTTATGATTAATTGTACGTGAGTTATTAATCCATATGGGTCCTGTCAGAAGCCATCCGACCTTTGACTTTTGTAAGTATATCCTCATCTAACAAATCCCAAAAGACGTCTGCACCTATTAATATGTCAACTTCTGATGGCTTATTAAAACTAGGATCTGCTAGATATAGATTGTTTGGAATGCAGAGTGTATCATAATTAATGTGTCTTGACGGTAAGAAAGATGTGATGCTCGGTAGAACAAAACATCTAAGTTTTGTAGTAAAATTATTATTTTTGGATCGCATGATTAAGTCGCAGAGTTTATTAGATTGTGAGACCGATTGACCCACACCAGATATACGTGTATAGTGGACTGTATTACCGATACGTTTAAACGTTTATATAAGCTTTCTGAAATGAAGCTATTTTGACTTCCACTATCTAACAGCGCTCGGGTTGTGTGATATTGGTTATTACAATCCATGACCTCGACCAGTGCAGTGGATAGTAACACCTGTGGAGACAATATAGAAGACGAATTGTCGATTTGCAAACCATCTTCAAGATGATCTACAGAATTCAACGCACATGATACGACTGTAACCGGTTTATCAGCTGGTTGTGAATTATGCGCACTCACCGCTGACAATGACGCCGGTATAGTTGCATAGCTATAGATATCACTATGCAGTAAACTATTATGCTTGTTCTGACATTGCTTACAAGGCCCGAACATGCACTCCGATATTGAGTGTCCTGCACGTAAACAATTACGACACAGTTTTTTGTCATCGATTAACTTAATTCTTTCTTGAATTGACAAGTTAAGAAATTTAAAACAAGCATACAAAGCATGATTTTCACCGCACATCACACATATACGTGTTGATCTATCGGATTTACCGTTATTATTACGCATAGACACATAACTATGAGATTGGTGTACTTGAGTAGTGTTTGTATGCTTTTTACTATCGAATGAATTTATATTTTTATTATATGTAGTACGGGAATGATTATTATGAACCGAGTCTAGCATGTAGGCACGATTGCGTAAAAAACTCAACAAGTCATCCAGTTTTATCTTACAGTTTTGCGAATCAGAAGATAATGTTCCTTTATATTTCTCCCACTCAAATTCTGTGGATGAATCCAGTTTTGATACTAATCCTATCCTACTATCCTACTAATATTATAAATGCGAAAGTAAGTGTGTGTGTGTGTGTGAAGGTTTGTTACCGCGTATCTCCATAACCGCTCAACCGATTTTATTGAAATTTGAAATGTAGGTAGTATATACCCTAGAATCGGACATAAGTTAACAATATTTTCAAAAATCATCCCCTAAGAGGGTTAAATAGAGGGGTGAAGTTTGTACGCAACTTTTTATTCCTTGGTCCTATTCATTTAAAATTCGGTACACATAAACCTTAAGACAAATAATGAGATACGGGTTTTTTATTTTTCCATAATTACCCCTATGAGGTGTGGATAATAGTTTTATTGGTAAAAATTAAAAAATTTCTTTATCTGTATAGTCTCAAGTCCGATTCACTCCAAATTTGGCACACATATACCTTAAAAGAAATCATGAAACACGTGTTTTTTATTTTTCCAATTTTACCCCCGGTGGAGGTGTTAAATGAGTTTATTTGTAAAAATTAAATATTCCTTAACTGTTTAGTCCTTGGTCCGATTTCCTTCAAATTTGTAATGAATAAAGCTCAAAATAAATAATGAAACACGTGTTTATTATTTTTTCAATTTTTCTTATTTTCATCCTAATACTAAGCGGGTGTTAGTTAGTTTGAATAAGAGAGATTAAAAATATATAAAATACCTATTTTAAACTATGTAATGATGAAACAATTAATTATGCCAAGACTTTCGACCAATAAAGAATACCTCCCTATTATTAAATTTGCAAATAGTTAATTAATAACCTTTTCAAATATAAATATCAAAGGAGCTATAAACCTTGGTTATGCAAATCGATAAGTAGCTACACTGTTAAGCCATCGTTTAAACAGTAACGCCCAGATAAGCCTACCTACCCCAGTAGTAAACTATTATGGGGACCTAGGGGATTCATTAAGTAAAACTAAGATAAAAGGTGGATTAACCGTGCCACACGACCACTCTACTTGGCGTCTCGTAAGTTGATCTACTGATTCGCCAGCGGACGTCTAACTCGCACGGGGTCCAGAGATATATTAAATTAAATAGTAACAGTTAACTCAGACAAAGCACATAATACATTATTTTATAACATGACAATTAGTCCAGAATAATATGTAGGTATTAATTTAAGAATAGCAACAATTATTATATAAACTATACCCAAAATAGTATCATAGAAGAGAATTTAACATAATAACATAATATTAATATATCATCAATTAATTAATTAATTAATATAAAGTAATAATGGTTTTACTTAACTTCATAACAATACGGTGAACAGTTCGGAGCTCTGCACTGGTCTATGGCTGGATCGAGAAAGATCCAATGGCGCCAAACCTTCAGTTTATATAGTCGTGAACAAACAACTTTGACGTTTGCCAACCGTTACGTTTTAGTTTTAAAATTGTAGCGGTTATAGACAAAGGTTTCTGTTTGAATAATAACAAAGGTTTTATAAATTAATAATTATGAAAATAACGTTACAAAGTTAAGTTTTAGATGTCTCTAAACACATATTTCAAAAAGGTATTTATCAATATAACGTACTGAACATATAATTAACCTAACACGGGCAAAGCCTGAGAAATTATTCTGAGGGCGATTTTCTTCAAAGTTGATATCATAACTCCTTCGTAATTTTGATCTAAATTACTTTTTATTTTGACACAGTGACATGTTTGATAACTCAATGCTACGAATAGAATTCGAAATTTAAATTTCATTTCTTATAAGTATGGTCTAAGAGCCGTAGTATTTTTAAGAAACGCCTATTGATTTATGGATATACCTATGGGGGCTTGACGATTTCAAAATGTTGCTTACACTCCTACACTACTGAACTAATTTTGTACGGAGATTGTCGAGACCCGGGAAAGGATAGTTTTATCCGACTGCGAAAAAAGGGATTAATGGTTTAGCGTGATAACCAACATCCGCGGGCGAAGCCGCGGGCGGAAAACTAGTAATATTATAAATGCGAAAGTAAGTGTGTGTGTGTGTGTGTGTGAAGGTTTGTTACCACGTATCTCCATAACCGCTCAACCAATGTAAATGAAGTTTGAAACGTAAGTAGTGTATACCCTAGAATAGGACATAGGCTAATAATATTTCCAAAAATCATCCCCTAAGAGGGTTAAATAGAGGGGTGAAGTTTATATGCAACTTTTTATTCCTTGGTCCTATTCATTTAAATTTCGGTACACATAAACCTTAAAACAAATAATGAGATACGGGTTTTTTATTTTTCCATAATTACCCCCAAGGGATGTGGAAAATGAGTTTTATTGGTAAAAATTAAAGTTTCTCTGGATCTGCTTAGTCTCAAGTCCGATTCACTCCAAATTCGGTACACTTATACCTTATAAAAATCATAAAACACGTGTTTTTTATTTTTTATATCTAAATATTATGTGTTCCGTAAGACGTCCGAAGACCATTATGAGAGAGTGCTGGGTGTTCCCACACCTTCCGCTAGATGTCACTACCGCCTGCTTGACCGCGTCAACGTTTCATCCGCCCTGCGAAACGTCAAACATCCGACCACAGCAAGCTACCGTTATACTTCCTCATTGTTGCGTCGGTGTGCGTTCCGCGAACACCTTCCCTAGATTTAAACTTAGAATTAATTTTCTAAGAATACCGCCATATTTTTTTTTTATTTTATATTTAAATACATATATGATAATTTTCGAATCTGTTTAAATGTTCTATCCGTTTTTTGTTTTTATCAAAGATTCGAGTTGAAAGTTAGAATAAAGTGTAGTTTTTAGCTTCGGCCAACTCGTTTTCCGAACTTACGCCCGTCTGTAAGTTGCGAGTATCGTTGCCGAAAAATCGCGACCGCGTTTTCGAGAAATAGGTTATGCAAGTTCCAGTCGAGAAGTGGTCGGAGTCCAGGAGCAGCGAAAAAGGCAGGTTGGAGGAGACTAGCCCACACCCGGTGAGTCCGTTCCATTGCATAGGCGCTCCGCCTGTTGGCTGGTGACGTCACGCTCTGGTACAGCCGTGTGTGTTATACTTGTGTCCGTGTGTGTGTGTGCGGCGCCGCGCGCGCTCCTTTGTTCTCGGCGGCGGCGCGGCGCCACGCTGTCGCGACACGTGGCCAGTGTTAATGTGTATGTGTGTGGGCGAGCTCATGCGTGCAGCAGTGCAAGTACCCCGCCACCTACCCACTGCGGTGCGGGGCACTGACGGGTCGGGCCCTGCACGTGGGGCCCCCGTCAAGCTCAGGGGTCACGTGTCGCCCCGCACTTACATTTCGGGTGCCTACACAAAACGGTTCGGAATCCGTATGCGGTATACGATACGATTCTAGATCAGTATCCTGTTTAAGATCTGGTGCGGTATGCATATCCAGTTTCCCGTCCCGTCCGTATCCGGTTCGACGTTTGAAACCGTTTGTACCTTGAGGTAAATTTGCTTTGCGAAATTTAACACAGTTACTACCCGGGAAAGTTTGCTTGGCCATTTGCTCGTGGCTTAACAGCATCAGACGACAGTTTATTTTTAAAGTGGTCCTCAGCCTTTGAGCTACGACGTGTCTTTGCAGACTTATTCACCTTTACTACCCAAGGAAGTTAACGCTGCAGTTGCCTGTTGCTTATCAATAGCTTCCGGAGCGTACGCGATATAATGATTTTCTTCGTTATTTTTTTCACACCTTGCGTTACAGTATCGATATTTTCATACGGATCCCTAATTTTTTTAACGTATAATATAGCCTATGTTACTCAGTAAAGATGTAGCTTTCTAATGGTAAAAGAATTTTTGAAATCGGTCCCGTACTTTCTGAGCCTATTCGATACAAACAAACAAACAATCAAATCTTTCCTCTTTATTATATTAGTATAGATTAACAATGAGACGTAGTACAATAATGACAATGCGAGAATGTAAAAATACAACAACTAAATTGACACAAGATTGAACATGGGGTATGATAAAGCACTCCTAAAATCGTATGCAACACACATAGATACACCCGCACACATCAACATCACACATACTCACACACACGCACACATACACAGTCACACATATTCTGACTAAAGCCAGTAATTTTGAAATGTTTGAATTACTATTTTTTTTATCTTGCTTGCGCTTGACTTGCCTGATGCTAAGGAATGATGTAATCTACGATGGAATGCCCGTGCCTAATATTACATAAAAAACTTATTATTTACTTCATTTTTTCACTTAAAGCGATTTTAAAAATTCTTTCAGCTTTGGAAAGCTACATCTTTACTGAGTAACATAGGCTATCCTACTAATATTATAAATGCGAAAGCAAGTGTGTGTGAAAGTTTGTTACCGCGTACCTCCATAACCACTCAACCGATTTTATTGAAATTTGAAATGTAGGTATTGTATACCCTAATTTGTAACTTTTGTTGATTGTATACCCTAGGACAAAGACTAATAAGATTAGATGTGGACAGTGTCATTATGAGGCACTGGACCCGCATCCATCTAATAAAGGACACGGCATTATCGGTAAATCGATTTGTATAGCAATGTATGTACCTACTTATTACTAACATAGTTTGTAAGATCATTGTTACTAACACTATGGATTCCGGTCCGAAATAAATGATTTTTATTTTTATTTATTTATTTAATAATATTTTCAAAAATCATCCCCTAAGAGGGTTACATAGAGGGATGAAGTTTGTATGGAACTTTTTTTTCCTTGGTCCTATTTACTTCCAATTCGGTACACATAAACCTTAAGACAAATAATATAATACGTACCTATTTTATATTTTTCCAAGGGGTGTAAAAAATGAGTTTTATTGTAAAAATTAAAATTTCTCTGGATCTGTTTAGTCTTAAGTCCGATTCACTCCAAATTCGGCACACATAAACCTTAAAAGAAATTATGAAACACGTGTTTTTTATTTTCCCAAATCTACCCCCAGGTGGGGTGTAAAGTACGTTTTTTTGGAAATACTAAATATTCCATAACTGATTATTTCTTGGTACGATTTAGTTTAAATTCATAAATAAAGCTTAAAACAAATAATGAAACACGTGTGTTTTATTTTTTCAATATTTTTTATATTTATCATTATACTAAGCGAACGAAACATCGCGTACACTGCAGAAATTATTGACATTAGACCAAAATAATGTACTACAGTTTTATAGAGGATATAAATATCTACAAAAAAGTCTATGATACCATGTACCTAACTAGTATAGTTAAGTCACAATAACTACTTTTTCAACTTAGAATATGCAATTGTAACGCAAAATTGTATGCAAATTAAGCTGCATTATTCGTACCTTGGTATTAACCCATAACTAAATAAATCACTTAATATTCAAGCGTATTACTTGTGAATTACTTGAATTATTCAAATCGGACATACCATTCAAAAGTTATCATAAGTATAAGATTTATCAAAATTGAAATTTAAGAAACAGAGCGGTCTATGTCTACGACTCTGGATGGAATTTAACCCTTGGCAAAAAGGAGAGGTGATATTAGTTTGAGACGTGTACCTGTCGCTGTCCCCGGAGAATAAAATGATAATTACAAAACTCAACTTTTCAGGAAAAATAAAAAACATGTTTTCGTCGATTGCTCCTTTAGTACTGGACGTAGCCTGATGATTGTTACGTCTGAAAAAATTTATTTTTTTTATGTTCCAAATGTTTTAGTGAAACACGCCTAAATTTTATATTAAGAAAATAAGAAGTTAGTCGAAATTAAACATGGTCTAAATTCTATAAAGTCGATTATCATTTTATTGTCCGTACAGCCTGACCAGAATCAAATATTGCAGTTTACTTATCATTTTATTCTACGGGTCTTTAGGGCGCAAGTGAAGATGTTACTACTTTAATATCATCTTATTCTCGTGAATAATGTAAAACCTTTTTTATGTTAAAGACTTTGATTTTGATTTCCCAATTAAACTATGATATGGTAATCAACATTAGTTTTATTTGATTCAAATGTTTGCAAGTTAATTTTTTAACAAACAGCATTCAAATTATTGTCTAACAAAAACAACTTGGTTTTTACTTCTCGAAATTAAAAATTAAAAAAAGCAATTAAAACAATAGTGAAAAATAACAGTATGTGTCTTAATTTATTCTCTTTAGACCTATTTGGTATGAATTAAAATCAGCCTTAATTTGTTCACGTAAATACTATCTGAATTATTATTAATATAAAGACGTAGGTATTATTAAGTCGACATACATTACTATTATAATTCTATTACATAATTTGTTATCAATAAAACAGCCTCATAATCACATTTCTCGCTTAAAATCGCTTAATTCGGATTATATTAATTTTCAAAAATAAAATAAATGGGTTAATTGTGATAATTCTCCTCGTTATCGTTATTGCTACCAGAGCAGCTGATCTCATAAGTCAAGGACTCCTAAAAACCGTGATAGTAACTTGAAATATCTCCTACCTTACAGAGGCTCGTTAGATCATCTTATAAAGCCTTGCTTATTGGAATAGGCTCGGTGCAACCCTTGCAAGTTCTTTAAAATCGATTCATGCGTAGAGCCACGGGAGCTCCGTGGTTCTTACGCAATGAAAACCTACACATCGATTTAAACCTGCCGACCATCAGGCAGTGGATGAAGAACGCATCCAAACGCTTCTTCGACACCGGTGTCATACACCCGAATAGGTTAGTCGTATCCGCGTGCGACTACAATCCGCTCAGAGGCGCCAAACGGCAACGTCCGCGAAGCGTACTCACCGATTCCGACGACGAGATCACTCTTGCGATCGCCCGCGACCGCGATCTCCGATCCGCTGCTAGAGTAGGTAGGGACAACCAAAATAGTAGCACACAACACATGCCGAGATATCGCCCACGCCGTCGTGGGCGGCGCCGCGTCCCTCCAAGATAGGCCCTCAGTCGATTACGGTTCCGGTCAGGATCGGACCGCGCGAACGCGACATGCCCCCCGATCCCCTAAAAAACTAGTGTCCGGCAACGTCCTGAGCCGAGGTTCGTCCCCACATGGGGAGCCCTCATGGCAGTTGCCACAGTACTTGAACGGTTCGACCGTCCTCGTACGGCTCACCGAAAAAGTCCGGTGAACCAATAGAGGCCCTTCCGGCTAATTGGGTTAGGTCATCAGCAAAAAAAAAAGAATAGGCTCAGTGTATAACGTCTGGAGTTCGGGCACATAGCCAGGGCTTGGGCTTGGTAACTGGCATGTACCCCGCCTGTTTCTTACTTTTCTGACAGTCGCTGTATTTATTCGGGAAAATTCTGAATCAAAATTGTACTTATACTTTAAAATTGATGGATTTAAATGTGAGGCATTTACTTCCATGATTTGAGTCCATGATATCTTTTGGCTATCTTCATTTTTTAACAAATTCTTATTGTCTATTAACTCCTTTAAATTATAGAACTCTATTTGCGTCATCTCTATATCATGATTTTTTTTCCATTTACCTTCGCATTCATAATAATTGTGTACATTTGATCAGTCGTGAATACAACTCTGTGTTTTGATTCCCGTTCAATATTTGAATGCATAGAATCCGCCTCACTCTGGCCATGGCCAGTTTCAAAGAATCTATGTGTGATATTCAAATGAAGCTTGTGTGCAGAAAAAATATAAAGAGCGAATATAAATCTATTTTTGTTTTGCCCGCAGCAACCGTCGAAGTAAAATGAAATGTTATGGATGCCTCTTTGTTTTGCATCAAGTAGAAATTGCCATAAGCGACTACCAATTTCATTTGACCCCCTTTTAGCAATCTGACTATGCCAAACATATTTATACGAACGACTGGTTGGTTTTGAACGAGAATAAAATGATAATTGCTCTTATCATTACCCAGTCGAATATTTTTCACGAGAATATAATTCTATGACTAATTGTCATACTAACAATTATGAATACATTTTGGTAATATTATATTACCACTTTATTCTCGTAATTTAAGGCCTGTGATCTTTGAACACTATTGTAAAATTTTGTATCTTCGTAAAATAACTATATAAATATTTCGAAAAAATTCAGCAGATGTATTACCACCCACAGATTCCAAAAATGAAATAACACTAATACAAAGATAATGGCAGTTATCATTTTATTCTCCGGGGACAGCGCTGTGTACAATTTTGTTGCCACGTAGCGTGGATGTACATCCGATTATAATGCGATTTTTTATTAGAAAGCTGAAGTAATACCTACAGCTGATTCATAACAAAAAACTGTACTTATGGGGGTTTATGAAATTTTTAATATCAAAAATTATTTCTACAACAACAGAGATATACAAATTTGGCTAATGGTTTATGTATGTGTAAATAAATGTAACACTATGGCTATATCCCTCACGGAGTAGGCAGAGCACCAAGTGTGCATGTGATAATGAGAAATCTAGCTTGGTCTATTACTTAAGTAGTTTTTTTGCCAGGAGGAAATTCTTTATGAATCCTCTGCCCCGTGAGGGCGCAGAGCAGGGGTATGTGGGACTCCCAAAAGGAAAACTAAAACCTCCCTGTTGTTTCGCAGCGCATATATGTATACCAGGGGGTCGCGGGAACTACCCGATATCTACCCGTGCGGAGCCAGGGCGGGCCACTAGTATCTTAAACTTTAGGCAAGTAGGTAAGTATGTCCTTACCTAGAGCATTGGTGGTGCACCTTTACGGGCATCGCCTTAGAAATATAAGATCGCGGGTTCGATTCCCAGTTGTGCCCACACACATCTTTGAGTGAATTGTTTCATCGCCGTTGCTCAATATCGGTAAAGGAAAACATCGGGAGGAAACCGGCACGTCTAAGAACTAATCATTCGAGGACATGTGTGTGGATTAAGGCCTAAACTCTTTCAACTCGTAAGATAGTTAAGATTCGTGCCTAGCAGTGGGACACTAAAAAGGGTTGTCCCAACTTAATAATAAATTGCATATTCTTAAGTTATTATATCTCACTTCACACGCATCAAGTAGGTATTACCCCTAGTTTCCACTGCACTAGAAAACCTGTTGCAAGCACGATCTATCTCTATCGTTTAATGATGAGTAGAAAGCGATAAGACCATGCTCGTTTCGTGTTTTGTTGTGCAGTGCAAACATGTAAGATTTCTGTGCCTTATACCTTTACGTCCGAAGTTAGTCAGCAGGCGCGCCACGTGCACGAAATGGACGTAAAATCATTATTAAGTACTCAATTAAAAAGCTTTCCGTGTCTGTCGGTTTGTTAATGTTTCTGTCCTCTATCACGAATGGACTTGATTACATGTTTCACCATCATGTAGGAAGATAATTCTTCATAAATATTTAATGTAGCTATTTTAGGTAGCAGTAATTAATACTACAATTACATCTTATTTCATTTTTGTAAGCGAAGCCGGAGCGAGGCGCTAGTTATGTACAATAGAAAGAGAGAGGTGACGTTCTTTTGTCTTTGTTCCACTGTGATAGCTCACGTGTTTATGAGCGTGAACTGTAGTGTTGTGAATTGTTATTCAATGCCAATTCGATTACAAATAAGTATTGGTTTGTAATTTTAAAATACTATTAAAGTTATACTTAATGTATAATGTTTAATTTTTAATTGACCTGAACAATGATATTGTGCTTGTAAATGAATAAAATATAGGTTAGTTTTAATATTTTTAAGACTTCAAGATATCACAATAAAAAACTAATTTAAAAAAATAATTCTACTTCAAAAACGGGGTGGCGAAAAAAAATATTTTTTGAGGTCGGTGCCCTTGAGTAATGAGCAGAGGTCGGAGTAGGTAGATTCATTTTATATACTGGCGTCAAGATATTATAATATGGACATGTCATTTTATCCATAATGTGAGGAAAGTACCGGAAAAAGTTCTGGGATTTGAATTATGGACTAAAATAAAATAAAAAGCATACAACAAAATCGGCTCTCAAAATCGTTTATAATATAAATAAATGATTGATTGAATTTAATAAACAATAATTTTTAATTGAACAAAAAGATAAATAAATTATTTTTAATCCTCATGGGATACAATTTCCATATTTTGGCTTTTAACGTTAATACAATTAAAATAAATAATCATATTTTTTTTCAATATTTTCTAATTTTAAAGTATTCCTTTCGACGTCTTTTGAATTGTGTCTAAACTGTGGTATTTTGGAGTCATATCCATATTATTCTCTACGTTTGACGTCAACGACGAGAAATCCATCTACCTACTCCGACCTCTGGTAATGAGTTTTGTTAGGTTTCAAGTATATTAATTGATTTGTAGTCTTTCTAAACTTAAAGCACCCTAATGAACATAAGATTAAATTTAAATAAGGTTCACCTGTATGTTTGTTTGATTGTTTGTAACGACTTCTTTTGACGCGATTTTGACCCACTTTAAACGGTCAGATTTAATTCAAACTTTGCAGACTATTAAGATCCGTGGACATATTGATACGTGCTTTCCACGGGTAGGTACGCACAATGCGCTTTGTTTCCGCTTTTACTGTGAACTGTCAAGTTGTGGAGTTTACTGCTAACGTTCAAGTTCAAACTTTGTAAACTTATTGAAGACCGGCTTTCCACGGGTACACACAAAGCACATTGCGTCCTGTTTTATTGTGCAATCGGCCAAGTTGCGGAATTCGCTGTTAATTCAAACTTTGCAGACTTATTGAGGACCGTGGACATATTGACACGGGTTTTCCACGGTACGCCCGAAGCGCTTTCTGCCACTTTTATAGTGCTAAATACCAAGTTATCGAAATCGCTGCCAACGGTCTGATTTAATTCAAACTTTCAGAACTTTTCGAGGACCATGGATATTTCGGTACCTACGGACTTTCCACGGGTACGCACAAAGCGCTTTGCCCCCATTTTTACTGTGCCAACTGCCAAGTTATGGATTCGCTACCAACGTTTAGATAAAATTTAAACTTTCAGACTTATTTATTTATTTATTATCTTATCCCTAGGTATAAGTAGAATAGGTAGGTAAGAATCTCTCTTCATTTGTTTAGACAGCTAAATAGAGTAGGTAGATAAAAACCCAGAACAATAGAACTACCATAATAGATTGGCCTTTGATTCTGACTTGGGCTTCGACCGTTCACAAGATGCAAGGTTGCAGGCGATCATACAGTCATTTCTCTCTGGGGTGCTCATCATAAGTTGTCACATCGCGTCGTCAGTCGTCGGCATGACTTATGACGTAAAGCACCAGAGAGGGATCTACACTCATTCAATTTTTTACGCATTTACCTAACTTCTATAATCAGGTAGCTATGCAATGCCGTTCTATATTCTGCTGGCAGAAATTCACTAGTGAATTTTCTCTAGAACTCATATCATTTCGCACCCCACACGCGTTTCTCGAAATAATATATATATTTTTTGTTAAGCGCTTGTGTCACATAACTATAGCTCGAAAATCCAAGTATCGCGGATGGTATTATACGACTTATTTTTTACTTTCTATTTCATTTTTATTAAAGAACTCGAGAGGCAGAATACTTGACTTTCTCGCGAACCGCCTCAACTTCGATTTAATAACACCCTTGGAGCCGACGCACAGCCCCGACATTCTGGACCACAGGCCGGATATGAGTATGATCAAAAAATTACTTCTACCGTCTTCTACCATTAAAGTAACTAAAAATAGACATTATAAATGTATTTGTAATCTCCACACTCAATAATCCCAAAAACGATACCAATAACATTATTTGCAAAATGTCGCCATTGCCATCCATGATTTCATTTTTGTACTCTACTTCCTCGATAATCTCAAAAACGATCAATGAACAAAATTCTGAAATTGGTGACTGTATCTCAAAAACTGCTGAAACGATTTTGATGCGACTTCGTTGCAATCCGATGGCTAGTTTTAGTGTAATCACGAGACAAACAAACATACATACTTACATACATTTACGAAACTTAGTTCATGTGTTTAGGAGGCCATAAAGACTACCCTCTGTGAATTTGGCGCAATTTTAACAATATTACTTACATACATGTCGTATTGATAACCTCACTTTTTGTTTGAAGTCGGTTAAAAAGTGGTCACGTTTATATTAGTCACTTCAAAGTTATTTAGTTTAAATTTATAAAGACACAATATATCTTTACTTACGCTCGCACTGCTATCTACTTAGGTATCTCAATAAACAAAGTCGTTGTGAAGGCAAATGTAATTAGTAGTTGTTTAAATTAGATAAAATATATTTTCATTCCTTTTTCAAATTTGTACTATTAATATACACTCACTTTTGTGAAAAGTTGACGACGATATTACAATTGGAATGGCCTCTCGAATTAATCGATTCTCAACTCAGCCCCTCACTAGTTCCTAGAATACATTTTGTGTTTCCCTTTCTTTAGTGTAGTCGATAATACCAACGCAGGGTTGCTAGATCGTATATTTGGATACAAATAATGTACAATCGAACTTAATTTTTCTACATTTAGGTGGTAATTTACTTTAATTAGCTAAAAAACACGGCATGTTTATTAGTGAAAAGAACTTCAAAGTTGAAATGTGATACAATTTTATTACAGTTTAATTTTTTTTAATTCTTTTATTTATAAGAAAATACTTAGTTAAGGTGAGTATTTTTATTCAGAAGTAATGAAAAATTATATAACGCAATCTAATTTAGTATTAATTAATGTACTGGCAGCCCTATTCACTAACAGTTTAACTAGATAATTTTCATGTGTGTAAGTGTGATTTTATTGTGGTTTAGCGTTGTTGCAACAGCGATAGTTTAGCTATCGATAGTTGACATTGAAAAATAGTCGATAGCTCGAATAGTTTTATGGTAATGTTACAATTGTTGCAATGTTGCAAAACTATCGATAGTGAAAATTAGTCAATACTATTGAAAGCTGACTATACTATAGTCAGCTTTCAATAGTATTGATTAATTTACTTAAAATAAAATTTATTTTTAATAATTTAAAAATTTACTTAAAATTAGTTACTCTGTTGATAGTTCTATAGTCACTATAGAACTATCAACAGAGTAACTAATTGAAATAAAACTACTTTTTAACGGATTTTATCGCGGTTTATTTTAGATTTTTGATCCCGACGTTTCAATCATCTAAAAAATCTAAAATAAACCGCGATAAAATCCGTTAAAAAGTAGTTTTATTTCAATGTGTGATATTCGCGTAAATCTAAGACAATACTAAGAGTAACTAATTTTTAAAACCACGATAGTATCCCGATACTATCGATAGACAGTCTATCAATCGATAGTATTGTGATACTAAGACTATCGCTTAGGGATGGGCAAATCGATAGTATTGTGATATTTAGACTATCGCTTAGGGATGGGCAAATGGAAAAAATATATCAATATATATCGTATCGATATATCTCGATACATGTCGCCAGTAAAATATCGATATTTCGATATTTTTTTCCCAACCAACGGTTACCTATAAGGGGCTTCTAAACGGACCCATATTTTCACTGCAATATGTGGCTAGCAACTATTGGTGTCCCTGTCTAACATGTGAGTAAGAGAGGGATACCAATAGTTGCCGGCCACATATTGCATCACTGTTTACTTGAAGACTATCAATACATTTTTATTCATATTCAGGGCGAAGGAAACTAGTCATACAGCCTACCTTAGAAGTCTTAGCCCTATCCATTGAATATAGATTGAATTGATCGGATACACAATGCGAAGATGTCGAAGCTTTAGCTTTGAAAAAAATCAAAATTCAATATATCGAAAAAAAAAAATCGCCGAAAAGAAAATCACGATTTAAAAGTCACGATGTATATCTATTATTCAAACAAAATATATCGATATTTCGATTTTTTTACCCAAAACGACTATCGCTATAGCACAACGCTAGTGTGCTTAATTTTATTGATGATAAATAAGTTGTAGGGGAAACCTAAAAATTGGCTGACGCGGTTTTTTAGTGTTTCAGATAAAAAATTATTTTACGTAACTTTTTACCCAGGATAAGGTTTAAAATTAAACTCTTTTTATGTAATTGTATGTATGTAATATAATTTTGTACATTTTTATGTAAATATAAGTATATTTATAAATTAGTGCCAGAAGAGCTTGGTAAGTTTTAGTACATAGTTTTTCATTACCATGGATCCCCCCGGGGATCCCGGGGGTACAATACCCGACATTGCCCACAATGTTACTATAGATTATAATGCTGAAACTAGCATGGACACAGATGCTTCATCCGTGTCATTAAGAGGCGACAAAAGAAAACGAATTGCGGCGAAACGTATTTGCAGGACGTGCAACAAAAAACATACAAAACGCACTAAAGATAGTAAAAAGATCGACGGATATTGCGGTTGTGGTTCCGACGTAGAAAAGCCTGTTCAGCCCCCAGTAGTTCCTCCTCAACAGCCACCAGTAAGGTCTTTGTTTACCAACAGTGACTCTGCCCCATATGTTGTACATATTGTAAAAGAAACACAGTCTCAAAATGATGGTACCACATTACACCCGGTTACATTTGGTCGATTTTTAAAAAAACACAACATAAAAAATGTTATCAATGGTAGTTTAAAACGCATTGGCAGAAATCGCCTATCTATTTCCTTCAATCAGTTAAATGACGCCAACACTTTCCTCAGTAACACTGATTTAATAACCAGCAACCTAAAAGCATTTATCCCTTCTTTTATCATTACGAGAATAGGTATAGTTAGAGGTATCCCTTCGGATTGGTCTGAAGAAGAAATAAAAGAAAACACTAATATTCCTACAGGCTGCGGCCACATTATCAAAGTGAGACGATTAAATAAAAAGGTAGTAGTTGATGGTGTTACATCTTTTAAAGCAACAGAAACTGTAGTTTTAGTGTCACTGACTCTGGCAGAGCCACCATCAGGGATTTTCATTTTGAAAACACAAAAAAATTGTCGCTAATTAGTCGAAATTTGTCGCCAAATATCAGAATTTGTCGGTCACTGGTTCAAAAGATATAAGGGTTTATAGGTGGCCGATCTGGAGAGAGTCTCCCCAGCAGGGCCACATTTATATCTCAAAAACTAGGGCACCTAGCAAATATCTCTTTTCTCCCATAATTTGTCGCCAATTAGTCGGAATCAGTCGCCAAATATCAGAGTTTGTCGGTCACTGGTTCAAAAGATACAAGAGTTTATAGGTGGCCGATCTGGAGAGAGTCTCCCCAGCAGGGCCACATTTATATCTCAAAAACTAGGACACCTAGCGAAGATGTGTTTTCTCCCATATTTTGTCGCCAATTAGTCGGAATTTGTCGCCAAGTCACAGATTTAGTCGGTGTGTAATTAAAAAGATATTAAAGAATTCAATTTCCCCATACAGTGGTACAAGCGAGTACAAAATACTTTATGTAGTTTCTAGACAGTATCTATGACGTCTTATGGAGGAATGTTTGTTTCGAATTAAATAAATGTAAACTTATTCTATAATTTCAACCCACCATAGGAAAGCTGTATTCATTACCTATAAACAAATCTACAATACATATAATTATGTAATTATTTATCTAACACAATGTGCACTTACCACTTAGTCGCTGGCAGATAGATCGCTGCGCTCCGTTTCATTTACGGTAAGTAAGAAAGAGATAGATGCGCGTGTACAGATGAGCTGCTTCGAACGAGTTGCCCGTCACGTAAGTTGAAGTCAGCCAGTTTAATTAAAGTGGAACTTATTATGAATAGTTACGAACTCGAGTGTTGTTATCTCGACAACAGAAGTTTTATTATTCTAACCTCAATTAAGATAAAATAAAAACTCAACCCGTCCATACCCACAACACAACACTCGCAATCACCTCAAAATACACACCAACACAACACACATCAAACGAACTTTATGGAAATTCATTTTTATATAATAAAATTTGATTACAATTGACAATACTTTTTCAACGTTTAAGTATTTTAAACATTTTACTAAAGGTACGACATTTATTTATTATTCTAAAGTTAATTAGAGCTTAACATTGTAAAGTGGTAAAACAGTTGCATGCGACTGTACATCTTTCACCAAATAGACCAAGAGCAAGGTTTAATGTTTTCAAAGAAGTTTAAGCCACTCTAACCTAGTAATTTAAAACATAAAAACATGAATTAAATTGAGAATTTATCTCTCTCGGACATTTCTAAAGACTTTAGACCGATAAAACTAGAAGTATATTACACATATTAATAGAAATATTTTTTTCTTGGTATTTTTCGTGAACTCTTCGACCTAGCTCTTGGACTATACCTTACTAATTGAACTCATTATATCTCCTAAACTAAGATCCGATTAAATCTGTGACTTGGCGACAAATTCCGACTAATTGGCGACAAAATATGGGAGAAAACACATCTTCGCTAGGTGTCCTAGTTTTTGAGATATAAATGTGGCCCTGCTGGGGAGACTCTCTCCAGATCGGCCACCTATAAACTCTTGTATCTTTTGAACCAGTGACCGACAAACTCTGATATTTGGCGACTGATTCCGACTAATTGGCGACAAATTATGGGAGAAAAGAGATATTTGCTAGGTGCCCTAGTTTTTGAGATATAAATGTGGCCCTGCTGGGGAGACTCTCTCCAGATCGGCCACCTATAAACCCTTATATCTTTTGAACCAGTGACCGACAAATTCTGATATTTGGCGACAAATTTCGACTAATTAGCGACAATTTTTTTGTGTTTTCAAAATGAAAATCCCTGATGGTGGCTCTGCCAGAGTCAGTGACACGTAGTTTTATCCTCTGATGGTCAGGTTTTGCCAAAAAGAATTTTTGTATGTTATAACTCATTGCCTGTAGAATTATACATTTATCCAACAGTTCAGTGTTATAATTGTTGTCATTACGGACACGTTAAGGCTCAATGTCGTTCAGTTCCAAGATGTTTTCGATGTGGACAAGGCCATTCTGGCCATGGCTGTTCAGCTGATGAGGATGATGTGCAATGTTGCCTCTGCAACGGTGCACACCTTGCTATTGACAAGAAATGCCCTGAGTATGTTCGGCAAAGAAATATAAAAGAAGTTATGGCAAAATCATGTATTTCTTATCTAGAGGCTTCAAAATTACACCCTCCCATTTCTAGGGTCTCATATGCAGATGCTGTTCTTGCTACTTCATTTTCATCTTCCCCTGCATATTCGCAACCCACAGCCCTACCTGTTAATTCGCCATCACCTGTAAAAAACACTTCTTTTAGCTATAAAAAAACCACTTTTAGTAAACCTCGTCCTCCTCCTAGCCCAAGAAAGGGATATGACAAGGACGCTCATAGAAAAATTATCAGCGAATATTCGATGCCTGAGCCATCTAATGGGTGTGCCATTACAAATAAAAGTAAAGAAAATGATACAGAAATTAACATCAATGATTTCCTTTCCTCCTTAATTACTTTGCTTTCCCAATTTCAAGTTTTACCGTCAAACGCTGCCCCACTACTTGAAGCATTTTCTTCTTTTATTAAAAACAATAATGGATCAGTCCGCAATAATTCAGTGGAATTGTCGTAGTCTTATACCAAAAAAATCTGATTTAATCCATATAATCAATAAATACAAACCATTTATCATAGCAGTCCAAGAAACATGGTTAAAACCTGAGTCCATATTCAGGATTCCAGGTTATGCATGTGTCAGAGAAGACCGCTCTGATGGTTATGGTGGGGTAGCATTGCTTATCCGCCACCCAGTATTATTTTCTCACTTTAGTATCCCACCTCACAACAATGATTACTCTATTATTGCAGTTACTGTTAAGAACATATGCTTTGTTTCTATTTATATTCCCCGTCCAACTAATGACATATTATCTGAAATAGACACAATCATAATGGCTCTTCCAAGACCATTTATATTAATAGGAGACTTCAACTGTCATCATCAAACTTGGGGAAGCTCTGTTTCAAATAGTTATGGCAATTTAATTTTAGACATAGTTGACTCCCATAATTTATGTATTTTAAACTCGGGCTCCCCAACAAGGCGTTCAGCCCCAACGGAGGGGCTCAGTGCACCAGACCTATCAATCTGCACTTCGGATCTTGCATCTTTGATTACTTGGAGATCCCTCCCTTATACATATGGAAGCGACCACTATCCTTTACTTTTAGATTTTGCTTTTGCGGTTGAAACTCAACCCAAACGTAAATCCCGTTTTAAATACAAACTAGATAACGCTAATTGGCATTTGTTCAAACAACGTTTAGATGACAAGCTGTCACAACTTCCCAATGTCACTCAGGGCTCCGAACATGAATCTGCCATTGCCATAGCAAATGTCATTATAGAGGTCGCGGATGTAACATTCCCGAAAAAGTCTAGCCATCATAATTATATTCCATCCCCTCCCTGGTGGGATAATGATTGCACTCAAGCTATCAGGGATCGCAAGCTGGCCGAACTAAGGTATAGGGAGTTTGCTTCAAACGAAAACTTTGAGATTCTTTGTAACTCCATCCGAGAAACTAGAAAGCTATTTAGGAAAAAGAAACAAGAAAGTTGGAGAGCTTTCTGTTTATCCTTATCCCCCCAAACTAGGCCGTCTGCTGTTTGGCAGAACATCAGGAGATTTAGATCTGCGTTTAAAGAAACATGCTCTGCAACGCTTCCATTACCTCTAGCTGATTCATTTTTGGATAAACTTTGTCCTCCCTCAGTGGCTGAGCAAATTCCTTTATTAATAGGACCACCGGTAAATACTGAAGGTACACTAAGTTTCATTAGTAGTTTATTTACCCTTTCAGAACTCAAAGCCATAGTTAATAACTTTAGTAAAGAATCCACTCCTGGAGAAGACGGAATTCCTTATTCTTTTTTTTCTCATCTTAGTGACAGTTTCCTTTCTTACCTACTAGATGTCATCAATAACATCATGATTACTGGTAATGTACCTTCTTCTTGGAGAGTACAAGAAGTCATACCGATTTTAAAACCTGGTAAAGACTCATCAGATGTTTCTTCTTATAGGCCAATTGTTTTATCTCCCGTTGTCACCAAAATCGTTGAACACCTAATTAAAAACCGGTTGGAGTGGTGTATTGAGAGTAACCAGCTGTTAAGTCCTTCTCAATATGGCTTTCGCCGTGGTAAAAGCACTTTGGACAGTGTCAGCATATTAACAACTGATATTAGGTTAGCATTCTTATCTAAAAAATCAGTCGTGGCTGCTTTCTTAGATATAACTTCTGCGTATGATAATGTAGTATTAAGTATTCTATATCAAAAATTAAATGCTCTTAATATCCCTGTAATCCTGTCTAACTTTATTATTAATATTTTGTCCAGTAGATACATACATCTGCAAACTCCGAACGCCGACTCTTCAGAAGACTCTTTCCACACAAGGCGTAATTTAACACGCATTGTGTGGAAAGGTTTACCGCAAGGCTCAGTGTTAAGTCCAATATTATACAACATTTACGCTTATGATCTAGAATCCTCTTTAAATGGCCCTGTTAGTGTTTTACAATACGCTGATGATTTACTTATATACTGTTCTCACCAATCAATCGAGTCCGCTTGTACTTCTCTGTCCTCGGCACTCAATAGTTTGAAAACTTGGTTAGATTATAACGGTCTTGAACTTTCTTCATCCAAGAGCTCCGGTATGCTGTTTTCCAGAAAACGTCTTCGTTCTTCTGTTCTCGTATATTATGATAGCCAACCAATCCCATTAAAGAGCCATGTTAAATTCTTAGGAGTAATGTTAGATTCCAAACTTTTAGGTGTTCCACACTGTGACTATTTAAATTCGAAATGCGAACGCCTTCTAAACATTATTAGATGCCTAGCAGGGGTATGGTGGGGTGCTCACCCTTATACTTTAAAACTTATTTATAACGCGCTCATACGTAGTGTCCTAGACTACGGTACATTTTTATTGGCCCCTGGCAATTTGGCTGCATTTGCTAAAATTGACCGCATTCAGGCTAAGGCTCTCAGAATAGTATCTGGGGCTATGAAGTCAAGTCCTATCAATGCTCTACAAATAGAATGTGTCGATCCTCCTATGTTCCTTCGCCGTCAGTATCTATGTGATAAATTCTTGTTTAGAGCTTTTCAATTTTCTAACCATCCCTTATATGATAAACTTAAGGCTCTGTCTACTCTTATTGAAACATGTAATTCCTGGTCTCATAAACCACTTCCATGCACTGTTGTCAGTTTTCGTAAGTTTATGTCCTTACAAGCCCCCACGCATCGATCTCCTACACACCCTCTCTTTTCCAGCGACCTAGAATCTCTAGTAAGATCTATTGACATAACATATAACTTCGGCATAGATAAAGACACCTCCATGGCTAATGAAAGATTTAACATCATCTTAAATAATGATTGGAAAGATTACCAATACATTTATACGGATGCCTCTAAAAACTCTTCTTCAGGTAACGTAGGTGTTGGGATATTCCACCATCAATCTAAAATAGTTCAAAAGGTGAAATTCCCTCCGCAGACCTCTGTTTTTACCGGTGAATGCTATGGCCTCCTCAAGGCCGTAGAATTAGTCCTTTTATTACAGTTAAAGAAAACCATAATATTTTCCGATTCTATGAGTGCGCTACAAACGTTATCGAAGTTTCCTTTTAAGTTGAAAACCGTTTTCCCCATTATCATTAAGTTACGTCAGCTTTTAAACATGTGCAACATCTCGGGTTACTCTGTTTGTTTTGCGTGGATACCTGGTCACGGTAACATCTCTGGTAACTGTAGAGCAGATAAACTGGCCAATGAGGCTGTCGCCGATGGTGATATGTTTCCATATAAAAACTTTTGCCATGACCTTGGCTCTTTACCTACAGACTATCTTCAAGATTCTTGGAATAGCCTCTGGGCGGAGAGTTCTACAGTAAAGGGCAAATATTACAAAATAGTCCAGCCTTCTATCCCGAGCAAACCGTGGTTTTTCAAACAAATTTATAACAAACGTACAACTTCCTCACTTATACGCATGCGTTTGGGCCACAACAGCACACCGGCGCATCTTGCCCGTCTCAAAATTTTACAATCTGATGAATGCGAATGTGGCATCGGTGTAGCTGATATAAATCACATATTTTTTTCCTGCCCCCTCTATGATTCCCATTCATTTTTTAATAATTTGATATCTATTCCTGTCCCTTTACCTACATCTATCCAGTTACTTCTATCATAAAATAACCCTCGTATATATTCTATTCTAGCTGATTTTATAAACTTAAACACCAACTTAAAAATTTAATCCTTCCCAAATCCTATCCTGGTTTTTCCATCCGCTCTAAATTAAATTGTTTTAATGTTTTATAAGTTTCCCTAACTTTGTTATTGGCAAATGGTCTACAACCGAGCCATTTAAAAAAAAAAAAAAATAAAAAAAAAATAAGTTGTATAGAAAAATTGAAATTAGATTTTGTACTTAGTAGTTTGATTCTTGCGGAAAAGTGGAAATATTTATGCGGTTTAGGTATTCACGTGTAAGTTGTATTGCTTTAAAAATGTTAAATTTTATGTAGTTCAGAAACTAAAGTTTGTACAACTAGCCTACTAATATTAATTATAAGATCAGCGCGTTTAGCTGCGCACTTCGCTATCTTCGTTCTATTTAGCTGCTGCCTGTTGCAGTTTAGGTTATGTTCTACTCAAAAAGGTATATATTTACATAGTTTTAGTCATATTTAAGTAGAACATTTCTACTCAAATATGACTAAAACTATGTAAATACGTGCTCTGTGTTAGATTGCCCTTGTTTTGCTAATCTATGTATTTGATAAAAAAATCTTGAAAATCTTAATAGTCTTAATCTAGTAATTTTTTTTTGTTCAAAATATAAACTACCTCTTTTGTCTTGTTGTATTACTGCTAGATGTCAGCTTGTGTCGAGTTTGTTACGCTTCCCCTTCATTCTATGTCAGATATTAAATATGATCTTTAAGTAGGTACATTGAATTAAGTTCATGCAATTATAATGTTAGTGGGTATTTACATACCCATACCCTTATGGATGTGTTTTCCATAAAATCACAACATAACATAAGGATTGTGAGCACTGCTACATATTTTTAATGAAGGCAAAAATGCCTTACACTCTTGCTAGCTATTCTGACATGCAGCCTCAATGGTTAGGGCAAACACACTATTCTCTATGCTATTAAGTAGCCTAAGTTAAACAATTATAAGTGAAACTCCTAAATTGGTATTAGTAGATAGTCTTGTAAGCCTTAAAATACCAGAGGGTTATAAAGTTACCTCATAATTAACCTTTTTTAATGTTTCAGGCATCCCACTAGAAACATGGACAATTTAGACAGCTCAGATAATAATGTGAAGATCTCTGATTCAGCTTACTCCACGAGCTGCAGTAACAGTCAGTCAAGGAGGAGGTATGTTATACATTTATTTTCCAGTTCAATTATTTCATACTATATGCGAATATATTTAAAAATACAAAGATGGGCTCCTTGTATTTTAGCTGATTTTAATATGCTCTGCTCCTTGTTTTTCTCAGATTAAAAAAAAACTATTAAATGCAGAAACTAATTTCACCTATTGGGATGTCAATATTTGTTGTATAAAATATTTTTTTTTTTTAAAAACAAAATCTACAAAGCTGTGACACTATGTTGCGCTGAGCTGTTTCAGAGATCATAAGTATAATATATTCATAAACATTAGTCAACAGTTGTTGTCTGGCCCCTGACATGCCATGGCTGAGGCAATGATGTGGATGCAGTCGTTACATAATACGCACTGTACATTGTACAGTGGGTAGGTTAGGTTTAATTTAGGTTTAGGTTTTGTATCAAATCATCTATTTATTCCTTACTAGTTTCACCTGCGTAAAATTTTATTTTACCCATAGATCTAGCATATATAGATCGGCAAAGCGAAAGAGATAGAGAATAAGATACGCATATGTTAGAGTGAGATAGATACGTATTTATTATTATTATTATTATGTTTGTCTTTTTTTTATCTCGGAGCTATGGAGCTCCGGACTTTTAAAAGGCGTGCGTGGGGCCGAAGCCAACACTTAGAGGCCCGTAAGACAATTTTGCTCTAAATGTAATGTAGCACCAACCGACGACTATCCCTGTTCGCACCATATAGGTACAACAAAGGACAATCCCCGGTTAGCTGCTCTATTGCAGAATATAGGAACTAAAATCTAGGTTATGGTGGTGGGTGCTAATGGATTAGGTAACTAGGACTATGGATGGATATGGCCCCTGCCTGACCAATGCAAATTAACACGGATAAAATGGCAGGGGGTGACTCGCCCACTCAATAAATGGGCCCCCGTATGGCCGCTATTATTATTATTATTATTATTAGACAGACAAGCAGTTGTGAACAACTGATATTCGCCTGTATCTGGTCTCTTTCCTTGTTCTGTTTACTATGTTAGATTGTTAATTTTCTTCTCTTTTCTTTTTCTTTTTATTATAAGAGTCAAGTCGGTTCTTAAACTGGTTGGTATTTTCTGCTGCCACAACTTGCTCAGGTAGACAGTTCCAGGTGTCTTGGACTCTGTTATTTATGAAGTGTCTACTAGGATTATTTTTACTTAATATCCTCTGCAGTTTCATGGAGTGTCCTCTCAAATGCACATTAGTCTTTAATTTAAATATTTTGTCCAAATCCTGTAGATCATAGTGTCCGTTCAATATTTTAAAGGTTTCTATGAGATCACCACGTTGCCTAAGTTCTTGTAAAGTAGTCAATTTCAAGTGTTCAAGTCTCTCCTCATAGGTAAGTCTCTTAAGTTGCCTCAGTATTTTTGAAAATCTATGTTGCACTTTTTCCAACATTTCTATGTCTTTAACAAAATATGGACTCCATACTTGAAACGCGTATTCTAAGATAGGCCTAATGAAAGTTTTAAGGATTTTAACTGTCATATCCGGGGTTAAATTTCCAAAAGCTTTTTTGATAAGGTATATTAAGTTATTCGCTTTCTTTACAATTTTTTGTATATGGTCAGTCCATTTAAGGTCTTCTGTGATTTGAACTCCCAAGTCAGTTTGAGTTTTTACTCCGGTTAATGTAGAATCTCCAAGTTTGTATGTAAATTTAGGATTCTTATGTCCTATGTGCAGCACTGTGCATTTAGAGGCGTTTAAATTGATTAGCCACTCTTTTGACCAATTGGCCACTTTGTTCAAGTCCTCTTGCAGTTAATAATTTACAAGAGGATTTGCAAATATTTTTGTATCATCTGCGAAAATGCTTACTTGGGACTTCAGGCTGAGAGGTAAGTCAAAAGTATATATAATGCATAGAAGGGGGCCCAGCACAGATCCTTGAGGTACTCCACTGTATATGTCGCGTTGCTCCGATAGTGAAATTCCAACTCTTACACAAAATGTTCTTTGAGTTAAGAAGGCCTCAATACAGTGTAAAAGCTTCCCACGGATACCAACAGTTTCCAACTTTTGTAGCAATCTCTGTGTAGGCACCTTGTCAAACGCTTTCTCATAGTCAAGATACACTACATCAACTGGTTTTCCAATATTATAACTTTCGACCCATGATGCGAGACAAGACAGCAAGTTAGACACCGTGGAGCGTCGGGGGCAAAAACCATGCTGCTGCTCACTTATTAGTTTGTGTTGGAAAATAAATTCTCTTATGTGCTTCACTATGATTTTTTCCATGATTTTACATACACAGCTAGTCAAACTAATGGGTTTGTAATTAGAGAGATCTAGCTTGTTACCTTTTTTAAATATAGGGGTTACATTTGCTGTCTTCCAACTCGATGGTAGTGTCCCGGTATCGTATGATGTCTGCATTATATTGGCTAGTGTAATGTCAAAATTGCACTTCTGAAGCAAAATCATAGGTACCTCATCAGGGCCTGGTGATGAGTCGACTTTCATCTCTTTTATCGCTGATCTTACTTTATCTGCTGTGAAAGTCAGTTCCGAAATGGTATGAATATTTTTAAGACTTACGTCCAAAGTAGGAAGTGGTCCTGGGGGCTCCTTCTCAAAAACGCTAACAAATTGGTCCGCAAAAGCTTCAGCAGTATCTTCAGGTGTTGTCATTGTTAATCCATTTTTATTACGTAACACAGATGGTACACTCACTTTGGAAGATATTTGCTTTCTAATATATGCATAAAATTTCTTGGGGCCGTGTTCTAAAATGTTTGTTTCATATTTTCTTCTACTAGAACGACACTCGTTAATTAGTTTGTTATTTATTTTTCTATACTCTTCATATATTTCGTCTGCCCCAGTGAGGACATATCTATCCCAAAGAGATTTCTTGGTTTTTACTTTACTCATGATGTCTCGGTTCATCCACGGCCGATTTGAGGCATTACGAGGAGGTTTAGCTTGTGGGACATATGTATTCACAGCTTCGCTGAGTGTAGTTAGGAACAATGTGTACTGTGTCTCTGCATATCGCATATTGTTAATGTTCTGGGCTATTAAACCAACTTCCTGAGTAATTTTATCAAAATCTGCTTTGTAGTAGTTCTTTTTTGGGGTTATATGTTGCGTTTTAAGTTTTGGTACTACAAATTGTATGGTCATGGTTAAGCAAGTGTGATCACTTTTGCCAATAGGAGCGTGATGTTCAACTTTGGCGACAAGTGTTTCATCATTTGTAAATATTAGGTCCAGAAAAGACGGATTGTTCCCTCGACGAAATCGTGTTGGAGATTCAACTAATTGTTGTAAATTACTGTTTCTGTACCAGTTTACATGCTTTTGCTCTACATGCCTTATTTTATAACTTCTACAAAAGTTTTATACATAATTATATAGGAAAAATTATAGTGTTTTATCACATTAATACTGTAAATACGTAGGAAGTCAATTTAAAATAATATCAAATACGGGAATTCCCGCTATTTCTAATTTTTTGTTGTTTAATGTTTATTAGATTAATTATCAATTTCCATATCACTTTCATGTTCACTCTCTGTTTGATCTTCTTCATCGCTTTCGTCGTCATCATCATCATCGTTATTTTCATTCAGTTGAATTATGAATCGCCGATGGCAGATGTTCGGTCATTTTTTCGCCTTTCAAAAAATTTGTACACTTTATTTACAACTTCCTTAATTTGTCTTGAGATAGCCTTACTCATCTTGAGATCTTAATCTCGTGTGCGTCGAACTCAAAGTAGTACGGAATTGCAAGCACGTGTTGCCGCATCGACTGTGCGGTCAAGACTGCCGCCGCGCCGTCCCAACGATGTGTCATTTCTCCCACGTCTATGCCGTAGGCCGTAGGCCGTATTTGACGCGCAAATGCACGCGTTTCCCTTCCCCGGTACACCACCCGCTACCCGCTGACATCCTGGGTACCTCGTCGCCGCCACCGTCTGTCACCTCGCGGGACGGTCGCGCACGAGATTGCCGCACTATAGGTAACGGCATGGCTTTCGTACAACCTTCGTGCTGTTCTTAGACTTTTTAATTTATAACCCACTTCAGAAATAAGAGGTGGTATGTTGGATTTCGGTTGTTATATTTTTTCCTATTTATGTTCTCCGATTTCTCCGTCAATTGTGAACCGATATTGAAAATTCTATTTATATTTGAAACTAGTTTACCGCCCGCGGCTTCGCCCGCGCGTATGTAGGTTATAGCGCTAAACCATTAAACTCTTTTTTCGCAGTCGGATAAAACTATCCTTTGCCGGGTCTCGAACTATGTCCATACAAAATTAGGTAGTAGGAGTGTAAGCAACATTTTGAAATCGGCAAGCTCCCATGCATGTTTATAAATATTTAAGGTTTCATAAAAAATATGTCTAACTTGGCTGTCACACCGGTGAAGATCGGTTTTCTATGGCTCTTAGACCATAATGAAGTGTTTAATTCAAATAACCAAGAACAAATAAAGTTTGAATCAGTCTGGCGCAACTTCTATATAAATTTTGAATCTATGGAATTTAACTTCACTTCATTATTTTTTTTAAATATTTAGCGTCCACCGTCTTTGACAGTGATTCTGCCAACGTCAAGTTGAAAGAGACAGTGCAAAAAAAAAGACATTGTACGGTGTGGGCCAAACGCTGACTCAATAAAGTAGGTAGGTATTGGTAGGTAATTCATGAAGAGGTTAAACAGAAAATTAATATTGGGGGAATTTAACAACAAACACAAAATACACAGAATAAACAACTACATAAAACATATTGAAATATATACACAAAATACATACTGTACGAATTTTTATGTTGTAAATAAATGTATATTACATAAAAAATACATAGTAAATTAATAAATTGAAATAGAAGCAGAATAAGAAATCCTAGAGAATATTGTTACTTTTAATAAATTTTGATAAGATGAAAACAAGCGGGGAAGATACGTGACATAAAAGGAATTTTAAGTTAATAGGGCGAGGGGTACTTTTAGTTAGGATATCTTAAATAGAAACAAATGAATTTAACAACATGAACATATAACCTTGTCGCTGTCTTAAAAGAATGTCAACGTGACAGCGTTCGGAACCGTACGAATATCGAATATCGTACACATACGATAATTTTGTGCCTACGTACGATGTACGATAGCATATTATTATCGTACGCAGATTGTACGATAATTTCTATCATGATGCAAAATTTGAGAATTTATATTATTTCACTCATACGCTGATAGTCTAAATCGCAGTAGCATGATTTTATTTTGTCCAATAAAATCTTGGGAAAATACCGGGAAATACAAGTTCTCTATTCCTATTGGTTCTTACGATCCGCTCTGCTAAGTTTCACCACTGCCGATACTGTAACTTTATCCAGCGCCTGCTGTACACGCTTTCTTATTGGTTAGTATAGCATCTACCAATGCGAACAAGAGAATATAAGTTCGATATTTCGATTATGTTCACACTGCATATGTATCGTATATTTAGTGTAGAAAAGTTGACAGTCATTTCGTTATATTATTATGATTATATATCTGTATTCGCTCTGACAAAAGGAATTATTCAAATTAAGTGAAGAAAGAAGTAATTTTCTAGAGCAGCAAAATTTTGATTACACACTCGGAGTGATTGTTATCATTGGCAAGTAGGTATATTTATGAAATACATTTTTTCAGTGGCTGCAATGAAGAATGAGTCCTACATGCAAAGTAGATAGTACGAGCAGTCAACTCTGTACCACGTGTAAAACATTTAGGTTTCAGTGTTCTGTTGATTTGACAGCGGTGGTTTAAAAAAGATAAAAAATAAAGTACTCGCATGCATATCAATATTACAATTTATATGATTTATTTATCTATAATAGACATTATCCTAAAAAATACGATAATTTCGATTCCATGTACGATAATTTTACGCCCCTTGTACGATAGTCTGTCCACTTCAAGTTGCAACGCTGCAACGTGATTGTCTTAATCTTCCGCCATTGTTGTTTACAATCCGCCGACGCCAAATTATTTCTGCTCGCTATCATGGCGTCTTAGAACGTCGCAGATTTTTTAGATTTTTTTTACTACTAATCTTTTAAAACCTTGTATACTTATTTAATGATAGTTTTAATGTAATGACCGTACAAGACCGCTGAAGTTTTATCACTTTTTTACTACTAATCTTTTAAAAGCTTGTATAAGTACCTACTTAATTAAACTTGACATTGGCAAAATTGCGGAATAATTTTGTGCAGAGGCCATAATTAAAAGAAGAAGAAGAGAAGAAATTATTTTCAAACGAAAATAGTTTAATTTCACGTTTCAAACTGTAAACAGTATAGTATTATATTATCTGTGCTGTAAACCAAGTGCAAGACTTCTACAGTGTAAGAGTAGCGCGTGTTATTGTAAATATGTACTACTAGTTTTCCGCCCGCGACTTCGCCCGCGGATGTCGGTTATCGCGCTAAACCATTAATCTCTTTTTTCGCAGTCGGATAAAACTATCCTTTCCCGGGTCTCGAACTATCTGCATACAAAATTAGTTTAGTAGTGTAGGCGTGTAAGCAACATTCGGCAAGCCCCCATAGGCATATCCATAAATCTATACGGATTTTTAAAAAAATACTACGGCTCTTAGACCATAATGTAAGTTTTTTATTCAAATACCAAGAGCAACCAAAATTTAAATTTCGAATTGTAATCATCGCAAAGAGTTATCAAACATGTCATTGTGTCAAAATAAAAAGTAATTTAGATCAAAATCACGAAGCAGTATTGATATCAACTTTGAAGAAAATCACACTCAGAATAATTTCGCAGGCTTCGCCCGCTTAGTATTATCATAAAAATAAAAAATATTGAAAAAATAAAAAACACGTGTTTCATTATTTGTTTTAAGCTTTATTTATACCGAATTTGAACTAAATCGGATCAAGGAATAATCAGTTATGGCATATTTAGTATTTCCAAAAATGCTCATTTTACACTGCCCCTGGGGGTAGTTTTGGAAAAATAAAAAACACGTGTTTCATGATTTCTTTTAAGGTATATGTGTGCCAAATTTGGAGTGAATCGGACCTGAGACTATACAGATCCAGAGAAACTTAAATTTTTAGCAATAAAACTCATTTTCCGCACCCCATGGCGGTAATTATGGAAAAATAAAAAACCCGTATCTCATTATTTGTCTTAAGGTTAATGTGTACCGAATTTTAAATAAATAGGACCAAGGAATAAAAAGTTGCATACAAACTTCACCCCTCTATTCAACCCTCTTAGGGGATGATTTTTGACAATATTATTAGCCTATGTCCGATTCTAGGGTATACACTACCTACATTTCAAATTTCAATAAAATCGGTTGAGCGGTTATGGAGATACGCGGTAACAAACCTTCACACACACACACACACACACACACACACACACACACACACACACACACACACACACACACACACACACACACACACACTTACTTTCGCATTTATAATATTAGTAGGATAAAGGTTGTAAAAACGCAGAGTGAAGTCTAGGACACGACAAAAGTTAATTTATGGCGAAATTTTCATTGGACGTGGCAAGGTACATTATACATATTATACATATATCTACTATTATAACAATATTTTTATTGTTTTTTCACTATTTACATACATTACATAGTTAAAAACGATTCGGTAGTTGATATATTTCCATACTAGTGTTGTACCGTCGAGGTAATAAATTATATTGATATTATAGACCGATAGATATTTAAAATAATATTAACGGATTTGTCTACCAAACTTAGCGTGTAGCTCAATAGGTTCAAGTTATCAGCTTCAAAAGAGTTGCAATTCCACTCAAACAAATTACACACATTTTGTAAATATTTTTTTCCATATATTTTTTCAAATAGTTTTTTTTTGGTGCCTCTTTTTCAATAGCACCCGTGAACATGAAGTCTGAAAAGACTGAAACGTCGGGATCTAAAATCTAAAATAAACCGTATAAAATAAAATCCGTTAAAAAGTAGTTTTATTTCAATGTGTGATATTCGCGTAAATCTAAGACAATACTATGTAGTACATCACTTTGCTCTAATAATATAATGATTTTTTTTCACACCTTTTTTCACACCTTGGGTTACATTATCGAAATTTCCATACGGATCCCTAATTTATTTTAACATACAATATAGCCTATGTTACTCAGTAAATATCTAGTATAGTATTATATTGTCTGTGGTAAAGATTGAGCTTTCCAATGGTGAAAGAATTTTTGAAATCGGTCCAGTAGTTTTTGAGGCTATTCGTTACAAACAAACAAACAGTCAAATCTTTCCTCTTTATAGTATTAGTATAGATTATATTTTACAAAAAATTACAAAATGAAAATGGAAAAAACATGAGTAAAAAATTAATATTCCTAATTACATTTAAAATAATTACAAGAAAAACATGTGTATCGCATATCGTAGTGCACAAAGCGTTATTTTCATACCTGGATAATACATTACCAGGACTATATAATTATATTCCTGTTCGGGCAAGATTAAGCACATTATCGCTTTAAAAACCGCACTGATGCTCAACGGTTTACGCACTTATGAAAGTATGAGTTACTTTCTTGATACTCATCGGCCAGAAGCTGCGAAACTGTACCTACTTGAAACATCTCTTGTCATATTAGACAGAGATATACTTATACACTTTATTAATTTTTAGTGAGTTGACCACACGTACTAAAATTTCAATATAAATTTTACTTTCCCACGACATTGTCTCTTGGTATCACACCACACCTGCACTTGTTTCGTAAAAGCTGCATAAGCAGTTTACACGCGCGCGGCGTCTCTTGTTACTGGCAGGGTCGCCATGCACTGTGTGGGAACCAGGTTCTTAACAAAGGCGACTACTGACTCCAATGAAATATGATTGGATTGAATCATCGTAACATTAAAACATAAATATAATATACATAATATATCATGCTAATGCTTAAGGCTATACATACTTTACATCAGGGGCACACCACACTTCAGCAGATAACTTTACCTCACACGGTTTATGCGGTAAACGTTTATGTGTCAAAGCGTCAGCGTAATTCTTATGTGAAGATATATATTCTATTTCATACGTATATCCTGACAATAGGACTGCCCACTTTGCGATATTGCCATTACCGGAATACTTACTTTGTTACCAAATATATAGGTCAAGGGCTTGTGATCTGTCCTCAGTAAATTTCCGACCATAAACTACGCAACGGATTTTGAAGCGGTATTTTTAGTAGATAAGAGTGATTCAAGAGGAAGTTTTACACACACACACACACACGCACGCACGCACGCACGCACGCACGCACGCACGCACGCACGCACGCACGCACGCACGCACGCACGCACGCACGCACGCACGCACGCACGCACGCACGCACGCACGCACGCACGCACGCACGCACGCACGCACGCACGCACACGCACGCACGAACGCACGCACGCACGCACGCACGAACGCACTAATTTAGAATCTATAGTGATGCTTTAAGAAACTGATGACTTAACAGGGTCCAACTCATCAACATTAATTTTAAAGTTTGTATTTGCCTGTCTTACTCTTTTATTTTTATCCTCATTGCTTCCTTGAGACACAACAAAATGTAAACTATACAATTGCATAAACAGAATAAGTATGAGTGAAAAAATTCAGTTGACTTATACATAATAGCGGCAACGATTTTAGATTTTCTTTGTTCATATCATTTTTCGTTCTGAGTCCATCGTGAAACTAAATATACAACACGATGCTGGAACTAAGCGACTGCTACGCGGCCGCTGCACTGAAGTCGCGCTGCCTCGGGTTAACTTATTGCGCCTAAATTGAAGACGCCCTAAGACCCTAACTTTGGGAAACAGTTGAGATAAATAATAAGTCTTTATTTGTGTGTTGGGAACAGCCACAGCTCGAAGTCTACTCACTCCGGCAGCAACTCAAGCGGCAGTAGTGGCTATGGAGGCAAACCATCGACATCTGGTAGCAGGTAAGAAATTTCATGCATTAAATTATTACCTATACATTGTAGCCAGAATAACTCATGTACGGTTACATTGTGGTTACTTACCCACATGCGTCAACATCATCGCAAGGTGCAACAGGCGCGCCTCAAGCGTGCGCCCTTCGGATTGCGGTTGCGCCGGTGATTAAAATGCATTTTTATAGTTTGCGGCATCTCTCTCTCACGTATAGGTGTGTCAATTTCACATTCATCATTGGTTTATATTGTGTTGTCAAATTGTCATACATTAAGAAATTGTGAATTCTAATTTTGCATATTAGTTAGGATATTAAAGAAAATAAAGAGTTCCGGTCAGGACCGGACCGCGCGAACGCGTTCGTCCCCACATGGGCAGCCCTCATGGCAGTTGCCACAGTACTTGATCGGTTCGACCGTCCTTGGACGTCTCACCGAAAAAGTCCGGTGAACCAATACCTTCCGGCCGATTGGGTTAGGTCATCAAAAAAAAGAAAATAAAGAAGACCATTATTCCTCTTGTATTGGGAGTTTCATTGCATCATAACGATAGGCTTTAGGCAGACAACCACATTTGGTGACCCCGACCCTACGCTGCAAACAGTAAACCTACTGAGTATTTTCTTGTCAAAGAAATATGGAGCAGAAGCCTTCAGCCTTGAACGTCGAAGCGTCAGCGGACATCGCAGTAGTTTCAGTCCAGTCACGGCTGCTGCCCTTTTGGCGTGAATATCCGCGTTTGTGGTTCATCCAATTTGAAGCCATCGTTGAACCCCAGAAGACAAGTGACGAGAACAAGTTCCGCTATGTACTTGGGCAGCTGCAACCTGTGGATCTCCAGCATATCACAGACATCCTATTGAAACCACCCGAGTCCGGGAAATATCAAGCCATCAAACAGCGCTTACTTAGCGTGTGCGAGCAATCTGACATCAAAAACTTCAAGAACCTGATAAGCGGCCTAGATCTCGGAAGCCAGAAGCCTTCTCAGCTACTCAGGCGCATGCGTGAGCTTGGGGGCTCGATGATCACTGAACGAGTGGATGAATCATTTACCGCCTCACGTACGTGTCGCTCTATCTGTCGACACCGATTCTTCCTTGGATATGCTCGCTACCATGGCAGACAAGATGTTGGAGTACTCTGACTCAAGCACCATTGCAGCCGTTTCTCTGTCGCTGAGCCTCGAAGCTACTACCAGCTCCAACCAAATATTGGAAGACAAATTCGGAGATATGGCGCGGCGATGTGAATCGCCGTGTGCGAAGCGCTAGTCTAACAAGTCGGAAAACTAGCTGGTACACCGACAGTGGCGGACGTCGGTGTAACTAGAGGAAGCAATCGCCTATTAACCTACGATCGCACCACTGCAACCCGGCTTCTCGTAGATACTGGAGCCGAAAGATCCGTCCTAGCCGCCACTCAAGTTCACAAGAAGAATAAAATGAAAAGCGCCTGCCAGTCGCCTGGCGCTTTTCAATTTATTCTGCCACTATCGCATATAGTCATATGCGGCAAACAATACGCCGATCAAAACATTTGGTGAGAAGAATTTATCACTGGATTTTGGCTTACGACACTTTTTCCGCTGGACATTCATAGTCGCCGATGTAAAGATGTCAATTGTGGGTGCAGATTTCCTACGTCTCTACAAGCTTTTCGTTGACCTGGATCGAAAAAAACTTGTAGACAAGTTTACCAGCCTGTCCATCAACGCCGTAGAAGTCACGACATCGCAAGAAAGTGCATGTACTCTGCAACGGTGACGCGTTCCACGACATACTCAAGAAGTACCCAGACGTAATACGTCCCATGTCGCTGAAGCCTCCAACCAAACATGGAACAGTGTGATGTATCATATCGAAACTACGGGGCCACCTCTCACAGCACGGGCACATCCCCTACCTCCTGATAAGTACAAATCAGCCAAGGAAGAGTTTGAAAGGATGATAGAGATGGGCATATATCAACCCTCAAAGAGCCCATGGGCAAGCCCTTTGCACGTGGAGAAGTAAAAGGATGGTGGTATTCGTGTTTGTGGAGACTACAGACGTCTCAACCCCGTACCTTGGCCGGATCGATACCCGATATCACGCATTCAAGATTTTACCTACCAGTTGCACAACATGAAAGTTTTCACGAAGCTGGATCTGAAAATGGCCTACTACTGGATACCTATAAATAAAGAAGACACCCAAAAGACAGCTGTCATCACACCCTTGGGACTATTCGAATTCAATTGTATGACGTTTGGCCTTCGAAACACAAGTCAAACTTTTCAACGTTTCATGCAAGAAGTGCTGCGCGGCATCGTGGGATGTTTTTCAGTCGTCGATGACATCCTTCTGTATTCTGAAAATGTAGAAAGCCACAACAAACTTCTGCATCAAGTTCTCAAGCGTCTAAGCCATTATGGAGTAACACCCAATGTCGATGCGAGTTTGCAAAATCAAAAATCAATTTTCTGGGCTACGAAGTTAACACGGATGGAATTTCGCCCACTAGTGAGCGCACCAAAGCCATTGCAAACTATCCGAAACCGAAGACTATAATCGAACTGCGACGTTTTCTCGGCAAGCTAAATTTTTTACCTCGACAAGCCAACATGCAGAACGCACTGAACAAGTACCTCCACAATACGAAAAAAAATGATAAAACACCCATTGAATGGACGCCCGAAGCAGAAATAGCCTTTGAAAACAGCCGAAAAAGCATTTTGGAAGCCACAACTTTGACGCATCCAGTTGCAGGCGCACCCCTGAGCATCCTGACTGACGCCTCGAATACTTGTGTTGGCGCGGTTCTCCATCAGCGTGTCAACAACGTCGACAGACCACTGGCATTCTTCTCCAAATCAATCAGCGAAACTCAACGTCGGTACAGCGTGTATGACCGCGAACTACTAGCGAACTATATGGCTGTGAAACATTTTCGCCGACTCATAGAGGGCTGTGATGTCACTGTTTTTACGGATCACAAACCATTATCCTATGCGCCAACAAGACCGGCAAGTAGCAGCGACACGCCAACACGAGAGCGGCAATTAAATTTTATCTTCCAGTTTTGTTCAAACATTGTATACATCGCTGGAAACTCAAACGCTGCCGCCGACGCAATGTCATGCATAGAAGAGATAGACTTCCTTCAGTCATTGCCTATAACAAGTTATCTAGCGACCAACGATGTGACGAAGAATTGAAGCAACTGAAATTACAGCCTAACCCGAAATTCGTCGATATAATATTACCTGGAACGAATGGACCAATCACATGCGAGAATATAACGTTGACGCCCCGTCCATATCTTTCTGACGATATGCCACGGGTACGTGGCATATCGGAAAGTATTTAAATCACAACACGATGTTATCCCGGTGTACGTGCCTCTAGGAGAATGGTAGCAGAAAAAATTTTTTGGGCTTCGTTGAACAAGGACGTCACTACCTGGGCCAAAAATTGCATCAGCTGTCAAAGGGCCAAGATTCATCGCCATGTCGTCGCTCCACTGAAAAGCTTTACTCCTTCTGAAAAAATTGACCATTTTCACATAGTCATAATTGGACCACTTCGACTATCATATGATTACCGATACTGCGTTACTATGATAGATCGATTTACGCAATGGGCAGAAGCAGTTCTAGTACGAGAAATAACTGCAGAAGTCGTCACCAGGGCGTTATTTGACAACTGGATAGCAAGATTTGGTTGCCCACTAAGAATATCGACAGATCAGGGCAGACAGTTCGAATCTTGCCTTTTCGCCGAACTCACCAGAAGACTAGGCATAACTCGTATAAAGACTACTTCCTTCCACGCTCAGGCGAATGGAAAACTGGAACGTTGGCATCGTACCCTGAAAAGCGCATTGATAGCAAGAAGCGCTACTACTAACTGGAGCGAAGATTTATCCACTGTACTACTGGGTCTTTGCACAGCACTGCGCTCTGACAAAAGTTTGTGTCCCGCGCTCATGATGTACGGATGCACACTCCGGACACCTTCAGACTTCATTGTGCTTACCCAGCCTCTGCTAGGTTAACGGACACTGAGTACGTTCACCGGCTCAGCGCATCGATGACGTCACTCTTATTGAGCAATCGCGATGCAAGATCAACCGCACGGCTATTCATTCTTACGGACCACGCACGCACGCACGTATTTGTGCGTAATGACACTGTTCGAGCGCCTTTGACACCACCCTATGACGGACCGTATCCAGTACAACAGCGATATGACAAGTACTACAAGATCCAGTTACCTAGCGTTACAGTTGTATCCCCGGACATACTTAAACCAGCATACCTATAACGAAGCGCAAAAAGATGTTCAAGTACCGCACAGTTCACCGAGAGTAACACCTTCGCCGACGACAGCACAAAGCCAGCAACCATACACCACGAAAGCGGGCAGAATCAGCAAACCCGTGGTCTGGTTTGCTTGAAGGGGGGGGGGGGGGGGGTCCTGTGGGCTTTAGGCAGGCAACCACAACATTTTGTTTAAGCTTTCGCTCAAGCAGGGCTACAAAACACATTATTTGATTTTTTTATGCTGCCTGTACATTATGTCCTTGTTTCATAGCAACTTTTATACCTAGTAACTACTAAATTAGGTAACCTATGTATGTAATATCATTAGATTTTCAATTAATACCTATCAACCTTAATAATAATAATAATATAGTGGGACATTAACACACACGGCCATCTGATTCCAATCTGAGCAGAGCTTGTTTTATGGAAATCAGATAACTGCTAGAGATGAGACATACTTGCAAATATCAATACTAGGGCTTGTAAGTACGAGTACCTACGTAAAAATACCAGGGTCGAAAACAAAGTTTTAAAATACTTGAAAGTATTTGGTAGTAGGTATCGACTTTAATGTACGGTAAGCGTTCAACCAAATTTGAAAATACTTGCATAGAAATTTGACGCGATTGCATGGTAGCCTATGATGCATAAGGTTCAAAATCGGATAAACAAAAAAATACTTTATAGTTCCTAGTATTTTTAATTCACAAAAGCAAGTTTGTTTCTTATTCTTAGTACAACTTGGATAGATTTTTTTTGCATGCATTTGCATATTTAGCGTTTCAAGTAGGTACTTTATTACTTACAAACTACAAGTATTTACAATTTCTAGGAACCTAAACATAATTACTATGATTAAACTACTAAATTTTAAACAATATACTTTCATTCATACACGCAGTTTGTATCTTTTTTGTATAAGTAGGTGTAAAAAGGCTAATGGCGCGAAATATTCAACCGGGCCGAGCCCCGTACCACGTACCTTACGTACTGAGGCGCAACTGGCGCGGCGACATTCATGTTTGAAAATACTTGCATAGGAATTTGACCCGAAGTCCATGTTATCCTATGATGCATAAGGATCAAAATCGTGTAAATAAAAAAATACTTTTTCGTTCAAAGTATTTTTTATTCACAAAAGCTAGTTTGTTTCTTATTCTTAGTTCAGTAAGGATCGTTTTCCTATGCACGTATTCTCACGTGTACCGTTTCAAGTTCTTCACGGATCGACGTAATGCGTACTTTATTACTTGCAAGTATTTCCTACTCATAACAGGGCGCCGTACTTCGAAACAAATACTTGGTTTTTAAACCAGGTAGCGTAAATACGTTTCATCTCTACCACATATAATACTTTTCTTTTGTAAGTACATACTTAAATATAGATAATTGTTAGGGTTGGTGCCAAAATAATGCCTTTGAATGTTGATAAACTGCCTTTATTAATATTTAACTATGATTTTGAACAGTAGAAATATCGAATGGTATGGACAAAAATTGGTGTGTAACAAAATGGCCACGTTGGTCGGTCTTGAAGGAACGAACGAACGATGGAGTGAGTTAAAAGTAGTTTCCACGGCGGCCCAAGGGCTTTTTGCTTTTCCTTAACATGCTCCGCCCCCTTGAAAGCTATGCTTTTAAGAATTTTCATGATTCAACAGGTAGAACGCAGACTCTATTTAATGCTCTTCGGATCGTGCCTTTTGACATAGTTAAGTCCACAACTCTGCATTGGCCATCACTTTCGATGAAGAGTTTTTGCACGCGTCCCAAAATCCACTTCAACGGTGGTAGATTGTCATCTCTTACAACTACCATTGCTCCAATTTGAATGGGACCAGCGTTGCAGGTTTTCCACTTTACCCGTTGCTGGAGTTCAGTCAAAAAACTCCTTGGACCATCTTTGCCAAAAATGTTGTCGCATCCTTTCAAGCTGTTGGAATCTGTTTATGGCTATTCTTTCGGTAGTCGGAGAGGCTATCGACGATAACGGTCGCCCGATAAGGAAGTGTCCGGGTGTCAAAGGGTTAAAATCTGACGGATTTGATGACATAGGCGTCAACGGACGCGAATTCAATATTGCCTCGATTCGCGAAAATAAAGTGGAAAGTTCCTCAAATGTAAGATTGGCATTGCCTGCAATGCGCTTTAGGTGGAATTTGGCCGCTTTAACTCCAGCTTCCCAGATTCCACCAAAATTAGGCGCGTACGCTGGGCTGAATTTAAATTCGATCCCTTCGTGCACTCCGAATTCGCTGACGGACTCGTTTACCGATTTTAACATTCTTCCTAATTCGTTATTTGCCTCTACAAAAGTCTTACCATTATCACAGTAAATTGTTCGAGGTTTGCCTCGCCTTGATGTGAATCTACGTAAGCACAATATAAAAGCGTTAGTACTCAGCTCACTCACAACTTCAAGCTGTAAGGCCCTAGTGCAAAGACACACAAAGAGACACATATAGCATTTGCTAGTCTTAGCGCCACGTCCCTTACGACTAGAAATATGAAAAGGCCCGTTGAAATCGGTAGCACAGATCTCAAACGGAGAGGCTGGATTAACCCTATCTTGAGGTAAGTTTCCCATAATAGTTTGAACGGTTTTACCCTTAATTTTTACTCATTTAAAACACTTGTTTACGGTTTTTGTGGCGAGAACTCTCCCGCCGATAGGCCAGAAATTCTCACGCACCGAGCTTAATAACTGCTGAGGGCCGCAATGCAAAAGACGAATATGTTCTTTATTAAATAAAAGCTTGGAAAATGTATGTTTAGAATCAATTAATATTGGATGTGTTTTGCTATAAGGTTACACCCAGATACAAGACAAACAGACATATGTATGAAAATGTTTGTCCCGGGTGGGCATCGAACCCACGACCTGCGGCGTGAAAAGCAAGTATCTTACCGACCACTCTGCCGGCCCGTCAAAATATAAATAAATATAGGTCTTGATTTTGGTCAATGGCATAAATCTGTGCGAATTGTAAAGTACATATGCAAAATGAGGCCAGGTCCAGGTCGTACGTTACGTATCGTTATCGTGCTCTGCAGTTTTATTTCATTTTTAGCAACAACTTTGGACAGTCCGTCAAGAAAGACAAGGAGTCGAAAAAGAAGAAACTGCTACAGACAGAAACGGTTCCAGATGTGGTTGCAGAAGCCGAAATCAGGCCTCCTGACCCTATACAAACTCATCCGGACTTTATCGCGCCCGTAGATGAAACACTCAATGGTATGAACGCATTTTATTATATGGTGTTAATACTATTTATTGTATTCTCATTGGACATTTAAAGGACTCATTAAGATGGTATGATTATTTTGATATTTTTATGCGTAACTCTTAAATTCAAGAAAAGAATTGTCGGTAATATTTTGCATTGTTTTTTTAGGTTTTGTTGTTGTAATACTCTTCAGGTATACAGGTCATCGGATTTTTACCAACATTAGAAAACTGTTTTGGTGTCCATTGGTTTCAAATTTCGGTTTTGGTGGGGTCGCTTTCAGATGTTGAAGATTGATAACATTTAGGTGTGTTTTAAATAATCCCTGTCTTCCTCTCCCTAAACATGGTAATGTTATCTCTGTCCGGCCACGAAACACTAGCGAACGACAAACGCTTTTTAGTTCTTCGCTGACCCCAAAGGGAGAGTGTTCGTTTCAAATATATATTTCCGTTTAGTTATCCGTTTGACAGTTGATACTTGAGATAAATTTGGTTTTTTATGCTGTGTTAATTTTTTTTAAAATCGGATGTCCCTCCACCCCGCTCCACCCACACCCTATAAAAATTAAATCTTAAAATATCATGTAAGTCGAGAAGAGTGCCGCCGTAATCTTCTTTAGGTCCAAAACGGCACCTATCAGCTCGCATCTATATGTTCGGCAAACCGATCCCTTGGGAGAAGCAAGCCTAATATCTAGTTGTCATCCTAGATCGAGGACTCACGTTCCAAGCTCACCTTGCGTCAGTATGTAAGCGTGTAAGTCTTTCGTTCTTAGCAGACTGCACTTCCACATCAGCGCCAAAAGTTAACTCTTGCTTCGTAACGAAGCGAGACCTTGCACGGCGTGCGTACCTGCGACCTATTATGAGGTTCCTACGCCTCACCCGTTTTCGCGCACACTAAGCGCTCTTACTTGCAACCCTTGGAAGTTCTTCAGAATCGATTCATGCGTAGAGCCACGGGAGCTCTGTTGTTCTTACGCAATAAAAACCTTCATATCGATTTAAACCTGCTGACTATCGGGTAGTGGCTGAAGAACGCATTGTAACGTTTTACCGACACCGGTGTTAAACATCCAAATCAGTTAGTGGTATACGCGTGCAACTACAATTCGCTCAGAGGCGCGAAACGGCGGCGGCGTCCGCGATGCGTACTCACTGATCCCGACGATGCGATCGACCGCGACCGCGATGCTAGAGTAGGTAGGGACCAAAATAGTAGCAGTAGTACACAACACATGATATGACGAGATATCGCCCACGCCGCCGTGCCGTGCCCCTCCAAGATAGGCCCCCAGACGATTACGGTTCCGGTCAGAGGACCGGACCGGACCGGACCGCGCGATCGCGAAATGTTCCTTACCCCCTAAAATTAGAGTGTCCAGCAACGTCCCTAGCCGAGGTTCGTCCCCACATGAGGAGCCCTTATGGCAGTTGTCACAGTACTTGATAGTTTCGACCGTCTTCGGACGCCTTACCGAAAAAATCCGGTAAACCAATAAAGGCCCTTCCGTTCAATTGAGTTAGGTCATCTACAAAAAAAGCCATGTAAGTATTATTACGTAGTTTGATGGGCCCGTTACGCCAAGTGTGTGATTAGCCGCTTATTTCTTATTTAGTGTTTTATTTGCCTACATTTGTGGTTTCTGGGATCGCATTTGAAGATTGCGTTGGTCTTACTTTATTTTTCAGATACCTCAATGACATCTTTTGTAATTATTTAAGTCCATATATATCGTCGGTGTGATATTTTTGTGCAGTTTCTGGGATACAGTCCTCTACACCGGCACTGTTGGAGAAAGGTGCCGAAAGTATGGATATATCTACTTCAGATAGGAATAGTGTCAAAGATGAGGTAATTATAAACAAAAAAAGTTATATGTGAACGTATAACTTGTGTGATTAGACTATGTATAACCTATAGAGAGCTTGTCTAAGGTGGGAACGAGAGGTACGTATGAGGAACTATCTTTACTTCAGTAATAAACGACACTACTCACTTGACTAGTCTACAAGAGTTCAGAGTTTGCAGCAATTATTACAAAACATACTACAAACACACTAAACGGAAATATACTTAAATCCCCAAAATTGTTAACTTCCTAATTCTCCGCATCATATACGTGCTTGCATAATAATAATTGTGTGCATCACTCAAATAATTCTAAAAATGTACAACGACACATCTGAAGGAATAAATCGATAGTTAATTGGAGAACTATCCTGTCAACTGCAAAGAGATGTATCGAATTTAGTTTTACAAAATGTGTATCTATTCCTGCGAGGGCCATAATGAACTGCAACAAAATCTAAGAAGCATGTTCCACCGAACTTGGCAGTAACATGTACGAGTATGCCTGTAAAGAGTAATGATTATGTAACTATTCCACTATATTTCCTCTAAAATGTACAAGTCCAAGCTTAAGTATATATCTTAATATTTTGAAAGAATATTGAAATATTGTATTGTTCCAATTTTCCTAGTATTGATCTTATTATGCCACATGTATGACCATCATTTATGTATGACCTCTGAAATTTTGGTATTTATATATTTTTAAGTTCGTAGCTTATGAAATTGCTTGAATAATGCTAAATGGTTCTTTTTTTAAAATCAAATGTTATTTGTAAAACATAAGTAATTTTTAAATAAATGTTTTGTTTAAGACTGTGACGTATATCGTTCCGCAAAGCAGTTCATCGACAAACATTGCGAACAGCATATCGAACTCGTTAACTTGCTCGGTAAGTTGATACCCAACTTCCCTATTTAAAGAATCAATTTTTTTTCAAAAGTAGTACCATTACGCTGTCAATAATAAATCAATTAGAATAACCCCCTAGTAAAAATATTTTTTTCATTTTATTTTCTTAGACCCTAATTTTTGAAAAGACCGCCATTTGTCATTAATTTGTCAAATCTTTTATTAGGTCATAGAGTTCAAAAAGAACAGCTGATTAGGGTGGTGTGACGCGAATTTTTTGCAAAAACGAATGTCTAGTTTCAATCAAAGCATAGCCTTTCCTGTTCAGGCCGTATAAATACATGCTATATTCGTATTGTGTATATCGCCGTAAGATATTTATCAATAGGAATATAATTTTAAACGACGTTAATAGGAAAGCGATTCATTACTATCTTACTAGGAATCAAACTATAATTCGGTCGCATTTTAATGATACGATTATATCACTAGAATAGTCCAGTGAAATAGTTATAAATCTACCATAGAATCAAATAAAGCAATATACGTAGGCTTTCTTCAGAAGCCTAACCTTAAACTACCCATTTTTTTATTCTATGTGGTATACTAGGTTGGTATTTATTATTGCCGACAACATCGTTCTGGTCTTTCTTTAGAAAAAAATAAAGTATATTTTCATTCCATTACATTTCATTACCTGGAGTTATATTATGCTTTTTCCAAAAAAAAAAGTTCTATTACATACAGTTGAAACAACGTCACTACTTTCATACTTGTTTCAGGATGGGTTCTCATGTGTGATATCAATGAATGACGGTGTTGTTATGTATGCTACTTCAACTTTGACAAGCAATCTCGGGTTCCCAGAACATATGTGGATTGGAAGGTCATTTATTGAATTTGTTCATCCAAGGGTAAGAGACCTTCACTAACACATAGTAAATAATATACTAGGGTGATTGGTAATTAATAATTCATTTAATTTCAACCCTTTTTAGTGTCCCACTGCTGGGCACGGGTCTTCCCTCAACTATCTTATGATTTGAGTGAGTTTAGGCCTTAATCCACACACGCTGGCCAAGTACGGGTTGGTGGATGTCACATGTCCTCGAATGATAAGTTATTAGACATGCCGGTTTCCTCACGATGTTTTCCTTCACCGAGTAATTAATAATAACCATAAATAATAAATTTGTTTCATAAATAGTTTATTGTACAGAGTTATATAACGTGTAGAACAGTACAGTAGTAGTAGAACTTAGGACTACTATAGTTCTGTGCCTCCTGTGATAAGTGATACAATTGAAAAATAATCATTTTACAGGAGAGTAAAAACAAGATTTAAACTGTTCTTGTTCGTGAACTATTCGTGAACTAACTGAGCTTAATTTAACTTGAGCATCTTAATTTGTAGGGTAAAACACCTTCTTTAATTATTTATTTTTGTGTTTTTGGTAAATATTTCATTTTGAAAGTAATTCATCAAAAACCTTTGAGTTGTACCTTTTTAAAGTTTATTATGTGCTTAAATTATGTGATAAATTATACATGTACAGTAAAATTACATTGCAAATATAAGACTGTCTTAGTGTAAACTGATATAGGTACACGAAGTTAAGTATCCAATAACTCATCAGAATAATGAATCCTGCTCGATAATCCTGAAACAAAAGATAAAGATATAACCCTGTAGACTCAATTTCTTTTCATATAAGTCCCCTATTTATGTCACCATGTATCCTTTTTCACAAAAAAGTATTGGTTCAAAGGGATATAACTCTAGACGTATCAGAATTCACTATTAACGTAGTGGAATTAAAATAAAAAATTTAATACAATCGCATTTAAATAACGAAGCACGAAAAATTATTTGTTTAGTAGTTACTTATGGGGGCTACACATAGACAAATATCGCTATTCACGAAGTTTTGCCCAAAAACCCAGACAGTTATATCACTTTGCACAAAATTATCTCCGAAATTATAGCAGATAAAAAAACGTGAGTTAGACCTAAAGTATTGTTAATTTTCTGACAACGCCGATGACAAAAAAATCAAAAAAGGGTACAACTCAATATTATATCACTTATCACAGGAGGCACAGAGTTTAAGGAATGAGGTTCAAGAATTAGTGTTGAATAATATTTTTTTAGCCACTACATTTTTGTTTAAATTCGCTAATTTATGAAGAGCCGTGCACTAGACTTCGATAATGGACTGTACAAAAGGGATTTGCAAAAGAAATGTTTTAGGAAAGTTGTTTGTAATCATGAGCAGTACCACGTGGTAAACTATTGTACCCTAGTCACCAGTCACTCTATATACGAACAATGCTGCTATATGAAATTTCTACAAATGACATGAAACCGCTTTTTAAGTAAAAATATAAATATAGTATGTATAATAACTAGGTAATACTGATTAATATACATAATCATATGGATACAATAGGAGGTTATATATTTTACGAAAGATAAATTCACAGGACCGCAGCACATTTGCTTCACAAATCACGAATGGTCTGGCCGTCCCGAAAATCGTAAATGGTACGCTAGAAAAAGGTAATTCTGTTTTACTGCTTCTCCATTATGCTAGTTGTATATATTGCTTCAATTGCATGATTTTGGTTCACAATTTCCCGCAGGTTAAAAGTTATTAAGTATTGATATCATTGTTCATAAGCCAATCTCTTACGCTTTAGACTAAGACTGCTCAAAGGCCCGCCCAAGCGAGGTTTAGGAATTCCTACCAAGTTGAAAATGTTCACACCCCCGCCCCGCGCTTGGCGACACAAACCATTGTTTTACGATAAACAACAGAGAGTTCACGTGCGTGCTTACTGGACCTGCGTGTTTCATATAATCTTCAATTGAAAGTTTGACTTGTGAATATTACGTTAGAGAACTAACTTCATTGAGCCACAGACTTAGAAAAACAGAAACATAATCAAGAATGTCATTAATTTGAGATACAAGTTTTATGTTTTTTCTTTAGTTATCAAAATATGTTCTTTTCATTTATAATCTTAACTAGTTTTCCGCCCGCGGCTTCGCCCGCGGATGTCAGTTATCGCGCTAAACCTTTAACTTCTTTTTTCGACGTCGGATAAAACTATCTTTTCCCAGGTCTCGAACTATCTCCATACAAAATTAGTTCAGTAGTGTAGGCGTGTAAGTAATATTTTGAAATCGGCAAGCCCCCATAGGCATGTCCATAAATCTATAGGAGTTTCATAAAAATATGTCCCACTTGGTTGTCACACCGGTGAAGGTCGTTTTTCTACGGCTCTTAGACCGTAATGTAAGTTTTTCATTTAATATCCGAGAACAAATAAAATTTAAATTTCGAATTCTATTAATAGGATAGAGTTATCAAACATGTCATTGTGTCAAAATAAAAAGTAATTTAGCTAAAAAGCACGAAGGAGTATTGATATCAACTTCAAAGAAAATCTCCCTCAGAATAATTTCTCAGGCTTCGCCCGCGTATTATTAGGATAAAGATAAAAAAAATAGGATAGAAGCTATGCAATAGCTTAAAAATAACAATATTAAGAAGTGATTATCGAATTTCGCGCGATGTACATTTATATAGATCTAATATCATATATGCTTTCTCTGCGCGGCATTCATGTGCATTATCTATACACCAAAAACAAAGGTACTGAATAGTACACGTGCTTGGTTTGATGGTTTCTGTTATATACATAATGAAGAATGAATTTATTTATTTAAAGGGCTACTTTTAATATCGCTCATTTTAATATCAAAAATTTAGGTTATCTTTATAGCAGTATTATATTTTTAATTCAACAAAATTAATACTGCATTTGTGATAATAATAAAATGTATGTATATAGAGTACTCACTCATTTTCTTTCACTATTTTTTCGTGACTTTCTTCATTAATAATAAATGCACTTTGTTCATTCATATTCAAACCACTTTATACACTTTTACAATTACAGCTATTCACTGTAGTACATAAATACCTATCTTTATCTAAATAATTCTTCTGTGAGTGTGTATGTCACTGAACTTCTCTCAAACGACTGGACCGATTTTGATGAATTTTTTTGTGTGTGTTCAAGGGGATCTGGGAATGGTTTAGATTCACAATTTTGCGCGGTACGAAGTTCGCTGGGGCAGCTAGTACACCTATATACTTTCTCATAAACAGCTGCTTATGTATTCGTCCGATTTCGGAGCAGCTCGTCTCGATTCGTGCGAGTTTCGTAGAGTCGTACAATACGTCTAATCGCACACAACACCGTGTCGAAGACTGCCGAACTGAAACGACGTTAGACGATGCACGGCCTTCAAGCCACACCTCCTTGCCCATCGGAGTGGGGAGCGTAAGGTTTTTTCGTTACGGAATTTACGGATTCGGTCCCCGCGCTCAAGGCCCGCGATAGAAGCTATGCAATAGCTTAATAGAAAAAATAAAAAACACGTGTTTCGTTATTTGTTCTAAGCTATATTTATACCGAATTTGAAGTGAATCGGACCAAGGACTAAACAGTTCTGCAATATTTAATTTTTCCAAAAAAGTTCTTATTACAGTCCCCCTTGGGGTAGTTTTGGAAAAATAAAAAACATGTGTTTAATGATTTCTTTTAAAGTATATGTGTGCCAAATTTGAAGTGAATCGGACTTGAGACTATACAGATCCAGAGAAACTTTAATTTTTACTAATAAAACTCATTTTCCATACCCCATGGGGGTAACAATGGAAAACAAAAAACCCGTATCTCATTATTTGTCTTAAGGTGTACCGAATTTTGTACCGAATTTTAAATGAATAGGACCAAGGAATAAAAAGTTGCATACAAACTTCACCCCTCTAACCCTCTTAGGGGATGATTTTTGAAAATATTATTACCCTATGTCCTATTCTAGGGTATACACTACCTACATTTCAAACTTCATTAACATTGGTTGAGCGGTTGTGGAGATACGTGGTAACAAACCTTCACACACACACACACACACTTACTTTCGCATTTATAATGTTAGTAGGATATCTATACCTACACCAAATTTTGAAATGTTGAATATTTTTATTTTCGTTTTTCGACCTAGTTTCGTTAATTAATGAATCGTTAGTGACTCATCAAATTTCTGTATCATCCGTTTGTTAAAAACATGAGCAGCTTTGCTTTAGATCCACTCAGCAACTCCTTCCCGACTGCCTTCTTTTAATTGCTCGTTCTACATTAATTTAGTTTGGCAGGTTATGGACATCATTAGATGGCTAATTTTTAGTGCTTTACAATAAGCTAGGCTATTTTTTTTATTTTCATAGTTTAATAACTGGATGAAAACAAATTGGACAAAAACATAATGGTGCCTGTCTTTCTCCTACTCACATTAGACAATATAGTGAAAATTATCGAGCAAAATGACTTCATTGAATTGTTTAGTCCGTCTTGTAGACAGTTCGAAAATATTTTTAATTTTTTGTTTTTTATCAAAACGTTATTTGTTGAGTTGTTTTTAGCCCAATCACAACCAAACAGCCCGCCTACGATAGTTTGTCGTATTCGCCGCTACCGAGGCCTAACTACAGGTTTCTGTGTGAAGGAAAAGACATTTACATTCATACCCTTTCTGCTCAAACTGTCCTTCAAGAACATCAATAATGACGAGGGTAATAATGTCTATTTGGTGGTACAAGCTAAACCATTCTTCTCAGCATTTAAGAGTAAGTATTTGAATTTTGCATGTGCCTAATCTATTTCGTACTCTTAATTGATTATTACTGACCTATTAAATAAACATTTTAATGTAGATATGTTTAAGCTAATATTTCCGAAGTTCTTTTAGGTTTTAAAACTTGCTAGTTACTGATTAACATTCAGTACACGTGTCTTCCAATACTAGGCTTATTATGAAACTACAAAAAGTAATCGTGGCACAATTAGTAAGCAATATAATATTTTATGTTATGTATAGCGTCGAATGAAAAATTGATGAAACCGTATCCATTTGTTATGAGGCACGCGGCTAACGGTCGCATAGAGTACGTCGGTCACGAATCGGTGCCGTATCTAGGCTTCTTGCCTCAGGACCTCGCTGGCAAAGATGCCTTGGAGATGTACCATACAGATGACCTGATCTACTTGCGACAGGTGTACGAGACTATTGTAAAAGAAGGTGGTTTTCCAAGGTCTAAACCCTATAGGTAAGATGTGGCCAGAGATAAATAGTTGTTACAATTTTTCATACTTAATAATATGATTTTTAGTGTCCCACTGCGGGGCACGTGTCTTCTTTCAACTACCTTACGAGTTAGAGTTAAGGCTTTAATCCACACACGCTGGCCACAAGTGCGGCTTAGTAGATGTCCCCCCCCCCTTATTCCATGTAAGATTTTTATTTTGACTACAATTTGCTCCTATTTTATTTCAAGACGTTTGTTAAGAATGATAGGAAGCTATTTTTTCCATGCTGAATCGATTTCGCTAATTCTTGTTTTAGAACATTGACGAGGATGGTTATTACGCAGAGAAAAAATTTAAAAACCAAACTTCGCCGAAACAACTTGACCGATTTTTATGAAATCTTATAATATCTATTTTCGGACCCGGTAGGTGGCACTTCTTTGCCGGGCAGGACAACGTCTGTGGGGTCCGCTAGTTGTAAATGAAAACGTGAAATAAATAACGCCAAAAATTAACTGATACATAAAATGTTGTCATCTAATATCTTGAACACACATAATTATCTGTTGTGTGTATATGATTTCGGCTAACCCTCTTATTTTGTACAGGATGATTACGCATAATGGTGACTATGTAAAGTTGGAAACAAAATGGTCTTCTTTCATTAATCCTTGGTCCAAGAAGCTGGAATTTGTTATCGGGGAACATCATATTGTTGAGGTCAGTTTGGAAAGTTTATTTAAGATTAAGGTATAAAATAAAGACATTTTTTAAATTGAGGTGCGGTACCACTTCAGCTTACATCATTGTTGTAAGAGCTGTGAAAGAGCGATGCTGTTGGACATTGGAGGAGTTGTACGAAACAGAATTTGCTTTACACATAATTTATGTAGAGCCACTTCTCTTTCGTACAACTGCAATGTATGTGTCATATGTATAAAAACATCTGACTACTTAATTTGATGGCGGTCCAAAATGTTTATTTATTGGCGCGGTTTATAAACTGTCTCATTTAAAGGATAAATTAATACCCCGAGATGTAATATACTATTTAAATTACATGCTGTAATAAAAATGGGTTTTATGATTTACTCATAAATTAGTATATTAAATAATTGTGTCAATTTTAGGGACCCGCAAATCCTGATGTATTCCAAATGTCTGAACCAGAAAAGGTAAAGGCACCAGAGGAAGAGTTAAAAAAAGCTGCAGCGCTTCGAGAGAACATTATCAGAATTATGAATGAGGTGAGGATAAACTAACATATCATAATTACAATCCGTACATTGTCATACTTGCTTACAAGTAGCTCATTCATATTGTTCTATTAAGAATAAGTAAGGTGAAATAAGGCCCTGGTCTTAAACTACCTTTTTAGATGTTGAGTTTTTCTATGGGCCCTAAACAAGGATCAGTTTGTGGCCCTTGTAGAAATATTAAGTAGATTCCTACACGTCAGTCTTATCAATTGTAGGATGCCAATCTACACGTATAGATTTTGATTTTTTCCCACGTAGGTATTGACAAAGCCAGCAGAGTTTGCAAAGCAACAGATGAGCAAACGATGCCAAGACTTGGCGGTCTATATAGAGAGTCTTTTGGAAGAAACGCCCAAAATCGATGAGGAGCTTCGTCTAGAAATTCAAGATCACGACACCAGTTACTTTGTGAGTTATAATTTACATAAATGCTTTTATCATTCAAATATAATCCTAGGTACATTTTGATTTAGAAATCATTACTAACAACTGTTGAGCTGCAGCTATTTAATCTGCTAATAGCTTGCACGTAATTAAATCTTGAAAAAAGTTATAATCAAATCTAAACTAAGATAGAAAATAAAAACTGATTTCAAATATTAATAGGACTATTTCGATAAGGTTCGCTTTTAGATGCGTTATTAAGCGGGTAAGTCTTGCATGTAATACTTGCCTGTTCACTTTTCTACTGACAATTATGTTTATCCCTAATCACCTTAGAGTACCAACAGCAAACCTACATTGCTTGCGCGTAACGTGACCAGTTATATAGTTAAATCTTAGAAGCCTTCACTTGTCGAGATTTCCTTGATTGTGCTAATATATATTATGTTTGTACATTTTCAATTAGAGTTATGCATGTATTATTTAATAATGTAACTGACGAGATGATATAAGTACTGGTATTTATTTCAGGAAAGAGATTCGGTTATGCTTGGGGGTATATCGCCACACCATGAATACACCGATAGCAAGTCTAGCACAGAAACCCCGCTGAGTTATAATCAACTAAATTATAATGAAACTTTACAAAGGTATAACATTCAAAGTATTTTCAAAACCGGTTACTAAGTACAAACTTATTCAGTACTACTTTTAAGTACTTGAGACCTTCAGATTTACTCATTAAAGCTGCCCGCCCACGTAAAATTTTTTGTAGGACCGATAATAATAATCGGTCAGATTTTTCCTCCGATTCACTTTCACGGCTGTCACTTTGTCTGTAACTAACGAGGGAGGGAGTAGCACGTCATGGACAGAGATAACGATATGACATGATAACATATCATGAATATTAGGAGGAAGGTGGATATACAGAGGAACGTTAGTATTTGGTATTTGAAGAACGGAAGAAAGAAAAGGAAGTCCTGGGTTGAACCAATAATCTGTCAGAGATTATTGAAGGGGTTATTTTGTATTCGTAATGCTGATCTGAGACAACGACCAGACGATTTTGTAAATATTATAGAATGTCAATAAGTACGTTTGATGAGTTGCTGTTATTAGTAGAAGATGCTATAACACATCAAGACACTATTATTTATACAGACGAAAGGTTATCCGTAACACTAAGGTAAGTAAATGAAAAAGAATAATTAATCAAAGGGATTCATTAAATTCTTAGAATAAAAATAACACCAGTCTTGAAAGACGCTACTTTTTATTCCTTTCGTGATACTTGGTCAATCCTGTGTTGCATATATAGCAGGCCGCTATTCTACTTCTTCAATCAAACTTTCCAAATCGATCTCCTTCGCTGACCAATTAACAACAACAACGTCCTTCCCTAGCAAGTGCAAGCGGCTGTCGGTCGGTAAACGGCGTGAACTCATACATTTCCGGACGTTCATAAATCACGGACAGTCGGATCGGTCGGGATTTTATTTGTGACCGACTTTTTGTAGTACATGTGTGTTATACTATTGCAATCAGTATCTATTCTCCTCCTATAAAAAGTCGATGACCGATTGTCTGACATGTGCGGGCAGCCTGAGTTTCCAATAAGTTACTACTTTATAATTTACTTTTCCAACCTATTACAAATGTTTCATAAAACAGTCAACACACCAAATGCGCCGACCCGCTGACACAGTCTTTATTGTCTTTACATATGCTTTATTTTAAATAATCATATCGACGACTTCCAAAAAAGTGGTCGCCTCGTGTCAGTGTTTTGTGAGTACACTGTTTAAAACCTACACGTATTAATGACTATAAAAACTTTAAAAGCCATCCAAAATAACCTCTGTTTCGTTTTTATTTGAATAATGTACTTAAATATTTTGAAGTTTAGTAGGTACCTAATAACACAGAGCTTTGATTAAATTTTGCTTTGAATGTTTTGGATTAAGACCGTTGATGATTTACAAGAAATTATAAATTATAAGATTTTTTTTAAAATTTGTAATGACTATTAGGTTTATTGACAACTCTGATGTTATTGTAATCAAGCGACATAATTATTGATTACTTACTTATTTTTGTAGATACTTCGATAGCCACCAATCTTACATGAGTGAAGAGTACAATACTGCAGCTAACGAAAACACACTTGCCCTCAAACATTCGTCACATGATACAAAGTATGTGTATTTTTAATCATTACCTTGTCAGGTTTAAAAAAAGACAGCGGACCAACGGAGACTATCGACCTTCACTGGAGGGACGCATTTTTTTATTCCCATACATTTATGAATATACCCATGGGAGCTTGCCTATTACCATTATTTTTGTTATTAAGTTGTTCTTTTGATATCACTTTTTATTGGTTGCTGTACTCGGTATAATTACCTACATTAAATTATCTGTTCATACCTGATTGCTTCCTACCTGAAGTTGGCAAGCTTATCAAGGCATATTCTCCATATTAAAAACTATCGATTGATACTAAATTGGTTTGGTTGTCAAAAAATGAAGTTAATGAAAAAAGTTAAATAAAATTAAATATATTAACAATGCCTTGAATATTTTAAAATCGGCAAGGTCCCATAGTTAGTCCCCTAGTCCCCAAATGTTCATAAATTTATGGGGATTCATAAAAAATATGTATGGCTAAGTGAGACATTTTTATACATATATTTCATAGTTGTCACTCTGGTGAAGGTTGTTCTTCTACGACTTTTAGACCAAGTAGAAAATGCAATTTTAAAATTTTTAAATATTTATTCATACCGTTGTTTTGTAGCGAGCAATGCTTATCTCCGTTGGGTCAAGTCTCTGCAGGTTCCAGTGGCCATGCAAGTTTCGGCGAACCCAATGCCTCAGGATTTGTGAAGAACAAGACAAATGACAGGTCTCCAATTCCACGTCTCACAGAAAGTTTGCTTACCAAGTAAGTATCTAATGAAACGGTAAGCGTGCCGACTGTAAAATATAGGGTTCATTTCCATCAAACGGACAGCATCGCATCGGACAGGGACAAATGCGACAGGCTCCAAACGGACGGCGCGCAAGTGGTCTGCAGCGCATGCACATAATGAGAATAAATATTAGCCACGCCTTCGAGCATGCGTGGCGGCATCTAAACACCTGCTGTGTGCGTGACCTGATAATAGAATTTTAAAACTGTATACAAGGTTTAATTTCGTTTTTGATGTTGATAATATTCGTATTGTAGTTATTATGAAATTTTTAAATATTAATGTAAAAGTTTGTTTATTGTATATTTTTGTAGATTCTGAGTATGACAAAATTAATGATTGTAATTGGTTTTTGTACCGTAATTATTAAGCGCTGAATAAATAAATAAATTAATTTAGAGATGATAAAATTCGTTTCTGTCCGATGCGATGCTGTCCATTTGATGAAGTTGGACCCTTACCCTTCTAATTATTAGTGGGAGAGTAGGGATAAGACTAAAAGTGTGCTTAAATTATCAAGTGTGAAAATAACAAAGTATTTCTTGTTAGTCTGTCTACTATTAGTCTTCTGTAATCAGCTAATGTGGCACTGCGTTGGTGTACACTAATAGTCTTTCGGTTTTATTCATAAAAAACTTATCTCTTTAGTTAAAATTGACTTTGTCTCTTTCTTACTAGTATAAATGTCGAGATGATCGACAATGACAAAATAAATAATCAAAATTTTTAGTTTAATAGCCATGCTGCCGCAATAACCCACAGATAAATGTTAGGTATCTACTTAAGTAGCGGTCCCGGTTGTGTTGCATATGGTTCCCGTAACCCCCTGGCACAAATGCGCCACGGTACACCCGGGAGATTTTAGTAGGTACCCTTTGAGAGTCTCACATACCCATTGCCCTGAGCACATACGGGGCGAAGGAATCCATAAACGATTTTCCTCCCGGTAAAAGAAAGTTACTTAAGTTAAAAGACCACATACACCTTTGGCGCTCTGCCTACCCAGACGTGGTGTTACATTCATTTACACATACAGGAATCATATAAATTGTAACACACTCTTGCAGACCCGGAAAGAAGTATTAGACCAAGGTAGATTTCTCATCATTACACACCTAAGCTCTTACGTGCTCTGTCTACCCCGTGACAAATATAGCCGTGGTGATAAATTTATTTACAAATACAGGAACTATTAGCCAAATTTTACGTGTATATCTCTGTTGTTGTAGATATAATTCAATGATAAAAAAATATTAACCCTGACACATTTTTTTTATTAAGAATGATCTCTATCATTTCAGCTTTCTAATAAAAAAACCGCTTTAAAATCGGCCCATCCGCGCTACGTGGCAACAAACTTGTACACAGATACGCAAAATCAGATACAGAGATATACATCTCAGCCTTATACCTTTTACCCTTTTACCCCTCTTTTTTGTCGGGGTCCATTAGAGTCACAAACATAGACCGCTCTGTTTCTTAAATTTCAATTTTGGTAAATATTATACTCATGATAACTTTTGAATGGTATGTCCGATTCAAATAATTCAAATTAAGTAATTTACAGGTACTGATATACCATTGAATATTATGTGATTTATTTGGATAAGGATTATCCATCATGATCATATTTATACCAACAGCGAAGACTTCAGCTTAACTTATTTGTAATTTCTATGTACTACTTACTTTATTTGTTTATAAATTTTGAATGTGGTTTTTCGATAAATTGTTAATATTTGTATGTCCGAAACAAGTGACAAAACATGTCTGAACTTACTTTTTAACTAATATGTACACCATGTTTATACAAATAAAGATTATCTTATCTTATCTTAAAAAAGGATTAATACTAAGGCAGGAATAAATGAGTCAAAGGAGAGGTCAAAAGTGGGCTAGAATTTTGAACACCAATGTGATATACCTCATTGGAAAGCTTATTTAATAAGCTGTTAGAATTTAACTAAACACGAATTTTAGGAGCAACCATTTTTGTAAAAATCAAAAAAATTTAATAGAAAAACAAAACGCACATTACCTTTAATTATCCGTTTCCTAAGCAGTATAAATATTGCAATCACGTTAATAATTGCATTCTGTTACAGTACTTTTCTCTTGTAATATTATTCTAGCTGCAGCTTAATGTAATTATGACGAAAAATATTTGTTATCTTATTAGTGTAATAACAAAACGCGTGGAAAAAAATATAATTACGGGAAACGTCAAGATGTCATTGTCATTGATCAGTTTGATTGACAGCGTCGAAATAATTTTGATTTTTTTGGTTGCTCAATTGTCATTTGACCATGGGGTTGCCAATTGCAATAATCATAATATTGCATTAAGGATTCTTATTTTCAATTTCAATTTTTTTAAAAACGGGGGGGTGTAAAATTATTTTAAATACACCAAAAAATTTAATAAATTATGCTCTATTAACCTATGTAACTCAGATAGCTGTTCAAATTTACAATTATTTTAATCCCAGGCTCCATACATTTTTTGAACGTCTCCTTTGTACCGGCGTTACAATTGCGTATTTTAAGATGAAAAATAGTTATTGTGACGTAACTAAAATATTTAGGTGTATGGTACCAAGGACTTTTTTGTAGATATTTATGGCTTCTATAAAACTGTAGTACATCACTTTGCTCTAATGTCAATAGTTTCCGTAGCGTACGCGATATAATGTTTATTTTTGTTTTTTTTCACACCTTGGGTTACATTATCGAAGTTTTCATACGAAATCCTATTTTTTTTAGCATATATTTATAGCCTATGTTACTCAGTAAAGATGTAGCTTTCCAATGGTGAAAGAATTTTTGAAATCGGTCCAGTAGTTTTTGAGCCTATTCGTTACAAACAAACAAACAAATCTTTCCCCTTTATAATATTAGTGTAAGATTATTTTAAATTTTATAATACAGTATTATAAAATTGAAAAACAATCATTTGCGTATTCTAACGCTTAGCCATAATAAGTTAAATGTGCTGTAATGGAACTCTGAACCCCACTATACAGGCATGCATATGGACCAAGGTTACAACTGGTCATAAAAATAATTAAAAAACGTAAAGAACTTTGCTCTGTAACAGGGCGAAATTGTAATAGTATATTGTTTAGTCTGGATCACATTTTATAAGCAACTTCTTTGAAAATAATGGAATAAAAAAAAACAGGCATAACGTAGAAATGGAGAAATACTTGATGAATACTCACCGAGTCACCAGTTTGAATGGCAAGGGTGACAGAGATAAGGCTACTAATGTAACGAGAAAAAAAAAGAAGGAACATTTGGCCCGCTGTAATGCCTCGTATCAGCCTACCAGTACCGTCGCCACTCTATCTGAAGGAACACAGGTATTAATTTCTTTTAGTTTCTGTTAGTATCTTATATTATCTTTTTTTCACTTCCCTTAAAGGTGTGTGTGTGTGTGTGTGTGTGGTTTCTGCCGTCAGTTTTCATAATGTGAATACAATCGTTGACATATTATGTTAGATCTAAACATTTGAAGTCTTGCGACATTCACCTGTTACTTGGGTTAATATTTTTGAACAAGACTTGTTAACTATGTATTTGCTAAACACATATAATTAACACGGAACCTATGTGCTAAATATTGAGTCTCTAGACCCAGCGGTTTGGGCTGAGCTGAGTTGATATGTCAGTCTGTCAGTTTCTTCTTTATTATTTTTTTAAATATTGAGAGCTCGTAAACACTTCCCAAAGCCACAGATTGCAAATATTTTCAAAATGAGTATGAAATGGAAGAAAGTCGTGTGGCCATACAAGAAAACTGAGCGAACGTCACTGACCTCCATACTACAAGTACGCGTACCTGTAGTATAGAGGTCAGTGGCGAACGTGGTTTACAAATTCAATGGATATTTTCTTTCTGGTTTAAACAAAATTATTGATTATTGAAAGTATAATTGTGCTTTATTTTAAAAATAGACGGGAAAAACCGCTAATTATTATTTTCCATGTAAATTATTGCATTATATAAAGTTTAAAATGAAAATTACAAGTAGACTTTTGGCTTGGCCTGGCATGAAAAACTACGCTAAACCCACCGTTGCGTCGGTTGAAATATAAAGCGTACAACGTGTCAAATATTTTTCAGCCAAAAGGTGTCAAACGAACGTCAAGACCAGGAGAAAGTGAATCCAGTGCGCAGAAGCACCATTGCCCTTCGATGCGTTGGTCGCGGCCAAGAAAAACTGGGCCCAACAACAATGAATTGCCGCTAGCTACTGCAATCACTAATACTCCAGCTCAAACAGGTAATCTCATAGGATACTAGCATATACATGCATGTAATAAAGAAGTTTGAAGTGCACTTAACTGGTTTATTTCATTTGTTGTAGCCAATCCTTACCCTGCTTCAACTATGAACAACATGAACACGTTTATATTGGGAGTAGGTATACCGCAGCAGATGCCACTCATGAGCCCGCTGCCTGCTTTGGCCAGTGTGCCCAGTATGCCAGGTATGCCAGGTAAGTTGTTTTTATTTAAATCTTGTCTTATCCATGTAGTGTGTAATGAATGTGTAATGTTAAGTTGTCATTATAAGAATTTGCCATTTCGAGATGTTGGCATTGTGAGATATAACAGTAGTGATTGTGAGAAATTTGAATTTAGAAAAGTTGATATTTTGAGAAACTAGCATTTATCGAAGTTGTCATTATGAGGTTATACGTTTTTTTTACCCCTGACCAAAAAGAGGAGCGTTATAAGTTGGATATGTTTGTGGCATCATAGACAAAACGACTTATATTTTTTGTGTGGTTAATCACTACGTATAATTATTCGTAGGGTTAGTTTAAATTTACAATGTGAAAAGACCGAGATTGCTCTGAGCTAGATTCCAATACATATTTAATTTAATTTTTTTAGTTACCAATCCCTGAACCCGAAAATGAACATGCTTATGTTGAAAATTTGTTTATTATTCTAGGTATGTTCCCGATATACTATGCACCGACTGCTCCACCTTATTTGTCGGCTTCTGCTAACGATAATCCGTCAACCAGTAGTACGAATTTCTCGGCACCACCATGTAAGTGATTAATTGGCTTTAAATTACTATTTTCTAAATTACTTACTTAAATGTATGGCGATCTCATCTGTAACACCTGAACATACAGGCAGAGGTCAATATCACACATTTCGCTGGCTATGCTTAGAGTGGCATCCACCAACCGGCAATTGACCTGCATGTTTGGATTTAAGTATAAACTCTCTCAACTCTTAAAATAGTTGTGAGAAAACCCTTGCCCAGCTGTGGGACACTAGAAAGGTTTGAAGTAAAGTTTAGATCCCATAGGTGAGCATATTGCGAGCCATCGAATACAATTCTAAACTTCGAGCTGATACCAAAATTAGAGTAGTTTAATATATTAGAATTAAGAAAACCACGTTTTAATCACCATGTTTTTATTTACCAAAGACAACCAAAAAACCATAGATTAAATAAGATCGAATGCAGTATACAAATGTCAAGTATCTCACAAGTAGTAAGTAGGTAGTAGAGTTTCCTAGAGTGTGAAAAATAGTGTGACCCTCGAAAACTTGGTTTTAGAGGGTCACACTATTTTTCACAAGCGACAGAATCGAGGCCCAGGTATAAAACAATACTACATATAATAGTGACATTGCTTACATTAGTATTCATTAACGTAGCAAGACATTTTTTTTATATGTCGTTTATGTGTTACACTAGCGAAACATGCACAAGATAGTACATTGTTTGCATTAGACACTATATATATACTTTTTTACACTGTCTATCTTTATCGCTTAGGCATTATTAGAAAGAGATGACTATGCTTTGTATCATGTTTGGTTGCGCAGGATTCTCGTGATTTTACTTTGTTTTTTGTATGATATTTTAATGGTTTTAACAAAAAAAAATCTGTTTTACATAAAAACAACGACTTCAAATTTAAATAGGAATCTAAACTCGTTTAGTAAAAGCTATGTAACATTTTCATAGTTGTACATGCATGAATAATGAGTTATGTATGACCAACAAACATAAAAATGCTAGTATATTGGATTAAAGGCGAACGCGTCAAAGCACATAGGACAGTCTGCGAAGCCTAAGCTGAGTTTTGCTTATGTTTTAGTGTTCATTAGATTACATGAGATTACATGGTCTGTCGGCGCGACGCGTCCGTTTCTTTGTTTAAACCGATTTATACGGCCTTTTGATATGCAAATTATCAATCACATAAATGTGAAGATCAGCTTAGACATCGCGGACATATTGTTTCGCTTGACGTTTCGACGCAGTTTCCACCAAGTCCATTGAAAAGTTACATTTGGGGTTGCGTTTTTTAGAGGACGCAATTTTATTTTTTTGATGTGTAGGGGGGGTCAGTGTAAAGCTAAAACCAAGTTTGTGGGGTCGCCACCCTTGTCCCACGGCCGCCATCTTGAAAATAGGGGTTGAAATGGTTTTTACGGTATATCTCTTAAACTATTTCTTTGATAAAAATCATTTGTTAGCATTTTTTGTTTCAAATTAAATTCTCTATAACTTTAGTCCAGTATCTTTTTGTCGTAGAACCATAAATAAAAAAGTTATAAGCGAAAATCTTCTGAAATTCGAGAAAAAAAATTATATTTTCCGATGTAACTTTTTTTTATCATTTTACGAAAAAATGATATCTGACCATTTTTGTAGATCGTTTTTTGAGGAACAACTTTTATTTGCATCATTTTTTCATTAAGTCAATAGCTAAGGTTTTTCAGCGCTCCGTAGTGAGTACTATTTTTCAGTATTCTTAACTATACCTATATTATACGTGTGTACTAATAATATGTCATCAGTTATTGTTTTTCTTTTTTTCGTTTTTTTTTACTTTGTTATTATAATTTTTTTAATTATAAATTTTACAAATCAATAATTGTTAAATTCTGTTATGGAGTGAAAAGGAGTCAATAATTAATTTTTCATAATATTGCAAAATTTATAATTAAAAAAATTATAATAACAAAGTAAAAAAAAAAGCAATAACTGATGACATATTATTAGTACACACGTATAATACAGGTATAGTTAAGAGTACTGAAAAATAGTACTCACTTCGGAGCGCTGTAAAACCTTAGCTATTGACTTAATGAAAAAATGATGCAAATAAAAGTTGTTCCTCAAAAAACGATCTACAAAAATGGTCAGATATCATTTTTTCGTAAAATGATAAAAAAAAGTTACATCGGAAAATATAATATTTTTCTCGAATTTCTGAAGATTTTCGCTTATAACTTTTTTATTTATGGTTCTACGACAAAAAGTTACTGGACTAAAGTTATAGAGAATTTAATTTGCAACAAAAAATGCTAACAAATGTTTTTTATCAAATAAATAGTTTAAGAGATATACCGTAAAAACCATTTCAACCCCTATTTTCAAGATGGCGGCCGTGGGACAAGGGTGGCGACCCCACAAACTTGGTTTTAGCTTTACACTGACCCCCCCTACACATCAAAAAAATAAAATTGCGTCCTCTAAAAAACGCAAGGTAAGGCCTAAAAATGTAACATTTCAATGGACTAACCGGTTGTAGTCACAAGAAGACTTATGAGAGGCGAGGCAAAGCTTATGTATTGTATTTGAAGTATATTATATTACAATGTAACATGTAAGTTTAAAGTTAATTAAATAGGATATGAACATCCGAATTGATAACCATTTCTTAGTCGATTAAAAAGAACGAGTAAAGTTTCTGTTCTTAGACATTGTTCAGACCATTGTCGGCCGCTGACTGTGAGCGCGCGTTACGCAGTTTACCGAAAGCGAATTTATGCTATTACGTAGAGCCTTCTCGGCAGTGCACATATGCTCACAGTTGGCGTTCGTTACGTTTGGTGTGAACGATGCCTTAAGCTGGATAGTAGACGTCGATGATGATGTTGTTGTAATTATGTTTCAGTGCCATGTATGATGTACGGCCAGCATGTATACGGATCGCCTATTATGTACGCTCCCGTCAACCCTCAACCTCAGTGCACCGTGACACAAGAGAACTTGATGGCACAATCAATACAATATATCAATTTCTTCGAACCTATTACCACCAGTATTGATGTAAGAAGTCAAAATCAGAAACTATTTAAATGCTTTACTGACTAGATCGTCTGACTGCGTATATTGTATGTCATACGCACACATCAATTTGATACCGCCTCTTTGTTTAAAATATATTGTATGAAATTGTTTTCGCTAAAAGTAAGCTGGGTATCGGGGAACATAGTTTGGTTCTTTCTAGTTCTTGTTCTTGAGGAAACCCATCAAAATTAGTTAGTAGTGGGACAGTATGTCGTGGTGAGATTTAAGTTAAACGAGCGTGGGACCCAGCTATATGGTTTTTATACACAATCGTCGATGTATCTTAGACAAACGAATCGTCGTTGCATCTTAGACAAACGATTTTAATTTATTTAATTTTCTAATATAATGTTGTTGTAACCTTATAGCATTATAACAGGACAACGTGTGTTGCGTCAGCTAGTACTGTATGAATTGTAAATAAATATAACCCGCGCCAATAAAGCAACGAATCGAATATGGCGGCTTATACTTGAAATGAGCAGCGGTGGCGCAGCGGTACGGGCCTCGCTTTAGAAATATAGTCGTGCCCACATCTTTGTGTGATTTGTTACATCGCCGCTGCTCATTATCGGTGAAGGACAACATCGTGAGGTAACTAAAGACTGTAATAAATGCATGATTGGTGCTGCCATTTAGGATTCGTTTCTTTATTTCACCGTTTATATTAGGCAGGATAGTCAATTCTGTACCAACGAATTTACCCTCTAACAAACCTTAAAGTTGCTACCTACGTTATAACAGTTAAACTGCTTAATCGATTTTAAACGTAATTTTTATTGTGGAAAGGGAAACTTATTCTGTTCGTGTTGTAAGATCATTTATCGTTGAAGGCCGGCAAGCCAGGCTCTTGGTGCGAGAAGAAACGTAGCGACTGTCAAGGGACTTCGAGTAGAACTGACCCACGCAGCGAGAATAGCAACAGTTCTAATGCAATAATGATGGTGTGATAACATTTATGACGCTTTGACATTCTTTCATTCATTCTTAGACATTTGAAATTTTATTTTTAAAGCAAATAAACGTAAAAAAATATAGTTTAACAAATGTTGGATTTTTAGTTTTGTATCTCAAAAGGTGAGGATCTGGCGAATTCTCGAACACTTCTGTAACACTCCCGTGCAATCTAGACGTCATTATGTATTTATGTATAATTTGAGGTCCAGTAGTTTCGGAGATAATTATAATTGTAAAATTTTGTGGTATATGTTTGACGTGTCTGTGCGTATATTTTACTGTCTAGAATAATTCGTATTCAGCATGTCTGAGGTAAATATTTGAACAAATATCGCCGCGAAGCCACTTGTCGCCGATAATAATTTTTGAGCAGTATGCATTGTACGTTGATATTTTTTCAGAAAAAAATCGCAAAAAAAATGATGACTCGAAAGGGTCCTAGCACTAAAGAGGACAGTATTACTAATAACGAGGAGTCTATCGAGAAAACCGACGGAGAGTCAAGTTATTCGTCCTTATATTCTTCCTTTTTTAAAACTGAGTCTGGCAGTGCTGAAGAAAGCGGAGACGCTAAGTTCGATGTTAACAGAAAAAATAAGGTAACTTTATTCATTATCTTACCTTAAATATGGAATAAAATTTAAACCGATTCATTTTTAATTTGAATACAGGTTGTATGTAGCTATCGGTTAGTAAGGATGCATATAGCGAATTCCAAAACTTGGCAGTTAACACAGTTAAATGGATGCAAAGTCCGATGATTGAAAGGGGTTTGAATCACATGATGTTATTCCCCGGTAATAAGATAATGTGATTCCAACGTACATTCATAAAAGCACGAAAACTAGAAATCAACTGACTTTAAACATGGTACTGAATTATTATTTTTTCATTAGAATTTAAAATATCCTTATACTACAGACCAGTCTCATTGTTTTCACGTTGTTTTTACACACAAAACTTCCATCCAGTGTTCATTATTGAATACACTACGTGAATCACAGTATGCGTTTATACAGTCTTTTATCGGATACACTTTGGAGAGTGTGCGTTAAATATAAAACAATCATATTCCTCCGTCCCCGTTCTTCCATCCGTCAAGAAGAGGTAGGGCTATGCGCCACCGTTATATGGTGGAAATTCCACGGGAGCGCTTTGCTTCCACTTTTATTCCGGACGCGCTGGAAAAATTCAGTAAATGAAAATCTAGCTGACGCCCTGAACACCTACGTGTTCAAAGATTCCCTGGCGACGATTTATACTCCCTGGAAATACTGCCCGTCGCTCCAACGATGTTCTCCTATCCGCTACGGGAAAGCCACCGGGAACTAAATGAAACGCCGACTTGACATCATACGCACACACTTAAGATTAATGCTTGATCATAACTAATTTCGGATCTTGCTTGGTAGATCGGTATACGCCGTGCTATGACCACCGCAGAGCGCGGTGCACTTATGTAACTTCGAAACTTTACCGTAACGAGACCCGCAGTAAGCTGTCGTGTGTAAACTTTATTTTATTTTAAAAACTATAGGTTTTTGCTCCTGCCTTGTAAACTATTAGGGCTAGATTTATAAGGTAAACACTATTAGCAAGCCTACCTAATCCTCAATCTAGGAAGCCTAAAGTTGTAGAACCTAAGAAGTTTTAGTTCCTAGGTTTCGCAAGTATAACAAGTAATATCTGTACAATATAGGCACTTTAGGTGCAATTAGTACTTTAACAACGTCATACAACTGTCTTACAAATTAAGGAACGAAGTTCGTTATCGCGCGTTGTGAAAGGGGGCTACACGGATCTCTCTGTCTCTGTCTCTCTCTCTCTCTCTCTCTCTCTTTCTCTTTCTCTCTCTCTCTCTCTCCCTCTGTCTCTCTCTCTCTCTCCCTCTGTCTCTCTCTCTCTCTCCCTCTGTCTCTCTCTCTCTCTCCCTCTGTCTCTCTTGGTATTACCAGGTAGTTTTATATGACACTAATCATCTCCTCTTCAAAGCTGTCTAACAAACAACTACTATTTTTCAGTTGGCTAAAGCACTATAGGCACAAAACTCGTAAAAATAGTTGCTGTTTTTTGATATAAGTTGACTTAACTCTCAACTCAACTTTGTGTAATATGATACAAGAAACAATCTAGACACAGGTATAAAAATAGAGCAATACAATGAAAAAAAAAGGAAAGGTTATCAATTTTTTTTAAGGTGTTATTGAGTTACACTTGGTTTGAAAGTTGGAATATTTTAATTTAGTAAAAAAGGAAAAAAAAACATCAATGACATAAGTCAACAATACAACATAAAAGAAAAATAGTTTCTAATACTAAAAATAACTACACAAGAATCAAAATTTCGGTATTCTTTGTATTAAAAAAAAAATTAAACATCACTGAACTTCCATATCAAATTCAACTTAAATTAAATATTCGAACTTCAAGAATGAATCAAAACTATCACATAATAACATAACATTTTTCAAAAAACCAAAAATAATATTCAACTTCGATATCAAATTAAACATAATTCAATTAATAAATGTAAAACAAAATAAATCAACAACTACTACAATTAAATAGTTTTCAGTCTTCATCACTAGAGATCAAATCAGGATCAATATCTCTTATATCAGCCTTAGTTTTTCAATTTTTATAGTAATCATGATAACTATTATCAATGTATGGCAATAATGAAATTAAATGTCTTCTTTTCGTTCGAAATGAAATTTGATCCCTTACAGTTAAGTAAATTATTGGTAAGTAATTTTTACCCCTTTTTGCAAAAGAGATCGTATTAAAATCATCGGTTTGCAAATCCGTTTTATATTTGAGGCACGGAAACAACATCTTGTCAAACCGTAGAAGATTAACATCCCAAACGAACTTATTGTTACCTTCATTAAATTTTTTCATAGTAAAGTTTTGTTTCAAGAAATCACTAAAATCGTAATAGTTAGATGCTGCCATATCGATAACATTAAATTTTCCAGGTCTTCCTACCGATCGTATTAATTGAGCCCAATCTCGAGGATGATGAATATTCATAGTCGTTCTTTTTTTAGCTCTTTCTATTTGTGAATGGAGTGACCATTCATCTACTTCCATTCTAGTATGACCAGGAGTTAACTTGTGCTCTATGGAAATGGTATAAGGCAGATCTTGAGCAGCTACGAGCTACTGCCATCAGACCTCGACACCCGTAGGGAACCAGTAGCCGAGATGGTTAGACCAGATGTCAGATTATAATATTGGCTTCTGACTACATGTAACGATTGTCATAGATGTGTTATATAACAACCGGGACCGACGGCTTAACGTGCTCTCCGAGGCACGGAGGGTAGTCCCTCAACCAACCAGATGCTGAAAAAAATCTTTGTTGTTACACAAATATTGTCCGGGACGGGATGCGAACCCACGACCTCCCGGGCCATAGCCCAATCGGACGGCTTACACCTCTCGACTACCGAGGTCGTCGTTTGTAAAATACCATACCCGTTTTAAGATAAGGAGTTGGAAAGCATTGCTGCAAATCTAATGTCAAAACAAGGGAATCTGTTGATTAAGTGGTTAGGAGCAGTACTGGGGCGCATCTAAGTGAACTACAATGGTTTTTACTTTTACACAATAATTAACAGGTTTCGTGTATATTGATATAACTGGAGATTTTTTTTGTGTAAATGCTTATTAGTTCTTGTTATTAAGAACATACGAATAATAAAATAGTATTTGTGTAAAATGATACATCTAATATGTACATTGTGCGCCATCCATTTTAATCTTCTAGTGTTTATTATTATAATTTTAGTTGTATCGATGCAGTGTACGAATTTACTTTGTGTCAATTGATATAACTAAACATGTATCAGATGACACTTTATTAGAAGGTAATAAATTTAAATTAATAATGATATGACTTGAGATGAATTTTTACACACAAATATTTATCTCATAACTTGAATATTATGAACGACATGTCAAAATGTATTTAATTACACAATCATATTTATCAAATCACGCCATTTCGTCTTAGGTGTACCACACGATCTCAGAAACTAATAGACGTATCAAAATGTGGATTAGATAGAAAAATAGAGTATTGTTTTCTGATTGAAGTGCTAAAATAATAACAAATTCGATATAAGTTGACTTGTATCACTTTTCACAGGACGCACAGATTTTTCTATAAGTACCTACATGGCACTTACTTTTTTAAAGTCAAAAATTTTGGCACTATTAAAGTTTTTGTAAAATAACTGTCTGTCGCGAACAACTTTCATTGTGTGAACTACCAAGTTGTGGAATTCGCTGCCGGCATTTATGTTTCCCGATAGCTATAATCTGCCTGTCTTCAAGTCACGAGTGAATCGGTATTTACTGGGTAAGCGCGTTCCGTCGTAGACTGCATCATTGCTTCACATCAGGCAAGTTGTGGTCAAGCGCAAGCCTAATATAGTATAAATAAATAGTTTCGAAAAATCGACATTTTAGTATTATATTATTTATATTCATTTTTGCGGTTTATTAGTATTGACTTATATTTTGATCCCATCACGAACTTCTCCCTTGTGGCTTAATGTAAGTACTATTTCCGGCTTCACACGCGTGACTTACATATTATATCATGCCCTGCAGTGGAATTAAAAGTATGAAATGGGTTTACCTATCAATGTGATATTTTTTCAAATCCAATTCCAATTTCTGAGAATCGCGTGTACAACCTAACAATGTCTTCAGCTTCGTAATATTTGTTTAAAAAAAAGGACGTGTGTCACTCGGAGACTGCCGAGCTGTAAAGCTATTGCATAGCATTTTTTATCAACATAAGTAATAATTATTTATTTATTTTATTTATGCAGAGTAATTATAATTATTTATTTATTTTATTTATGCAGTAATTTTTTTTCGATATTAATTCAAGTTACACTTTTTGAGCGTAGTGACCGATAAGAAAACAAATTACAACCAACAATACAACCAATATTACCGATACAACCAATGCCACCTAGAGGCGAGTTGCTGAACTAAAGAGACAAGCGTGATATTTCAAAAAGTCATTAAAAGTTCTGCTAATTATCGATAGATGGCAAAACTAAAAAGTATCACCGCTGTGCCGGTCGGAGTGGGGGGTGTTAGGTTATTTGTCGTTACGGAATTTCTGGATTCGGTCTCCACGCTCAAGGCCCGCGATAGAAGCTATGCAATAGCTTTTAACTATTTTGGTGAATTGTAACTATTGTATGTACCTTTTGTTGCCACAGAGACCTCTCGACCCTGACGTCTACTACATGCCTTGTGCGAATAAAGTCTCTCGACGGAAAATTGAACCGCCATGGTTGGAACAGGTATTACATTATTTATTTATATTGATACTAGCGGCCCGCCCCGGCTTCGCACGGGTAGATTTTGGTATTAGACAAAAATTTCAAATACCCTTGGAGGATTTTCCAAGCTTAGAGCGCTCAATCAAGTTTGCTTTGACAAAACCAAATTTAAAATCATTCGTTGTAAGCTATGATGCCGCAATAAACCTCAGATAAATGTTAATTAACGGTTGCGTTTGTGTCACATGTGGTGCCTGTGACCCCCTGCAACAAATGAGCGACGGAACAGCCGAGAGGTTTTAATGGGTACTCTTTGGGAATACCACGTCCCCTGCGCCTACACGATGCGGGGGATCCATTACGGATTTCCCCCCGAGAAAAAAAAGTATAGACTGTGAGCACATTCGTAACAAACACAAACAAACTATCAAATCTTTCGTCTCTTAATAGTGTAGATTATTCTTTATTATTCTTTTTAAGTATGAAGTCTCTTGCACTCCCAGAAAGGAGTATATGTACCTTTAAACGGAGTTTGTATACACTTTTTAACAGATGAACGGCTAGACATGCTGTAACTGAACGTCCCACGGGAATGGAACGGGATAAAAAGTACCCTATGTCCTTCTTCTGGTTCTAAGCTACCTCCACGTACGCGCGTGCGCGTGCGTGGCGTGCGTGCGTGCATGCGTGTGAATGTTTGTTGCCATGTATCTCCATAACCGCTCAACCGATTCTATTGAAATTTAAAATGTAGTTAGTGCCCTAGAATAGGGCATAGGCTAATATTTTCAAAAATCATCCCTTAAGAGGGTTAAAAAGAGGGATGAAGTAACTAAAACAAAACTACCCCCGGAGGGGGGGGGGGGGTGAAATGAGTTGTTTTTTGGAAAAATAAAATATTCCAGAACTGTTTAGACCTTGGTCCTATTTACTTCAAATTCGGGGTAAATATAGCATTAAATAATGAATCCCATTTTTTTTATTTTTATACTTATACTACGCGGGCGAAACCTGAGAAATTATTTTGACGGTGAATTTCTTCGAAGTTGATATCACTACTCCTTCGTGCTTTTTATCTAAATTACATTTTATTTTGACACAATGACATGTTTGATAACTCAATGCGATGAATAGAATTCGAAATTTAAATTTTATTTGTTCTTGGTTATTTGAACGAAAAACTTACATCATGGTCTAAGAGCCGTAGAAAACCGACTTCACCTGCATGACAACCAAGTTCGACATATTTTTTATGAAACCTTTTTAGATTTAAAGACATGCTTACGGGGGCTTGCCGATTTCAAAATTTTGCTTACACGCCTACACTACTGAACTAATTTTGTTTGGAGATAGTTCGAGACCCGGGAAAGGATAGTTTTATCCGACTGCGTATAAAGAGGTAGCGCGATAACCGACATACGCGCGGGCGGAGCCGCGGGCGGAAAACTAGTAAACCATAACAACAATTGTATTAATCATTAGCTGAATAGTGAGAGCAACAGACACAGGAGATTTTAAAGTATAAAAGTGAACTATCCATTTCTTTTAAGAGTCCAGTGGGACGGAATGCCGGTACGACAGGACTGACGGCTTAAGTGCTCTCCGAGGGACAGTGCTATCTTCCTGACTATAGACTAGTGTCATGGAGGAATTAAAAAAGTCCCAGCGCGGTATTCGAAGCTGCGACCTTGAAGGCGCAATGCGAAAATACTCCTTACCCCAAGGAGGTAGTCAACAAAATTCGACCACTATAATAATCCTACTAATATTATAAACGCGAGAGTTTGTAAGAAAGTATAGATGTTTGTTGCTCTTTCACGCAAAAACTACTAAACGGAATTTGATTGATTGATAGATTTATTGATTACGGTCTGGATTAACACATAGGCTACTTTTTATCCCAATAAGTAGGTACCACGTGGGGAAAGCCGTGGGCGGAAGCTAGTTATGAAGCGATGGATCATCTATAAAAAATATTTTATCTTGTTTAGGTTAGCGTCACTTCAGAGCTGATTTACAAGTACCAAGTTCTTACCAAAAACGTGGACGAAGTTTTAACTGCAGATAAAATGAAAATGGGCAATTTAGAACAGGTAAGACTACCTACTTCATTTTTATATTAATACATTTAGTAACTGCACTTTTAGTAAGTGGAGTATCTGGAGGCCGACATGCAAGTATGCATTACATTTCAATACTCAATACTCGAGCAGCGGTGGCGCAGCGGTACGGGCCTCGCCTTAAAAAATAAGGTCGCGGGTTCGAATCCTGGTCGTGCTCACACATTTTTGTGTGAATTGTTTCATCTCCGCTGCTCAATATCGGTGAACTAATACATCGTGAGGAAACCGGCATGTCTAAGAACTAATCATTCGAGGACATGTGACATCCACCAACCCGCACTTGGCCAGCGTGTGTGGATTAAGGCCTAAACTCTCTCAACTCATATGATAGTTGAGAGAAGACCCGTGCCCAGCAGTGGGACACTAATAGGGGTTGAAGTGATGACTCAATATCTTTGCTTGCTCTTCCATAAGTATCATTAGATGGTAACATTATATTACATATACACCATTATGAACCCTGCAGGGCACAGCAAAATAGGGTAGGAGAGAGGAAGCTTTGTTTGAAACGTTAATTTAAATTACTAATGTCATTATTAATAGTTTTTAAAAAAGACAAAAATTAAAATTATACATAGATAGATTAAATAAATAATAAATAAAAAAAAATAAAAAAATAATCCTACTAATATTATAAATGCAAAAGTAAGTGTGTGTGTGTGTGTGTGAAGGTTTGTTACCACGTATCTCCATAACCGCTCAACCAATGTAAATGTTAGGTAGTATATACCCTAGAATAGGACATAGGTTAATAATATTTCCAAAAATCATCCCCTAAGAGGGTTAAATAGAGGGATGAAGTTTGAAGGCAACTTTTTATTCCTTGGTCCTATTCATTTAAAAAATTGGTACACAAAGATCTTAAGACAAATAATGAGATACGGTTTTTTTATTTTTCCATAATTACCCCCATGGGGTGTAGAAAATGAATTTTAATGGTAAAAGTTAAAGTTTCTCTGGATCTGTTTAGTTTCAAGTCCGATTTACTCCAAATTCGGCTCACCTAAACCTTAAAAGAAATCATGAAACACGTGTTTTTATTTTCCTAAAACTACCCCCAGGGGGAGTGTAAAATGAGGTTTTTTGGAAATACTAAATATTGCAGAACTGTTTAGTCCTTGGTTCCGATTCACTTCAAATTGGGTATACATAAAGCTTAAAACAAATAATGAAACACGTGTTTTTTATTTTTCCATTTTTTTTAATTTTTACCCTAATACTATGCGGGAGAAGCCTGCAAAATTATTTTGAGTGCGATTTTCTTCGAAGTTGATATAAATACTCTTTCGTGCTTTTGATTTAAATTACTCTTTATTTTGACACAATGACATGTTGGATAACTCAATGCGATGATTAGAATTCAAAATTTAAATTTTATTTCCTCTTATAAGTATGGTCTAAGAGCCGTAGTATTTTTTAAGAAACACCTATTGATTTATGGATATATGTACCTATGGGGGCTTGCCGATTTCAAAATGTTGCTTATACTCCTACACTACTGAACTAATTTTGTATGGAGATAGTTAGAGACCCGCTAAAGGATAGTTTTATCCGACTGCGAAAAAAGGGATAAATGGTCTAGCGCGATAACCGACATCCGCGGGCGAAGCCGCGGGCGAAAAACTAGTATATCATAAACTAAAATTAAAATTACTTATGTAATTCAATTTAAAATTTTCGATACTCAACAATTATTAATTCAATTCATATAATAATTCATTTTTACATTAATTTTAATAATAATATATTATTTTTTAATGTCATTAAAATTTAAATTTTTATCGAAGTTTGTCAAGGAAGTATTCATTTATAGAGTAATAGCATTTATTTATTAGCATTGTTTTTAGTTTATTAATAAAACTATTCAGTTTATCTTCTTTCTTAATTATGTCAGGTAGATTATTGTATATTTTTATAGACATTACAGGGACTCGTAGAATGCATTCTTAACTTGGATGCTGGTATGTTTAGCCTAGATAGGTGTCTGAGTGTGTATCTTGATTGAATGTCTTCGCGTTTTTTGTAGAATTCTTGGTGTTTGCGGACAATTTTCAGGTTTCTAAAATGTAGATGCAGGGGAGGGTTAGGATGTTATATTTTATAAAATACGGTGTGCAGCTGTCTGTTTGTTCAATGTTTGTCAAGATTCTAACTAATTTCTTTTATAGGGTGAAGAGAGTATGTGCGTCCGTACTATTACCCTAGAGAGTTACGCCATAACTTAGCCATGAATTAGTATACGTATAATAAGTGGTAAGGGCTGTTGGCAGATTTGTGGTCTTTTTAATTTCTAGGAGGGCATATGAGAACTTAAAGATTTTCGAACGGGTTTTTTTGTATATGTGATTTCCAATTGATATGGTATTCTCCGTGAGATCGAGTGTAGGCATGCCGTCTGGCATACTGGTAGATGAATTGACACTATTTTCTCCTATAGAGGCAAAAAAATCATTAAAAATATTTGCAATTTGTTCCGGTTCTGAGATGATTTCGTTATTGTGTTCTAATTGAGTGTTACGTTTTTCTCTGTTAGGTTTTTAATTGTTCTTTCATTAATAATGTTCCACATTGTTTTTAGTTTGTTATTAGATTTATTAATTTTATTTATAAATTTATTCTTTTTTGCCGTCGTTATAATTTGATTTAATATTTTTTCATATTTTTTATAATATGTTGTTATTGTTTGGTGTTTGGTTTAAGTAGAAAATAATTTTAAGTCTTTTGTTTCTGTAGGAAATTTTGATGCCTTTAGATAGCCAATATTTTCTATAGTTAGGTTTAAGTTTATTTTGCTTTTAGGGATACATTGATTTAGTATTTTTATTATTAGGTTGTTAAATGAAATATAATTTTCGTTTATATTCTTGTCGGATTGTATTATTTCATGCCAATTTTGTGTATGTAGTATAGATTTCCGTTATTTATGTTTGCCAAGTTAAATATTCTTTTAAATGTGTACCTTGTAGTTTGTTTCTCTGATGGAGGTATTTTAAGATTTATAATGGTTCCACTATGGTCCGAGAGTCCGAAATTTTCTATGGTAGTAGAGTTTATAATATTATTAAAATTTGTAAATATTAAATCGAGGCAAGTTGAAGATGTATGGCATTTGGCATTTAAAAAATACCTGCCAAGGGCGGGTGGAACTCGCACCAAGAGAGTTCCATTTAATGGGCCCAGTACACAATGGGCTATGATTGTCACAATTTAATCTACAATGCAGTGGCGAAGGATGGAAATCTGAAAAAAGGAAGACGGAATAAAAATTTCTTACAATAAAATAATCAAGCAAACACTGCCGTACCATTCTTTACTAAAACCATTTCGCCTCATTTTTTGGCCTCATTTGAGAACCTCTGGATAAGGCCAGAACTATAACCACAAACTTAAAATCCAAAATTTCAAGTCTGTAGGTCGTTTAGTTCCTAAGTTAAGCGAAAGTAAAGTTTCGCATTTATGACACTCACTCACTCACTCACTCATAATCATCAGAATAGAACTAGTACTTCCCATGAATTCAGAGAGTTGAAATTTGGAACAGAGTTAGTATTAAATGACCACATAATGGGAAAACTATAAAAACTAGGATAATCGAAGATCTGGGTGGATATTACCTGGTGACCCTGATTAGAAAACACAAGAGCCCAACCAAACTATTAGAAGAGATCGACATACCGCCTTTACAAAAAATATTCAGCTTGGTAGGCCATTTCATTTGATGTCAAAAATCGAAGGTCTGAAATATCTGATGAAGAACCCTCAACTGGTCTCAGCTGTATTAGAGATATGTTAATATCCCCTTCTAGTATTGGTACATAAAAAATCGACTGTCATTGCAAAAATCCAGCGTAGTAGGACACATCTTCTAATTTAATCTAGCCGCGGCCCACTGCTGGGCGGATGCCTCCCTTTCTGCTTTTAATACGCATAAAAATAAAATTAAAGAAAATCTCTGGGTAAAACTAGACTGGCTTTTATACTTATACTTACAAGTTTACAAGAAGAAATAGTCGTACGATTAACTTTATTCTACTCGAACATTACACAAATTAAATAAACAAATTACACTAAAATATTAATTTCGCTCAAAATTTGGTCAAAATATAATGCATTGGACTAAGAGTGGCGGTGATGCCCGTACACGTCGCTAAATGGCGCTAACTGTATTTTAAAACGCGCTTACTTTTTGTTTTTCCTATAACCTTATATGGCGAGGTGGCAACCGGCCGCGTTACAATCGTTTACGACTTTCTTCTACTGTCCTTGAAAACGTTTGCTAGGGATTATTTGCATTTCGTTGATGTCGCTTATTATTTCGTGAGGTTTGCAGGTTGTTATTACAGTGAAACCTGGATATGTGAGACATCAAGGGACCTGAAATGTCTTTTCACTTAAAGAGGTATTCCACTTACCCAGTGTCCAGATATCCAAGTATAAATAAATATCTGTCTCATTTATAGAGGTAAAAGTCAGGTAAAACTGAAAGGCATTGAGGCTCAAAATTACTTACGTACTTAAGTGTCGAATTTGTGGGTAGAATATGAGTAAACAAACAAAACAATGTTATCTGTTACAGAGGTTTATGCATATAAAATTTACTCGCTGTCTCAGTTATAGAGGTAACTATGATGATAAATTGAAAGAACAAATCCCAGATATAGAGGCTTACTTCGTCCTACTAATAGGGGTAATTCAGTGCCAAAGTGTTGGGACCTCAGCATGAGTTTCAGTTATGGAGGTTTCTCACTTATCCAGGCCCCACTTAACCAAGTTTCAGTATAACAATTCGAAGATTTGGATAGGTTAAGAATTTTATAATTGAATACTTTATTTAATTGTTAGTTATTTAGTTTTCTAGGTTTAATTTCTACAAAAAGAAGTGAAATCCCACCAAAACATTGTGTAAAAAACTAGCCAAGTCTCGATGGAGCTGCTTGTTTATCTCTATAAAGTAATGAAATCTAGACAAAGTCCTGCCAAGTCTAAGGTTCCTTACTGCGATTTCTTTATTATTATAGTTAATGTAACAAAACCAGGTGCTCCATGACACCATTGCGCCAATCTGTCGCCAGAACCGCGACCCATTGACGATGGAAAATTGCTACTTAGAAAACGTTGGTTGAATAACCAGTCAATTGTAGGCTTTATAAAGCTGCGCACGTAATGTTGCACGTAATTGTGTTTACACGTAATGTTATATCTGTTGTAACTACCTATGTTTGTTAAGTGAGATACTGGTAATACTGGTAATTAAAATTGCTGGTTTAATTTTCTTAACATTCTACTACATCTTCTTAATTATAATTTAATCAATCCGTCCCAAATCTGTGTTGCAGCCATCTCTAGTCAATGAACAGCTGGGACAGCTCTATTTAGATATGCAGCTAGAAGGAGTTACCGCCAGGCTTACTCTAGAAGAAGGCATCACCAGCTCAAGCAGTTCTGGCGAAGAAAATCCTTCCAAAAAAATTTCTAGAGCTAAGGTAAATTATGTCACAATCATAACCTTATCCTACTTCCTACTATTATTGTTATAAACGCTAAAGTTTGTATGAATGTATGGATGTATGTATGTTTGTTAGCTAGTTTAAAACATTACGCAAAAACTACTGGATGGAATTAGATGAAATAGAATGTGGTCTGAATTAACACATAGGTTACTTTTTATCCCAATAAGCGCCACGCTGGCGAAGCCGTGGGCGAAAGCTATTCTTTTATACATTAACACATTATATTTCAAAGACATTTAATTATTTACATATAGCGTAATACTTTTCAGATACAGCGTAGAAAACGTGAGTATAGCAAACTTGTCATGATTTATGAGGAAGATGCACCTCTGCCGCCTCCCAGCTCCGATGAAAATGAAGAAACAGCAACATCAGTGAAATAGTGTTAGAAAAGGCGACGCAGATACAGACCACGTTGCAGTCAACGCCGTTCAACATTTTAGAGCTATTTAGATTTGTGGATTGTATTTGAGTTCAAGTTAGTTTATCAACACGCGTGTGCTTAGACTCAGCTAAAGTAAAGCCTCGAAACAGTGGTTGGAAAGGGCTCAATCCTTTAAGTTATGAACTTCCTTTTCTAATCTTATGATCTACTAGACGAATTTATTAGACGAGTCCGATTTAGCCACTTTGCGACAAATATTCCATTAAATCTATGTAGGAAAGTCGGCATAAAACGAACTTAATCACAAAATAAAACTTATAACAGGAATAACTCCAGTTTTGACTGCTTTCGAGCAGCCGTACCATGACACCACGAAGTGTTATTATCGCAGTTGTACGAAAGAGATGTTGCTCTTCACATTGTATAAAGGCATGCGCCTTCCGCAGCTCCAACAATACTGCTATAGGCTTTTGTGGTACGCTGCCTGACAATGAGCATCGCCAGCAGACGTCGACCACCTGACGACATTATTGCGACCGAAAGATAGGACCGACATCACTCACTGTCGTAATATAACTTACTAACTGTCAGAAATTTTATATATTAACCCCCGTATTCTTAAACGTCTTATAAGCTCATTATAACTAAAATAGGTTCATAATTAGTTTGTCTTTGTCTGTCATCTGGACATTTAAACTAGTATGAAAGAGACAAAGTCCATTTTAACTAAAGAGTACTTATAAGATTTTTATGAATAAGACCGTATATATATTTTACTTTACTTTGGCTTTACTTTAGTACTATTTTTGACGCTTTGTGAGTTTGGAAGTATATATATCTCTTGAAGCACGAATTTAAGCGCGTAGAAATACCGATGACGTAGTGACTTTTAAAATCTGACTACACTTTAAGTGAGTGAGTACTTTAACATACAGTGCACTTACATAGTATGTACTATGTAAATGATATGAATGACATTTTTAATGATAATGGATATAGGTTGAAGCTGCCGATAAGATCAAAGTGTTGACGTACACAAATATGACTTAAGTAGGTACATATACAACCTGAACCGGAAAGGATCTACCTTAATTGAAACCAGATATTCTTCAGGTTTATATTTTGATACGATTTCTGATGTGCTAGTTAAAAATCTCGCTTAACGCATCCATTAACTGTTTTTTTGAACTCTCTTTGACCACGAGCCAGAGACCAGAGACCAAAAGACGTGACGAATGACAGTTAGCGGTCTGTTTTGTAGGGGTTATTCTTTATTTTTTCTGATTGATGTATTAAAATTTATACGTCACTAGCAAACCCGGCGAACTCCGTTTCGCCACCAGATGGCTTCGTTTTATGTAACATTTTCCCGCTTTTCTGTTGAAAATTTTCCTGAATGTTCTTTGCTATAAACCTCACGGAGCCCGAGACCTTTCCCACGAATGCAAAACCGTGTAAATTGGTTCGTGCGTTCTGGAGTTATAGCGTCAGGAAGGAAAACCCGACTTATTTTTATTATACGTCACAATACGGCATGTGGATCAAATAACTTTAATAACTTTAAGGCATGATATACCCTTTCTGGTTCACTTTGTATTAAAACATTATTTTATTGATTGTTAAGTACCTGTTTAATTATTTGTAAAATAATTTGATATTTCACCAATGTACGGTGTATTATTATTATAATACACGCTGTTATTTCTATCCCAAAATTGCGTTTAGATAGTTTTAATTTCCATTAAAGTTACTATTAATAATAGAATAAGTAGTAAGTAATGCAATATATTATAAACTATACTTAAATACTTCAAATTATAGAGGAGTGAAAATTTGTGAGGTTGTAGGGGATAATCTCTGGATCTACAGAACCGAATGCGAAAATTATTTTAACATCAGAAAGCTACAGTACCTATTTGTGAGTGTCGTAGGGCTTTAAACATTTAACAACTTTTATTATACGTAACTTTAGTACTAAATTGTTTCTGTCGGTTGTTGGGGGAGACGAGATAACCACGTGCGGCACACATGAAAAGTTGAAACGTTTTTATAAATGAATTCGTAAATAAAAGCTACTCACAAACAAAACATGAACAGTTTATGTATATAAACAGTTTATGTATATAAACAGTTTATGTATATAAACTGTTCATTTACTTACATACCTCGGCAGAGGGGAACGCGTGCAATACCAGTTACTTGTTAAATTTTCTAGGGTCGTTGGCTGTTTAACCCGAAAAAATTAACACAGACGAAGCTGCAAGCGGAGACTAGTGGGTTAATAATTGTCTAGATGTTAAACTTAATCTGCAATCAAAAATGGCATACAGACACAAAAGAGATGCTTCATTGTATTAAAATTTATACTAGCTTTTTGCCTTCAGCTGCGGCCGTGCATTTGCTTCATACAGTCGGTTAGAAGACTTTGTCCGTCCAGAACTTCTTTTCCAGACCGACTTTCTTCTTGGTTACTACAAGATTATTTGATATTCTTTAAATACTATAGTACGTCTAGGATATTGAAACCGGTCAGTAAACAGTCAGGTTGCTCATATAAATAGGTTTTATCTGTATAGATCCACAAGAAGTTCATGGCAATGCTTTGTTAATAGCAAAAAAATAAAGATTTTTAAGCGTTATAATAAAGTATATATCACGAAATATTTTCCGAAATAGTCGTCATTGTCCGAAATGCAATTATGATAATTAACATTAAAATTTGACTAAATAAGAATTAATAATAATAACAAAAAAAAAAGTATGTCTAGAATGTTGTATAAAATTTCAGTATATTTCCCTGGTGTTGCACTCGCCTTAGAAATATGAGGTCGCGATTCGATTCCCAGTCGTGCCCATCTTTGTGTGATTTGTTACATCGCCCCTGCGCAGTATCGGTGAAGGAAAACATCGTGAGGAAACCGGCATGTCTAAGAATTAATCATTCAAGGATATATGACATCCACCAACCCGCACTTGGCTAGCGTGTGTGGGTTTAGGCCTAACCTCTCCCAACTCGTTAGATAGTTGAGAGGAGACCAGTGCCTAGCTGTGGGACACTAAAAGGGTTGACGTGATTGCACGACTATAAATTTTAATTTCCTCATTTGCCATCCTTAAATAATTTGACGGTTATTGTGAGTTTCCTGCGCTATTTTTTTAACAAAAATTAAATATAATAATTTAATTTAAATGGTCAATAACTCGAAATTAGTGTTGTTGTTTTTGCACACATTAGTATATATAGTTAAGAAATTTCTTGAAATACAGTGATTGCTCCGTAAGTTTATATTAATTACCATATTGACCGAATTTATTAACTTCTTTTTAAAAATCTTCAGTCCAACACAAACGGCCTAGACAATTGCCAATACACTACAAATGTCAGTGAAATTACTATTCCGTTTTTGTAGACATTCTTTTATATCTGAAAACACTCACAATACGGGTTTACTGAAATAAAACTTGGCTAGATCAATTTATCTTGCCAGAAAAACTATTTTTATAGTAATTGTTTAAATTATTTCTGAATACCTACATATTATTTATGTATATACAAACAAAAAAATCAATGGCCCTTGCAGGAAAATCCTTAAATTCTTAGATTGATTAATGAACGCAAAGAAAACATTATTTTACCATAATTACAAATATAAGCTTCTGCAAAGTAATAATATTCTGGGACGTCAACACACACGGTCATCTGATTCCAAACTAAGCTGAGCTTGTGTATGGATACCAGATAACTAATATACTATACAACACTTTCTTTTGTTAATAAATATTTAATATTAGAAAAAAATATTAGTGATTTCCTTTCAGGGGCTCTTCGATTAATTCCACCCTTTAGGTATATGCTACATACTTATTTATATACATTGTATATAAGAATATAATATACATAATGTTAAGATAATAATATGTTATATTAATAAAATACAACAATCTATATTGTATTATTTTAATAAAAAAATATTGTATATTGATGATGTAATGATGCCTAATTATTATGTATATATAATAATATAAATGTATTTTTGTTGAAATTTAAATTGACAATATTATACATTATCAATAGTATTATTTTTGTACACCGTGAAAGATTAGTCATCTTACAATGGCAGCCCACCCCATGTATCCTGATGACTACTAGTCATTTATGAAGAAACATTTTTTTTATAAACATTTCAATAATAGGGATCCATTTTTTTATTTTGATACGTCCAAGCGAAATTTCGAATAACGTCACACGGGTAAGTTTCATACCTATGTATGACCACAGATAATATAATACTATACTAGGTATGACGTAACGGACTCCCACTCCATAACTAAAATGCGTTATAACTTATTATTGTTTTATTTCAATGAAAAAGCAAGAAATACGTGTTTTGCATTTTTTTATAATCTTACTGACGGACTAATTAAAATACGAATTTTAATAACTTGTCGTCACTCTTATTAAAAATATGAAAATGTATGTATTTTACTTTTAAACCTTTGTGTTGCATTATAAAATGTATAAAATATGCGTGGTGTGTAAACATACCTATAGGTACTAGTCTGATAAATTTAATTATAATATTAAAGATTGTTTAATATTTATAATGAGTAGGGCCTGAGTGCCATAAGGCTATAATAGAAGATACATAATCAGTGGTGGATTTACACTAGGGGCAGTCGGGGCTAGTGCCCAGGTCGGCAAATTTTCTAGGGCGGCAAAATTTAGAAAGTGAAAAAAAAAATTCTATACAATATCTATTTAACTAATTCTTATATTTAAACATTTTATCTTTCAAGAAATATAATTTATGCAATTTATATATTATAATATAGGAAATTTAAGTTAAAACTATTCAAATAGTTTAATTTATTTCCAAAATAAATAATATCTAATTTAAGAGTAAATAAAGAATAAATATAAATAAAACGTAAATGACGACCTCGGTACTCTAGCGGTGTAAGCCGTCCGATTTTGGGCTATACTGTGCCCGGGAGGAGCGGGTTCGATTCCGCCCCGGACAATATTTGTGTAACAACAAAAATTTGTTTCGGTGTCTGGTTGGTTGAAGGACTACTCTCTGTGCCTCGGAGAGCACGTTAAACCGTCGGTCCCGGTTGTCATTTAACACTATGACCATCATTACATGTAGTCAGAAGCCAATATAACTGACACCGGGTCTAACCATCTCGGCGACTGGTTCCCTACGGGTTTCGAGGTCTGATGGCAGTCGCTCGTATAATTCTGGTAGCTAGCCCCATCAGGTTAGAGTGGGAACCGACCCCAATAGAAATGGGAAAAAGGCAAGGGGAATGATGATGATAATGTATAATAAATAATATATAATACATAATAAATTTCCTGCAATCAATTAATTAATGTAATTCTTAAAAAATATGATATCAAAACCATTAAAATAAAATTTAAGTCATAGGGCGGCATTTTCTTCAGTGCCCCAGGGCGGCACTAATTTAAATCCGGCCCTGTACATAAGGCATGTATGACAAAAATAGATGTTTTCTTGAAGTGTTAATAAATTTGTTGAAGTAATTCATAATCAGTTGTATAAAAACCTTTATGTAGATGTAACCTCAAATGTTACGAAAACTCAATTGTTAGTTAGGCCTTAAGTATCCCTACCACTGTATATTTGAATATTTTTTTGGCAGTTCGGGAATAACTTTGCTACACAAAGTGATTTAAATTACAAGGTCTACTCTGCTATGGTCTTATTTAATTTGAATCATTATTTTTCTTATTTTACCTACATTATGACTAGGCAGACTACAGTCCATCAAATCGAAGAGGTACCGTTTGACGTTACACAGTTTTGTATTAAATTAGCTTTATAGAGGCGGAATTCACACTATTTTTATTAGCTTTCCTGTAAAATAATTGAATTATGAAGCTATTTTTATTTTAACATAACAAACAATTTTCATACAAAGAATAAAATTCTAAATGTACTACGTTTAGAACTGTCAAACGCTATTTCTTAGATTTGATGGACTGTATATCATTGCTTAACACCAGGTAAGTTACGGTCTTGCGCAAGTCCATTATAAGATTTAAAAAAAGGGATAACTATTTTAAATACGAACTTTATTTTGCGTTAGTTTAATCCAAAGATGCATTATGTCAAAGTAACTGGCAGTTACCTCATACTACTATATATTTTTGTTAAAAGCACACAGCCATTGTTATAGGCAAAAACGTATTATTGATACCTAGAAAAGTCGTTAATATATTTTTCTGATTGATCTTTGTATAGTTAAAAGACAATAATTTAAGTAATTCGCAATATGTAAAATGGATTATAATGCAGAAAATAATTACACAATGTGTGTATGTACTGTATGTAAGTATAAATATATATTAAGCCTATCATTGTATTTAGTAATTGGTACTGTTTGATTCAATAACACTCATCTATTATATCTAGAAACTAGCAAAGTGTAACTAAGAACACTGAGCTGGTTCCTAGTACAGAATTAAAACATTTAATTATATTTTAGATGCGCCAATGTTATTGAATTTATCACTAATTAAAATAAGTCTTAATTGTTCGGAAGATAGATAATTAATATTAGAAATAATTATAATAAATGTAATGTGCTACTAGCAAAATAAAGCACTGTCTTATCATGGGCTTTATTCTTTTCTTTTCTTTACATGAAGATTCGTATATGAAGAAAAAATCTGCCAATCATATTGAATTTCTGTGAAATAAATTTATTTAAAAGCAACATTCTTTTTTTTTAACTTATAGATACTCTAGAAAAAAGATTTTCGTAGGTTCATAGCCCGATTGCTAACTGCTACTACAGCTGTGTACTACAGTGGTTAGTTAGCTACATTATACTTAACGTTAGAACATGCACACAAGTGTACCAGTATAGTTACATTGTATTTACTCTCACTCACACACCGACAGGTACAACACGGGGAGCTCTACCTGCGCAAGAGTCGCATTCCGTCCCCCGACTCCGCGATTGGCCGTCAAGCCTGCGAAGGCTTTGAACTGCGGTTGAATTTTTGAATTTAGAAAGTGTGTTGTGTTTGTGTTCTGTTCAGAAGCAAAATGTCTACAAGTTTGTAAGGTCAGTGATTTTAAATTAAATAAAAAAATAAATAATGTTAACGGAAAATATGAAGTCATTGAGGTGTTACATTAAGGTAATTAGTTTCAGACCATAAATAGCTGGCGATATTTTTATTATTGCTGCGCATTATTATTAATAAAAACAAGTATTATTTGTCTTACAAATAGAAAGTCTGAATTTTCGACTGTATTATTTGTTTATTAACTGTATGTAACTAAAAATATTTCTGTACCCAGAACAGGTAACTACGTATCCACTTATTAGTCACGAGATCGTTAAAAGTTTTTTACTATAGACTCAACTAGGTACCTACTATGTTACTATGAATAAGTGGTTTGTTGTTTTCTATGAATTTGCCCATCTATATTAGACTGTAAAATCAAGTCTGGTAAAATTTTATCCTACCTTTATAATATAGTACCTATATTGGTGGTTTACTTCACCGTCACAATACTACCATCGTGGATTTCCCGTGGATGGAAATTATTCACCCTGGCACATCCAGACTAAATAATAATTAATTAGGGAGCCAGTAGGTACATAAGTAATGGTTTGTTCTTCCTTATGGTTGGTACAATAAGCATGTACACACGGCTACACATCAAGCTATACATTTCCAGTATCTCTAGTCTGATCTCTCGTTTTACGGAAATCCTATACAATACGAGATCAGTTTATACTGGAAATATATAGCCTGAAGTGTAGCCGTGTTTACATAGTAAGCAAAAGAGCAATAAATCCTAGTTCCACAAGGAATTACTTATTTATTGTTTGTCGACACTCCAATACTCTACAGACGAATCATCTCAATCACATCAGCTTTCAAATAATGAAAACGCATCAAAATATTCCAGACCTGTTTAGTAGGACAAGTGATAATATGAGCCATACTTATAACACCCTTTTTGTCGAAGGTTAGAAGTTCTGAAGTTACAGTTTACCAATTGTTCACCTGGAGGCTAAAATTTTCTTCAAATGAGCCGGTATGGTACGGTTGCTTTTTTTTGTAATTAACTAGTTTATTACATTGTATTTTATTTAAATACTAGCGGCCCCAGCGAACTTCGTACCGCATATATTTCACCTTATAAACCGTCCTTAGAATTGTTCAATTTAAAATATCGTTTCCATAAATTTGGGGTAAAGTAGTGAAAATTTAGGTTTGTATATATATTTTTGTAAAGAAAATTATCTATTTTTTTGCGGTGCGCCACCCTTTTCACTTAGGCGTATGAAAAATTGATTACGAAATTCTCAGATCTACCAAATATAGATAAAAAAAATTCATCGGTTTATATCTGATTCATCATCGGTTCATTACTGATTTATAAAAAATCGTTCAAGCCGTTTCGGAGGATAATGGTTAAAACACCGCGACACAAGAAGTTTATATATTAGATTACACTACGCTTTGTCATTATGAAAAAAGTTTTCGAATACTACTTGTAGATACTTCTCAAAATGAGTTTTCAATTTAATTTTTTAAATTCGAAACAAATATATTTCACAGTTATACGCTCCAAAACGGGCATAGTGGACGTGGGCTACATGTCCGCAAAGTTAAAATGGGATTGGGCTGGTTACATTTGTCGTATGCATCGAGACGGATGGGCCTGTATCACGACGCAGAGGATTCCTGGAGACTGTCGTCATCTCCGAGGAAAACCACGGCAACGATGGTGCGATGATCTAAGCTCGTTTGTTGTTACTTGGACGGAAGAAGCTAGCAATAGGTTCAGTTGGAAGGCTATGGGGGAAGTTTTTGCCCAGCTGTGGGACATTACAGGCTGTTAAAAAAAAATCGAAACGTTCTATAAATAGAAAATATAACCCCTAATTTCCACTAGCGAAACATACACAAGAAAACATATTGCTCTATCGTTTAGAGATGAGTCGAAAGAGATAAGAATAACCTTGTATATTGTTTTGTTGTGCACTGCAAATGTCCAGTTAAATAATTAAGTGAAAACAGTATACGTAAATTTTTTTGTAGATATTTTCATGATCGTATATGAAAACTTTCTTTATGTTGACAAATTTTTGAAATAATCGTTACCCCTAGACTGATCATTTCAATAATAGTTGCTTACCTATGTCTTGAAAAACTTATAGGTCCCATACGCTTGATTAGTGTTGCTTAATAGCATTGTATGCAATGTTCCGGGTAACCGGTGATACAGACAGGTGTGCCAACACACGGTACCTAGTATTTCAGATTGCTCGGCGTAATATCCGGGACAGAACAGTGTGTCCCCATCATATCCGGTCTCATCGTCGTCGACGCTTCGACATATTGGTGTATTCAATTTGTTTAAAGACTAACGGTCTTATTCATAAAAATCTTATAAGCCTTTAGTTAAATTGGACTTTGTCTCTTTCTTTCTAGTATAAATGTCAAGATGACAGACAAAGACAAACGAGTTATAAACCTATTTTAGCTATAGTGACCTTATAAGACTTCAAGGCCCAATCGCTACCGGAAACGAAAGAAAAATGCGCTCTTCCCCTATAAAAGTCTACTTCCTCCGTTTTAGGCATTTCCCCGCCTACACCAGCTTCCCTGGAAGCGTCCTGAAGGCTAGACGGTATTAGGGAATTTTAAATACATCAAATAGGATTTAGGTAGGTAAGTAGATATTCTTAAACCTATTTTATTTAATAGTTTCACTTCTCAAAGTCAACACATAGTAGGTATTTTGCTCAACGTGTGTTCAATCTTCTCTTTATACCAATAAAGCTTAATATAGAATGAAGATTATTGAATGACTTTTACACAGGTAGACCGCAGTCATAAAATGTCTGTGGCATACAAATAAGCTAAAACAATAGGAGAAGGTTTACTTGCATGAAGCAAGTATGTTGCTATATATAGAGCTACACTGCTGCATACTTACCTACTATTTTATCCAGACTTGCCTTGTTTTATCCAGAAAATCAGTCATGTTACTATATTTTGGACTTACGTTGCATGTCCAGTGATATGCAATAATAAGAACCGATCTACCCTAGCAGATGAAATTAAGCTTCTCGGTGGGATCATTGATAAAAAGTTAAATTTTATTCCGCACGCAAACCACGTCATAAAAAAGGCGACAAAAATATTCAACAGCCTGTGCAGATTTGTCAGACCTACGTGGGGGGTACACTCCGAGAATGTAGAGTGCATCTATAGGCAGGTGATTATTCCCATCATTACTTATGCGGCAGGCATCTGGGGCTCGGCAACCAGGTTTTACTCTGTGCGTCGGGCTCTTAGATCTTTCCAGAGAGGGTTCGCCATCAGAGCCATCAGGGGCTTCCTCACCGTGTCCGCTGTTGCGGCCGAAGCACTCGCCCAGTTCCCACCGCTCCATCTGGTGGTAAGTGAGGTATGCGCAGTCCATAGGGCAAAACAGTCTGGCTTGGCCCCCGACTTACCAGAGGACATTAGACTTCACAAGAGAGTCGGGGTCAAACAACTTTTACATCCAGCCAAACGTATTAGCATCATCTACAGAGAAGCGACCACGCAAGAGGAGACGAGCGCGATCATTAACCCCGGTTGTCCAAACATTTTCACCGATGGCAGCAAACAAGACTCGGGTGAGACAGGAGCTGCATACGTGATAATGCTCCCCAACAATTCCTCCATTGTACGGAAGTTCAAACTTTGCCGCACCGCAACCGTCTTTATTTCCGAACTCTTTGCAATAGCCAAAGCCTTGGAGTGGTTGTGCAACAGCAATCACTCTAAGGCCATCATATTCTCCGACTCACTTTCTTCTATTAAAGCTATTCAAGACCGCAGTAATACAGATCCACTCATCAACGGTATACACCACAGCTTAAACAATCTATACAGCAGCAGTGTCGATGTGAGCTTTGTATGGACGCGAGCTCACGTGGGCATAGTGGGAAATGAGTTGGCAGATCTCGCAGCCAAAGAGGCGGCTGCTAAGAAAACAGCTACAGAACTAAACGTGTTCCCACTATCCTATGTGAAACGAGAGCTGAAACAGGCTACGCTGGCAGCGTGGCAGGAGGACTATGGATCGGCCCCACAAGGGGCAACCACCAAATCTTTCTTCCCTAAAATCTCTGACATTGCAAAATTTAGACGGCACATAAGACCTACTTTTTCAATAACTCAAATCCTTACCGGCCACGGATATCACAAAGACTACTTACATAAATTTAAAATCACTGCAGATCCCTTCTGTCCCTGTGACAGCCAAAGCACTCAGGACATACACCACATCCTGAAAAAGTGCCCCATTTTAACTTAAGAAATTAGAGCCATACGACCTTACACAGGCCACCAAAAGTGAGAGCGTGACAGAAAAACTAATACAACATATTGAAGCTATAGTCACAAACTTAAAAAGAATTAACGGTACATAAAAACTCAAATTTGTATTAATCTCACGGCGGCTTTGATCCTGTATCAAATAGCAGGATCACAGCCGACCGAATATTCACTTCCATAAAATACTCAAGAGCCTCCATAAATAAAACCGATAACTACATTAATCAATAGACTATAAAAAAAAAAAAAGAACCGATCTGATGACGGAGTTGGACGCTGAGCACAGAACTACTATCCCTCAACTAAATTAGGGAAACCCATCGCTTTGTTAACAAACACTTGTATCCTTTTATGTCTTGTTTTTAATATTTATTTTATATTTTTCCATTTTTTACCATTAGGTAAAAACCTTAAATTTGAATTACTTGTTATTTGAGTCATATTCATTAGTGTTGTGACGTTTAAGTATCAATATATCTATTAGAAAAATATAACCCCTACACAGTAAAATATTTTCAATTTAGTTTACAATCCTAACTTTTGAAGAGACCGCCAATTTTCATCCATTTGTCACATCTTTTATTAGGTCAAAAAGAGTTGGGGAAGACAGCGATGAGCGTTGCTCGAGGCAAAATATTTGCAAAAATTTTGCACATTCAAAATAATATAAAAATGTAATGCACATTCACATAGTCATAAGTAATGACCTTAAGAATATCTGGTTTTAAGTATAGTATAGCCTTTCCGGTTCAGGTTGTAGACGTTTGCCTATTATGGTATTCGTAGGTATGTACCCACCTAATATGTGTATTTACGAATTTTATTGGCTTCAATTTCATTTCATTGAGCCATGTGTTTGCAATGTGAGAGGCGTAAGTTTTCGCTTAAGTATAGGACACTACGTCTTGAACCTTGCTACACTTAGCTGGTTAGTTTACATCTCATAGTAAGTTCACTGCAGGCTGTAATTAACTGGTACTTCGATGGTTTGGTTTGGCTAATGGCTCGCGTTAATGTGTCTCGCTCGTAGAATCTTCTTTACATTGTACTTAGGTATTTTTAATGGGGCTTAACTGAACATCACAATCCCACCGCTGCAACTCCTGTAAGCCAGGATCGACAGCGGTGTGTGAAGGGAAAATGAAAATATGCTTTATTTTTTTTGAGAAGCGAGTCTACATACAAATAGTTCAATTTCTTTTCCTACAGTGCAGTGAATGACTGGCATGTACTGAGAAACACTGCCAAAAAACTCAGTAGGCTTTTATATCTATTACATTGTGTTTGTATAATGTGTGGAATTAGAGAGACTTAATTCCAAGCGTTTTTATTCATTTATGTTTGATTTTATAATTTTAAATTTATTTTATTTTATGATATTATGAGACTCGGGATGGACCCGGTCAAGTTTCGGGACAAGTAAACTGTTTGAAGTCCCCGCAAGATAATAGAAAGTGGAAAGTTAGATTATACACAGAACAAGCAAAGCGGGAGACTATAAAAAAAAAGGAGAGCCTCGTCAAAATGAAATATATGTAGGTATATGTAGGTGTAAGTAAGAAGTTATATATGTTGCATGCATGTATTATATTTTCGAGAAAATAAAGTTCATGTAGGCAGGTACGCTATGCGTCTCATTAAGTGTGTCGGCCTTAGTGCAGCGTTGTGTGATCAAAATGACAAACATCCATGACCTTATTGTCGTAAGGCAAACTGGCAGTATTCCGGTGATAACATATAGCTGAACAATCTGATTATTTTATTAAGTACATTATTATTTTTTTACTTATTACAATCCATCAACAACTATACGAGGTACTTAAGTAATAAGTATTAACACACAACCTATTATAGCATGATGTATTTGTAAGCAGGCGGCAACACAATATGTATACTACCATTTATAGATAGCCTGGCACCTTAGATTAGTTAATCTGATCCGAGACCTTAACACCATAAGTTCATGATATGTATGTACCTACGTTAAGTATTACTTACCAACTAATAATCTAGGTTTAAAGGTATTTCAATGTAAACTAGGTGTATACAAGTATATTAGTCTTGTCTCAAGACAGTTTTTGTAGGATTAGGCAATTATTTTCTCCCTTATTCAAAAAGGTGTTCTAAATTTATAAAAGCCAAAATAGGTTTATAATTAGTTTGCCTTTTTCTGTCATCTTGAGATTAATACTAGTAAGAAAGAGACCAAATTTTTGGTAGAATATTTGATTTAATGAATAAGACCGTTTGTCTATAGGTTAGTTATATGTACATTTTGTTTGTAGTGTGCACATATTCATAGTTCTTAATACTAAAAAACTTTTTAAACTTATCCAAGAAGGAAGTTCTTGAGTGGAGATTTTTTATCCTATATTAGGCTTGCGCTTGACCACAACTTGCCTGATGTGAAGCAATGAATCTACGACGAAACGCGCTTACCCAGTAAATACCGCTTCACTCGTGACTAGAAGACAGGCAGCTTATAGCTATCAGGAAAAGTTGTCGGTAGCGTATTCCAAAACTTGGCAGTTCGCGTAATAAAAGTGGAAGCAGTGCTTTGTGCGTACCTACCCGTGGAATTTCCACCATATTACCGTGGCGTATAGATGTACCTGCTGCATTGATGGAAGAACGGGGATGGGGAATAAGATTGTGCAACGCATCTTGACACGTTTGGTGTCGGTCCCATAAGTGGAGTAATTTCGCGAAACGTGGGCGACAATGTTAGGGTGGCTAGCGTTACAGCGTTACTGGCGCATATTGGGAGAGGCATGTATGCTCAGCAGCGGACTGCTACAGGTCAGTGATGAATAGTCAGTCATAAAGCGCAGGCCACATCGCCAGCTGACGGACGGAGCGGGCGGGTGAAGCGAGCAAATTACGCTTAAGACTGTCATGTTTATAATGTGCGCTTGCACCAAGTTTCTTTGTACACGTGCCTATATTTTAAACATTAATTAATCTTCAGAGTGAGGATGGAGTTGCACGTACGCTTGCGCAGTTAACTCTCAAGGCTACGATTAGATCACTGCCTATACGTAACCCAATAGTCACTTGACACGTTTCGACCGAATTCCTTCCTCGGTACCTTGAAGATACCTTAACTTACAACATAAATGAGTGTTAAGTTTAGTATTAATAACACATATTTAAAATGTAAAAATACCGAACAAGTGCTTGTTAGGCCGGCACATAAAGGGTTGCGCGCTGTTTTAAGACGTTTTTTATTTCATAACTTTTTTATTAGTATTCATATAATTTGTAGTATTTGTTTGTATAGTCACCGTTATATGCTGGAAATTCCACGGGCACGCACAAAGCGCTTTGCTTCCATTTTTATTGTGCGAACTGCCAAGTTGTGGAATTCTTTGCCGTCTGTATCTATCTATATATATCTGTTCCCGATAGCTATAGCCTGTTTTCAAATTCCGAGTGGATCGGTATTTATTAGGTAATCGCGTTCTATCGTAGACTGCAACATTGCTTTACATCAAACAAGTTGTGGTCATGCGCAAGCCTATTATAGGATAGATAGTTAGATAAAAGCCTGCGAACAAATAGGTGGACGGACAGTGGAGGCTTAGTAATAGTGACCCGTTGGCACACCTCGAGCACGGAACCCTAAAAACACCTTTTGATCCATATGTTAAATTCGCTCAGATGAGTTATAGGTAGAAAGAACTACTACACATAAGAATTTATCGTACCTACCTACTTCCGCCGTATACATACGGCGTTGTCAGTTTATAAACGCGCGTTGTTGTTATGCCGTACGCAAAATGACAACTCGTTCAATTGTTGTAATTTCGACATTGGTTGTAGTTGCCTTAGGCATATTACATAGCAAGCAGCGCACGTTTATGAACTGACGACGTCTGTATGTAAACGGCGGCGGAATCATTTGAAATATGTACCTGCGACATATCATTTAAGTAGGTAACATTACTTTACCGGTGATAGACATGTATCATGTACCTATAGTTACTTGTCTGTGAAGTAAGTAGTAAATGACCTGGTTAACTCTTCATTATAGATTAAGTCCTCGTTGCCTAGCAACCGAAGTAAAAACCGAAACAGTTATGATTCAGGACAAATGCGATCGCTCGTGATCATGAGTGACCCGTGTGAATTGTTTGGACAATTGTTCCCTCCATGATATTTTTTGTGAAAACCAAACTGTGGTATGTGGTGGTACGTTGGAGGTGGAAAATTTACGCTTATCTGGTCTTATTCACATTAGGTCTTACGTACTACTGAAGTTAGTAGAGGCAAGTAATTTAGGAAAGCTGTATCTACTTGATTGACTTAATTTCAATTAATTATGGTAGTTCCTTTCATTGTTTTGTTAATTTTATGGTATTGATGTACAAAATCAATTAAGCACTCATTAATTTTGTTATACGGTAGTAATGTCATACAAACACTTTAATTAAACTTCCAAATAATACAAAGGTACCACTTAAATGTCATGTAAGTTTCCATACAACAAGTAGTATCTACCTACCTGTAATTTGAAGGCAAGTTAAAGGCTTTAAACTTCAGATAAAATTTATTTAATATTATAACAAATTTTATCTGAATTTACATCTATGTAGGGCTTGCTAATTATTTCATTTTTGAAACTGGAAAAATAATTAGAAAATTATTTATATTACGTTACTAAATTGCTTTCCTAGAGCAGGTAATAAGTAAGCAGGTATTAAGTAATAATAGTAGTGGTTATTGTCTTAAAATGAGTCATCAAAGATGGTTGATAAAGTATTTCACTACGCATTAACATACATAAAGTTAAATTAAAAAAAATGTGGAAATCATTAACATTCATTTGGTAAGTGTTTTAGAAAAGATTTAAGTAGTTATTTCACACTAAATATGCACCTAAGTTGGTACCAATTATGATTTGGTGCGTAAATGTCCTTGAATTACTGAACAAAAAATATTTTTTTAAAAATTAAATTAAATTATTAAATTTTGGCTGTTTTTTATATTAAACCTCAAACAAAATCATCAAGAATGATTACCTCAAAAATAGAAAGCGGTCTTAGCTATGTAATTTTTTGTTTTTAGTGAGACAGTTAAAAACTAACAAAAGAAATGTTATAACAACGTACAGTGCTATGTGCTAACTGCATGCCTGAGGTGGGTGCCTCTAAAGTATTGTAGTGGGCGGTCAAAACGCCATACAGACGTGAGTCATCCTGTTTAGCATGCAGCGAAAGTACCGGCTCATAAATATTTTTTATTTATTCTATTGGCACCTTAACTGTACCGAAATTCAATTGTTACTTTTGTGGTGCCAAGGATAATGACGATAAAGTAGCATCGGGACCTTAAGTTGGTCATCAAGTGATAATTACGTATTTACTGCCTTTGAACAAAATGTAGTGAAGCATTTGAGCTCAGATTTAACTATAGATACTTCTATACTGAACCGGAAAGTCTATACTATACTTGAAACGAGATTTTCTTCAGGTTTAGATTACATTTCCCGTGGTGCTTAGTCCATTTTTAAACCTCTCTTTTTTCTTCATGCTGTATCCCGTTTTACCTGGAGGGAAGTGGACAATGTAATTTTCCAACTCCTCCTATTATCTTTCTGATTAAATTCATGCGGGAACCAATACAGTTTACATCTTGAGTCTCTTCATGGTACAGTTGTCGATCCTGGCTTACAGGAGTAGCAAAGACGTGATTGCGGTAGTGGGATAAGTCCCGTAAAAATGACTACGTTTATCCTAATAATACGAGGGTAAAGCCGCGGGCAGAAACTAGTTATAGTTTGCGTTAGTTTTAGCAAATTATTATAATCACCTGAAGGAATTTTGATACACTTCCCTGAAACGAATTTAGGTAGTAAATTAAAACATGAAACTTATTTAAGTAGGTAGGCACCTATCTAACGAGAGATTTTTAGTAAACTAGCAGATCCGGTCGTAAGATTGGTCGTAAGATTACGACCGATTCTCAGTCCTATCGAATATAGTTATGATTCCATAAATAAAATTGTTTTTGTTTTCATTTTTCTCTGCGTAGGAACCATCCTAGTACTTCTAGAAATATTTAAAAAATATAATTAGGTAGCGAGATCGGTCTAGCCGTTCACGCGTGATGGCATGATCAATGAAAATAGGGATTAATTTTTCTGTATATAATTTCGAAATTTGTCTTATAGCTTATGATTTCACGTTCACTAAAAGCTTCTATTTTTTCTTATGTACCTACGTAATTTTATAATAGGTAAGTAAATAAGGTGATGAGTAAGGTATGAGTCACAAACTTGCTTATTGGTTTGTGAGAATTAATAAATTAAAGGTACAGTTGGAAAATATTCTTAGAGTCTAGTAAAGTTATGTATATTCTAATGCATGTTTTATTAAGTTTAAGTACACAGCAATTTATCCCTTGTCACTTCATTTTAACCTTAAGTGTCCCACTGCTGGACACGGGTCTTCTCTCAACCATATTACGATTTGAGAGTCTAGGCGTTAATCCACACACGCTAGTCAAGTGTGGGTTGGTGGATGTCACTAGACCTCGAATGAATTGTTCTTAGACTTGCCGGTTTTCTCACGATATTTTCCTTCATCGGTATTGATAAAAAAACACATCAAAATCGGTCTGTATGCTTAGGCGCCAGGTGGCAACAAACTTGTGCACAGATTCACATCCATATGTATGTATAGCGTGTATCTCTGTAGATAAATGCTTCAAACATATATAACACCCTTCTTCTTTGACGTTGGTTAAATATAGAAAAAGAACGAAAATGTGACCCTTTGAGAAAGTTGTACGTATGTATAGATTTTGCTTTTTACAGTTCTTTAGTTTGCGAGACTTGGGGAGCACGTTAAGTGGTCGGTCCAAGTCGGAAGCCTACTATAACCTGACACCTGGTTGAAACATTTCGGCTAATGTTTTCCTATGGGTTCCGAGGCCTGATGGCAGTCGCTCGTTTAATTCTGGTAGTTGGCCACATCAGGTCATACTAATGTTAGTAAGAGTTATGTAAATAGGTACCACCGAATTTAAAGGAGAAAAAAATAAACTCTGACGAATAGATATACGTTTTATCTGTTTCACGAACACTTACACAGTTTTGTATTATAATACAACACCTTATACCTAATACAACACTGTGTGTCATCTGTTTTGAGGAGATAACAATGCTGTTTGTTTTTATTCACTGTGTAAACTTAGGGTACACTAATGTCGCATCACATCTTCTACAAAATGTGCAATAAAATGTTATCTGTATCAGTCATAACAATTTAAGGAAATGAAAATAAAATCGGTTTCACATAAGGAAATTGAGCTACGAATGGTTTGCATATTGCATCAGTTTAACTAAGAAATCTGCGTGTCTTAGGTTACTTTCACACCGAGGGTATTTGCCTGAAATGTAACGTTACAAGTCCGAGCATTAAATCACTAATATAGAAAAACCGAACATTACAGTGCGCAACCTGTAATGATACAATCTGTAACATTTTGACACAAAATTGTAAAAACAGCTTTTTAGACATTGTGTAGTCAACAAAATACATGCTCAAAATATAATCTGACATGTTACATTACAAGAGAATGTTCATCAGTCAGAGAGGCAGTATTGTAACGTACCTAATGCTCAAAATCGAATCTAAAAAGTCAATTAGTTACGAATGGATTGCATGTTGCATCAGTTTTGCCAGGAAATCTACATGTCTTAGAAAAAGGAACTAACAAGTAGCTTCTTTCTTCCATGATGCTAAGAACCGAACATTACAGTACGCAACCTGAAATGAGACAATCTGTAACATTTTGACACAAACTTGTAAACACAGCTTCTCAGATAATGTCTAATCCATTAAAGTACAAGCAAAATTTTATCTAAAATGTTACATGACAAGCCAATGCTCATCAGTCAGGGAGGTAGTATTGTAATGTAATGCTCAAATTCGAGTATGAAATGTTACATTATAACTATTACAAGCGAATGCTCTTGGTGAGGGAGAACCTTTACATTTAAATAATTTGAAGGCATGCGACGGCGAGTAAGGCGAACAACGCGATGTATGTATATTCTCTTGACTTTAAAGATAGTTCAGAAGAGATCCGTGCGCAGGAGTAGGAAGTTAAAAACACTGAAAAATTAATACATAGTACCTATCGAGCAAGGCCTCTTGGGAAAGTTTAATATATGGGCATGAGACTTGAAATAAGATTGTCACATGACATTTCGTAGAAAAAAATTAATGACAGTTCCCTTCATTTTATTATTTTCGATCATTTGCTACCGCTTTGTTAAATGACATTGTTTAGGCGCCCTGTTTCTTTACGTTAAAGAAAAAATAATAATAAAAACACGGTTTTAACTTCCTACGAATATGAGGTAGTATTAACTTTGACGTGTATGTCTGTGTGTCTGTATCTATCAGTGTATCTGTGTACCAATTTATGGCATTGTAGCGGTAACGAATAGACTCATTTTGTTTAGATTCTCATTATTTGAAAGCTGAAGTAATCAACATGGTTTTTAGTAATGACGGAGGTTTAATTAAAATTTTAATTCAGAGTTGTATTTAATTTTCAGGTCCAATATTATGTCTCGGCTAGCATGGTTCCTGGTGATCGCCGGTGCGGCGTCTGCGCAGCTCACGCTGGACGGCATCCGCTGCGGCCAATTGGTGTGTAACCTCGAGGAATACTGTTCTCCAGATACGAACCGTTGCGCCCCCTGCAGTGTTGTATGCAACAAAACCAGCCACAATTATGACGCGGGATTCTGTGTTAAGGAGTGTCAAGGTGTGTAAATTTACCTTTATTCATACATCTAATTAGGTATGATACTGTACATTACTAAAATAAATAGTACCGGGCAATAGTGTGTTGGTTTAAACTTTAGTTCGGATCTGAGAAACTAAAAGTCAACACAAATTTAATAGTTTTGGTTTAGCTTGTTAGTCTCGGAAACTCAACCAACCTAAAGTGTGGATTTTTTACAACCAACGAGTTTTTGAGCTAGTGTTTTTCAATATTGTTAAATGCATTCGGTTGTTCATATTCTTGATTAAGTTAATTCAAATAACGGTCTATTTAACTGCGTTGTTACGGAACGTGACAAGATTATACTGTTCTCAAATTAATACAAGCAAACAGTAGGTGATTAATATAACATAACCATGATCACGTACAGTGAAACAACATAAATAATGGGAATCAAAATAATTACCTACAAAACAACTAGGTAGAGCTAGAGGTGGCAACAATTGCTTATCACTCATTCGTTTGCGTTGCACGTTGCACGTGATTTGCCTTGTTTTTTGTAACCTCAGCAACTTTCTTAAGCCAGGTCTGTAGAGAATACTTTGTTATGCGGTTTTTCACCAGCTCATGTAAAACTCTATTGAAATTGATCACAGTAAGGCACAGAGAAACATCAATGCTAGCCACAATGACGTATTTAAAAACATGATTAAAACAACGTATTTTCATTCGACGAAAATCCTTGGAACCGCAGATGACTAATAATAAATGAAGCCTCAAGTTACCTTTTAATCAATTATTAACTTAGTTGTTTAGAACATAGAGCTTATACTTACTTGACATTCCGGTTTACAACCAGTTTCGTGACCGCCAATCGCTTACTGATGTTGCATCCTACTTAGTTATAGCGTTTCCTCGCTCGCACTTAAGTAAAGAATGTGTAGATTTCAGGTCAAGCATCTCTCGCGACTCGCGAGTGGTGGTTTCACAAAATATCATCAAATAAAATTATCATACCTAAGTAGATACTTAAAAAATCTTGTAAACACCTTTTCACTTCGGTGTTTACCATGCAATGATATTCTTAATAAATAAAATTTGTATATTACAGCTCAAATTGAAAACCGCACACTTCGTTAGTTGCTACTAAAGCCAGTAGAGCTAACAGAAAGATAGAAAAACATTTATTTGACATAAATAGGACACAATAGGATACCAATCAATAATAAGAACTAGTACAAAATTACGAGAAAAATAAAAACAAAACACGTGTCACCCACCAGTGTCAAATGTAGACAATTCGCAGCAAACGCTGTGAGCCCACAAGAGGCGACTCACAGCAGTGATTTTCATCAATGTCCACACTGATGAAAAAGAAAAAAGTGGTATGGTGCTATGAAGGTCCCATATAAACAGGATATGGTAAATACATTCTTGGTTCAAAAATAATGTTATCAGTAATTTTTCCCTCAAATAGTGGCGAACTTCGATTCCGTTCCTCTTCCAAACTTGTGTTTATCATTCAAAATCGTGGGGTTGCTAAAATCACTGTTGCTATTTTAATTGAGCACGTGCCTAATTAAACTGAAATTACATACAATGCAAAGTACAATCATCTTACACTATTCTTAAAGAGTATCAGGTGTACACCCGTACCAAGTTACACAAGCGTTTTTACTTAGTAATTTTTTATCATAGATCGTAAATGGTCCTTAACTTATAAAACGACCGAACAGAAATGCAGTTGAAGTGTCATGGTAGGGGGTGTAACAATACCCATAAAAGTCATGCTCTGTTGCTCCAGCAGGTACAGTACACACACAAAACAATTGTATATAAGTGTGTATCGTCAGGTCGTTACACACACAAACACACACGGATGATTATATTATACGGATGTTTGCAGTAGTTGGAATGTGTGCAAGATATGTATGTTTATGTGTGTAAATACAGGTGTTTCTTTGTTTGTAAACTCTACAAGTGTAATTTGATTTTCTCGCATGCTTTTAACATGGTTCTTCAAATAGTTCTTTACATAGTCGTGTAATAAGTTACTAACAATACACGTACATAATTTTTGAGGTTTATTTTGTCTGTAAACCTAGATTTTCACTTTATTCGTTAGCCTAAATTCGCGTTATATGACTCGTCCTAGGTGAACGAAAAACGCGCGCCGTATGAAAATATCAAAAAGTCGTTGTATGTATACTAATACGTGAAGTGTGATCGCATGCTTAGAAAATTTAACACGGAACTGTTAATGCTCGCGTTACCCTTTGCATGAAGTTTCTATGCATAAACGTTTCATGTTTTGAGTTTGTGTGTAGCTTTTATTTATGTGTGCATTTGTAAAGACGCTTCAACTTAAACATGTGTGCTGTACATGGGTACCTGCCGTCTCCCAAAAACTGGCAGAAACAATTTAGTACTAGAAGTTGCATGCAACTCTTCCTGTATAAAATGCTATAAAGTTTCTTTCTTCTGTGAACGTACTACATCGCGTAGCGTCGCGTTGCCTAGGACAACGGTGAGGTAAGGGTAAGGATCGACCCCATTTTTCTAAATCCGTGTATAAGTGTGTGTTATCAATGTGTGTGTGTACGCACCTGTCATCCCTCAAACTGTTAGTGTTTATTTGGAATTTTGACCTCTACCTGCATCAACTGGAAACAGCATTGTGTTATAAACAAGTACAAATTAATTTGAATTAACGATAACCAAGCTGCGATAAGAAGACATCAAAATTTTTGTTTTTTTATAAATGTACTTAGTTACTGATTGTACTAAATAACAATAGGTATTGTATGAACAGCGGGGTTAGGAACTGACGCTCCTTAATACAGGCTATGCTGTATTAAGGAGCGACAGAGAGATTATTATAAGCACAGCACTTCACTCACTTAGTTAGATGTAAAACTTCCAATACTTACAATTATAACGAAACAATTTTGAATTATGACATATGTCTGTTAATGAATGTTTCATATCCGTTACTCAATAATCAGACAAAAACTATTTTTTGAGTGATTTTAATTTTAGACTAAGAAAAAGTATTTTTCTAAAAATTCTTTCGCGTACAGTACCTAACGTATGATGCATTGATGCGACGGCGCGCGGTGTCTGGTGTCATAGATAGTATCGTACGCATAACATATTCAATCATTTTCGCTGCATGCAAATTGTTGCGTATATTTAAAACGACAGCTTTTTTAAAAAAAAATCTTGGCGACTATTCATGGTATATTAAAATTGACTTATCAAAATTGACCCTTGAGTTTTGAAGATTGATTAATACCATGTATAGAGGCCGCGTAAAAATGTAGGGCTGGGGGTTCGGTCCCCGGTCGTGTCCACACATCTTTGTGTGAATTGTTTCAGCATCACCCGCTCGATATCGGTGAAGAAAAACAACGTAAGGAAACCGACATGTATAAGAAGTAATCATTCCAGGACATGTATGTGACATCAACCTACCCGCACTTGGCCAGCGTGTGTTGATTAAGGCCTAAACTCTCCCAACTAAGGGTTGAAGCGTACAGCCAGTGGCGAATTGTCCATCCAAGCCGATTCCTATTGGCTTCCCTTTAAGAAATGCTCAATATCACATGAGTACTTAACGCCTAAAAGTTTTAAATAGCAACCAAAATAAGTAGATACCTATAACATCAAGTGTAAGAACGATCGGTGACGGTAGTGAAGATATTATTTTCCTAAGTAAGAGCTTTTTTGCTTCGGCTTTCCTTTTTCACTTCCACTCTTCGCCACTGATAGGTACCTCGTTCAAGTAGGTCGTAGTTGGACGATACCACTTTGTGATCGATGGTAATAATTTTGATGGCTTGAATAAGTACCATAATACCTGTACGCATAATACACATTACTCACGCTTTAATGATTGTTATGTTTGTTGATAACACGATTAAATTGGTTGGTGGAGCTCGGCGTTTTGTTTGTAACCCCCGACAAAAAAGAGGTGTTATGTATAACGCGTCCATCTATGTCTGTGTATCTGTGTACAAGATTGTGAATTTGATGAGTTTTTTAAATTCGAAAGCTGAAGTACTTTATAGAGATGGTTCATAGCTAAATAAAGTATTCGATTCCAGTATTTTTTAATTTCTTAAATCGTTTTTAATTATTACTATTAATAAAATATAAACTCGGTAAAATTTCAACTCTACCTATTACGGTTCATGAAATACAGGCCGATGACAGACAGACAAACGGACAGCGGAGGTTAGTTATAGGGTCTCGTCGGTCACCCTTCGGGTACGAAACCCTAAAATGCGTCAGATGTTAGTAAATTTTTAATATACAGTTGAACTTTAGCTAACATCCACCAACTTCGCCAGATTAATACACTTGCGCTAGACTACAACTTGCATGATGGTAAGCAATGATGTAGTTTACAATGGGACGCGCACTCGTCGCACATAATATACCGAATTAATTTAACGAATGATTTTCGGTGAGAAGGCAGCAGTGGAACTAAAACTACAATTTCAACCACTTTCTTAAATGGTGTCACCAGACATCGCATCAGAACACGGCAAGGCCGCTTGGTAGCGCGGTTTGTCTGGTGGGTGGTCACTAATCACGGCCGTAGCCTACCACCAGTTAATTACCAGTAAATATAATTGCCGGTCGATATTCACCTGATTAGCACGACCCACGTGTGGTGATTCAGAAGAAAGGTGCATTCCCACTGACGAAGGTGATTTATCATAAATTAAAGGTGGTCTGTAACTGCCTTGATGGCCCAGTGGTAAGCGTGTTGGCTTAGTAACCGCGAGGTGCCGGATTCGGTTCCCGAATCAAGCAAAAAGGTTTTTCTAATTCAGTTAATCTCGATGTTTGGAATTGTGCCTGGTGAACGGCAATAGGCTTGCCTCATTTAAACAAATTAACGAAAATATGCTTTATTTTTATTTAATTTTTTATCCTTATCTTATAAACTTTAAATTTATATTTTATTTTATTATTCATATTTATCATAACGGGCAATTAACACGCTGACCTTTATTTTGGCTTTACGTTTTGTCACGGGTTGCACCGGTCGTGGTCGTAAGCAGACTGAAAGCCAAAATAAAGGTGTAGCCCGCTATAATAAATATAAATATTCTTATCTTTTTTGAAACGCGAATCTACATAGGAAAAAAATAATTATGAATGGGACCTAAACATAGTCAGCGAAAAGTGGGTGATATTAACCTCTGCCTACACCTTCGGTTATTACAGGCGTGACCCTTTATTTTTAGTTAAAGATGCTCTTTTTTGCGCTTTTACAAAACGGGCGAAGCCTGATCCAATATTAGTAGTTATTAATTTGGTAATTGCTTGTTTCCCTTCAATATCCTTCTACCCTTCAAATGTAAAGGTCACGGCCGGACTGTCGGCGGTAATCGATAAATAAATTGGAACAGGCTATGGTCTTGGAAAAATGGAACCAATTAGGGTTTCAAGGGTTTTGTTTTATTTATTGTAACAAGAGCAGCTGTGGCGCAAAGGTATCAGCCGCACGTTTAAAATATAAGGACGCGGGTGAGGACCATGGTCGAGCCCACACATCTGTGTTTACACATTCAGTGCGACTGACACGCCTAGCGTGTCCTCTCAAATCTTTATCCCAAACCACTCCGGGTGTGATTTCCGTTTTTCATAGATAATGTCAAGTTTGGCTGCATTTTTATATGGCATATTGTTTGCGTGTTATACAGAGCGGCATCGCGGGGAACTTATCAAACATAGAGGTGGTGGCAGAAAACATTGTGCGGCAACCGGAAGGTCTAAGAACTAATCATTCGTAGACATGTGACAAGGCTCATCTCGTTAGATAGTTAAGAGAAGATAGATGCCCAGCAGTGGGACACTAAAAAGGGTTAAAATGATTATAAAAAATGTGTGTATTGATGTTGAACTTTCTTATTTCCAGGTTACCTTCTAGACTTAAGGTATATGAGGAGGTCTGAAGGTGCTTCACCGTCTGAAGATCTAAGCAGTAAGTCATATGAATTATAGCCCGTGTTTATTGAAAGATCTGTTTTGTGTAGACGCATATGTAAACAGTTGAGATGATTGTTGATTTTACAAAATGAACTATCATGTAACTGTCATATAAAGCGCGTACTCAAAACTGAAATCTGAAGGTACCTTTAGTACGAGTGGTCAATACGAAAGAAGTTTTCCAATAGGTACTATTATGAACCTGTCAAGATACTTAGATAAAATGACAAAAATCTACCTGTTCTATTATCAATTAATTTCATTCTATTTTTACGGTCTTATTCATAAAAATATTATGATACCCTTTAGTTAAAATGGACTTTGTCTCTTTCTTACAACTATAAATGTCAAGATGACAGACAAAGACGAACGAATTAGAAACATATTTTAGCGGTAATGAGCTTATGAGACGTTTATGAATACGGCGGTTGTATTTATTTAATCGTAAATTTTGAATGAAAAGAATTAATTTGAAAACGCAATTTGACAAGGTCTACAGCTCTTATTCGAAAAATAATTTCGTATTAATCAACTTGTACTACTTATAGATCTTAGGTACTGTATCTATAAGATGATATTCACTCACTATAAACTGGTAGGTTACTTAGGCCCAAGTTACGAGTTTATAGTGAGTAAGTGCGTCCCATCGAAGTCCACATTGTCACCTAACATCAAGCCTGATGTGGTAAAGCGCTTATTTTAGTTACAGTTGATGTAATAGCGAATGTATTTATATATATTTTACTATCTGTTTTGTTTCACAAACAGATGATACAAAATTTTCTAATGAATTAATGTTCATTTTATAACCGCGAGGTCCCAGGTTTGATTCCTGGGTCGAGCAAAAAGACTTTACAGTAGAACGCCGATTGACCGAATTGTTAATTATCCGAAGCGGTTCTAAGCGTGATATTAGGTATATATACTTTTTATTTCGGATAAGGCATGATGAGGTTGCGACTTACTCTGATCGAGTTGTTCACGTGAGCGTTATTGTAGAACTGCGTTTGTTAAACTTAATAAAGTATATTCTATGAGTGACAGTTTGTTGTTTTTTATTACTAGTCTATGTTCAGTTATCCGAATTTACCCTCGTTCCAATTATTTCGAATAATCGGCGTTCTACTCTACTTATAGGCCTCGCGCCCTCGCCTTTAACTCGCGTATAAAGGTACATAGTCATAAAACATTAATTAAATCTCATAAAAAGCTATTTAACCACAGATAAAAGTAATGTAAGACTATTCGTCACTAATATCCATATGGCTTGAATCATCATCACTGTCTGTGCAGCTTGAGGAGTCAGAATCTTGGCAATAGGCGATACGCGAGTTAAACGGGCGGCCTATAGTAACAGCTCGAAGTTTGGTATTGTGCCCGATGAACGGCAATAGTCTCGCCCTCTATTACGTATGCGTTCTAAACATAGCTGGCGAAAAGTGTGTGATGTTCACCTCTACACCTTGTTTTGCTGGTTTGTTCCTGCGTTGCAAATTTCTTTCCCCGAGTAAATTCTGTGATGTGTCGGCAGTATGCCACTGAGTGATAACACAAGCTGCGCTTAGTTTGGGATCAGATGAGTACTTGGGTGTTAATGTCCCAGAATATTATTGGTAATGTAGGGTTAAAAGTACAACTATACGTAGGTATGCAAAATTCAAGCAGTTTTCCTGTGATAGAATAACTTCCTTACTAACCTTATAAATGCGAAAGTAACTCTGGTTGTCGGTTGTTCGCACTTTCTTGCCAAAACTACTTAACTGGTTTGGATGAACTTTGGTATTTATTTATTTATTTAAGCGTTTATAATATTTATTTTATTAAACAAGACATGAATATGTACAAGGCTGAAAGTATAATGTTAGATACATAATTATATTTACATAAAGGGTTTAATTAATTTTATGGTAGTATTATATGTTATATACACAGTTATATACAACAGCCAAAAATTACCTAATTGAATACAATAATATGACGCACTAACTTAGCCTAAAAAAAAAATAGTAAATATAAAATAGAACTTATAAAACATATCTAAAGCTGAGCGTCAAAAAACTCCTCCGCATCAATGTCGGTTGGTAGCGTACCAAGAAGGCTGGCAGCATTGCCAGGTTGAATGGCAACGCTCAATCTTTGGCCTAAGTGTAGGCCAGCCTTCTTGTCGCGTGTTCTATCCACCAAAAGTTTCGAAATGGCGCGGTAAAGAGCTCGCGCACCCGGACCCCATGTCCCTAGCGTCATTATCATTTATTTATTTATTTATTTGGCACACAAAACAGAATACAGTCCAATTACAAATACAAAAGAGCGTGTTGAATGAAGTTTGAGACATAGGATACTTTTTATCCGACTTTTAGGATACTTTTTAACCAAATCAAAAAGAGGTTGGTTGGTTTGGTGCGATAACCAACCTACAGAACATCTATAAATAGTTAGATTTTACATCATGGAATTCAATATACATTGCTGAGCTTAACAATGTGCCTTAAAAAGCGAAGTAATTTGTAAATCTGTCACTAATGACACTAGTTAATTACGTCTGTCATTAGCTAGTAGTTACCTAATTGTTATTTAATCATTAGTATCTGTGATTTGTTACACCTTGGCGTTGAATGTTGTAAATATTAACTCTACATTATCATAATTCGAAACATTCGGGGCTTCAAAATATGTCTTATGTATAATTAGTTATAATGAACCTCAAAATAATCCTGCCCTACCTGTATTACCTCATGCAAAGGTTATATCATTACTACGGTTAAATCTCTCTCAGACAATATTTAATTTTAAATGAAGGCCAATTAAACAGTCTTAAAAAAGCTTATACCTCTATTTTTAATTTATGTTGGTATTTATGATTTTTATGATTTTGTTGATATTTCATTGCTTAGACCTAAACAGATTGGGTATTGGTTAGCAGTGCGACTAGCGAATTTGTAATTCTTCGTATATTTGCGTTGTTTCGTTCCCGCCGGTTTTTTAAACTGCAAAGACAAGTACGTAATCTACACTAATATTACACAGCTAAAGAGTTTGTTTTAACGCGCTAATCCCAGGAACTACTGGTCTGATTTGATTGATGGCCTGTTTATTGAGGAAGGCTATAGGCTACTTTTTATCCTATTGTTAGGCATGATTAAAAATGTAGTTGACGCGGGTGAGATCGCGGGGGAAAGCTAGTGAATAATAACCCTGCCCAGGTAGTTGTGCCTCACATCACACCTTAACCTGGCGAGAAAATAAATTTCTTGATCATAAAATATCTTAAATACAAATTGCGACCGTCTTTTCTGTGTCCAATTAGCTGTGCCGGATATTGGTTAAGGTGTAATCTTGACGTCAGACTATTACGCCGACTAGTGTACCGGTGACGCCTGATTAAATTGTATCTTGAAGCGAATTTGCTGAGCTGCTTTAGGAAACCTGTCAATATCAGACCGCGACTGTACCATGAAATATCGTAACTTATTCCAGTATGGGAAATGTCACAGTATAATAAATAGTGGCATAGTAGTTAATGTTAATGTGGTTAACAGTAAAGTTTGTTAAAGGTGTACAGCGCCAGGCTCAAATAGCTTTGATCATCAGCGCGGTCGCACTCGCCGTGCTACTGCTCATTCTGATCATCGTCTGCAGGGGCAACCTCTCCTGGCGATACATCAAACAAAAGTTCACACCTGCCAAGGTAACTTGCACTAAAGTGCTCAACCTCTTCTTGGTACTACACCTTAGAATACCATGCGATTGAAACCAATCAGTCTTGTTTTATGATTTCCAGAACCGGGTAAAGCAGTACCCGAACGATCTGACCCACCACAATGTCCACGCCGAGATGCCAAAGCCGAAACATGATTTAAAGTTAGAAATAAGGAATCCGGAACCACCGAAGCGAGGCCAGCAACCTCTGAACGTGAGGGATTTAGAGACGAGGACGTCGCACACCGACAAGAGTCAAGGAGCGACCACCCCTAAGACAATGAGCACTGCGCTTAGCAACAGACATCCCGCTGAAGACACTACGCTGGACTTTTCATACGACAATATGGGAATGAATGTGACGCCACCTGAACCACCTGCCGCGACGTCGACTACCCACAGGTTCTGAGAAGTGTCAGATTATTATGGAAACGATTCTGAGTATTTCAGACAAAGCGAGATCGGACACGCAAAATGGGAAGATAATCTGTTCGCTAAGCCCAATTGTCTTTTGATTACTGTAATGATAAGATAGTGATTAGTTTTATGGTTCCTTTGTAAGATCACCTATTTGCTCATCTTATGAAATATACTGATAGTGTCGATAGCATAGTCGATCAATGACATCACGAACACAACAATAGCTACAAGTAAGACGACATGACGTCATACTAAAAGATGTTTTAAGAACAAGTTTTGTTACCTTGTTACTTACTCTTTGTATTTATTGTACAGAATAACATAAAAATCACACATCAAAACTTTTGATAGGTGCCAGGTATACAAATTTATTAATTTACGAGCGACATTTCTGGAAAGGGTTTAGATCGTTAGTTAAATTTAAGGATGCTACTGCAATCGGACTTACTCAATTGGATTATTATAATGTTATAAACTTTATTATAAGTTCATAGTTAAGGAATGGTTAAATATTAAACATTGTATTAACCTAGACTAGATGCACGTAGACAAACTTATAAAAGACTCCCATTCATACATCACGATAAATATTATGTTATAAGCATCACTTAAATATAAAATAATAAAATATGCGTACTTAACAGTATATTAATATTAGTTAAGAATTTATAATTGAAATTTAAGTAGATACATTCCGTACATCACAATTTTTTAAAATTAAATTATTGTTGTTTATAAATATTATATACATATAGTATAATATGAGACGTTAAATAGGCGTTATGAAACAATACATTTATTTATGCTTAGGTAACATTCCGACATTTTTTGACAGAATGAAATGTAGCTAAAACTCAACTTCACCGAATGTTAATTAATACTTTATTTAACAATGCAAATATTAGTAAAAAAAAACCAACGATTATCTCACGTACTTAAATTAAAGACGTGGTAAATTTGGTTCTAATGAGTAATAAGACATTGTTACGCGACAGATAATTTGGCAGCAGCGTTTCAGCACATATATCTATTCTGTGACTGCATTGTTAGTTACTCACACTTTTGGGGCTCTACTTTGCTAATACTATTCGATACTTTGTGCCAATTTTCGTATTCAATAACTAAACTAAAATCTTTAATTAAAAAAATCTTTGGTAAAGTAAAATATATTTTACTGCTATGCTGGAGGTTTGGTGTCCTCAGGAGAATTCTTTGTGTAATGAGCATAATTGTTTGTTTTGAGTCTGGGTGAAATTGAGGTATCTTTAATATGAAAATGAAATTAATTTAAAAAAAATTTATTTTTTTAAATTTTTAAATTTATGAAAATTAATTAGTATTAGTAATAATAATAAATAATACTAATTAATAACTACTAATTTATTTTGAAGTAATTTTTTGTTGTTTTATAGTATTATAAATTTTATTGTTCTAAATAAAGGTACCGTTACCCTATTAGTAAACATTAATAATGTTTCTAAAAGGTTTTTTAACGCGCGAGGTATGCGAAACTTTGATCCGAAACTAATCTGAAAATCAAAATATCGTATAAATAGTTCATATCAGAGTAGAGCTTTTTTATTGTAGAAAAAGAAATATACCAATTTACCAGTGGCGAAGAGTCCATATAACACAAGTCCCATCGGCTTCTCTGTAGGAATTAATTAGTCAGTCAATCTTGCCTTAATAAATATTATGTAACGCCTAAAAGTTTTAAATAGCATCAAAAAAGCAGTACAGATTTTTTTGTAAGTTTGAAAGTCGGCGTAGGTAATCAACAAATAATTTTCATTACTTTTGCTCCGTCTTTTTATAATTTCCACCCTTCGCCACTGCTACTCACAGAACATCTACGCGTTGTTTTGCAATAAACTAATCAGTGAAATCATTAACGTAAAGTTTTTAAATTAAAGTATTAAACTTTATTTAGGGAAATAAATAATCTTTATATATATAATTCTTCTGTGAGTGTGTATGTCACTGAACTTCTCTCAAACGACTGGACCAATTTTGATGAAAGTGTGTGTTCAAGGAGATCTGGGAATGGTTTAGATTCACAATTTTGCGCGGTACGAAGTTCGCTGGGGCAGCTAGTAATTACATAAAAAAATAATCGTTACGTTATTGTTGATGAATCAATTAATTACATGATTAACACTTTCGTATGCAGTTTCTGAAACCGGTTACGATAGATAACACAGGAGTGGGTACTTAGTTTAGTAAAATATCGATAGATTATTAAAAGTTAGAATATACAGTACGGTTAAAACATTTTATTGTAAGGTTTGAATTTAAATAGATTTAAATAAAGTGTCAGCTTGGCTGAGGTAGTTAGTTTTTATTTGGGAAATATGTAGACCTATGTTTGTTATCTTGTTATTGTTTTGGTGATCGGTAATTGTTTTATATGTTGTCACAGATTTAAATCTAAATCTGGGCCAGTTAGTGCCCACCGAGGGAGTGACGGCGAAGAGTACCTACAGTCCGCGTGGCATAAGCTAAGCTTAGCGTTTGTGTGAGTGTAGGTGTGACTTCGGCCTAGGAAACGAGTCTTTTGATTAGATAAAACCGGTTTCATACTGATTTGGACATACGGCCTGAAGCGTGGTGGATCCTTTGCGTGACGCAACTCAAACAAATGATCACTGTTCACTCACACAAATTTAAAGCTCAGCTAACACCTCGTGGACCATTAAGAGTGGTTCCAGGCCAGCGTGTTTCACGTATAAAATAGTTACAAACAAACAGATTCATAGACACTTACGAATAGCTTGCAGATTAGATATCTATTTGCTGGCACACCGGCAAATACTTGTGGTTATTATAATAAAATACAAATATTAATAATACACCAAGTTAAGTACTAGATACGTTTATAATGATAATTATTTTAAATTGTCAAATTCACTTGGGGTGTATGAATACGAGGCATCACTTATTTTATGCGACAGAATGCTTTAACAAAACGCAGTATGTGCTAAGATGCAGATTTTGATGACAGAATTACCACGCTTAGCTGAACTTAAGACCTTAAAAATGGCGCTAAACGTGAACAGCTCCCTGAGATCATTTAAATTGCACACTAGCGTCAATCACCCGGGATCGACATGGCCTTAACAGATATCATATCTGTCAGGCACCGGTGCTTGACACGGCAGTTAACGTGTTAACACATGACTACGGTCGCGGTCTCTTCAATATACGCCGTGTATCTTTTAAAACGTTGCTTTCATAAAACGTTTGTCTGGGACTGTACTGTTAATACCATTGTTTGTATTTTTGTGATTTCAATATATTTACACGTTACCCAGTCTCTCTGCCAACACTATTTCGGTTTGCGTTCACTCATAAGATCATCATTTACAAAAATCACAATAGGTATTCTAACGTGTTCAAATCAAACTTTACGTTTGAATATTGCTTACACCTAAAGTTCCAATTTCGTACATATTCATTTTTAATTCACTTAGTTACATAGAGGTATGTATTGGGTCATGTCCCGTTAATTACGCTTTTAATGTACTCTTCTTAAGCCATTGTTATATGTTATTGTTGCTTTGACTTTACCTCACTTTTACATTGGACCGCAAAAAAGCGCTGATTATAAAATCTTCTATAGATATCTTCAAACGTGCCTGAAAAGGATATAGCTTCGTGAAAATAAATATCTATTTTAGAATAGTATATACATATTAAAAATATATAAGTGAATATTTTTCTAATTTAGGCCTCATTTCTTAAAGGAATTTTATTTATTTTTTATTTTTATTTTATTCTTTTTCTTTTCGGTCCACCCAACAGCAAGTTATAGAGTTTAAATTCTGGCTTGAATAAAATATAACTGTTGCAAATTTTGAATTAATCACACCTATTATGTACGGCGCCTAACACAGGCGTGAAATATGTTTTAGTGACCTATAGATATCCTTTTTTGCTTTTTGTACAACACGTTCGTATCTTTTTTGTAGATAGCTAAACTAAATTTATCTTGTTTAAACTAAAAAATTACCAATTATGTTTTATGTAAAAAGCATTTGCTGAAAGGTAGAAAAAAACTTAAACGTTTTAAAACCAAAGCAACTTCTTAAAGAAATTAACGATTTTAAGTATTCGTCATTTAAAAATTGGTTCTAAATTATATATTTAGATATGTATAATGTCAGCCGGGGTTCGATTTCTCTCCGGAGAACCAATTGAGACGATATTGGTTAGAATCTAGACCCGAAGACAGAGAATTATTAGTAGAATTGCAGTTTAAGATATCTGGAATAATTTTAAATATTTTAAATTATAAAAGATTACGAACAAAGATACGTAAGAATGGCTAGGAACGAGGAAAGGTGGAAGGATGTGTTTAATTTCTAGACGTGTTTATACCGATTTGCTATTCTCAGAGTAGACTTATCTATTATATAGGTACCTAAAATTCTCGTGTCACAGTGTTAGTTATCTTACTTCTCCGAAACGGCTTGACCGATTTTTATGAAAGGTTTTAGGTAGGTCTGAGAATCTATCTAATTTTCATACGTGACAAAGGTTATCCACCCCTAACTTTTTATTTTATTTTGGACAATTTTTTTATCATTTTTATAATGTTGCATTAAAAAATACATACAGCCCTAAATTTTCACCCTTCTATCACCAACCCGTTTTTAATAGCGATATTAGTAATTTAAAGGTGAGAAATACGCGGTACGAAGTTTGCTGGGGCAGCTAGTAAGTTATGAAATAATATATATTCAATTTTCTACATAAAACTGCATTAGTAATTTGAAATTTTATAGTTATAAAATCAAGTTAAGTATAAGTTTTAAGTTTATTTGTAATTAACTCTGAGTTTATAAAGCATTCCACTCGGTGCCTTTTGAATGTAGATGTTAGCTAGTTTTAGGGCTAATAAGCTGTTGTTAAGATGTCACTGTAGTATCTTAGTTTAGACCGGTACCTACTGTAGAGGTATCTATATTTAAAATTAAAATGAATCACTAAACGTGTGCCTAAGCGCAAAACTCGAGAACGGCTGAAATGATTTCGCTATTTTTTTTTAAATATTTCTTGAAGTACGAGGATGGTAATTACGTGAGAAAAACTAAAAAATACTTCTCCGAAACGGCTCGACCGATTGATATGAAATCTTATATCTATATTCTATAGGTCTGAACCGACCTAAATTATTTTTGCACCCGGTAGATGACGCTGCTTTACCGAGCAGAACGACGTCTGCGGGGTCCACTAGTATTTAATAAAATGGCAAACGCGAGTGCGTATCTGTACGAAAATCTCAGATATTGATTCGAATGAGGTTTTCACTGTATTATTGCAAGCCTTTAACATTTATAGAGCTTCAAAGTCTTAACAAAACCTAGCTTGTCCATAGTCTGTCTGTCTGCGGCTTTGCGCAGACTATTGATATTAGAAAACTGTAATTCTGTATAAATATAAGTACATTTGAATTAGGACGACAAAGCGACAAATAAAACTTGAAACAATTCTTTAACACATTTTGATCTTAAGCGGCAATGACATTTCTCGTTCTTATTATTAAGTGTCAATTATGGTTGTGAAGACTCTGGATTCAGTTATCAGTCTGCGAAATATTCTACTTTAATTAAAAATAATCGAAAAAAAGCTAGATACATTATTGAACTGTAACTGTACAATTGTATATTAAGTAGTTTTATCTACTGTCTACGTAATTCAACCGATAGTCGCAAAACCTACACAAGGACATTCATACCTGTATTATTTTTTATCTGCTGTTTTGTATGATGTAACTGGTGCCACACAGCTTGCACAAACATCTTTTTTTTTAATCAAAGAATTCTAACAAATCTACCTACATTTCTTTAATAAGAACACATTAATTAGAAGAAGAAACCAATTTTAAGAAAGGCTATATTAAGTATGTAGGCGGAATCCACTGAAGTCAGAAACAAATTACTCCTAACACATGTACCTACCTTCACTTATTAATCATTTTTCTTTGGGTGGAAAATTGAAATGAAATATTAAATTACTGAGAAAGTAATAAGACGCATCTACCTACTTTGGCTGTTTTAGGGTTTCGGAGTACTAACGAAACTCCTTCTAGATCCAATAAAGTGGAAATTACATTTCGATCGGATTGCCATGGCGCTATTCTGCTATTTTTTCATTTATCATGTAGTAGCAAAATGCATTTAATAAACAAAATAACTGAAATATGTAGGTTGTAAAAAAACACGAATGTACGTCAAATTCGTATTTATATACCTAAATAATCGTACATTTTCAGCTATGTCCATCGTTCTATCTATCCCGGGCATAGCACCGAAGTTATTAGTGAAAAGCTTGTCATTTTCCATTTATATACTTACGTATTTCAGAAATATACGTTCGACTGCCACCTTCTCACCGAAATTCATTCGTAACCACGAATGAATCGGTATAGTGGGCAGGCGCGTCCCATCGTAGACTACATCATTGCTTAACATCAGGCAAGTTGTAGTCAAGTGCATGCCTATTTCAGGATAAAAAAAAATATCGTGAAAACGGTAAAATGTAATTTGGGGTTGTCATCTTCACCGTGAGCTGAATTATAAAATAAAAAAAAGTTAAGGATACTTAAACTCGTGTTAATTTAGGAGCTTATCACAATTAACTTAAATACAATGTCTACATACGAATACTTATCTAAAAAAAATATGTTGGTATCAAGTGATTACAAAGTGATCTTTTCTTTCATGTAATTGTAATCCATATGAAATGAGTAATAAATGGGAAAGTAACTCTGGAAATGATTTCAATACTGAGGAAATCACAATTTACGAACAAAATAAAAAGTGAGGTACACGTTTGTATAGGAAGTAATTCACTGAAAGATTAATATGTCGCTGTGCTTCGTGTTGAAAGTTGTTTTAGTTTGTTTTACATAACTAGGGTAATAGTAACAATTGTATTATACTGTATTATACAGTAGGTCACGGGTCCCTTATACATTTGAAAGCTGCCGACAGAAAGAAAATTAGTTACAATTATGACATTATCTGTCTATTAGTATATTGTAGGGCCGACTAGATTAGTTAGCTAGGGAACCTAGTGAGTTCGTTTAGTGACATAGTCTTAGGTAATGAAGTATAATAATAATAATATAATCATCATTCTTTATTTTACATTTAAGATTGTTAAACCGTCCATACGCTACATTCCATTAGTCGTTATTCGTTACATTTAAATATTTACTTATTTTATGTACTTAAGTTAAGTAATATCTTTATAATAGATTCAAGTAGGATAAGATATTATTATAAAATGTATGGCTCTGGCGGCAGCAGTGTACTTATTTAGGATTTCATCACAATATGTAGTTAGGTAATTATTTCATAGAGATTATTGTAGTAAGTATCTCACACCGACAAAATACCTATTAGACACCCCAGGGCTCGCCTTACAACCACATGTATAGTTAACCTAAGTATCATTCGACCATAAGCAAATGATGGTTTCCTTCTACGACAAGACTTGAACGAGCTAATCAAAATATATATCAAAATATAATCACTGATACATCGCCGATTTTTGACGACAATAATCCATACAATATCTCAATAAAGTGGTGCTAGGTATTAGGTAGATACCACTTTATATCTGGTGTCTCCTCGTTGCTCGTAGATATTCTGATGCTACAACAATCATTACCTTACCATCTGCAGCCAGTTTACCACAATAATAATAATATCTTAGTTATCATAAAAAACACAGAAGGTCACAAATATTTGCGGTTTGCTTACCCAAGTGGCTTGTACTACGTAAGGTATATATTGTTTAGATTGAGTGGGGTACTGTCCTAGAGGCCAGTGCATGGTGCACCACTAGGCTAGGTGGCTTTTGTGCCACCTTAACCCAGTTAAGGTGGCACAATAGTTATGACGTTATGACCGGTCACACTAGAGTTTGCTACTCATTTGCCTACAGACATATTGATAGTCCTTGTAATATTAATACCATAATTATTGCTATATTTTATCACGATATTGCGAAGCGTGGCCGTAGGATCACAGTTATCTAAGTTCTAGTTATTTTATTGTTAAATATTATTTAAATACTCTCTGCCTATCCTTGTGCAAAAGGTATTTCGTACGTTACGTTACATTACGTAACTTTATTTAATTAACGAACACAAACACCCACATAACCTGGAAATTCTACACTTCCTAGGTAGGTTTAAACAATGTATAAGGTATGCATAAGGTTTTGCTACATTTATTTTATTAAATATCAATCAAATTATCTTCCCCGTTGCATCCAATAATTGAGTTACAGTACGGAACTGCAGCGCCTCTACATGTGTAGGTATATCAAGCTGTAAATATATGATGGTGCATTAAATACCTACGTAAATGTCTAGTTGTAAATATCTTATTGATGGTTGTGAGTGCCAAGTAACACCTGCATTGTTGAATTGCTGGCATGTAGCAAGTTCTGGGTATATAAGGTATTAAGGAAAGATACTGAGGGGCACCGCAAACTAGAAGCTACTGGGTAAATACTTATTCATTGCGTATTCAAATGGCTCTCATATTTTTAAAAATTTACAAGACATGCTGTCCTAAATACAATAGTGGTCAGCAAGCATACATTTATTTTGCGTTCGCGCGTTATTTAGTCAATAACCGCTATTATAAGTACACTAAGCATTATTAATAGCAAGCCCCTCGTTAATTTGTTCGATATTCAAAGAGAGCAGAGAGATCTTACCTAATATTTTCACAAATGTGCGGCAAAGCCTCGAGTATAATGTTATGCCATCTGTGGAACGTTGGAATCTACGTATTTCAATAGATGCAAACCACTTTCCTAATACTTTTAAACGAGCAATTCTTGTTTAAATATAATATTTAACCTGAATCTCGAGATCGGTTCCAACGATTTTCATGAAATTTTGTGTGCACTGATTTGATTTGTATGATTAATCGATCTAGCTCTAGATTTAATTTTCAGAAAACGTCGTTTTATTCGTGATCTCAGGCAGTGAAAAACAGGCAGGCAAATTTCGCCACTATGTACAATATTATATTATCTCAGATGGGAAATTGGGCGGTCTCGAAACCAGAAGATCCTGGTTCACATTCAGATGATTATTTCATCTTCTTTTTTTCAAGTTCCCTCTTTTGTAAGGAAAACTATTACTGGGAGCTCTTTAATAATAAAAATACCGATCAAAGCTCTGTCATCCAGGTCATCCATCTCGGTCATCTTTTGTTTAGTTCTGCTAGATGTGGAGAGGTACCCGTATATAGTTGCTTATTTCTCGTAGCTGGTGTAATAGTGTGGTTTAGTGAGTAATCGTATGACTCGTGCCCAATCTAAATTGAGGCAAGGACATCGTTTTTCAAATTAATGATATACTATCAACGGAGTGCTGTCTCATTAATGCTTGTAATTATGCCTATTCGAAATGTAATTGCGAAAAGCAATTCTTATGCTACATTTTTCGAACGCCGTTTTACAATGTATTTGTAATGGACTTCAAGAGTCATTAAAGTTATACACTGATGTAGATTGTAGAACACTGATTTATTACACACCAGACTTTTTTATTTATCACAATGCACACCAACAACGTAAAAAGTCAGATTTAAATAGATTCTCATATTGGAAACGTAGTATTGTTTACATCCACAACATTAAATAATTAAACATACGTATTAATATGTACTTTAAGTAATGTTTTACGTACGGACAGTTAAATATATCGTTATATCAACGTATTCAAAACATAATTAAATATGTCGGATCCTATACTCAACGATAAAGGCTTTAGACAAATTGCATAGAGAAGTTATTACAAAATATCAAAAAGACCAAAATGTATGGGATTGGCGTATGATTGTCACGTGACTTTCCAGGATGAATGTCAATTCGTCAATGATCTTTCGTCACTTTGTCTAGAGGCCCAGTTTAGGCTTACGGTTGGTAGAAAATGTGGCTGTTCGTTACTGAATAGAGTCGTTTTGATGATAAGGTAACTGGACATTAGATAGCATGCTGTAATAGTGTCGCCGAACACATTTTCACCACAATGTAAATCAATAAATTTACTGACTTTCTCTATATTGAATTTAAGATTTTGGAAATGTTTAATTTTTTTTAGAATCTCTAAAAATCTATGTAGTCTATACGCAATAACTAATTAAATTTTATTAAAATCACAAAATAATGTATAATGAGCTTATTAATGCAATAATCATCACACTTATTAAATTATATTAGGTTTAAGAAATTTGTAGTTAAAGGTTTAATGTAAGAAAATATTTGTATATATTTGTAGTCCTCAGTATATCCGTCCATAATTAAGATATAAATAGTTATTAAGTTATATTATAATTTATTTTTAGTCATTATTACAATTATTATTATACAGGATTATTTTAAAAACACCAGCAACTTCTTAGGAGTAGATAACTGATACCAACAACAACTTTTGTTCTACAACTTTGATAATCTTGCAGGTTTTTTTCCTACACAACTAGTAATAGTTTGATTTCCCGCTTGAATATCTAAACTATTGAGGGACTGGGGATACATACTGCTTACAAGGCTCTGGAAAAGTTGGTGAATTCTTTGTATAGATCGCAAGCACACTTGTCACGTATTATGTAAAAACTCGTAGAACAAAAGCGTTTGCTTATAGTATCAGCTATCTACGTCTGCGAGGATGCTGGTGTTTAAAAAAAACCCTGTATGTGTATACACTTTACTAAACATAACAATTGTTAGCTGTTATTAATATTTAAGATAGCTTATAGATTAGGTACCAGTCAGAATAAACAGTAGGCACCCATGTACTTATTGTTTATTGTAATTAGTACTGTGTGGCTATAACAAAACACAGTAAACAACCAATTAGAGAAATGTTTTTCTTTGGAAAGTATTTCTTCCAAGAAACGATGCTAGCGGAGTTTTCCTTTCACCTCAATGTCGCCTCCAAGGATATTTTATAATTAGAGTCATCGATCGATTTTTATTTTTATTTTTTATACTCATAATGATTCCGTTTACTTAAATATTTTAACTATTTACTACATACTTACAAACAACGGCGAAAGGAACTTCACTTAGCTACCAACACATTTTAAGTCGTCATTTTACCTATATTTGTTATGTTATACCTAATAACCTGATTTTCTAATAAAAACGAATATAGAATCATGTTGTGTTATTAAAAAAAAATCTTGCGTTTTATTAATACGTTGACTTCTGAATTTCCCACAGTGCAGTGCGGTATGCGGTGCTCCCTGTACATCTCATTTGAGTCTTTTGACCTCACATCGACTTGTTGAGCTAAATTGCTCATAACTGTTTTTCAGAGATGAAACCGCCTTGTTCCTTTATAGTCATAGAATGAATTTCGCCTCGCCTCGGGTTGTGACAAAAGAAAACCGAGAAAGTTTAAAAAACAGTATGAGGTTTCAAAACCCCACACAACATCAGATTTTGAATATATTTTACAGATTACTAGAAATTAAATAATAGTAATAAAAGTTTTGATGTTTCATATAAATATATCCAAAAAAATTACGCTTCGTAGGTGTTTTTAGCAGACCATGTCTTGTCTTGAGTTTGGATAGACGCAGGACAAATGTGAATATTTGTAGAGTACAATTTCCGGAATTTTAGAGGTAAGGACTACACTTTACTAACACACCTCTGATACCCTCGGCAGTATTACGGCACTCATGGTATATCTGGAAAATTTGGATCTGGTTCACTACGATAATTTTAACATTTTCCTTTACCTCTTATTACCGTGTAACATATTGCTGTATGTAACACGTAAAATATATACAAAACGCATGCAACCCAGCCTATGCGTATCTCATCACTAATGTGATAAACTAAATCCGAGTAAACAAATAGGGACCGAGGGACTGTACGTACGTATGAGGTGTAAACGCCACACGTCAGCCACGAAAAGTTTTTTTAAGCTTGGTGTGGTATGGGGTCTAAATATTTCACACTTATTATTTACTTGAATCTCGTTAAATGAAAGAAAGTACATGAAATGCTACATTAAAATTTCCTTTGTCTAATCGTATTTTAGCGAGCATTAAGATGTTTGTATTAGTTTATGTAATAGATTTTTTGCATATTTAATTTCGCATACTTTCAAATCAAACTATTTTATGCAAGCAGACAGCAATTGAATCTAAAGGTACTTAGCTAATTGCTTATAAAATAGAAAATATTTTACTCATAACATGAATTCAAGTGGGTACTCACCTTAGTCTCAAGCATTTTGTTTTCGATCGTAATGAGCTTACAAGCAATAATAAATGAGTAACATACAGGTAGCAGTAATTCCAAATGGCGTATATCAGAGAAGGACTTTTTTGGGAGAGGAAAATGTTTCATTTTGTCAGTACAGTTTCCATAATCATCATCATCATTGGCCTATAGCAGTTCACAGCTGGACATAGGCCACTCCCAATAAGCGCGATTTCAACCTGTTCTCGGCTTATCGCATCCAGCTACTGCCGGCTATCTTTCGCAGGTCGTCAAGCCATCTAACTGGAAGGCGACCTACAATACGTTTGCCAAGACGTGGTCTCTACTCGAGAACTTGCTTTCCCCAGCGATTATTAGTTCTGCGACAGATATGGATAGCCCACTGCCACTTCAGCTTGTTAATCCTTTGCGCTAGGTTGACAAATTTAGTTTTAAGTACAGTTTTATTCTATTTAAATTACGGAAAATAAGATGCACGTGATGGTTCGTTTTCATAACAGAACTATGTAAGTCAATAAAAGTAGATACCTCCTATGTTTTATTCATATTATTATTTTTTTTATTATGAACCTTACGCCCTTTGAAATTTCGTCTACCTTTTGATGTTATGATATTTTTCATTAGAAGAGGCAACCTTATTAGCTTTCCAGCCGATTGTTTATAGCGATGAAATTGTTTTATACCTCTTAAATAAATAACAAAGGAATTACGTTTCTTTTCATAATTGCTTCTACGAATACTCGATACTGGAGGGTTATATTTTATTTCTATATTTTATATTCAAATACAAATTTTCTTTTATTATATTAGATTCAGTTACCTACCTTTCAGTAGTTACCTTGGGTGTCTGGTGATTCCAGTTGGTATAAATAATGCATGCATTCTATTCTAAGACGAGATATGCTGTCTAACTTGTAATGGCTTTAGGTAGAACACCAACTCGGCGAACTTGGTCAGTCGAACGGCACGAATGACGAAGCGAAGCGGTGAAGACTTGGTTGAAACAAGACCTCCTATATAATAACCCATCTACATAATTTTTGAATAGCATTATTATACAGAGTGACAGGTAATTAATGTAAAATACATTAATTACGTGGTAGTGCTCATGTATATAAAAAAAACAAACATTTTTTAAGTGACTTTTTTTAGGAAATTTGCCATTTTTTAATGGTTACTATGGCGCTGGATAAGCATCTCGAGCCCCGCAGCGGCGCGTCATCTCGTCCCTCCTTACTTTACACTCAATGATCACCGTTTCTACGTCTGCGTGGTTCAATATAAAATGGATAATTCAATGAAAAAGTTGCAACATCAAAGTTTCTTTAAAAAAGTTGTTTGTAATCATGAGTAAAGTATTTTCTATAATTACCAATCACTCAGATTATATGTTTGAATCCCACTAATATTATGAATATTATGTGTGGTTGTTGTTAGTCTTTCATGCAAAAATGAAATTTGCCAAAGATTAGTATAACTAATACTTAGCAGACAGGCCACCTTTTAAAGTAATTAACCTTGCGGGAGAAGCCGTCAGCAGAAGCTAGTAACTACTCCATAATGCGGATAATCCCATTATTATTTCAAGTGCCTACCACAAAAACGTCGTTACGTAACTTTTGAAGGTATTACTTCAGTGGCAAATTACTGCTCGAAGCTTATCTGGTATCAGTGAAACTGGGCTTTATTCTGTGATGAGTGCTTTATTGATGATCTTATTATACTTCTCTGCCGCAACATTACCATAACATAACATTGAAGAAAACGAACATCTTATTTTGTGCTATAAAACTTAAAAGTTTTATAAAACGGGAGAACTATTTTTTAGTCTATGAACTTGTTTACTATGTAGTCTGCTATATTTTTATCTCTCATTTGTCCACAGAATACTAAGAGTACCTAGCGGTTCATCTGACAATAAACGTTTGGTTAAATTAGGTTCTCTTAGTAGTCTGTGGTTAAATTTTAATTAATTTCTTAGCATTTCTACACATAATTTTTACAATAATAGTTAAATAGTCGGCTTGACATTAAGTAGAAGATATTTTTGCTTATATAATTAATTTAAACAAATACTTACTGTCCAAGTTTTCAAGCCTATTGTTTCGAATCGTAATGAGTTTACAAGAACAGTGTAACATTAAAAATGGAGGCCTACAATTATAAGGCGATATTAGTAATATAGTTTATTACGTTTGTTAATAGTTCAGTTGTAGATTGTGATTAGGCAAGTACATAGCACTATCTAAAATCAATCTTCATCGAATGAGTTGGTCTCATTCTTTCAATCAGTAAATATCTCTGTGACTCTTGTAGGGGTACCTGTCATATTCATCCAGTAGCTTCTGAAGCCGTTTTCTGATCATCTTCCGTTTATGTTTCTCCAACATGTCCGAATATACGTCGGAGAAGGGTAGTACGTTAATGCCGCCATCTGGGGAGACCAAGCCGGGCAGGCCAGGCATCATACCTAAAGGTTGTGGTGGATAAGGCCCAGGATACATCGGAAAAGCTGATGGAAAAGCTGGTGGAGGAATACCAGGAAAAATGGGTGGTGGGTAAGGGTAAGAAGCTGGGGGATAAGGTAACCCGGCAACAGGAATCATTGGATTCGACAGAGCTAAAGGAACGCCGAAAGGGAGAGGAGCTGGTACCTGCATAACTGGTGCAGGCGCTGGTACTGGAACTGGTATTGGCATAGGCACTAAAAAGTCCGGCTTTGGTGTTGTTTTGATGTAGCAGTATGCCGGTAGTTCTCTTGGATACCAATACAATGGGTTGCAGGGATCTTCACCGGGTTTTAGGGCAACTTTTTTGAACGGATTGAATGTGCCATCTATGGAGCCTAAAGTTCCGCTAGTGAATAGTTTTATAATGAGCAGTAACTGAAAAAGAAATCGTTTTGTGAGCACTTAAAGCATATGGCTCAACTTGTATACAATAATGTGCATTCAGCCCGTTTGTTGATATATTGGCCAAATCTTGACGTTTGAAAATAAAAATCAATACAAAGTAAAATAATCAATCAAACAATAATAATTGAAAAAGGGAATTAGTTAATTTCATTTCACCTAAACTTGGAAATATAATCTTTCAAACAAAGAAAATGACAAATCAGACTACAATTGACCATTACACCGTCAGTTGTAGTTCCATTTGACATTTTTTTCAACGAACACATTGAAAGATAAGAACCTACATATAACTTAACACATATCATCCTCCTTTTTTTAGAATTCGGTTTAAATAATCACATATTTGTAACGAATTCGGTTTGGTTGTAGTTTTACAAATCTGAATATTGACATTAGATGAATTATAAAAGATTTAAAAATGTACATAATTAATAATAACATTAATATAAAAAGTAAGCACATTTTGTAAAAAATATCTAAACTTAGATTAAAAAACATTTTCATACCTTCAATCTTAATATCACCATCAAATAACCCATTGTTACTGCTAATTGGTAGGTGTTCTGAACTGAGTTCTCAGATATTATGACAGGACCTTATAAACACTCTTCCACTTTGGTTAATCAACAATGAAACCTTTTTTTAAAGTAGACAATGGTATCACGTCATACACCCTCAAAATGGTCATAAATATTCATCACAATCTCCCTACAGTGAATAGGTTTTTAATTGAAAACTAAAACTCTACGATCGTACTATGTCAGCTTCTAAAAATATTTAAAATGCGTTTTTCAACTTCGTAAGATGTAAAAAATATAAACACTTATACTAGTCGTTATATTTTTGAATAAAAAATTATTTAGTAAGAAAGTAAAACTAAATAATAAAACGTGTGTAAAAATTATGTCGGAGGAAATTGAAAGTAGTTCTGCGTCTCAATAATAGAAACTAAATCTCCATGTTTTGACTTCATTCTAATATTATTCTTGGGTTTGTCTTGTTGTTCACTGGTGTTACTATAAGTGTGGTTTCTTCTACTATCAAAAGCATATAGAAAAGGATCTTCAGAATGCATTTCAGATGCCATATCTTTGTTAAACTCTCTCAAAGCTTTTGCGTAAGTACGGCCCATGGCTAGTATTTGATCAGCACTATTTCTAGACACTGGTTGGCGATAGAGTGTTGCGGGACCAATGCCGGGGACAAACTCAAAACTCGGGGCTGATGGGACCTTGCTTATGTCATCCTTTAACAATCCTAGCACTTTCGCAAACGGTGATTTTTGTTTATCCTGTATTTCATAATAATCATACTCATAACTGCTATCTGCCTCGTATTTAGGAATTTCAAGTTCATAAAGTTGAGGAAATTCTTCCTCTTCTTCTTCTCCTTTATCAATTAGGGTTTTGACATTTTTATTCTTTTTTGACTTTTTCTTTGTCAGTCCTATTTTGGAGCGGATAAGTTTTTCATACATTTTCGCGCAGTGCTCAGGTAAATGTAATGGGTGCCAATAAAATGGGTCACATTGTTTAACATCACTGTATCTTTCCTCAAAATCAAAGTGATCCCTATACGTCACGCCAGCAATAGATGGCGAAGTTATCACTATGATTTCATACTGAACTAACACAAATAGCGCCCGTTTAATCTGAAATAGATAAATAGATTTGTAAACGACTTCTTTTTATATGTAGATAGTTGCAGTGGATTTTTTTTTATCCTATAATAGGCGTGCGCTTGACCACAACTTGCCTGATGTGAAGCAATGTCTACGATGCAATGCGCATAAAAACTATCCATATATCGAGGGCTCTACTTGAATTTATCTCGGAAGATAAATTCAAGTAGAGCCCTCGATGATAGCTTGTATAGTAAATTTACAGGGTTAGGTAACCTAAGTATTTACTGTGTAGTTAGGTTCTTCCCTTTTTAGGGAGAATATTGGTTTCCTCTTATGAATGGGCATGTAAAACAAAATATAAATGAAATCTGCCATGTCACTATTTATTCATTTAATTTTTGGTCTCGTTGGCGCAAACTAGAAAGAGAGTTGAGACCATGGAAGAAACAAGCTAGTTGTTACACAAAGGTTGAGCTATTTCCAATTTTTTAACACTCCCTAGTCAGCCAGCACCATAATACCTGGAAGCCGTTTTTTAAAATCGTATAATAGGTTTGTGCTTGACCACAACTTGCCTGATTTGATGCAGTCTACGATGCAACGTCGAGTAAATACCGATTGACTCGTGACCTGTAGACATTCATATTATAGCTAACGGGAATCACAGATGCCGGCAACGAATTCCACAACTTGGCAGTTCTACTATATATCGGTGGCGCATAGTCGTACCTCTACTTGTCCGATGAAAGAACGGGTTTGGGGGAATAAGATTGTTTAATTGCAACGCACACTGTCCGAAGTGTATCTGATAAAACACCGAAAGACCAGTAACTATGCGTCCAATGCTCGAAGCTTCGCAATGTTAAGCTGTTGGTCCAGCGTCCTGTCTCTCAACGGTCGTGTTGATCTGCCCGTCACACCGGACTCCTAGATCAAAAGGGGCAGTGCAGTATTTGCTAACACATCTTGGCACTATAATGTGTCCGTGTAAGTGTACCAAACTAGTCAGCTAAATTTGCCACCGCCGCGCCGTAGCAGAATTACAGCGGCTTATTATAATTATTATACTAAAATTAAGAATATTTGAGAAATGAAATTGAACACATCCTGTAATTTCATGCCAATATGTAGGCGTAAGATATTTATACGTACATTTCGTTTAAAATGATGATATAATTTATATTAATTAAATTGCTAATTACTCATTACAAACGTTACACTGTTGCGTATTTGATTTACAGAAGGGAAATAATATTAATTAAACGTATAAAATGAGTAAACAAATATGATTTGAATAATAAATTGAATCTGCGACAGTACAAGGTAACAACGGAAATTGAAAATACAAAACATGTATGCTTAGTATGCAAAGTTTAAAAGGCAAAGTTTCGTTTTGTTCGTAGATTGTTATTTTTTTACTAGAATGTAGTTGGAGTTTTCGTAGTTTATTCTACACTGTACTGTAGTTAGTTAGTTATATGTATGTAGTTCTACGATATAAAAATGACAGGCTATTTTTAGTAAATTTCAGATGTAAAAATAGAATAAAGTATTTATTTAATAAGCATAATAAATATAATATTCTTTATGTATTTAGAAAACCTAGTCAAGTTTGGTTACAAATAAAATGCAGCGACTTAGTTCCATCATTTTTAAAATGTTTGAGCGTGGGACAGAAAACAATTTTTATATCATTGAGAGTGATTGATATTCTGTAACTAGGATTGTTTGAGTACAGGTGCGGGAAAATTTCATAAATATTTACTAACTTACCACCATTACGTGTATTAGTTTGACAACTTCTTTCCTCCGCACTTTATTAGCACCTACTCAACGCATTGTAAAGTACGCATTGTATAATTTTTTCATTTCGTTTTTGTTACCGTCTATTGAAGCACCTGATTTGTTACACAACGTTACAAACACATTGATGGCTGGTTAATAGTTGTTCATATCTTATATCTTTAAATGAATCTCGGAATCGGCTCCAACGATTTTCATAAAATTTAGTATATAGGGGGTTTCGGGGGCGATAAATCGATCTAGCTAGGAATCATTTTTAGAAAATGAGATTAAAAAAAAAATACCGAGCAAAGCTCGGTCATCCAGATATTAAAATGAAAACGCATTATTCGTTAGAAAATTTTATTTTCCAAGTAGCTGTCCAAAGTCTATTTTATGTATTTGCTCCTTAAGATTGTTGTTTGTTTTATTTGGATATCGGAATACTTTTATAAATACGGGTTGTATAACAATAGGCGGTCTATCGCACTCATCTGAAATGATAAAAGTTTAACTGAACATAAAAAAATAACAATAATGAAGTCCAGCTAAATCACTGTTTTTTAAATAAAGCCTTATAAAAATTTTGCACAGCACAAACTTGTACACTGATAAACTCTTGTACTTCTTTGGAAGTCAAAAAAAACTCTTTCAGTTTGAGAATTATGGTTTTCAATGTCGCTTGTTTGGATGTCATGATTAGAAAAGTATTAAGTGAGAAGTCCTCATTGTATCTAAGCTGGCGACAAGTTTTCTCTCAAATGTCTTTTAGCAAACTTAGGTCGATGTTGATTACCAAAAAATAATAATCTTATCTATTAACCTGAAGCTAAATACAACTCATCAATACAGACACACACACACACTATGTAGCTCTATCTATATCTTATTTAGGTAGAACTTTTTCCTTAAAAGGTGTTTGAGTTTTTTTTTAATTAATATATAATTAGGCAATAAGTATTCTATATAGGCATTGGTGGGTGGTACACCTTCGGGTTATACAGGCGTGAGCGCTATGTATGTACTCTATACCTAATCGAAAGTCTACCAACCTTCAGCCGACGTCTGAAGAGTTGAGATATTGATTATTACATAAATAAAAAACAAAAACACCCACATAATTCACGATTTTGTGTTTGTATTTAATCTACACAGCTACGCAAACAATAAAATCTCGGTAGTTTATTTAGTGACACTTGCGAAATGATTGTTTTACGAACAAAAACAATAAAAACACTGTGATATTGATATATGAAAATTGTTATTTGGCGTTGTTATAGCGATTCTTATGAGCTATTTTCATGTAATTCAGAAAATCGTCGAAGTGAAGATCATGAATAAATGTAGGCTGCTCCATTACTTGTTCAGGGCAACATACATTTTTCTTTTTCTTTTGTATCTTATTTCTGAGAGCCATGGCTTTGTCGCTGTCGGTTTTGTCTACAGGATTCTGTTTTACTGTTTTCAAATAGTCCATCACGCCTTGTAAAGCCTGGAAGTCCGTCATAGGTTCATCAATCTTGTAATTTAAATTAGGTACTGTAAGTTAAAAATAATATGGATTAGTGAGAATTGAAAAATATTAGCGCAGTTCTAAGTTATCAAACTATACCAAATAGCTAATTAAATTGCTATAATTTTGTCCTAGATAGATCTGTTGCTTAAAAAAATTTAAACTACTAAAATTCTGTTTTCGTAAATTCGTAAAACAGAAATGTAGTAATTTATAATTTTTAGATGTTATTTTGAACAACAATATGAAGTCGAAATAAAATGAGTTTCTTATTAATTGGTTGTAATTTATTCCAATTAAACTAATCTAGTCCTTTAGTTTAGATTAAACGTTACAATTTAAAAAGGAGTCTGTTAAAGACGACACTAATGTTATTGTTTTATTTTAGCATGTCATAAGAATCCTCCATATCAAGATTATGCACTGGTTTTTCAATACTTATTGGTCTTTTTTTCATCATGTCGAAGTAATCTGCACTGTAAAACGACTGCGAAAAACTGTCACCATAACCTACATCTTCTAATATTACGTGATTTTTATGCTTATCTTTCCTTTCTATTTGTATTGTCTTCCTTGCATCAATCGGCTTTGAAACATTTTCGCCAAAATATTCGTAAGCGTCTAAATAGCTACCATAATTCTCCTTGCTTTCTAACACTATAATTTTATCATGGTTCTCAGATGTATTACTTTTATCGTCATTTGTGGAATCGATGAAGTATTCTTCCGTATTCTTAGATTCATTACTGTACACATGTTTTGGACGTATGGTTCTTATTTTTTTATTTTTGTCAATGCATAAATTTTTTGGGCAATCCATTTTCCTCGTCGTGGATTCTTGAGTAGATGGCGTAGTTTCGTCTGTCGGTTTGAAAGTGGATTTTAATGTCGAACTAGATTTGGGTGTATATGGGGGTGATAATTTTGTAGTAGCAGTAGTCGTGGTAAATATTTCGGTATTTTTGAATTCTGTAGTTTTTTCTACTGTTGTGATTTCTGATATTGGTGTTATTTGTGATTTAGATATTATAATTGAATCTGTTAATACCACAGGAGTGCCTTTATTTTGAGCTGTTGTCGGTACCTGGGTAGTCAATGTTGTTGGTTCCTGAGTGGTCGTTGTTTCATGTGTTGTGGCTGTACTTGTTGTGGACAAGGTCGTTGGAACAGTCGTGGTCGTTGTTGTGGACTTCACTAGGTGCAATTTAAGTATCAAGCATTGAGTAGTGCTGGTTGATGGTTTTCTTGTTTTATTCGTAAACGGAGCATGTGACACATTATTGTAAATATATTTGTAATCATTTTTGTACATGATAGCGTATCGGTCTGCTCCCTTTCTCCCTATGTAGAGAGGGAAATTTAACATGATATTGTTGTTTTCATCGCTACATGGTCCGTCACATAATTTGTAAGGAGCAGTAAAGAAAAGCATTGCAGGTTTTGTTATTTCTAAAATTGATTTTTCATTAAATAGATAAAAACATCTTCACAACATTACTTACCAACTATTATGAACGCGAAAGCTTAATTTATGAATATAAATAACAGGTACTCATTCGCAAAAAAAAAAATCAAGTCGTATTTGATTTTGAACTAATTGGTTATATAAGTCATTATCCATTAATATGTCTAGTTTCTAAAAATTCTAAAGTTAATACGTTAGGTGTTTAAGTTCGTAGAAGAAAAAGTATTTTGCATAAGATTTATTTTGAACTAGTTTTCCGCCCGCGGCTTCGCCCGCGGATGTCGGTTGTCGCGCTAGACCATTAATCCCTTTTTTCGTAGTCGGATAAAACTATCCTTTCCCAGGTCTCGAACTATCTCCATACAAAATTAGTTCAGTAGTGTAGGAGTGTAAGCAACATTTTGAAATCGTCAAGCCCCCATAGGTATATCCATAAATCAATAGGTGTTTCTTAAAAAACACTACGGCTCTTAGACCATACTTATAAGAAGAAATAAAATTTAAATTTAGAATTGTTTTCATCAAACATGTCATTGTGTCAAAATAAAGAGTAATTTAAATCAAAAGCACGAAAGAGTATTGATATCAACTTCGAAGAAAATCGCACTCAGAATAATTTCTCAGGCTTCGCCCGCATGGTATTAGGTTAAAAATACAAAAAATGGAAAAATAAAAAACACGTGTTTCATTATTTAATTTAAGCTTTATTTGTACCGAGTTTGAAGTGAATCGGACCAAGGGTTAAACAGTTATGTAATATTTACTTTTTCCAAATAAACTCATTTTACACCCCCGCTGAGGGTAGTTTTGGAAAAATAAAAAACACGTGTTTCATGATTTCTTATAAGGTATATGTGTGCCAAATTTGGAGTGAATCGGACTTGAGACTATACAGATCCAGAGAAACTTAAATTTTTACCAATAAAACTCATTTTCCACATCTCGTGGGGGTAATTATGGAAAAATAAAAAACCCGTATCTCATTATTTATTTTAAGGTTTATGTGTACCGAATTTTAAATGAATAGGACCAAGGAATAAAAAGTTGCATACAAACTTCACCCCTCTATTTAACCCTCTTTGAGGATGATTTTTGAAAATATTATTAGCCTATGTCCGATTCTAGGGTATACACTACCTACATTCCAAATTTCAATAAGATCGGTTCGGCGGTTATGGAGATACGCGGTAACAAACCTTCACACACACACACTTACTTTCGCATTTATAATATTAGTAGGATGATAATATATCTTACGGCTCCCATCCATAATTTTCTTAAGAAACAAAGCCCCATCAGTTTGTTGTTTATTGGATTCATCGGAATTCACTAGTATTATAAGTAAATTTATCAAACTAAATATTTTCACATACATATTCGACAGTCAACATATCTGCACATATGAATAATACGTTGTATCAAAGTTTTACCCAATCATAGTACTAACAATTTTATTATAGCACTGTAATAAATTTTAATAGAGTTTTGTAGAAATAAGTGTACTGGCCATTTCTTAATAGTGAACAATAGACCTATACACTGATAATAGCTAATTCAACTTTTGTTTGCATAAAATTAAGTAATTATTATTGATTTATTTTTTTCATTACGTATTTATACATTTGGGTAAGTTTAATTTATATGCTCTTTGATAGGTACCACAAAGATTGTAAATGCAATAGTTAACTGGTGTTTATTAACTACTATGACAAAGTAATCTAACTTGCGTACGAAGAGTATTACTGCGAATTGATCAATATTAAACAACTGGTACTGCAACTGTACACTCAGTCTCAGTCGGGAATCATTTGTTGAAGATTCTCTCAATTTTGGCGGACATCGGAAAATATTTACGTACAACCATTTATAAGTGTCACTGGCTCTTAACTCTTTCCAATTGGCGAAAGACTGTTACAATTGTTTCGCTGGGCAGTGATTAAAAATAAACGCCCAAGACACTGGCCTAGATAGAGAATGTTAATAATATATCTCCGAGTGACATAACTCATGTGTTTTCAAGTTTGCAGAAGATCTCGCTGTGAGATATATCTGCCATTTGTAACGACGCCGGAAGGTCGAGCGCGCGTCATAATCTGTCACTTGCTATACCTATAATATCTTGTGCTACCTGTTTCTACACACATAGACTTACAATCCAGAAAGTAATTAAGAAATGACTCAACACAAAATATATTTGGTAGCCCACTAAAACACTAATAAGTCATTAAAACGTTATGCTGATAGTTGGAGGAGCAAAATAGGTTACTTGATACAGTGCAGCATTTATACTATACCATAACTTTACTTACACAGATACAAACGCCATCAAGAACCTGGTGTTGATATCTTCTTCCTAGACCTGGTACTCAAATGTAACGCTCAAAAGTATAGCATAGGGCTGAAAGGTACTTTCTAAAATAATAGCACCCTCCCCAATAAATTTCACGCTGAGTAATTAAACTACATTTTTTCCTAGGCTTGTAGTCTAACTTCATCAACGACTGAAGTAAGTAAATAAAGTCTAGTATTTTCTTGGATTTACGCGAATATCACCATTGAAATAAATTTTTACAATCTGTCAAGTGTCAAGTCCGTCTACAAGATGCGGCCCGGGTGTTTATAATTGACTGTGAGTGCGGACACTCATATATCGTTGCAGTGTGTGAACATGCTCAAAAAGGCTCCAACCATTAACTAAGATTAGATAAAACACAGGTACTCAGCAAGGCTATTGAAATTAAAAAATATCTTAATCTCAACGGAGAAAATGGTTGGAATATATCTGCTTGGGACCCATTGTTTAATTTATTTGTCCACCTGTGATCATGAAGTCTGAAAGACTTTGAAACGTCGGGATATAAAAATCAACATGAAACCGCGATAAAATCCGTTTTAAAGTAGTTGTTGTTGTTGTTTCAATAAATACAGCTTTTTGATAAAAACCTGGCTGACACTCATTTTGTTTCATATCTGGATTTACAACCAGGTTATGAGCAGCGGTGGCGCATTGGCCTTACCTTTAAAATACAAGGTCACGGATTCGGTCCCCGGTCGTGCCCACACATTTTCGTTAACAATTCACCGTTTCATCGCCGCAGCTTTATCGGCGAAGGAAAACCTCGCGAGGAAACTGGCATGTTTAAGAACTACTCTTTCGAGGACATGTGACATCCACCAACCCGCACTTGACCAGCGTTTGTAGATTAAGGCCTAAACTCTCTCAACTCGTAATATAGTTGAAGTGACCAATAGATACTTAATCTTATAGTAACCTAAACCTATTTAACGATCTATGAATTGTAATTCCAGCCATAAGATTTAATCATATGTTATGTCCAAAACTCCACACTAACAACTCAATTATGAATAACTTTAATTTAAAATTTAATAACTCATGATACATTTTTTATCAAAACCAATCCGTTTAGGCGCTAGTTGTCAAACCTGTAGACAGATACGAATATTTTTTGGTCAATGGCTAAAAAACTGCATTTTCTTCCCTCTATGTCCAAGTTTTGCATAAAATCTAAGACTTAGACCGACTGTTTCGATTGGTTTGACCTCACTATTAAGTTTTCTAGTAGTCTCTTTAACAGGACTATTGAATTCGACAAATCTAATTCCAGATAAAACAATTGCGTAATATGACTTTAATTTTCCTGGCTTTTAAACTCGGCTTGTTGAAATTGAGTACGAAATTACCTGATGAAACCATACTTACCAACGTTATCAACGTTTCAGCAAGATCGTTTTGTGTTTATACCGTTTATACCAACTTTGACTTTTTGTTACCGCTTCTTTCAATGATACCAGGGTTATAAATTAGGCTTATAAACATACTAACAGTCAATAAATAAGTCGACAGCTTTATTTCAATTCTCTTACTTCAACTGCTTAAGAGTAATTGTGGAATGTGTGTGTATTGTTTGTCCCGTTGTTTATGTGGCACGTAGTATGTAGTACGTAGGTATGAGCAACGGTACGGGCCTCGCTTTCGAAACATAACGTTGTGGGTTCGTTTACCGGTCGTGTTCATCTCCGCTGCTCAATATTGGTGTAGGAAAACATCATAAGGAAACCAATAGTATAAGAACTAAAAATTCGAGGACATGTAACATCCACCAACCGCGCTTCGCAAGCTTGTGTGGAATTAGGCCTAACTTCAAGTAATGTTGGTGTTTGTAACTATTATGAATATTTCATGGCCTTTTGTGAACTCACTCAGTTCAACACAGTACCTAACTATACTGGTCGAATGCTGGACCTTGTGTTGAGCGCACGCGAAGGCGCGAAGGCGTGAGTGTGGGTGCTGCTGATGAGGGCATGGAGCCCGTGGACGCGTACCATCCGCCGCTCGCTGTCCAACTCGAAGTGGGCACGCGGCACCGGCCCCTATCGCCGCTTTCCTCTACTAATCCGCTCGCGTCACAGTCACACGCTCGTATCCCGTCCACACGTAAACAGTGGAACTTTCATAAGGCTGATTCTATCAAATTGTATGAAATAATGTCTAAAATAGATTTTTCTGAATTATCGTCGCTAAGAAACCCTGAAAAAATGATAAATTTATTTTATAAAAAGATTTATGTAGTAAGTATTTGATGCTTGTGTGCCTTTAAAAAGCATTAGTTCTAACAATAATAAGTATAGGAATTATCCTACTTGGTACACTTCTGAAATTATAAAAGATATCAAACTAAAATCCATCTTACATAAAAATTATAAGTCGACTAAGTCTCAGGCTGATTATGTGGCATTCTCACAATGTAGGGCAAAAGTAAAGGCCTCAATATCACGTGCTATGGATTTATATCGGGATCACGTTCAAAGGCACCTAGAAAAGGATCCACGATCATTTTGGAACTACATGAGATCGAGGAAGCATTGTTCGGGGAAACCAGTTTTAATAACAGATGGCCGAGTTTTATCTGATAACGAATGTGCTCATGAGTTTGCTCGCTTCTTCCACTCCGTGTACAGCACAGAACCGGCCGCGTTGGATGTGACGGAGGTGAGCGCGGCGGCGGCGGCGCCAGGTACTTGGGCACACCTAGCGCCTCTTCGCCCTATCGACGTTCGGTACGCTCTCGCTCGTTTGCTCCCAAAATGCTCAGTCGGACCTGATGGGATACCACCGTTAGTTTTCAGAGACTGTCGCATAGTGTTAGTAGAACCTTTATTTATACATATTCAATGTTTGCATTGAAACTGGTTTCTTTCCCGATTGTTGGAAAATTACACGAGTTGTACCCGTACCGAAGGGTAAAGGTGGTACAACACCGAGCGCCTACAGACCAGTAGCGGTATTGAGTACTCATGCGAAAGTGTTTGAGGCAGCCATTCACAGCTCTATGTGTAAACAAGTAAGTGCTCAGTTGTCCGATGCGCAGCACGGTTTTCGTTCTGGGAGAGGGACAACTGGGAATTTGCTGCATCTAATGACTCGTCTCGTGCCTTCGGTGGATGCCAGCTTGCAAGTGGATGTGGCCTACCTAGATTTTAGGAAAGCTTTTGACACGGTTGACAATGACGTTATTGAAGCTAGCCAATGTAGGCTGCACTCCTAGCACGCTGGCATTCTTCGCAAGTTATTTGCAAGACAGGTGTCAATACGTGGACTGTGGGGGTTGCCTTTCTGAACCTTATTTTACATGGTCTGGTGTAAGCCAAGGAAGTAATTTAGGACCCTTATTATTTCCTTTTAATGGTCAATGACTTACCGAGTACTGTCAGAGAGTCGGCACCTTTGTTGTTTGCCGACGATCTGAAAATTATTCGGGAGGTCAACCACGTTAGGGACTGTGACGCGCTGCAGAGGGATATAGATAGGGTACTTATATGGAGTAACGAAAATAAACTATTTTTAAATATAGATAAGTGCTCCATACTTACATTCTGTCGCGCACGAAACCCACATGAACATTCATACCACATGGAAGGAGTCCCTTTGCACCGAGTTACTGAAGCGAGGGGTTCAGTTTACTGCGGACCTTAACTTTCGTAAGCACGTTACCAGTGTTTGTAAAAAGGCATACCGCAATCTAGGATTTGTATTACGACAAGCAAATCAATTTACAAACACTGGGGCGTTAAAAGCATTATTTGGGGCTCTCGTACGTAGTCACCTTGAACACAATGCTGTTATCTGGTCTCCACATGAAGCCAAATATAAACAAATGGTTGAACGTACCCAGAACAAGTTCATTAGGTTTCTGTATATGAAGCAATATGGGGTGTACCCTGGATATCCAGTGCTGTACCCTACTTTATTTGTTCTGGGTATGGTAGGCTACGACATGCTGGAGATCGGAAGAGAAGTGGCTCTGGCAATGTATGTGTTTAAGATCTTAAGGGGTATGTAACATGACCATGTCGTTTTGCAAACGGCCTGTTTGAATGTCCCGAATAATTACATTGGACGAAGGAGGCGGCCACCGCTACTGAACGTACCATCTGCGAGAACTAACCTTCTCCAGCATGCACCTCTGACGCGTACCCTGCGTATTCTCAACACAGTGACCAATAAAATAGATCTGTTTTCGTGCACATTGAGTGAGTTCACAAAAGCCACTTATTGTATTTTATGTACGAACGTATAGTTTTAAAGGTACTTACAATTAATATAGGTAGTTTTAAGTAATGTCTGCACCCATTGCATTAGTTAGAAACTGTAATAATGGTTGTATTAGGTAAATAAATAAATAAAATAAATAAATAAAATAAAACTCTCTCAACTCGTAAGACAGCTGAGAGAAGACCCGTGCCAAGTCAAGGGTCACTAAAAAAGGATTGAGTATGTAGGTATGCGCTTGAAATAAGCATGAGTTGTAATTAATCTGCCAGACTGATCAATTATTCGGTCATTTATAAATTAATTGATGAGCCCTGTTTCATACAGATGATGGAGTAGACCGCGGCGCGGTTCGCGCCTCATATCATTTAATTTTGGTCTATCGACGGTAAATAGTACTCTTTTTCCAAATCGATGAAATTCATGAATCGGTTGATTTATATCGTGGCCCATACTTTTTTCTTCCTGAATAGAAAGCTCATTATTCAGTTTGGTTCAGTTGAATTTAAAATAGGTAGATACCTGATTACGCTTAACTGGATTGTTCATATATTCTTATTTTCTTACGATAGAGGGAAATTTACCTATGTAACGTAACCTCCTGAAATACGCCATTAAGTACGGTTTGTGTATCTCTTACCAGGAATCTCGCAAACACCCTCATTCTAACCATTTAGAGGATGTAGACAACAAATCCGCAGACAATATTCATAACTATTGCCAAATATAAAATGTAAACAAACAGCAACCTATGAAAAAATTCGGCGGCATCGATGTCACAAGTTGAGCATCTATTCTTAACATCAAAACCAATCGATGTCTGGGCTCCCTTGGTCATTGTAACATTTAATTATCTCCAATTTGGCTGATTGCCGGCCTTACCTGCCGGCCCAACATTTTGGCCTACGCCCAAACGATTACATTCACTGAACTGTCAAAGATAAGTTATTTTAGATATCCCGACATTGAAATTTTATGTGTGGCTGTTGAGTGGATGTGTCACGCAATTGTGACATTGAACGTATTGTATTAAGAGTCATTTCGCCCATCAGCCCCTGCCAGGCCTGTACCTGCCATTAATTAACGTTCTATATTTTGTGTTATTTATGTGCTCTATTTAAAACAAATTACTTTAAATTACTAATACAAATTATATTTGATTATTGTATGAACGTTCTTATGACAGATTATGATATACTAAATTTCAACCTCGACAGTCAGACAATGTGCTTAGAGTTCGGGTTTTGATTTCATTGATTATTAGAAAGCAGGTAGCCTTTTAAAAATCGATGAACTCGAGGACATTGTCTCATTAAAATCCTGAGATTAAACTGTATGATCCATAAATTATTTTAATCACTCGTTCATAAATCAAGTTTATTAAGAAATCAACGCACCGATCTATTATTTTAAGCGAAGTTAATGGACACCATTTATCTGGATATTAATCTAATACCTACAGCTTATTATTGCTACTGCGCGGGTCGCGGGGAGCGATGAGCATTAATTATTCTTCCTTTGTATTGACAGAATAAGTAGAAGCGTGTCGTTCTGTATTTACCTTTTGAATTGAATTTTGAAGCACTTTGAAGTAATGCCTTGTTACTTACGTAAAATATCCGCGAGTTTTTGATATTAAATTATACTAAAGTAATTTATATTTTCTTGGAAGGTTTCATTGTGCTTAATAGTCATAAAAGTATCTATAAATTAATATTAGTCACTTGGGTATCTACGATTTCACCTAGCAACACCTGCTGAGTGGGCGCTCGATAATATGTTTCATTCAGTCCCCTTTCTACCCTCCCTTGAGCTTAGTAACTGAGAGTAACAAGTCAGAAAATAAAGAAAATGAATTAATTGGGACGTTATTAAGTTAGCTACGTTCTATAATGCCGTTGTAATGATTTAAGGTAAGGTTCTGTATACTGTCTCGTAACTCATTTGAATATTTACGTCGCATAGCAACTTGTTACGGCTACAGCAGTCGCTTTGCAAAGTAGTTAGAATAGGTAATATCCATAATTTGCTTCAAAGTAAAAGCTGTGTATTTAAAATTAAAACAAAGAGGTCCTAACGGGACGTCGCAAGCAAATAAAACCAAGCACTTCTGTTAACTTAAGATTTTATTGTCTTACCCAAATAAGACTGATATTAAAATAGGAATGCGGACGGCTTCCGATCACTGTTACGTTATGAAAAGTACACTGTCGATCCAGGCGGCCCCTGCGGCTGCATCACACCAACGAAATCCTGTAACATGGACACAAAGGTCACGCCGGCGACAGGACCGCGGTCCGCTAAGCGAGGTCAAGCGTAGGTGTTAGAAGCGAAGCTAGATGGAAACAGTGTTAAATCCGAGTCTGGAATACTTCCTCGAGATGAGGGACTTGCTGTGGTAACGGTGGAACCTGGCGCCGCTCGAGATGTGGTGAAGGAGGGCGGTATCTTTGGAAGACTTGTTGCTGAGGTAGCCGGAGCCGGCCTTCGCCACGTAGGTGCGCAGCGCTCGCTCGGCCCATGTCTGGGCACGGGGCTTCTCCACCGGCAGCCCTTTGTTTCGCCGGTCTAGGTAGTTGATCACATCGTCGTAGTAATTGTGCTGGTAGTCGTATAGATAGGTGTACTGGAGGAATTTAGGCCTGAAAACCGATGGGTTAGTGTTAAATCGAACGAAACTAACAAAAAGGTAATTTCTATTTTTAGCTCCGTAGTCAGTCCGTCTGGTATAAATATCTATAAATGTTAATGTGTAGGTAGTAACGTCTTATTTAATCACAGTAGAAACTTGTGTGCGCCTTACTTAATGAAGTCAACAAATTAGTATTCACCTGATCCAATGTTTGAAGACGAGTTTCCTGGGCTCTGTGCCCATGACAGTGGCTTCAGGTGCAGGAGTGTCGGCCACCTCGGGATCCGCAGCGGCCTCAGCCGCTGCTTCCGCGGGTGCCTCCTCTGGCGCAGCCTCCACCGGCGCAGGAGTCTCTTCTTCTACATCGTCCCACATCTCGCAAAGGGATTCTCTGCGATCAAAAATCACTTTATTATTGTTAACACTGATAAGAGTTCAAACTTCACTGATATGATCACCTTGTCACGGCACTATCACTGACCTAACTGGGTTTTGGAGACGCGTGTGGTGCGGATGCTCGTTCGTCTGCGACTGGTAGCTTCGTCCCCCGGTACGTACGCAGCCTCCCGATTTATCTGCCTTTGACCCCACCTGATTGTCGCAAGCGCTATGTTTGCGCGAACCGCTGCCAATGATTTGCTGTCAATACTTTGACCGTGCATTGTATCGACAAATTCCGAAATGATTTTAAGAGTGCCAAGTGACGTCTCTTTTGTAGTATGCTTTAGGAAAAGTGCTCACAAATAAGGTGTTTAGTGTTTGAATCATTTGTAATAGATTAAAGTTGAATAACTTATTAAACTATGGTAAACTTAGATAAGCAAGCCTCTGGCAATTTGCCAACTAAGTTTTTTCTTTTAATGTACCTATATTACATATTGAAGATATTGTATCAAAAAATTACGATTAACGCTTGTGCGACAGAACTGTGCCGCTACTGACTATGGTGTGAATGCACGCTAGTGTGACACACTGAAGGTCAACATCACGCTGCGCTGGTGCGACATGAAAAACACTCATTCACTTCAAGCCTTTTTATTCTCCACACTGCTGGGCACGGGTCTTCTCTTCACTATCTTACGAGTTGAAAGAGTTTAGGCCACAATCCATACATGCTGGCCAAGTGTTGGTTGGTGGATGTCACATGTCCTTGAATTAGATTTTAAACATTGAATCGAACCCGCGACCTTATATTTCTAAGGCGAGGCCTTTACCGCTGCGCCGCCGCTTCTCGATATTCGCAATATTTGCGCAAATTTAGGAAATACTGCGTAAGGCTTAACGGTTATTAGTTTAATTAGGTAGATTAGACACCTGTTCAACAAAAAATATCACGCAGCAAAGTAATTTGTTAGTAGATAGGTACAACTTGACTCCTACAAATCGCTCTCATAAGTAATTGCGACTGTAGTCATTCGGATCTACACGATACACCATTATTTCTACTTAGATCATTAGTTACGGGTGTCAGATGAAAAGACAAAACAAAGATACAAGTGTACACCTACATGTGACCGGCGGGCGGAGGGATTATGGTGCCTTTACACGGCGCAAGTAACTAAAGCAAGTAAAGCCCTGGGTTACTTTCAAGAGCTGTATGCACTTAACAAATTAAAACTTTAATAATCCCGACCCATATTTTTTTTTAGCAAAAAAACATCTCTATCATTCAGCTTTCAAATAAAAAAATGCATCCGCATCAAATTCGGTCCATCCAGGCTCTAGGTGGCAACTAACTTGTAGATACGATACACGAGTCAACCTAATAAAACCCCTCTTTTTGTCGGGGTAATAATTAAAACGATGTCTCGCATTTAATTTTGTTTGATTTTCGTATGTATAATTGGTTATTAGCTCGCTTTGATGCATACTCAAGTCGCTGGCCCCCTTAAGACCTTCCTAATCACTAGTTTTCACTGGTACAAGATGCACAAGAAAACAATGGTAGGGGAATAGTAGGGTGTGACTAATTAAAAGCTAGACGAGAGTTTAATATAGTAGAGTACCTGGTAAAACTGCTTTGGGGCAGGGAAAATAACCCAAGAGTACTGTTATCTGGATGTACCAGACCGATATGTAGACCGACGGTGCTGGCCGTAACTAAAGCTAGGACCAACCTTAAGTCAAAAACACCCTTAACTAGAGCAATTGTGACAGTTAATAAAATAAATAGTAAGATATATCTTCTCTTGTACGTCGAGTGAATTTGCAAGAATATTATAATTTGATTTATGTTTACATTAATAGTAATGTATGGTAGAATATGTTGTTATGTTAGTAGCTCATATGCATATTCTCGTATTGTCAAATAAATAAATGTTGCAAGCACTGTCTGTCTCTATCGCTAAGGGATGAGTAGTAAAAGAAAAAGACTGTGTCTTGTATTATGTTTTGTTGTGCAACAAGGAGGATAAAGTAAGCGCCAGTGCCTCAACATGCGCAAGCTACTTGCACCGTGTATCAGTATGTTAGGTGGAAATGAGCCAGAATGTCACTAATCTCACTCAGATTACGTCACCTTTCGCGTCTTTACATTCTACAGAATAAATGAGTTTATGAAAGATAATGGTACTAATTTAATTTAGTAAACATAGTAGTGATTTCCCCATTTATATTTATCAACGTGATTTATAGATGTGATTCTTCTAGTTGTAAGTATTCTAGTTGTAAGTATTGATAATGGGGTTCGAATCCCGGGTCAGCAAATGGATTTAATTTAGCCTTACAGCTTTATCAATAAAAAAAATATTATTCTCTTCTGTTAAAATGGTAATATATTACTAGGATAAAACTATCGTAAAAAAATCTGTAATATTATCTAATCTGCCTACACCTACCAGTAATACAGGCGCGAGTAAAGTTATGTAACAATAGTCCTTACTTCACTTGTAAATATAACTTTTAACTCGACAGGAGTTCTGCACTTGGGACCTTGAAGTTTCTGTGCGGCTCACTAACTCCAAGATTTTTTAAATTATTATAAACCTACTAGACCTTAAAATGGCCTCGGACTAGCCCGGATTCAAACAGCCTCTTGAACAATAATTCGAATTTTTCCTGCATCGACTACAAGGAATCAGAAGCCACCAGATTCCGAATTTTACGCGGGAGCAACTTTTGTTTTGTTTCTATTTTTCTGGGTCTGGAGATTCAAGGAGCTTACAGTTCTTGCCTTTGCTATTGTTGTCATTGAGCACGGCAATGCTGTCAGCCTTCTGGGCACGAGAGAGATGCACACGAATTTTTCGACGTTTGGGGATTAGATATATGTTTTAGTTATCTTTTGTTAGGTATAGTTTTACCGTCCATTATGCTAGAAAACGGTTGAATCCAGCTAGTCGATTTTGAGATGTCAAAAAACTGTATCGAAATAAAAATAAAAATATAACGTTAAGATAAGCCAAGGTTAGATGATTTTTAATTAAGTAAACGTAAAAAAATGTCACTTAACTGTAATTTTTATCTTTAAGTAATAATAAATAATTACTTATGCGTAGATGGTTCTAAGACAATAATGTAAAGAATTTTTTGCTTAGTACTCTGTATCATTGGGTCGAAAACAATAAAACCAGGGCTAACCTTTTTTTTGCTAAGTATAGCAGAGTAAGTTTCAGTACACAGTTTCAGGTAGGTATACAAAGAAATTTAAAGTCATTTTTGATCCAATACAATCTACGTGTAGGTACACGTTGCGAAACGTAATAAATATTGAGTATTGAAAGTATTAATTCCCAACAAAATTTAGATGTTACTTAAATAAAGGTCTACACTCTATTCTTATTCCTTATTCTACATAAAACACTAACATAGACAATTAAAATATAAATAGGAACTTACAACACATGCAAGCTTAACTTAAATATGATTTCGTTCGAAATTCACCATTTGTCGCATCTATAGGTTGTACAATGAATGCAGTGAGCTCAATGCACATTGCTACGCTTCATAGTTTTCGAAAAACGTTCAAGTAAAGTGTTACTAGTAAAAATGAAGTACCTACTAAGTAAAAATGAATTACTACAATGAATAAAATTTCACTGTTACATTAATATATTTTTTTTGATGTGTAGGTAATCTATTTAGTCATTTTGTTTAAATTTCCAAAAGAATGTCAGTTTTGCATGCGGTGTTTGCCTATAACATGCATTTTAGATTATAATTTGTTGGCACATCTACCTCTTAATGCATCAGCTGTCATTTTATACTGTCATCGCGTCCGTCTTTGAAGTCATCTTGGGTGTGTCAGCTGTAAGTAGCTGACACACCCACAGGTCGAATACACCATCGTCCTGTGGACATAATGTAACCTACGAACTAGGGAAATAAACATCTTTCTATTCTATTCTATTCTATTCTATTGAAGTCATCTGTCACTTGAAAATGTCATTATGAAGGAACGAATGAACACCGAGCACGGGTGAAGCGGCCATATTAGAATGGCTGACATTGCGTGTTAAACCGTTGTGGCGTCCGGTAGTGCAGATGCAATAACGTGCTCGGTGAACGTTACTATTTAATCCAACGTAATCTTAACGATCTGTAATTACCTGTTAGAATTCATGATTGTGCTATCGAGAGATGGGGGTGAAGTGATATTTGCTGTAGTTATTTTATTGAAATACCGTCTTCTTACCCGATTATTCACGCCTACCTAAAGTTATCTGCTAATCCTGATAATTTTTTAGTACAAAAACCTTCAAAAGCCTTCAAATTCATTCCTTGTATAGTTACATATTATACTTTGTAAAGAATGTAATAACTGTTGCCAATCCTAAATAAATAAATGATATACTCTATATGGAAGGGTGAATTAGCGATTGTTTTATTTATAAGTATTCAATTGGTCACGCGGCTATTTCTATTAATATTGACGTATTACACTGCACGCTTGATCACCTGAGATTCTTTGCGAGCCAATGTCGGTTTCGATAACAAATGAGCACTTATTTAAAGGATATTTATAGAATCTTAATAAGATTGTTAATGCGAAAGTTTGTGAGGATGAATGGAAGTTAGGTACTCTTTGTATAATAGTGTTCGCCTCTAGCTTTAAGGTAGCGGGTTCAAATCTCACCCCGGACCAAAAAAGTCTTAACTACCTATTCAAATCAAAATTTGTTTATTTCAGACTATCTCAAGACGATATAAAAATAGTAACATTTAAAAATACTTATAAACTATAGTTAGTGTATATTATTCTACGTATGAAATCTTTTAAAAACGGAGAGTTGTAGTTCTCCGCTACAGTCTTCAGAATACTGTTGGGACTGTCCCTCACTTTTCTCTCTATTAACTGTTGTCTTACGTATTACCGCAAGAAAACCGTCAGTGTGATGTTTTATAAACATTTCCGACGCACTGCAGTACCGAGGCAGTGTCAACAGCATCCTGAAAGCATCATTGTATTGGATACACAGGACGTCTAGCGATTTTTTGGTATGTTTGATCCATAGATTGCCCGTGTATAGGCTTTGGTAGTAAACCTTAAAAGAGTAATATTTACTTTCAGGTGCGACTTTAACAAATTTTTTCAACAACGGGTATAGGGAGAGGCAGTAGTATAACACCCCCGTATATCAGAGAGATCGAATTTGAATTATATGATTGACGTAGTGGTTCTTGACCCTAACTGCTAAGGGTGTCGTGGGGTCGATTCCTCATCTTGCAGAAGAAGTCGCAGGAAGAAGCTATTTGTTATTATAAATGTTTTCAAGATGTTTGTTTGATAGATATCTATAAATAAATAACATGTGACAAACTAAAGATATATCTATTTAGGACAAACATGACATCCGAATGTATTACCCGAAAGTGTAGTCAGAGGTGAATATAACCCAGTAGGTACGTCATTTGGGGCGAGCATATTGCCGTTTACCACATAAAACCAATTATGTTTACTTTGACTTCGAATCCAATAGCCCAAAACCATGAAAATCGGTCCAGCCGATTTCAAGTGTTGGTGTTATAACATCACGACTATGTTTTATACATATAATGCATATTTATATCGAAAAGAGGTTAAATACACCCAATTTTACCACCGGGATAGTTACTTATAAACTTGTGTTATTGACTTTTGATTCCTTTGATTGGCTGTGTACCCAATGCAAAGTGTTATTGTTAGAACCAAATGTCGTAATGATTCAATAATGATCTTAGAAAATTTGACACGCAACTGCCGATGTACACACGGTTACACATTAAGCTATACATTTCCAGTATAAGCTGCTCTCGCATTGTATACGATTACCGTACAACGAAAGGTCAGCTTATATGGTTCTGTTTAGCTGGATGTGTAGACGTGTGTAAATGAACAGTTTGTATGTATACTGCTCATGTCTTGTGTTAGTGTAGCTTTTATGTTCGTGTGCATTTGTAGATGCATCAACTTTTACATGTGTGCTGTATGTAGTTACGTCGCTTTTTTTTTTTTTTTTTTTATTCTATAATAGGTTTGGTTTCGCCTCCCAAATCTGACAGAAAAAATGTAGCACTAGAAGTTGCATATAACACTTCCCGTGTTAAATGTTCTAAGATCTGTATTATCAGGCCGTATTTAATACATTAACCACCATATAGGGCATCGGTGCGGCGACCGGAGGCGACCGTAAGACTCCGCGTAGGACACCGGTGACCCCATGGTGAACTTGTTTTCTTAACTTACTCTATAGATTTCTAGCCCAAAATATATTTCTTTTTGTTTCATTTGAGTAGCTTGTGTAGTGGTTAGTGATTCTGACTGTTAAGCCGAAGGTTGTGGTTCGATTCCCACCCAGGCCAGATCTTTTTGTGATGTCTGGGTGTAAATTTTCTAAAATATGCGGGTATTTATTAAAAAAAAGTATACAAGTAGTATCAGTTGCTAGAACCCACAACATAAGCAAACATAATTGCTTAATTTGGGACTAGAGTTGTGTATGAGTGAAAATAATTATTATTTCGTATTAGACAGAAATGGCGCTGAATATACTTCCTTGGGTTTCTATCTTCCGTAATATTTTCTTGAATCGTTGACGGTTAAATGAAACCATTGTCTGAAAATAATACTTCCAATTTGTTTGAAACTATAGTAGTTAAATGGGTATGTAATAGAAAAATATACTAAATAAGAACACAAGTTCAAATGAGACTGAGCAACTGAGGTGCGCAGGTGCCCGGAACGATGACCTCACTAGCGCCTTGGTAACAAAAATCGACATGATTACGTACTTCAGAGCGCTACGTAGGGCTACCAGATCTTAGATCGAACCGAAAATAAATCATCAACTCACTTCAAAAAGAAGGTGGTTCACATAGTATTTTCTTAAATTTACGCGAATATCACACTTTGAAACAGAACTATTTTATAACGTATTATATCGCGTTTTATTTGAGACTTTAAATCTCGAGATTTCAGTCTTTTCAGACTTCATGTCAAGAAGGAGGTTCTCAATTCGACAGTTTATTATTTTAATTTTAAGTTTATATAATTATAGATCGACTTTGATAATTTATGACCTTATTTGTTTCAAGAGATATACTTTCCAGGGTATCAAATAAGTTGGGCGCGTTTCTAGTAATTATTTAAATATATAGGACAAAAACTAATGTTATAATTTAAACACATAATTTTCTATTAGTGGCATAACAAAGGCCTCGCTTCATATGTGATAGGTAATAAATTAATAAAAGGTCCTTAAAAATAAAATATAATTTAAATTTTAGTGGTGATAATTTTCTCATCGATAAAATTGGCTCACACTGTATGGAATTAGATATCGATATTTGTGGCATCGTAGAGCTTAAAGTCGAAACTAGTATACATACATAGACCGCAGCAAAATAGTTCCTTTGCCAATTCTGGTTTTTTAGTGATCGAAATGGTTCTTAGTTAAAAATTATATTATTTTTTAAGTTATATATAGTGTTTTAAGAATGAAATTAAATATTCAATTCCATAACATTGTCTGCATTTGCTGCACAAGGCCTCCTTATATCACATGAGTAATTAGAACGTTCAATTCGTAAATTGAGAGCACATTATTCACAGGGTGTGGCTATTTGCACTAACATAATTTAGTAAGTATCTCCACATTGGTATTCGGCGTTGGTATGCTTTTGATTGGTATATCGCATCGCATAGACAGACAGGTTAATACCCTTTGATTGTACCATGAAATTGGGTAGTTAGATTAAACTTAATTGAATAGGGACGTTGTTTGAAATTGCGTTGTGATAATGAGTAGGTACGGAGGGGGCAAAGGTACTTAAGTAAGAAATAACTTTATTTTCAAAAAGTGTTTTTGACTTCTATAAGTTGGTATAATCTTAATCTAGGCTAGGTGAAATAGTTATTCAGGAAAATCTGTAAAAAGGTTAATGCTGCAACTACTTCAGACTAAGTTCAAAGTATTTACGATGGCGAAATAACTAACCCGAAAGATTTTGTCCTCTTTAAAGTTATGAATCTTTAATTTGAACTGTCAAACGCCCGATTCTTTAAGTTTTCTTAATTCATTAGTAAGGAATACCAATAAATTATATATAATATATTATTATAATGTGTGAATAGCTATTATAAGTATTGTTTCTGTCAAATGATTTAAAATTGGAAAAGACATCATAAAGATTAGCTCAATACATCGTTTATTATTCGTAGTCCTATCCTACTAATATCATAAATGCGAAAGTAAGTGTGTGTGCGTGTGTGTGAATATTTGTTACCTCGTATCTTCATAACCGCTCAACCGATTTTATTGAAATTTGAAATCTAGGTAGTGTATACCTTAGAATAGGACATAGGATAATAATCTTTTCTAAAATCATACCCTAAGAGGGTTAAATAGAGGAATGAAGTTTGAATGCAATTTTTTATTTCTTGGTCCTATTCATTTGAAATTCGACACGCATAAACCTGAAAAAAAATCATGAAACTAGTGTTTTTTAATTTTCCAAAAAACTACCCCCAAGAGGGGTGAAAAATGAGATTTTTTGGAAAAATTAAATATTCCAGAACTGTTTAGTCCTTGGTCCAATTCACTTCGAAATCGGTATAAATAGAGCTTAAAACAAATAATGAAACACGTCTTTTATATTTTTCTATTTTTTTTTTAATTTTACTCTAATACCTGCATGCCTGAGAAATTATTTTGAGGGAGATGTTCTTCGAGGTTGATTTTATACTTTTTCGTGCTTTTGAGATAAATTACTCTTTATTTTGACACAATGACATGTTTGATAACTCAAAGCGATGAATAGAATTCGAAATTTAAATTATATTTTTTGTTAGTGATTATTTGAATGAAAAACTTGCAATACGGTCTAAGAAAATCGACCTTCACAGGTGTGACAACCAATTTAGACATATTTTTTAAGGTAACCCTTATAAATTTATGCCTAAAGGAGCTGGCTGATCAAAATGGTACTTACACGCCTACACTACTGAACAAATTTTGTATGGAGATAGTTTGAGACCCAGGAAAGGCTAGTTTTGTCCGACTGCGAAAAAAGAGGTTAGGTAATGGTTTAGCGCGATAACCTACAAACGCACGGACGGAGCCGCGGCCGGAAAACTAGTATTATTATGTATCCGATCCTAGTACCCTATCATAAGGAAATATAATTGCTTAATTTGGGACTAGATTGCGCTGTGTTTATGTGTGAAAATATTATTATTAGCACACATTTTACCTTTTTAAATATTTACCCTTGGGACATGTCGATATTTGATTTCGCAGCACCCTGTAGGTTGGCACTAACGTAGGTCACCGTGTGAACTACTGATTGTAGCCAAAACATTGTCAATATTTTAACCGAGAGTGGTAGTCAATCACTGTCATTTTAGAATCGTATGAAAATCACCTTAACCTCGCTAGTAAAATTAAAAGTAAGAACCCATTATCCAAATACTGGGCAGGGGTTCTTCGTGTTGCTGCTAAGATTCTCTCATTAAATAAGAAAATTATTTTTACTTGTTACTAAGCGAACACGCTTTCCACTGTTTTTTTTGCGGATAACCTAACCCAATCGGCCGGAAGGGCCTTTATTGGTTCTCCAGACATTTTGGGTGAGCCGTTCGAGGATGGTCGAACCGTTCAAGTACTATGACAACTGCTTTGAGGGCTCCCCATACCTATAGGGACGAACCTCGGCTCAGAACGTTGCCGGACAATAGCTTTATGGGATCGGGCTGTTGACTGGGACTCTTAATGTTTGATTCGCAATCGCGCGGTCCGGTCCTGACCAGAATCGTAATCGTCTGGAGGGCCTATCTAGGAGGGGCGCGGCGCGGCCCACGGCGGCAATGGACCACCGAGGTATTTATTTAGTAGCTTAACCGGCAAATTACGTACCTATCGCCAATGAAAAAAAAACAAGAGTATTCTTATAAATTTCAATAGATTTCTGAACGACGCTACATCAAACTTTTGAAATACAAAACAAAAAGAAACTTCACTTTTAAATTTAATTGATTTCTAAACGACGGAACCAACATCAAAAGTTTGACAGGTAGGAACAGCTTCTATGGGAAAATCTTGTTTTTACTATAGTCCAAGTCCGCAAATAATTCAAAACCAAAATTAGCTAAATCAGTCCAGCCGTTTTCGAGTTTTAGTGAAACAAACAAACATCAATTGATTTTTATAATCAGGACCTCAAAACTAAGTAGGTATCACACTTTTTTATCACACTAAATTTTTTACAACTATTGTAAACTGTAGGTACAGTAGATTTAAAAAAAAGGTAAGACGATAGAATAGCCATTAAAAGATTTGTAATTTTAAAAGTGAGAATAGAAGATAATGCTCTACAACTAGATATTAAAGTACTTCTTACCACTTAGAGAACCTAAAAAGCGAGGTGTTCCTAAATAGGTATAATATATTTTTTATATACAATAAAGTAGACAAAATAATTTCTTTTGCGCTTTAGTTTATCCTCTAATTACGCACGTGTCTATTGGATCAAGTACATTGAAGAATACAAAGCATTCAATATAAAGATAATTTCACATTTTGAAATCTGTAAAAGTTTGTAACACTGCTGGCCACGGATTTTCTCTCAACTATCTAAACATATAAAATCCTTTGTCCTGAATGACTGATTGACTGACGGATCTACGGTTTAGGCTGGGCCTAAACCTCTAATAGTAAAGACTTGAAACTTGGTTGATGTGATCTTTGTACGACGTAAGCATTAGATAGTAAGGGATTTTCGAAAATTCGTACTCTAAAGGGGTGAAGATGGGGAGTAAATTTTCGATGGGACTACGCGATTAATAGATTTAATCTATTTTAAATTTATCATAAACATTCTTTATCAAAGTATTATTAGATTTACGCGAATATCACACATTGAAATAAAATCCGTTACAAAATACCTAGTTATTTTAGGTACCGACGATTCAGTCTTTTCAGGTTCATGAAAATGGTCACGATGGAACAAAAAAATATATATATTTAAAATATAGAAAACAGTTTTATTTCAAGTCTTTGACAAATTAGTAAAAAGGCGAGTTTCGTATTTCATTGAAATTCATTTCCCAACGCATTTAAAACAGGGTAGTAAATTATTCTGAAGGTGATTCGCTTTAAAGTTGATATCAATCAATACTCCTTCGCACTTTTGATTTAAATTACATTTTGACTCATGTCAAACATAATAGAATTCGAAATTTAAATTTCATTTGTCCTTGGATATTTGAAAGAAGAACTTACCTACTATGCGTTTCAAATAAGCATAGGACTAGAAATCCGCCATCTTGGACCGGACAGCGCAACAACTTCACATTTTTTAATACCGTGAGCAAAAATGTTAGTGTAAAAATATAATCCAGATTATTTTTTTAATAATGCGTGTTTCTTATTGGGCACTTGCAGTTTAATATTTAGGTATAAAAATATTTTATTAATTTCGGACAAAAAAGCGGTGAAACACAGATACACAGTTTTAACTTATAAAAGTTAAAACTGGTACATAAATATACAGAAACACAGACGTTTCTGTATATTTATGTACAAGTGTGTGGCATCTTAGCGCGTAATTTTACTTAGGTAGGTAAATACTTTTCTACATTAATCACTTTTCTATACATTTTACTAAAATTCATTCAGTGGGTTTGATATTTTGTGCCGACGCTACTTTTGCTTTGTTTTTGTCGTGAAGTTAGTCGCAAGTCCAGTCCTATTCTTATTTGAAACGGTTAGTACCTTATAGTTTTATTTGATTAATTACCCCCAGACAACAACTAACAATCATGATCATCCCATAAAGATTTGTCCTGGGTGGGAATCGGACCCATCTATTAGGTAGTAGGACAATTGTTATCCCAGTAAAATGTTTCCTCAGGTCATTTTTCGTAGAAATATCACAAAGGTTACTTACGCCACCCGGACGATGCTAGGTCGGGCAGCTAGTCTTATGAATAATAATTAAAAGAGCAGTAGGTACATCAGCACAAATATCCAGTAGGGTCAGTATTTTTAAATTTTGAATACTGGCCAGGACGTACCTGGAGTAATTTTAAAACAAGAACGTAGCTTGCCGAAAATAAAAATAAAAATTATTTTTATTCATTTTCAAATATGGAACGGTCCAAGAAACAAGATAGAGTCGTGGTTACCGCGTTGCACTGCTATGGTTGCGCGCTCAGAGAATTTCAATATTCTGCATAAATTGAAAATAGCCATGAAAGAAAGAAACTACTTGTATTTCAAAGATAAGAACTCTACGGTCTGTTTATCGCAATAATCGATACGAAGATTCAACTTCGAAGATCGTAAGTGAAGCGGTATTACGTTTGGCCTATGCATTCGGGTAACACAGGAGTGATGTTCATTACATACATACCTATGTATGTAATGAACTCTATGCACACACAATATCTGACCCCAAACTAAGCTGATCCTGTGTACTATAGAAAGCTGATAACTGATAGCGCTGTAGACTGTACATATTGATTTATCTTACTAAATAAAATCAAATTAAGGCTAGCTGTAAAGTGACAAAAGGCTGGCGTAATAACGCGGAGCTTTTAGTTGACAGGTGAAATCGAACCACAATCTAATCTAAATTAATTGACATCTTCGCTGAAAACAGACAAGTGTTTATCAATAATCGCTTTTCCTTTCAAAGACACCGATCCTAATTAAATAAATTCCTGTTGGTAAGCGATTATAACTTGAAATCATGTTAAGTGAGTCAGCGGAAGCACGGTGGCTGAGCTGTATCGACCTCGGGGAAATATAAGGTCGCGGGTTCAATCCCCGGTCGTGCCCACACATCTTCGTGTGAATTGTTTCATCATGAAGGAAAACATCGTGATGAAATCGGTATGTCTAAGAAGGACATGTACCATCCACCAACCAGCTCTTGGCTGGCGTCTCTCAGTTCGTAAGACAGTTAAGAGAACACCCGTGTCCAGCCATGGGACACTAATAGGCACCTAAGGGTCGAAGTGAAGTGAACTGGGTTCTACTGCATTGGTATTATATTACTAGCCTCTATCGACGGCTCATTCTTACAAGAAATAGTTATAACATTGAATCACGATTATTTTACCCGAAGGTGTAGGCAGAGGTGAATATCCCCTATTTAGGTTCCATACGTAATGGGAGCGAGCCTATTGCCGTTCATAGGGCATAATTCCAAACTTCAAGCTGCAACTAAAATTCTCTAAATGTATTAGGAAAGTATTTTTGCTCGACCCGGGAATCGTACCCAGGACCTTGCGATTGTAACGCGAACACGCTTACTACTACGTACTTATACATGCACGCTTTTTTAGTTGTAGTAATAATTCTATAACCAGACAACCAGTAATTGAATAAAAGTACTTACCTGTGTCGGTTCCGGATGTGCCGACTAAAAGCCCTTCAGGAAATTGTATTAATTTTTTAAAAGTTTATGTATCGCTCAAATGTGAAGGTATTTCATGTTATAGTAGCCTCATAAACATATTATTATTATTTTTGTCGCCACAACATTACATTTCTAATCTGACATGCCTACTAACATTATTAATTTTATTTTGTTGTAATCTGACAAATTTACATCAAAATAAAATAAAAAAAAAAACATTAAAATTTAAAAAATATCAATTGAATAAAATTACAATAAAATGATAACCTAAAATATGTCAAACAAACTATAAAATAAAAAGAAAAAATACAAGTGAATTATAAAACAATCAAAATTGATTAAAAAATTGTTATTAAAATAATAAGTAAAAATGTCATTATTATAAAACTAATTGAAATACTATGATTTATTTGAGTTCTGAATTCAGTATTTAAAGCAGTTTTCGTAAAGGTAAGGAAGGGATTCCGGGTCAAATTAACATAAATAATTTTCTGAGAGATTTTCTAAGAGCTGTCTAGTAGATCGAATGGTATACAATCACAAGAAAAGCTACCGTAGTGTTAAATGGGCAATCAAAGCGACGATGGAAACATCTATCGCCATGCTGGCTGCGACTGCTGCGTAAGTACTCCGCTGTTTCTTTAGTGGCGGGAAACTATGTAGGTATTCACTTAAATACAGGTAAATTACATTCGACACTTTTTTGCATTTGTAGTAGAATTTTTTTATAATCGGGTACATCAATGGAACTAATATAAGGTACTAAACAATATTTAAAAAGTGAATAACAATATTAAAATTCCTCAATTTATTTATATATTTTTTTAATTTATCGGGATTCTCATAACTGCGCGGATTGCTATTCCATTCATTTTGGAAATCTTTGTACAATTACAGAACTTTGGAATGTTTTAATATTGGAACCATTTACAATTAACAACATTAGATTAAAATAGGTACTGTACAAGAAAATCTGCGCGTATTGTAACTTTATTTGTAACCAGCTTTGCCCGGGTTGTGTAAGTACCCGTTACATTGTTTTTTGTCTAGACATACCATCTCTTCATACTAATAGTCAAATTAAATAAACATCCAATTAGGCGCAGCTACCAGAAGTGGACGGTGCATCGGAAGTTATGCGCGTATCATTTCTATATAACAGATATTTACGTGTATCTCAATGAGCTATCTCATAGCTTTTCTGGTTAAGCTACACGGATAGGGCAAGCGATACTTAGCATGGCTGATCTTGGATGGTGACAGGTCACTCCTCACTCCAACCCATTTTTTAGTATTCAACTGTCCGGGCATGGTCTTTTCCCAATTATCATACTAGTCTTCTAATTTAGGTCACATACACAAGTCAAGTGCGCGTTGGTGAATATACATGTACGAGTATAAACATGGTAATCATATGTCTTCGAATGATTAGTTCGAATGGTTTCCTTATGATGTTTTCTTTCACCGATGTTGAGCAGCGGTGATGAACAATTTACACAATGATGTGTGGGCATCACCGGGGATCGAACCCGCGACCTTTTATTTTACAGACAAGGCTGATAACGCTGCGCCATCGCTGCTTGTAGGGGAGAGAATGTATGAAAGAGCCAGGCTTCAAAAGAGCCGATATATATTTTTTAACATACATATTGAAACTACGATTGTTTAATTTATTTTATACTAGCAGACCCCGCAGACGTCGTCCTGCCCGCTAAAACAGAAAAAAAATGAATCCTTATTTCCCTTGGTCATGCCATCACGCGAGAACAGCTGGACCGATTTCGATAATTCTTTTTTTAGAATATTTCTTGAAGTACGAGGATGGTTCTTACGCTGAGAAAAATTAAAAGAAAAAACAATTTCCTCCGAAACGAACCTATCGAATACCAATATTCGATAGGTCTGAGAATCGGTCGTAATCTATTTTCGGACCGGTTAGGTGGCACTGCTTTACTGGGCAGGACGACGGCTGCGGGGTCCGCTAGTGGTTAATAAAAAATGAAACTGTGTAAAATTATAAATGTTATTTATAATTTAATAAATAATAAACAGGGTAATACATAGCGTACATTCTAACCAAGTATAAAATAGACTTCAATCCCGAACTTAAACAAATGCAGGAACTCCATCTAGCAACTTAACGTCTGTATATCTCGATACGAATAGACTCACGATGCTCTGAAAATGTGGGTTTAGAGCAGAGAGCGTCAACAAAGATACAAGACAGATAGTTGTTTAGAAAGTGACTTGTTTCTTTTCCTTCTCAGCTCTGATGGTCATTTTGGAGGCGGTGATGGTAGAGTCAGATGATTCGGCATCAGCGACGAGCGCCTTGAGACGCGCGGCGCGTTTTTCTCTGGCTGCACTCTTCTCGTTCATCTCATTCATTTCGTCTTCTAAATCAGCGAGGCGGGATCGCGATGCCCTAGCTCGCTGTGCAGCCGCGCTCTCCTCATCCACTGACTTTAGAGCAGTCCACTTTGTAAGCGAGTTGTCTTCAGACTGTGCCAACCTACGAGCGATACGCTTTTCTGTGCGCTCCTCATTTTCTTGCAAAGCTCTCCTGGCACTGCTGACGTCAGACTGTCCAATGCCAACGCTCTCGAGGATTTTGTCCGAAATCCTTACACGGTTCTCAAGCCTGGAGACGCTGTTTTCAAAGTCTATGTCATCGGCGAAATGCGAAGTCTTTTTGCCAGCGCGCAGACGTCTTAATGATTCAGTGATCTGGAAAGTGAAAACAAAATTATGTTACTCGTGAATGATGACACGTTATAGTACAGGGTTTAGAGAACTAATGCAAGTGCCTATATATATTATTTTTATTTAATAACATAATATGTACGTAATAGGATATAAATTACAACAATAAAACGTGATTTTTATTCAAATTGAGACTCAAATGGCTGACTTGCAAACCTATTATTGATTTCACAACTGACGACATTTTAGTCTTCACTTCAACCCTTTTTAGTGTCCCACTGCTGAACACGGGTCTTGTTTTAAATATATTATGAGTCGAGAGAGTTTAGTTCTTAATCTACAAACGCTGGCCAAGTGCGTGTTGATGGATTTCACATATAAGTACTTGAAGGATTACTTCTTAGATGTGTCGGTTTCCTCGCTGTAATTGAGCAGCGGAGATGAAACAATTCAAACAAAGATGTGGGCACGACCGGGAATTGAACCTGCGACCTTACCTATACTTCTAAAGCGACGCCCGTACCGCTGCTATTTTAGTCTAGTAATTTCATGTCTCATGAATTTAACTTTTCATTTGAATATTCATAACTTTATATCAATTGCTAAATTAATATAAAATATTTGATTGGCTTACAATTTTCATAGAATTTTGACCAGTATTGATTTTTTTATGCATGTCCCTGGATTTCCATTTAAGTTGCTGCTCACAATAAAGGAACGAACGAACACGCCGCTAGTGCCATAGTCGTCACGATATGACCAGACAAAAGGATCCCATAGGAGTCTCTTGAATGGCGTGTCAAGAGGCTTATTAGCAACGAACCCCTCGTCAAGGTTAAATTTAGCCTTATCGCCGCATAGCTGCTAGTCTTACGGTCTTTTATCGGTTACACTTCCTCTCATCCCCCATCTCCGTTTTATCATCGGACAGGAAGAGGCCTGGCTGTGTTCCATCGATATATGATGGAAATTCCATGGGTACGCACAAAGCGCTTTGATTCCAGTTTTACTGTGCGAACTCCCATGTAGTGGAATTCGCTACCGGTATCTCTGTTTCCCGATAGCCATATAATCTTTCTGCCTTCAAATCACGAGTGTATGGGTATTTACTGGGTAAGCGCGTTTCATAATAGACTGCGTCATTGCTTAACAACAGGCTAGTTGTGGCAGAGTGCAAGGCTTATTACAGGATAAAAAAATTTGGTCGAGTGCAAGTCTATTAAAGGATAAAAAAAAGACGAGGTCTTTTCTCCTTAACCAAGTTGAGTACCAACATCGAACATTTTCCGAAATTGCATGCTTACCCATCTCAAATAGCAATTTAAGACAATTGAGAATTAGAGCTAAATCGTTGATCAAATAAGTAATGTTGATAGAAAGGACATAGCAACTAATGACTTCGCCATTATAATCTTATGACAACACTTAGAATAATACTCGTATTAATCTAATAACAATACTGAACCGCGTCGCTATGCCGTCACTTGGCCTCCGACTGTTGTCTCCACTGAGAAGATATCGATATCAATAATTACTTTAGGCATTGTTTACACATCGTGTTATATGGATTTTCTTATAACGTATTGGCGCTCAGCTACTTAGAAAAGACTATAAGGTTATCTATTTTTATTATGATGAGGATATACGTTCCTTACTTTGAAATGGCAAAATATTTTTGGTACTGGTGTCTGAAGGTTACAAAAAGTTTATAATCAGACTCATGAAATTCTTCAGTCTTTATGTATTTGGTGACACTGATGAGCCTGTAGTCATTGTAGAATAAACAAGTATCAGCTACGGGGTTACTATCAGTGATGTCTTTAGTTTTTAGAAGTATTTACTTCTTATGAGTTGTCTTTACAGCGTTGTGAATAGGGAGATCTGCCAAAACTAAGTTGAAGATAGCAGACGTTCGCGTGTCGAGACGGTGTACGGCCCCAAGTCACATCTCGTACAAACTTCTTACAGACAAAATTCACCAATTTCCTAATATTCGAATAGACTACTAAACACCAGATTCTCTTAAACGAAATTCCTTGTTGAAATGATAAACTGAGATTAAGTAATTTGTAAATATCGATGTTAGGGACAAAGTTCAAAGTTGTTGTATGCGCGGCTAGATCTCTCTCTTCGAGTTTACGTCGGTTTCTTCAGAGTAACTTTGTCGACTCATATCGTTAATTAATATTTTCTGTATAGAATCAACCTAAGCGGTCATATTCATTACTAGCTTTACGTTCATGGTTATCGTGCAACAGTCAGATAAAAAATATTTTATATAATACGTCACCTCCACACCAGATTTTCGTAATCAAGCACGAAATCGTAACAGACAGGCAGAGTTATTTTAGCATTTATAATATTGGTAGGAATAGGCAAGCCGATCCTTTCGTATGCGGTCAATATAACGGTAGCTGTCCTTTAAGCGGGCAAATGAAATTGAAAGCAACATCAGTGCGGCTTCTGCACAGTGCGTCTGACCATTACAAAAAGTACCTTTCATTCATGGTCTGACCGTATTTGTTAAACCGCATTGAGAAGAATGGAGAACCGCAGTGCGAGTAAGTGGACAGTGTGAAGGTACGAACACTAAGTGTGCGATGATACCTTATCTCGGTTAATGCTTTTCTTTGTTGTCTCCTTTTGTTGTCAGATCAATGTGGGTGGGTTGATACGCGATAGGTACGTTATAATATAATTTTGCCTATAACCTTTTGTGTGTTAACATGAATCCGTTAAGCCGAGACAATATGTGGAATAAAGAAACATTATACCTTATATTTTTAGAAAATCTTTCGTTTGTGACCGCATTAGTGGCATACTCTTAGGTTAGTGTTGTGTCTTTTGCCATTTGTGTCAAATAATGTTCTAGTTTATTCCACCGTCAGAATGTTTAGTATATCCAGGAAAAGGCTTATGATAATACGCAATAATTATTATTGCATGATATCTTTAATCATTATTCTATACTTATCCTATAATGGTAAAAAGAATATTGGCAACGAAAATTATGAGTGGCATATTACGAGTAGATCACCCCAAATACTGCTCAAAATTGACTGTTCTAACACAATATTATTTACAAAATTATTAGGCGTTATTTCTAGGCGGTTAATAGACTCTTCACGTGACCAGAGGGCTGGCTTACATCTTGGTCAAAGAATTAGCATTGCCATACAACGTGGCAATGCTGCCAGCCTTCTGGGCACATTTCCCCAAGGCCTCGATTCGGAGGAATTTTATGACGCCTTATCTAGTTTTTAAGATAGAAATTTAGAATTAGTCTATTGTTTTTTTTCTTATATTTTATGTAAAAACTTGCTTTAATTTATTTCAAAATTATTATATTATCAGAATTTGATTGCTACGTACGAAGTACGTTATAGTTTGTATATAAGATAAAACAAGTGGTACCTATACAGCAGGTAGGAAGTTGTAGAGGCAATAAATCTATCTAGTTTGGTTTCTTTATAATTTTTATCTATTAAAACCTGGATTGCCCTGGTTTGTAAGAATATTAAAATTGCGACACAGTGCACTTAGTACGAGTATCATGAACCTGTTATTTTTTATGGAAAAATTTGAATTAAAAAAATGAGTTATTTAATCTTTATTCCTAATAAGGAGTTTTGCCAGGCAATGACTATGCCACCGCCATTTAATAATCCCCTATATTACACAGTTTAACTTATAAATCCCCGGCTCGATTAAGATTTGCGCACCCTGTTACATTCACACTACCCGTAAATAAAGTTTAATTAGCATTTAGGTCTCATAAGATAACGGAGACGCCAAAATGCCATTACAAGTAATTATATGTGGACGCATGACATTGAAATGTTAAACATACTCGTAGTATTCCAAAACATTTGTCGTACTGACGAAGTAAGAGTTCAAAACAGTTATTTCTACAGTAACTTAAATTTTTGCGTTAGTAAAATAAATAAGTTAATACCTATACCTATAAAAGGTTTTACAAAACAATCGAAGTGAAGCTCGACTCCACTGATATATGAATAACACTAATCCTTTAAGAGTAAGACGTGTTGCTTTCACGTTGAAACTAAGATGCAAACTATGGCAAACGTAACAAAGGAATCCAATATACTGAATACCTTCATTCAGGTGAGTTTGGTGAAGGGTGGTGCATCTACCGTATTCATATTAGAATAGGAGGATGTCCCCAGTCCCCACCTTAATATGTTTAACTTCTAGATTCTCTCTATTTAAATAACATCTGGCTCCCGTTTTGCATGGAGAGAAGTGGATAATTTAACTTTCCAACCCTCTTAATCAGTCAGGTCCTAGACAGTTTAGGTGTCCTGGGACTTGACCGGGTTCAAATCCCGAGTCTCTTCACGGCACTGACTGACTTACAGGAGCAGTAGTGGCGGGATTGCGGTGGTAGGTTAAGTCCAAAATAACATAACATAGTGCCCGTATTCTCCGATTGTATAGGTAGAGGTGTCTAACACCAACATTTTCAGAGAAACTGTATCTAGTTTGTAAGTGAAAACTATAGCATCATAGTTTTGAATTACTAATTGTACTGCTGTTGATACTGAATATAGATTTATTATTATTATTTAATTTTTGCCGGCTATGTTTAATTACCATTGGCAATAAGGGACGAGCCTAGGCTATTTAAATTTACTGTCTTCGCTATAATTAAAGTGAACATACCACTGTGCTAACGAGGAATTACTACAACAATTGCAAATGCGAAAGCAACTGTTTGTCAAGATTGGAATTGTTTTGATAAATGTTAGCAAGTAACTATACCTAGAGATTTTTGCTATAAGTATTACTATAATAATATATGTATACTGTACCCACAAAATATATAGCATTTAGGCTCCATTCTGGCTGCAGCAGCCAATCTAAGTTAACTAGCCTGATGCGTAAGCGACCTCGGGGCTAGGGACAAACACGCTAACCCCTTCGCTACCGAGATACGATATAGTATAAAAATGAATATATAAAATTTTGTATATAGGGGGTTTCGGGGGCGATAAATCGATATAGCTAGGAATCATTTTTAGAAAATGTCATTTAAAAAAAAATACCGAGCAAAGCTCGGTCATTCAGATATTAACTTTTACATGAGTTCTGTACGTGGCTACCTCGCCTCCCCCAAAAACTGGCAAAAGCAATTTAGTATGTGGCGTCATATACCTCACGCCACTCAAGAGACATGACGTCATAGCAATCCTGAATCGCACAAGCAAAGTTTCACCGACGATTAGCATATATACAACTTCCCGACAAGAACTGTCGGAGGGAGTACCGCGGTCGCCGGGCATACCACCTCGCCCGGCTGGAAGATCTTCCCTTTTCACTGGAGGGTCACTACCACCCGATCCTCCAGTCGCCTCTACAAGTACTAGAAGTTGCGTATAACACCTCCCGCCTTGACAGCAAAAATAATACATTTTAATAGATTAATGAAACATTTTAAGTTCCTGAAATTCCCGAGTACTAATCTTTTATGTCACACTGCAAAACCACTCCACCCCGGGGCTATTGGGTGCTATGTGGATCAACCAGAGCTTTAAGCCGCACCGTTGATTTTTAAGGTGTTATGAATCCATCCATATTTTATTGTTTACTGTGTTCTGGACACAGCACACGAAAATCGCTTAACCCTAAAATTGCGTTTCGCGTCTCAAGAAGTTTTCACTGCAACTCTTTTTTATGGTATATCAATGTATTTAGGGACTAAGTATTTTTTTATTACAACACAGGTCCGCAAAGTCCCTATAGTTTTAATACCGAGTCCTGGAAAAGTGCTGTTCGACTTTATCTACTTATTACGAAAAATGTTAGTAGCAGTACGAAGCAATAGGCCCACCCCGTATTACGGGACGTAAACGTAACCATAGAAATGTAAGTGATAATGTCCTCTGCCTACACTGCGGACAGTATAGGCGTGAGCCTTATGTCCTGTTATGTTAAAATATGATGACTGACGTTAAAATTTGTAAGTTAACTATTTGATATGTGACACTCACTAAACTCTTAAGATATTTGAGAGAAGATCCGTGCCCAACTGTAGCACATTCAAGCACTTCACTTTTAAGTTATAGGTCGGTGACAATTTCAGGATTTTTAGCATAAAAATATAACAAAGATCCATTCGTTCTCAGAAACTCTTAAATTTCATATAGATATTCATTATGTGTCTTGTTGTTCAAAATATTGAAATTCTGAAAGAAGCTTAGATATTAACAAACAGGAAAAACGTTGTCACTTCTGTAAACAACTGTAGTAATATATATTTATAATGATTTCGTCACGTTTTATTAAGCCAAAAAGCGTGGTAGGTTATTATTAACGTTTACACCAAACATTGCCAACGCAATAATCTGGATGTCGTCATGTTTTCTTCTTTAGGATGTCTAATCTTCTATTTACAGAAGATGAAACTTTTACAACGAAAATAGCGTCTATTAATTATCATCTTCTAGACATGATATCTAAATTTAAAAGTCCTAAATCTGTCTTCTATTGTAAATGTGTCAAATTGTATGCGTAGAAATACATATATTTTAAATGTTTATTAAATTACATATTCTTAATTATTTATGTATACTATCAAGTGGTCATTGTTTGCTAAAAACTCCCTGCTGTTGTTGACCAAATGGCGTATTCAATGTCATGGTACATAAACTAAATCTAATTAAAACGCAACTTTTTCGAAAATGCTGTAAATGATAGTTTGATAGTCTTGCCAAACAGCTAATAATAAAAAAAGTGTATGTGTTTATGAGGATGGATGTGCGTTACTCTGTCACTGTAAAAAAGGCTGCACGAGTACAGTTAAAAATTGCACACATTGTAAGTAGTGCATTGAAATGAAATAAAAATATTCTTTAGTTTTTGGAAAGGGGCTCTACATAAAATAGTCCAATTTATTTTCTTATCGTATGAGTTTTTAGCAGTGTATCACGTAGTAACTACTAAGAAACACTGTTGAAAAAAAATATTTAGTGTATAATGCAAAAGCGATCTAATTCCATGTGTAATAAAGTCTGAAGTTTTATCTTCTTTTTACATAATAATTTATAGTCTTCTTACATAACGGGGATTTTATCATCATTTCTATTATATAATTAGGAAGTTTGCTGTAGAAACGTATACATTGAACCTGAATAACTATTTATTAGGCTTTTAGAACATTTTAGCCCGGTAATAAGTAAAAGTATGTATGTACATACATACAATGAAAACCAGATAACTGATGTACTACTTTTTGTACATAAGTAAGAATTTATTTACGAAATTTTAGTAGGTTACATGTTCTATCAGTACGCACATGATATCAAATAGTTATAATTACAATATTCATATGAACGCATATTATCATGCGTTCACTTTCAGTAAAAAGTGATTCCTATTAAAAATTATGCACCGACATTATCTTGGAGATTGGAGATACAACCTACACCTATTGTACTGCACCTTGTTTCTATAAATATCTAATTAAATATCTAAATAAGTGCTCTATTTTCGTATGATTATTAATCTTCAATCAAGGTTTTCTAAAAATAAAAGCTAGCTAATCGATTTAACGGAAATTTGTACAGTAATGTTTTATTTAGTCGTTTTGCGAGTTGCTGAGATCCTGAATATTAAATATACGTACATATACTGATACTGATCTTTGAATTAAAACGTTATATGACCTAACAACAGTAACAACTGGCTCTCTCAAAACCCTCCTCAATAATAAACTTTCTATACAAAAAATATTTTTTTAATCTGATTCATATTTCCGGGATGATAGTTCTGAAATAAATTTCCAATATTTATTAATATGCTTTTAGTCGCTCGTACCTAAGGTCAATACAACGTAGTAATATCACTAACAGCATATCAAATGCTACAATATTTCTGTTTGTTTTTCAAACCCAAAAACATTGGGTAAGCTTACTCCCGGGCGGGATTTACTTTTAATCTGAAAAATTGAGAATTTTTTCCGCTATATACTTCAAACCAGTTTTATTTGTAGAATTTTAATATTATAAACGTTGGATAGCGTCGGATTTATTTCGTGTTTGCTATGGAAACCAATTTAGTACATTTTAATTACTGACTGATATTTTTATTACTTTTTCTGTCCAAATATTTTCTTTTTCGGCATTATATGGCTGTTCACAGGAGATATATGAATTGAATAAAGATTTGTATAATGAATTTGGGATTTGTAAATAACACTCCACAGTCTAATAGACAAGGTTCATCTATGATTTACTATTTCTAATAAAATCTGTTGTACCTATTTACGTAACTACATTCGTGATTAAAATTACACTTTACAAGGAAACAGGAAACACCCAAAAATAGACCTCAAAAGTCATATATACAAAATAGACATCTGTACCGATACAGATTGTTTTTGAATATTAGACAAATTCAGATTGTCCATTACATATTTCTAAACTTTCAGCGTATACAAACAGAATGCACAATATTTCCCGATGAAAACAGCAGAGCCTCTGTTAATCTAAAAGATAAACTAAGTGTATAAATTGACTGCACTTGAATAAAATTCGTTCGCATTGCTATTGGCATGATGCTCGGATACGAGTTATGAAATTCCTCTTTCAAATACGCGGAAACATTCCAAGTTCATCCATGTGAACTGCTATGTTGCAATCCGTACTTGTTATAAATCAGACAGATATGAAACGCCTATGTTAAAATTTTGAAAGGAAAATTCACTGTACAGTCCAGCTAGATTCCAGACTGAACCTCCTACACGGATTTCTAAGCATTTTTGAATAAATTACTCGATAAAAGTTAGGCATAAAGCTCGCTGTTACGCGACTTGATACAAGCAATAGGATTACGCTGAGAATTTGGCGTAAATAAAGTACTAAGTTTAAATTGTACTTACGTCATCAGAAAGGTCATCGTTCTCCAAAGCGGTGTGCAGTGGTCGTCCTCTTTGTACCCTCGCCCCTCTTGAGTCAAACAATTCGTCAGACGGAGATTCGATATCGTCCAAAGCACTCTTGATGCGGTTTTCAACATCTGACCGAATACGATCACGATCGGGCTCAGTAGAACGAGGTGTCGGTAACTTTCCATCAAGGCGGTCCAGCACTGGGCGATAATAACTCTCGCCTTTGTTGAAGTTGCAGTCATAGACGCGGGTGCGTCGCGTTCTACCTACACGACTCATCTTGTAACTGGAAAGAATAAGGAGTCATCATTGTTATTGTGTAAATTTTAAAACAACGGTTGCAGAACGAAATTAGGTCACCTGTCTAAAAAAAGCCGGGCAACATATTTTTGTTTAACCTCGATGATTGATTGCGTACTTTAAATAAATACTATATTTTTTACTGTTTTATTACAAGTTTACAGTTTTTATTACTTGAAAAATTTCGTAGAATTCGTCAATAGAAAATAATCTATAAATTTTGATTTACTTGAGAGTGCGAAATATACGTTTTTGTGGCATATACAGGCGTAAAACTGAATAATAAAAATTATTTGGAAGGATATACTTTCCAGGTGGTTCCATTTAAATTTTATCAAAATCGGTTATGGGGGTTTTGAGTTATCATTAAAAAATTAAAGTCGGTTCATATTTTTTTCAAATTACATAACGTAGAATTTAGTTTTTTTCATAGATCGGAGTATATTATGACGTAATTTTATTAGATAGCGTTTCGGACCCAAAGGGTCTTGATAGAGAGATGGACGGACTACAAAGTAGGGTTTCGTTTTGTCCTTTTCAGTTACGGAACTCTAAAACCAACCAATCCACTGTATTAGTTTTAATTTACTTGTAAATGTTAAACAACGATAAAGCATCTAGCTTAGCAATACTAAGTGTTTAGTGCGTTGCCAAGAGGAAGCAATGATTTCAAATTTGCAACGTCTTAGTTTAACTTGCGAAATTAAAAAGTATCTAAGAATTTTTAAAATCTTAAAATACAACTATTTTATAATGGATTTTATCGCAAATAAACCGCGATAAATTCCGTTATAAAATAGTTTTATTTCAATGTGTGATATTCGCATAAATTTAAGAAAGTACTACATTTTTTTTATTCTAACAATTATTTACTACCTGCCTGCCCCAGCTTTGTCAGGCTGGCTAAAGTACCTTTAAATTTTATTTTATTTTTTACACAAACCATGTCCATCATAATTAACAAGCCAATAAAAAGAATTATCAATTTCGATGCAGTCGTTCAGAAGTAACGAGATTTTGGCAGTAAATTTTTATTTACATAAATAAAAGAGAAGGTAGAAGATTGTTATTTCTAAAGATTTTTGATAGAGATCGGGGATCGGATCTTTTATTACTGTTAATCAACAACTACCATTCCTATCCATAAATACAAAATTGACCTTATATTAATCTAACAGTACTTAAAATTAATAAACTATGTTTTGCTAATATATTATCGCGGCTTGCAATCTATAATAGTCTCTCTGCAAAAGTAAAAAAAAATTAAGTTTGTCTTGCAAAAACTCGAGAAAAGCTGAAGCCATTTGGCTGATTTTCATTTTGAAATATTCGTAGATGTCTACCCAATGCGAAGTTCGCTAGCAGCTAGTTCTGATAGAAAGAAGTAAATCTATTTAGTTTCATTGTAACATGAAAACAATTACGCGGTAAATCAATGTTTTTTAAGTATTTTGGTTCATACATTGTAATTTAAATGTTTGAATAGTGATCGAAAACATTGGATCAACATATTGGCGATACCATGATCTGTGTATTTCACTTAATACAGTCAATCTGCTATTGATGGACGTATTTCAATTACAGCTTTTAATTTACTCTTTTTAATACTTCGATAAGTGTTAATTTTTTCAACATTGTTATTGTTTAATCTACCTTAACTGCGTAGTTATAGGTTCCATAACTTGAAACTATTATTTTTTGTTGTTGTGTCCTTGTCAGCAACGTACCTACTATAGTTTATACAATCTATTGTATGTAAATATGATAACTTAAAAAAGAACTACGAACCGACTTAAATGTTTTACCAATAACTCATAGCAGGTATACCTTTTGAAAAAAAAAACAAAATCGAAAAATACATAAAATCGAACTAATTGAGAAACTTCTTCTTTTTGAAGTCGGTTGATAAAATAATCTTTGCGTAGCTATGTAACATAGGTTCTGCTGCAAACAATACGTGAACACAACAGGCAGCCTTAAACAGTCTTGTTTATATGCGCTTGCACCTGTTGTAGTTGCTTTGGAATGTTTTTCTGTAGTACCAATAATTTAACGATCTACATGACATTGATAGTTGCCACTGATAATAGCTGAATAACTAAAGTCCTGTTTGTTTGTAATAAAATATCATATTACGTGTTTTATGTTTATGAGAAAACGTCAGACATTAATTTAATAGCTAAACAATGTTGCGAACATAAAAATGAGTTAGAGCACTAGCGCGCGCGCAATAGTACACGTAATATCCTGTTGTCTCGTTAACTAATGCTAGTAGGTACCTAGTATAGTAGTCCCACAAAAATAGAAATATATTTAACTAGACAAGACAGATGGATTAAGAAAAATCTGTTTAAAAGTTGTATTGCGTAGATAATAATCATCACGCACACGAATTCTTGGCATGAAATTGAAAAAGATTTCAATGAAATTGTTTCAATGAATTTTATAAACAAAATATTATGTTTACAATACACTTGTCCCCAGTGTCCACACGATCAATTATACGATTTCGTATCTTTATTTCATGAATCGATCATCCCTTGCTGATGGATGATCCCCGTAGAGGGTATTAGATCTCTTCTATCCGAAGAACAAATTCAAAATAGAATTCGCAAACATTCGATATGGGGATATTTTTAGAAATGAAAACCGGGTTTTTGGTTGAGCACGAGGTATTGTAATATGCACTCTTTGAACGCTGAACGGCAGAGCTAAAAATAAACACGTATTTGGAATTCGAACGCACATTACCCGTTACTAATCTGAGATTAACTGTAACTGGAGTCACTGAAGAGGATCTATTCAGAAAGGTGTTAGAACTTTGTTAGAAGACTGGGATATCGCGCAGCAGGGTTAGTAATAGTAATAAGAAGTCGCCTGAGTTTTAAGTATTTATATAGAATAATTAATAGATACTAACCTGGAGCGTGTACAGGCGTCGAGAAGGAAGATGGGACTGGTCAGTCGGTCGGCGGCGCAACGGCGTGTGAGCAGCGTGGGCGAGACTATGTTTAACCGTGAGCCACACAGAAATATATCGACTTATGTTCCGAATGATTTCCTCGTTGGAAAAGCGAGGCGTTGAGAATGTAGGAAACGAGAAGGAATTGCGGATATCCGAGGTTCAATTTGATACATTGCTCATGTTCTTTGCTAGTGTCGTCATGACACCAATATGGATACAATTGTTTTAATCTCCGAAGTCTCCATGATTCGGTATATTTATTAAGATGCAGTTCACTGTATGGTCAAGCCAAAGCCTATTATAGAATAAAATAAACTGTTAAGTTATTTTATCCCTCGAAGAAATAGGTGTGTTATAAGTTTGACGTATCGTAGAATTTATAAGGATGGACCGATTTTCGTAATAATTCTTACATATCCCATTCATAAATAGGAAAAAACATAGATATGTTCACAGGTGAGCTCAATTCAAATGCGAATTTTCTACCAGCAAATCCAAAGAAGAGAAATGTTGTTGTTTTTTTTATGTTGTTGATTACTTGATTTAAAAGCTAGATATGTAGAAATGGTATAAAAATGGAAACCTTAAAATTATGCGTCATGGGGTTTTATTAAATTGGTAATTAAGAGTGATTGTTTTTATCTATTATAATAATAATATTGGCATTTGTTTATCTGTTACTTTTCAATATTTTTTTTCATAATACTATTTCTATGGGTCTTTGTTATAATGATAACTATTAGTACTTATTTGATAAGGTAATAATAATTTCTCTGTCTTTTTCCTCATCACATGACGGACCATTTAATGTATTTTACTCATCTTCTCAAGGGCCTGAAATGTCAATTACCTCGGATCTATCGGATCACGCAAATTACATATACCGACTTAGATTTTTTTTACACTGACTTTAAAACGATGGTGGGTCTCAATTCGACTATGTCTTTTTTTTGTAAGTATGTTACTCGATAATTTCGCCAATTGTGGATCGATTTTGATAATTCTGTTTTGTTTTATAGGGTATACTTTCAGGGACATTCAAATTTTATCATACTTGATTGAGCGGGTTTGAGTTATAAAACCATTTAAGTCGGTTTGGTTTTTAAAAAGCTATTCTTAAAAATTTTAAATTCTGTAAGCATAGTTAAATAAGTATTAAACTAAATGAGCTAACTTAGCCATATATCTTTATGTAACAATCCCCCAGGGTAACCTATTACTTTTACCTAATCCATTACTTTTAATATGTGACTGCCACCTTCTAACCGAAAATCATTCGAGTGAATCGGTATATTGGGCGAACGCGTCCCATCATAGAATCATTGCTAAACATCAGGCAAGTTGAAGTCAAGGGCAAGCCTATATCAGAATAAAAAACAAAAATTTTAATGGCCTCCGCAGAAATAATTTGACAATATTGCCAGTGACAAGTTTAAATAAGCATAAAAGCTTATAAAATTATCCTTAATAAAAAAACTTCAACTTGTGCGGTCTTGTATCAATAAATGTAATGTACTAGGTGCTGCCAAATTAGACACTGATATTTTCAGAGGCGTATTTACCCAATAATTTCATTTATTCATCCAAATGAATACAGCATCGCGTATCATTTTCAAATGCCTACAAGTAAAGCTTAACAGCGGTGGCGCAGCGGTACGAGCCTCGCTTTAAAAATATAAAGTCACGGGTTTGTTTCCCGGTCGTGCCTATACATCTTTGTGTGAATTATTTCATCTCCGCTGCTCAATATCGGTGAAGGAAAACATAGCGAAGAAACCAGCATGTCTATGAACTAATCATTTAAGGACATGTGACATTCACCAACCTGCACTTGGCCAGCGTGTGAAGATTAAGGCCTGAACTCCCTCAACAAGTTTCTTGTAAGATCAACTCACGAGTAAGATAGTTTTTTTTATTTATTTATTTATCATAACTTACAGCTATCATTACAGGCTAGCCTAATGCGACAGAGTAGTAATTCTTATTTCTAAAGTCATTAAAATTTAATTAACTCTATAAATTATAAAATAATTGTACACATGTTTGAAGCAAATAAATATAATGAAATCTATCTTATCTTATTCATACTACAAAGGTAATAAGCAGCCTTTATGAATACGTTCAGTGTTGAGAGAGACCATGCCCAGAAGTGGACAGTAAAAAGGGTTAAAGTGAAAGCTTAAAATCTGAAATGACCGTAAGGAGGTCTCTATTGTAAACCATAAATTAATTTTCCAAAAAATAAATCAATTATGTCATGCCATGTCATGCCGATTGTCGGTCACTCAAACCCATTCAAACCCATAGATTTATACTAAATCTATGCTCAAACTGGTAGTTAGGGTCTCTAGGTAGTCTGTGGTCACTCTAAGCTCTCTTAAGAGCTAGGGGTTCTCTTAGTAGTCTGTGGAGCTAGGTTCTCTTAGTAGTCTGTGTCTTAGTAGTCTTTAAATTATTCTATGAAACAAAACGTGAAATAAGTAATCGTAAATGTGAAATACAAGTAAATATATTATATGTTGTAAATCAAATTAAAATATGCCTTGGTATTATATCCTAAAAGCCATAAAGCTGTGGCAAATGTGATTATCTAAATGTAGTGTTGTGTTATCATACCGCTCGTTACAGCTTGCCTCAGTGTGATGTTACGCGGAAATTTATGGTGTGCACGCCAGCCCACGCACCACACTGGGACTGGGAGCTGAACAGCGTTTCCTCGACAGGAGCTTCTGGATGCGACGGAGAGATGCGGAAAGAATTCATGTGCCAGTCCCAAGAAGAGAGAATACCTTCCAGGCATGCATAACACCACTAAATACAGGGCGTTTTAAGAATATCAAAAATTTAACATACTGAAATGACATACAGATTAAAGTGCCTAGGAAATTATTTTCATAGGTTTGTGCTACAAATCTGACACTGGACAAGCCTGGAAATATTTAAATCTGATTTAAAAGCCCTTTTTATACGAATATCGCATCCTTTTCAGATAATAATATTTCAAACCAATAATTATTGTGACGACGCACGTTTAAATTTAATAAAGGTTGACATTTTAGCTACAAATATTACTAAGTTGGCATTATACTTGTCCATTTCACAAATTTACCGCTTTACTCATTAACTTTGTTATTGAATTCGCCAATTTCCTTATTTACCAGTTTCACTAAGTTATCAATTTCTGCATTAAGTTGGTTTCTTTTTTCGCAAGTTTCTTTGTTCATCAGTTAGTTTAGATTGTCACTTTTGATATTCCCAATCCGTTGCCTTCTTTGTTCCCATGTTTACTTGTATGTTAGTTACTTTAGATTGTGTGTCACTACTCGTCGTGTCATATGTAAATACCCTATAATCATTGTCTTATAGGTATGTTAATGTAATTGTTCTAAGTTGTTTATGAGGTCTTAAGAAGACAAATATCATGGTGCTAAAATGAATATAAATATTGTGGCAAGTTGAATTCCCTCTCTGATATAATTAACGGTTAGATAAGAGTAAACTCAATTGAATACGTAGGTATTCAATTTAAGAAGTAAGTCGTAACCCTTTATTGTTCAATTGAAGGAGTTCTAGGTTACTTTAATGAAATTTATGAACTTCCACCGTCTATGAGATTCATATCAGTACCGGTAGACGAAAGACTGACCGGCGACTTTTTGTAATATTAAACCTTTAGTAGATTTAGTGTTTGCGCAGTTATCCTTACGACAAACATTAAAAGTACGAGAATCTTCAAAATAATTCAATTTTTAAGCGATTTAAGAAAAATATCTTACCTTACCATCATCTTTATATAAGCTTGAAAAAATGTAATTTCGTAAAAAATAAGTACTATTACATTAATCGTACAAATTATTAAAACAATCTGCCTATTCTGAAAGCTATCTAAAACAATATATAAAAGTCAATTCAAAGGTACGTAATTCACATGTTATGTATTTAAAACAGCATGGGGAAAGAAAAAGTTCAGAATCGCTAAAATAACCGATTTTATTGGCGAAATATGCTTTCTCCTTACAAAAACAATACACAAAGACCAAAACAGAGAACTACAACACTATGCTTAACATTGATACATTTTTAATAGTCTGGTGTATGTAAATAGCTGGTATTACAGATCATGAGTAAGAATGAAGACATTGAATAAAGTTCTGTTACATTCGTTCAGCTCCTGTTGAATTTTGATAAAGAGTGAAATATAACTTCAAAAGATTTTATTTACAGTCAATTTTACATCAAATCATTTTTTTAAACGCATGAGTTGTGATGTTGATTGCTGTACGGCACTGGATAGCAATTTGTATAATGTAGATGTAATGTTGTAAACGATCTCATCGTAGAGTTGACTGTGATTCTTGATTTTAGGCATTGTTCTATCACATGTCGGGGTGGGATAATTTGCTTAACTCCTACGAATAATGACTTTTATTATTCGTAGCTTAACTCCCTTCAATACGTATGTGAATTGTAAAACATCAAGCATTAGAAATCTTATCATACACTTGCAATAAGTTCATAATTTTTACCACTGAGAGGGCAGAGGTAAGTTAGATCCTTTATAAACAACACCCTGAAACCTCCTGATCGCAACCAAGTCTACTTTCTTTAATACGTTGTGTTCATTTTAACACTCGTATTAAATTGTAAAGGAAATATTATTTATAATTAAATTTATTTCATGTCGCACCTTACAATGGGTGGTTGATAAGCATAATCTACCAAGCTGTAAAGTTGGACCACTCACGTGGTCATCTGTTGTCCAGTAGTGGCGAGATACAGAGCGGAACACCTTGGATCGCCAAGGTCACTCCAGGAAGCCGTGGGCAACATAAAGGGTCTGCTAGGTTTCCTCCTGGAGCTGGGTTGGCAATAGCATCGCCAGCCCAATCACGCAAAATAGGCGCACTTACAGGACGTCGAGTTACAGAAAACAGCCCGCTCCAACTAACTAAGCTGTAAAGTTTGACGATGTTTTCTTTCAATGGAGCATTCGTTGCGCGGGCGTCATGCACTGTTGCGTTATCATGCAAAACTAACATTCCCTATTTTTTTCTTCTCAGAAATAAAATCACGGTTGAACCATAACAGATATCACTTATTAATTTAACACGTTTAACTATTCGTCTTGTTACTATAAATAATTTCCTACCTGGTTACACGTGCCAATATGTTTGTCTTTTAGAATAAAATCTAAGTCATTGCCTATATTCTTGATATTGTCATCTAATTTTAGTGACAGCTTTTTCCTGCTACGTTACTTGACATAAAACATAAGCCACAGTCTTATTTTGACGTCCAAATGTTTCGCTTCTTGCCTAGTAACACTTATGTATTTTGTCCAAATTTCTTATTGATTCGGTTGTGCCACGCCTAATCCATATTGATGGTTCGATGGTAGCTTTCACAGCACACACACGATGTAGGTAAGTACTCATTCAAACATTTGAAACGTATGAATTTAATGTTGGTAACTATAAATCATTGCAGATGTTTCGAGAATCATCAGCCACTCTTCTGCGACATATCTGGAATTTCTTCCAACATCTATAGATAGTTGGCAGAAATTTCAAACCTGCACACATTCTGATAGGTTCTGGGCCTCATTAGTATTGGTGATTTCTAACTCTTTGACTTTATGCAACAAGAATTGCTTGTCCATCGAACTCGATTTTGGAACAGGATAAATACAAAGAAAAGTTGTTTCGACGGGAGATACCATCTGTTTTGTCAATCATATTTTTTATTTTATTTGCCATGTTATTAAATAATACATTGATATAAAAAAATTACAGCTTTAAGTCGCAAACAATATGGATTCAGACGACACGTTAGGACTCAGAACCCATAAATTATATTCCCGCAAACTACGTGTACTTACTTTAGTAAGCAGCGAGGCCGCAGCGGTATTGGGCTCACTTTTGACATACGAGTATAAGGTCGCGGGTTCGATCCCCAATCGTTGGTGACCAAACCAACATAGATATCCAAGAACCAATCATTTGAGGACATTTGACATCTACTAACCCGCATTTAGCCAGTGTGTGGATTAAGAACAAAATAAAACTTATTAAACTCTCTCAACTTGTAATATAGGTGAGAGAAGACCTGTGCCTAGTTGTGGGACACTAAAAAGGGGTTGAAGTGTACCTTAATATTGTGTAGTTACTAAGAACCATCACTATCAGCTCGGCTTTTGAATAAAAAACAGAATGAAAATCGGCTCATCCGTTTAAACACTATATGGCAACAAACTTGTACACACATGCACGCGTCAGACTTATCCTTCAGACCACCCTTCTCTTTTGTTGTTGGGAGTTATCAATTGACTTCCAACAACTTTTATTTGTATTAACTTTTATTTTCATTTATATTATCTAAAAGAATATTTACGTTACACTTATCAGTATAACTTCAATAATTACAAGCATTCTGTATAATGCCAATCAAGCTTACAGCTCATTAGTGAAATCAAAGACATCAATTAACTGATCTTGGACGTATAAAACAAAAGATAACAATGCTCAACGTAATAAGGCTTTTGTGATAATACTTACGTACCTACTAGTGATACGAGAATGTTTATAAATTTTTAATACATTTATAGAACAACACGGACATACCGATGTGGCGAAACTTTAAGGTGTCTTTAGAAACATAATCATCCATCATAGGGCCTTGCAAATGTGTTTAGCCCACAACAAATTTAGTATAAGAAAACACAAACGAATTTCAAACACACTAACTAAGTAAGCTAGCTAACAATTAGAACTTAAAGACCTAAGAGATTTTCATATTATAACAAAGTCCCTGCATTTGTAAGTTAGATGTTTTTTCAATGACAGTTTATATTTTTGTACTACTGCAGTGCAAATCAAATAGTTATTTTACTAGTTAAAAACGTTGAAAAAAAGTTGAAGGATCTGCAGTAGTAAACGCAGACATTGCCCCAGGACACGACTCTTTAATTTACCTATTAATGGTTGATTAACTGCATGATGTAGTTTTGACACATCTGCAATTGGGACAATATTTGCTATAATCTTTGAACTTAAATATTTGAAGTACATATTTGTATCCATTATCCTCCTTATTATTATCCGCTTCTATCATCAATGCATTTGATGCTTTTCCTGGAATTTTTAAAAACCTTTTCTGGCATTTCATAAGACATATCCACTAAAATACTCAAAAGCGGGAATCATTTTGAATCTTTAGATCTGCTAATGCGATTTTTGTATTGCAATTAATATTGGAAGTTATCAAGGCTTTCAGGGATCGGTGACGATGAGGGCATATAATTGTTAAAATAATCTTTTTCATAACTTGCCTCTCTTGGGGGATGGGCACTTGACAGGTTATTAATTAACACAGTGGTAAAGGCAACTTCAAAATTTTCTGATGTTGGGTTAATGTTGCATCCGTGACTACTGATTTCAACAAACAAGTTTTTGAGCGAGATTTTATTCAGATGCCGCATCCACACCTGGTTTATTTTACATTGTTTTTTAAGTTTTTTTTTTTGATAAATCTTGATATTTGCCATCCGCCGTCCATGACCAAATATTTAAAATTGGAACATTTTAACTTTTCCTTTTGTTTGCTTCTGCCTGCTCTATATGATGGCTACATTATGGTGTTACAGGTCCTAAAAGCGGCTAATCTTGCATTTATTTCTTGTTCCTTAGCTGCTATAAGACGGATCGAAAAGATTATCGAAAGATTCTGATAGGTCTGCTTTTTAGTGCATCTATTGGGAAGAATGCCTCGATTCTGCACCCATATTGTGCGGAATCATGAAAAGAAATAATCCCGATATTTACATTATAATTACACATACTTATATTTTACGAAGTTCTTCGAACACAACACTATTTTGGATAGCAGTGATTTGCCTATTAAACAAGCTAGTCTTTGAATCACGTGTTGTTAAATTAATAAAACAAAATCGAAGGTAATTAGTAGTAAAATATCAGGCACGCACGTTTTCAACCATAGCAATTTAGTATTGAGCAGGTTGCATGTTAATTAATGTTGTTGAATAATTTGAAACATTGTTGTTTGCTGTTTGCATAAATTATAATATTATCGAATGCATGTTTAGTTAAATACGGCCAGCCGCAATATTAAAGTGTATTAGGCTCTTTGGTTTGATTAGTTTAGTACTCACACATTATTATTATTATTGAAGGATAAGTTCCGCAATCAGAATTACGAAAAGAACTAAAGTTCGACATACCGCAAAGAGTGTGCATCCAGTGAACGTTGCAGTGGGCTGGCCATATCTTTGGAACGACTGATAATCGCTGGGGCGCCTAACGCGACCTCCAGCTAAATAGTGACGATTTGCGAAGAGATGCGACAAGCCGAAGATAGGGTGAAATGCTTACCTACTTTTACAGTCTAACAATTGATTTTATGGAATTTTTGGATAGCTTCTCTACAAAATTGATAGTGAAGTTTTTATAAAAACCTGGGGTACATTTTACTATATTTTCATAACTCTCCGCACATAGATAGTTGCATATAGAATTATTGTTACATTTAATATATCAAGCACCCCACGCTTTTTACTCTGAATTGAATTATTCTCCTAATAACTTAAATTTTATTATAATTTTATTTTGAAGTAATTAGTTATGATTCCGATGTCCGATCTTCTACTACGGTAATATAAACTCTTTGTAATTAAAAATTATTTTCTACTTTTTAGTTCGATTAGCTATAAAAGCGTGTTTTTTTAGTTTTAAACTATAATTTATTTTTTATTTTTTAGTTCATAAGGATATTGGGAAACTCTTATTAAATTATTGCATTGTCATCGGTCCTTGATACGTGTACAAAGTTTCTATTTAATCAAACTTCTGGAAATCGGTCAAATTTATGCTCAAAGATTCCATTACATACATAGATACATCCCAAGCTAATAAAAGCGTGGTAAAAATATATAATATAGTATATTCAAAAATATTATTTAATTTTTTTTGGATTTAGATTTTCTTTAGATTTTTAGTTTCCTTCAAAAATAACTAATTTATTATAGAAACGCCGCGAACTTTCTTTGGAGGTAATCTATACCTTGGTTTCACATTTTAATCTAATAATAAAGAATGTTTCGAGTATTAGTTTAATTGATAAGTATTTATGATTCGACAACGCGGGTGATTCATAAATATGGATATCCAGTGATTTAAATTTGTTTTTACAAGAAACCAGGCCATCTATCAATAGTTTTTGAAACATATTTTTATCAACATTTTTCCTTTAAATATATTTTTGGAAAATTCGTTCGGAATAAACGCCTATGTCATAAACGTCTTAAGAAGGATAAATGAGACCATCTACGTTCTTCATGTATTTAAGCGAACCTTCTTTAATTTTACCATAAAGTACAGTCAAACAGGGTTCGCATTTAATTTTATTTGCTATCTTTTTTACTATATAACCACATATGTAGTAAACTATAGATTTAACCACGGACTCGATGCTTTCCATATACTAAACATTGTCTCTGGTTCCCTTTAAATAACGGAGGATTCGTTTTACCAGCGCGACATCGACAATATGGTCGGTGTCTCCAAATTTTTGAATACCTTGCCTACTGTATAGGTATTGTTAGGTCTTGTGACTACTGCTATATAAGTTAGCACTCCAACTGCTTGGCTATAGAGAAAATTTGAAGCATCAAAAATTTGAAGTATCCATGGATGACACAAATTCAGCATCATGATTAATTTGCTTTAGGTCGTTCTCCACAACTTTATTTAGAGTTGTTATAGCACTGAAGCCAGTTCTCGCGTTGAAAGTATCAACAGTTTGCTATATTTGGGTATTGAAGACGCTTATTTTCTCGAGAAGCAAACAATTTGCACTTCCACATGGCAGATCAATCTTTTTTATGCTGCCGAAAATTGTTTTGCTGTAGGATTGTTCTTAAAACCTCCCCTTGATTACACTGCACTGAAAAAAGTTTCTAAGTGATCTTGTGAGAGTTTATAGGTCGAAAGAAACAAGTTTTGCTGGTTCTATGAAATTGGCATATAAACATTTTCGAACTACCTATTGTATTACTTAAAAAACCCACAAAACCAAGTTTCCTACGACACTGTTAAAGCTTGGTCGTTGTATTTTAAGTTTTGTAATATATTCACACACTTTATCACATTCAGCTATAATTTGTTCATAATTTTTTAAATTCAAGGGTTTTTTAAAGCCGTAGCTAAGGAAATTTCGAGTGTTGAAAATGTCAAAAACGCTATTTATATTCTTTATAAACTTGACTGTTGCTTGACAATTTTCAAACATAGGCAATTTTAATTCCTCTTCGCAGAATTCCAAACTTATTGCAACCGAATTGCTTAAAAGTTGGGCTGCCAACCGAACATTCATTTTATGATTAATAAAATTAATATGTCTTGTAGTTATTAGTTAACTTGTTAGCAAAATGCAAACCAACGTTATGTTGAAGAAGGCAGAGGTTTTCAACAAATTCATATTTAATATTTTGCTATGGTGATTAAACGTTTTATATTCTGCAAACGTGTTTCTTACAAACTTTAATAAATGGCACGCATCTAAAATCAAATAAATATTTTTTCCTTTATACTGAAAGTACGGTTTAAAGGGGACAGTGCTCATATTAGCCCCTATTATTTTTGCATATATATATTGAGGCTATATCATCTCAAGTAATGGAGGAAATTGTAACGAAATCTGATAAAGAATCAAAACACTGTTTTAAAAGTGTTTCTTTCTGAGAAGCAGTAAATCCTCTTCCAAAAATATAAGCTATAGGAATTTTCCAGTAAGAATTAATTGGCACTGCCATGACAACCAACACCTCTTTGGCCTTCTCTACATGATCTCTGTGTATCCCATTGCCCACATGTATATATCCATGATGATTACGATCATCAAATTCTGTATGTTCACTTATACTCATTTCATTTCGACATTAGGTCATTAGTTTGGTCTCGTCATATATCTTACTCTTACATAATATATGCGTATTCTATTCTCTATCTCTTTCGTCCGCCGATCTATAATGCTATATCTATGCTTTACACCCTCCGAACTGTTTAGAATTTTTAAATTCTCTTTGGGCCAATATTTACACTCAAATCGTCCAGTCTTGGTCCGTAGAAAAGTTTGGTAAGCATATCAGCTAACCGTCTAGCGGAAGGTACTTGTTTGACTACTAGTTCACCGTTGGAAACGCATTCACGCACAAATATTTTTTTTTAATTTGATGTGCTTTGTGCGTTTGTGATACATATTTTGGGATATGTGACAATTTATTTGACAATTAATTGTCCAAATAGAGTATGGTCAAGGTCCACCAGATGTTTCAAAAGGCCGCTCAGCCACACAATTTCTTGTGCTGTTTCACTAGCTGCTATGATTTCAGCTTCAGTGAATGAAATAGATATACCTTAATGTCGTTGGCCTCTCCAGCTGATAGCTGCTGGTATGCACAACGTCCCAAATGTTGATCTGCCAGTTTGTATGTCTCCTCCATATTCTGAGTCGGAGTAGCATATCAGAGCTTTAAGGGACTCTAAAGTATGTTTGTTTACTAAACATTGTCTCTGGTTCCCTTTAAATAACGGAGGATTCGTTTTACCAGCGCGACATCGACAATGGTCGGTGTTTCCAAATTTTTGGATACCTTGCCTACTGTATAGGCAATGCTAGGTCTTGTGCCTTCTGCTATATAAGTTAACACTCCAACTGCTTGACTATAGAGAAAATTTGAAGCATCAATGTCTTTGTTGTTTTGATTCTGGTCTTTTATATCTTTTCTAACTATTGGAGACGGCGTGGATTTTTTAATTTTTCTAGGATCTTTTCCGTATAAGATTTTCGGCATAATCCTTTCTGTTACAATGGCTACACGAAAGTTTTCATATTCTGAGGAGGGACTGTATAACATCATTGTTGTAAGAAGATCCTTATTAATGATTATATCCATATAGGTCAATTTGTCTACAATGTCCATAAATTTACTTAAATGTTGACGTACATCGTTTCCTTAATGGTTTCTTAGAATTGACTTTTTGAGAATAGATGACTTACATGCATGCAGGAACTTTACTCGCATGTATTTCGTTTAGTTGGTCCCACAAAGCTTTGGCTGTAATGCATTTCTTTATTTCTTTGTTGGTCACCTTTAGCATCATCGACACTTGCATCAGACAATAAGTTGCTTACGATGTATTTCTAAAGTTTGCTACTTACCAGAATGACTTTTGCTTGAATAGACCATGTGTTATAGTTATTTTTTTTCAGTGGATCAATGTGCTTTCTTGTCTGCACAGCACGAATTACAAGTTGTATATCGCAGAATATCAAAGATCACTGTTTTTCACTTTTTCGCTTCTGCTACCATAAAAACTTTTATACACTTTTAAGGTTTGTGTAAAAATTATAAATAATAAATATGCGGGTATGGAAAGTAATTTTAATAATAGCAGCAAAGAAAACAAGAGAATAGAATAAATGTATCTGTCATAAGAAGAATAAGAAAAATTCTAAAAAATATTATAGAGTGATGTGAACTCTTTAGTAACTCTAAAGAGAATTGAATAAAGTGTATATAGACGCAAAATTTATAATGATGATGATGTGATGATTAATTTTATGAAGAATAAAAATAATTCACCGGAATACGGGTAACAAATTTACCTGTTTTGAAAAAGTCACTCATGTATGAGCAATTTTCATTCAATTAAATAGAATCATGGACATAACCTATATTATGCCAATATGAAATCTATCAAAAATCCTTGTGCTTATTGCGCCATCTATTGCTGAGTAGCAAAACTGGCTAGTTAAATAGCTTATTATATATTTTATTCAAACGTACATTGTTCAATGTCATGTGGATATGATTTTAGTTAATTTTGTCTAGGATTCGTACACCAATTAAATGATGATATTTTTTTTCTGTGTTAACTTACTCGTATATACTCGTATTAAGTATATCTACAATAGAAGTGATGACAAGGTAAGAAAAATCGTATTATAATTGGTCCGTCGGTGATATTATAAAAAAATAAAAACACGTTTTTTGCTTTTTCATTGAAATGAAACAACATCTACGCGGGTGGATTGAAAAGTAGTCGGCCTAACACTAATCCATTCAGTTCTAAAAATTAAATCTATCCTCATTATTTAGATCAGTTCAGACCTGTTAATTGTGTGAAGTTTGAAAGGTGTGCGATAATTAGTTTTTATTTTATAAATTTATTAACAAAGCATCATTTCCGCAAATGGAGCAAATCGAGCAGCATGCCGTCATTAAGTACATCCATAGGAAGGGGCTGTCATCAAAAGCCATCCATGATGATATGGTCAGTACATTAGGGGACTTCGCTCTTTCATAGTCATCAGTCAAAAAATGGATAGCAGGATTCAAGCGTGGTAGAGAGAGTGTGAAAGACGAACCCCGCTCTGGAAGGCCTTCGACGTACACTACTGGCGAAAATGTTAAAAAGATACTCGACTTAATTATGGGAGACCGTAGATTGAAAATTAGAGAGATGAAAGAAATTATAGGCATCTCTTATGAAGTGTTGGGTTTCCACAAGGTGTCTGTGAGGTGGGTACCGCGACTGTTTTCAGTTGAGCAAAAAAGGATGCGATTGACTATCTATTACACTCGACTGTCTGGAGTTATTTGAAGCTGACGAATGTGATTTTTTGAATCGGTTTGTTACTATGGACGAAACATGGGTTCATTACTGTACACCGGAAACAAAACAACAATCAAAACAGTGAAAAAGACGTGGTTCACCACCCCCCAAAAAAGTGAAGACGATTTTGTCGGCAAGTAAGGTGATGGCTTCAGTATTCTGGGACTCGAAGGGTGTGATTATGGTTGATCATCTTGAAAGGGGTCAGGCTATAAATTTTAATTACTACTGTACCTTACTACGTCATTTACGAGAAGAAATAAAAGAAAAACGTCCAGGAATGATCAGAAGAAAAGTCCTGTTTCATCAAGATAACGCTCGTGTTCACACGTCGGTCCAATCAATGGCAGCTGTGGCTTTGAACTGTTACCGCACCACCTTATTCACCTGATCTGGCACCGTCATACTTTTTTCTGTTCCTTTACCTAAAAAATCACTTGGGAGGTCAAAGATTTTTGACAAAAGACGAGATCAAAGCAGCAGTAGATGCATATTTTGACTCTAAGGAAGAATAATTTTTTTTCAACGAGCTAAATGCTTGTAAGGGAAGATGGCAAAAGTGCATTGAACTTGATGGTGATTACGTTGAAAAATAAAAATATATTTCATTCATTATTTATTTATTTTCTTGGTTAGGCCGATTACTGTTCAATCCACCTCGTAGATAAAAAGTCATTCATTAAAGTTATGGAGTAGGAGGGCGCTACTTATGCAGAGGTTTATACCTTACCTAGGCGTGACGTCATTCAAGATTTTGCTTGTGATTTCTAATAGCAAAAAAAAAAGAAATATATTTCAATTTCAAATATTTTCAATATATCTATAGGACTAAACAAAAAATAGTTATCATCCTTGTCTTACAGTTGTCTAAAAAAGCCAAATGAATTATTTACAGTCCAGTAAGGAATCACCAAAGAAAATATCTGTGATTTTTAGTCAGTTAGCGAAGAAAACCGTAGATATCACGTTCGACAAACATTGAGTCGGTAAACTTATGGTATCCGGGATCGCGGCGCCCAATTGTTTGTTTATTTGTTTACTTTGGTACTTTTGTGTTTCCAATCTCTACTCTGTTTGGCTAAGGAATGGTTACAGGTATTTTTGGGCCAAACTTGCCAATCAACGTTAATGTTATACAATACGTTCTATACAATTAGACCAATCCCCGATTGATGTACAATTTTGGTTATTAATTTTCTCTCCTATCATAATATTTTACGCTAAAATATGGATGCGCTTGTACACATCCTTGATGTGAAGTGAAGAGCTTCTAGTAAATACAGATTCACTACTACGTGTGACTTGAATATGTATATGTAGACAGATTATAGCTATCGGGAATCGCGGAATATAAATGTGAGTTTCCTCGACAGTTAGGAGTAAAATAAATAAATAAAATTGACATTTTACAAAGATTATAGATTCACACAAAACTTCAACTTAACCGAAACTAAATTTACCTAAGCTCGGTATAGTTACTATTGCCATACATAATCAACGAAAACCGTTAAATTGAGCTAGTATTTACATTTTTACCCGAACTATGTAGAGAGAAGGGAGCACACTGGCTATCGCGTATTTAATTTAAACGAGTTTTTTTCCACAGTCGTATATACTGTTAGCAGATATTTGTATTACAATATCATTTACCTTAAGCTTACATTTTTTTCGGGAGTTAATCGTAACAAAATTTATTCGATACTAACTTCCGGCCGCGGCTTCGCCCGGTAATAAGTATCATATAATCCATATCTGTACCAAATTTCTAAACAGTAACAATTTCTAAATTTGCGTAGACTAACAAACATCCATTATCGTTTATTAGTACCTAGGAAGTAAGATTTCATTTTCTATGTTCTCTCCAAAAATTTGCTTTTCTTTGTAATGTTTCGATTAAATCAATGGTACCTACTTAAGTGACTTGGGCCGCTACCATAGAATAATATATAATCTTATTTATCTATGGTACTATCAATAACCTGTCCTGGGTACTTGTATTCTCCGATCTAAATTAGCTATGGTGTATAGAACAGTAATATTACGGAATATTTCGTTCTGAAACATATTGATTACCTTTTTTCTTTCACTATTAATAAACAGTCAATAAAATAAATACTACAGTTTTATACATTATTAAGATCCAAAAATAAAACATGTTACAAAGAGCGGATACCTTATTTGCTACGCTGATACGTCCTCGTGTAGCTGTGCTAATGATTTTTAGAAATTGTGCAATTAGATGATCTTAGTCAGTACTGGAATTCAAGTCTAATGCACATCCTTCAAGAGTATCGGTAAACGAAGGTGGTATACGAGTTAATTATTACAATACACAAAGCTACATCAACCTATACATTTCCAGTATAAACTGATCTCGCACTGTATACGATTTTCGTATTCTGAGAGGTCAGATTAAACGTGAATGAAATGGCAACATATTGTACTTAAACTAAGCACCAAGTTACTTATACTTTTAAGACTCGAGCTAATCTAATTCAATTGCAATGACGACATTTTCTTTTCTGTTTATTATAAAAGTGTAAATTTAAAATATTAGACACGTATTTTTTGTCTGATTATTACGTTCAAGCTAAATCTCGAATGACGTCACGCTTAGGGAAGTTTTACACCTCAATATGACGTAGCGCATTACATTTCAATGATAAAAAAAATCGTGTCTAACATTTTTTTATAATCTTATGACGGACTAATTAAATAAAATACGATTTTTCATACCTCGTATTCGTATACCATTCGTCATCCCAAACATCATTGAAGCAAACGATTGTTATATTATGGTACCTATAATAATTCTTTTAAAAAATGCGGTTCATATTCATTTTATGTAGTAAAAATTTGATTTTGTCTCTTACTTACTAGTATAAATGAAATAAATGTCAAAATGATAATAAAAGACAAACGAATTATAAACCTATTTTAACTATTACGTTTATGCGTAAGAAAATTAACTTACTGTAGGTACTCATGTTAGTCTGTCATGTACTGTGGTAAATACACACACTTACTTATAAATATTATAGAGATATACTTGTATCTCCTTGTAAAAAAATATTGCGTTTTAAAGTAATGTTTGCTTGTATTTACTTGTAAAAACATATTCTGTTTTAAAGTAATGTTTGCAATTGTCTGAGAGAAAATAAGCATTGGCGCCCCTGGGATATTCAAGCCCACCTCAAAACTTAGTTGGGTAACAGTAAATTATTCCACTGCCTTATGGGCTCTGGGGACACAAAGAATAACAAAAGAACGTAGCAAAGTACCGAGGAATCGATTGCGTTAGGGCTTGTTGATTTGTTGCTCACCTACCTATCGCGGAAAATACCGAAAAAACTTATTTTAAAATAGGAATCTGAATACGTTCCTATTTTTTAAAATAAATTTGTTTGTATTTTTCAACCTATTTCCAATGGAAAAAAATGAAACTCGAATCCTTTACATACTCATAAAATGGTTGTGCCAGAAAACAATTCAGGTTTGTGTTTTTAGCTCGATGCAGTTGAATATTAAAAAAATAAAAACTTATTGCAAGAATACGAGTATGTTTTGAATTTCATGTATTGTTAATTTGATTTTACTATAGAAAACTATGTGTAGGTTAAGAAAAAACTATTATAAAAGGCATCAAAAGTATTCAAAAAATACCTATACTACTTCAAATCTGGCAAATCTGTTTAAATTTTCGGTTGTGACGTGTCATGTGTCTTTTTAGCGTCCCACAGCTGGGCACCGGTCTTCTCTCAACTTTCTTAAGAGTTGAGAAAATTTAGGCTGTAATTCACACACGCTAGCCAAGTGGGGTTGATGGATAACACGTGTCCTCGAATGATTAGTTCTTAGATATTTCCTTTCCTCATGATATTTTCCCTCATCGATATTGAGCAGTGGCGATGTAACAATTCACACAAAAATGTTTGGGCATGACCGGGAATCGAACCCGCAACTTTATATTTCTAGGGCCAGGCTCGTACCGCTGCGCCACCGCTGCTCTTTGTTTTGCATTGCATTGAAAATTTATGGAATTATTTTTTTCAGTAAAAAAAAATATTTCATGAAGATTTTTACCAAAATCTTTAGCTATGCAAATGTTTCACTGTTTCCCGTTTCATAGAACTCCCATAGGGTATTGGAAATATGAAAAAACAAATATAAATTTATTTAACTGTATTAAATAGCTAAAATGATTACGATCTTCATAAAAATACCGCACAGTTGCACTTATCGTTTTTCTGCTATAACAAAGGTTTTGCAATACGAAATTACAGCTTTGTTTGTCTAAAAACAATTATTTTTATGCCGAATTTTACTAACGAAGACCATTGAATTGCGTCAACATGTGACGGAGATTTGATAAATGCGTAAAACAGATTCACGCACATTTTGTTGTAAATTAAATTATTATCGTTTTGGTTTCACTGTGCCACGTGTTTCAGGGTGAATGAAATAGTAAGTGAATACTACTATTTACTATAAATCATAACGTGTTTACAAAACCATGATGTTCCTATTCATAGAACACGTCAAGAGCATTAGAGTGATATTTCCGTGTTGCTAAGACGAAAATAATTTGAGTTTATACGTGAGGGTTCAATGATTTAGATGACATTTTGCATAATCGTACATAATTGCTCACGCTGGATGATCAACACGAACCCTTAATTGATGTGACATAATTTTAAATCTATATTCATATACTTCGAATGCATACAATGACAATCATTCGGCCCCGCCTGATGACAGTCGTAGATTGTGTGGACAAAATGTCGTTGCCGATCCTTTAGATGTACCTACCTTTATTTTATATGTAAATAGATACACATATAGTATTGTCTTATATTTACGCGAATTTCACACATTGAAATAAAACTACTTTTTAACGGATTTTATCACGGTTTATTTTAGATTTTAGATCCCGACGTTTCAAAGTCTTTTCAGACTCCATGTTCACGGGTGGACTGAGATATTTGACGTCCAAAAATATTAATCACAATAATTACTGACTACCTTCAAACATTAATATTTTATTAATTTTTTATTTATTTTATAATTATTATTATTATTATTGTTTTTTTTTTCATTTTTTTTATTTTATTTAGATACACATACTTTACTTTTGTGAGTAAACTTAAACGATCTATATGGATTACGACAAAGTATTACACAACAAATTAACCACAAATTGTAACTAAGATTGATCATGTATACCAGTGGCGAAGGGTGAAAATTTGAAAAAGGCAAGACGGACCAAAATAACTGACAAGTATTTCTTGGTTACCAACGCAGACTATCAAAATTACTAAAAAAGTATGTACTGCATTTTTTATGTTATATTAAACTTTTAGGCGTTACATATTATTTAGTTAAGTGCGTTATATTGACCAAATCCTAAAGGGAATCCGATAAGAATGGTGTTATATGAACTCTTCGCCACTAATAGGTGTAATTTTTGCAAAGACTACTTAGTATGGAAGAGCTGATTCGCCTAATACAAGCATATTTATTTGCTTAAAAGGAGGCTCCAATCACAACATATTTAACAATTGTGAAAATATTTGTTACTGCAAATAAATTATTTTGTATTTGTATGAAAAATCGTATTTTAATCAGTCCGTCAGTAAGAAAATAAAATGTTAGACATGAGTTTTGTGCTTTATCATAGAAATGAATTAATATTAAGATATTAACGCATTGAAGTTTGGAGTAAGAGTACCTAAGTAATCTGTAATCACATATAAAAAAAAGAAAAATACGTGTTTTATCTATCTGACAGATAAAACAAAAATATGTTATCATCCCTATTTTTTATATGACGACCTCTGTAGTCTTTGTATTATTCCCAGCCCGTGCAATCTTTATACAACAGCAAAGATTTGTGTTGGTGTCTGGTTGGTTGGATTACCCTCCGTGCCTCGGAAAGCACTTTAAGCTGCCGGTACCGGTTGTTATTTTATACCTCAATGGCAATAGTTAAAGGTAGTCAAGCTGAATATAATCTCACACCTGGTCTAACTATCTGGTCTACTGGTTCCCTACAGGTTTCGAGGTCTTTAGGATTAATTCTGGTAGCTAGCCGCATCAGTATAGACTGGGAGCCGACCCCAATAAAAATGGGAAAACGGTAAGGGAAATGATGAGCAAATCTTTCTAAGAGACCACTAGCTGCCAGAGGCAACTGTTAAAAAAACTTTTTTCTTTATTCTTTTCAGTTATTTTAGATTATGATTGTCATGTTTGAAAATAGATTCTACCAATTTCACAATGAACCTGTGGAATTAAACGTCAGTTTGGTTTACAAAGGAAGGATTATAGTCTGTTGGATCATAATAATTTATTAATCATCATAGTAAGCCAATTTCTATGTTATTGATTGGTTGTTTTGGTCTTTGAAAATAAAGTTAATAACTTCTCCGAGTCTAGACCGTATACTGACAAAAGGCAAGTAAAATTTTAATTAAACTATCAAGTCTACGGCTTCTGCTGTTGTCATGAATGTAGAAAATAAAACTGGCTGTGTAATTTTTATTCAGTGCTCTCTCATAAGTATTGGTAGGTAATGCCGTGAATTGTCTCATATGTATAATAATGATAATCGTTGTGTAATAATACAGTCTGAGGGGCCGGTTGCGTGATCCGAAGAAACTTACTTTTCACGTCGTAGTTCGTGGGTTCGATTCTCGCCCAACACAGACATTTGTGTGATGAACATGTTTGTTAGTCTTGAGTCTGGGTGTAATTTTCTATTAAAAGCATATTTACAAAAAAAGTAGTTTATGTATATCGGTTTTATTATTTATATGACACAAACGCTGCTTAGTATGTGATCAGATGACTGTGTGTGTTAATGTCCTAGAATATTGTTAATGTTGATCCAGCAATGGCATAAACAATTACGAGAATAGACAGTAGTTATAATAACTCCAATTATATCTATACCTACTTAGAACGTAGTTTTTGACTATTTCTAAGGAGTTTAAAGGTACTTTCCTCTTCGAAGTCGTTTAGAATGTGTCTACACTTCATACAGAATGACTTATAGTAGGTTCCTACTAGCTAGCCTTTGATCCTAATATTACGTAGGTATCAGAATAAAATGTTTCTATAAATCTGTATCTATTTTGGTGTAGAATAACAACATGGGTGCTATGCTTAGAAGCGATCGTATGACATACTGCGCTCTGTATTTGCAACCGGAGGCTGCCTTTTATGTGATATCCCATTTAGGTGATATGGGATGTGCTCAGTTCATTGATGTTAGTATTGAACTTCCTTCACATTTGTAAGTAAAATTCCACCTTAACTCAGCAAACCTATAACTTGATATTTATTATCTGGCTGTATTGAGCTATATGTGTTTTAGTAGGTAGGTATTTAGATTTTTATTTCTGTAGCATCTTTAAAAAAAAAGGGATTTATCAAAGTTAGTTTAGTTTTTTTAATTAGAATTTATTGGTTTGATTTTGATTTAATTTAGAGTAGTTTCACTGACATATGAGGTCAGTCTTTTTGTTAAAAAAAATTATGCAAATCTTTTTTCACTTAGTTGCAACAAATGTACTAGCTTGCCACGCTGCAGGTTCGATTCCCATCCGAGAAAGATGTTTGTGTGATGAATCTGTTTGTATCGAGTCTTATATTGTTTAGCTTATAGTCTGGTCAATTTAGATAAAAATAGTAATAACAAAAATTAACTAACTATACAACTACAATATTTGGCTAACCGGTTTTAGCCAAATATCGGTGGAGAGCTGGGGTTTACCATTACAAATGAAGTTTTCAAAGTCCCCATCGATCCTATGTGTGCTTTAAAAGTTATTCGGGGTCAGAGGTGAAAATTTGAGGTTTTTCGATTTTTTGAAAACAGTAAGTTTTATTTAAAAAACCTCTATAATAATGCTGATTTGGTTTCTAAATCGATGAATGCGAATTTCAGATGAATCCCAATTTGCAAGCTTTCCAAAGGAGCTACGTTACAGAAATATGTCGTTGTGCCGAATTGGAACGTAGGCTGCGGTTTTTGGAATCTGAGATGTATTTATATAACATCAAGCCTAAAGATGTTACAGAAGATCCAGATCCTATGACCCTGAAGGATGTTGGCCAGTTTGAGGTACCTACATTACTAAGAAATACACACGGCTACACATTACGCTATACATTTCCAGTGTAAGCCGATCTCGCATTGTATAAGATTTCTGTAAAATAATAATAATAATAATAAAGTTTATTTAACAAAAATGTACATAAAACATGTTTCTAAATAAGTACTAAAAGTAATTTTACATAAATAAAGTGATTGAAGTTCTCTCGTTTTACAGAAATCCTATACAATGCGAGATCGGCTTACCTATACTGGAAATTCATAGATTGATGTGTGTAAACCATCCCTACTAATATTATAAATACAATAGTAGGTAACTGTTTGTCACGTTTTCACGACGAAAATGCTAAATCGATTTGGATGAAATTTGGTATGGAGATGATTTGATACCATATTAATATAGTTTTACGTTACCGTATGCAATAGCGATGTCGACATTTCTTTTTGTATGGCAGATTAGTCAAATCTAGATATAAAAAAATCAATACCACTTTTTGTTGTAATTTTATAACTCCAAAACGGGCTTACGTAGGTTTGAATAGAAACCAAATATTTAGGCATTGTTGGGACTATTTAGTAGATGGTTTATGTGAAGTTTGCACAAAATCGGTTAAGCGGTTCTTTGATTATCACATTTTTTGTAAATTGTTGAGTGGGCTGAAGCTACCCGGGCGAAGCTGGGGCGGGCCGCTAGTTAAATATGTTGGACGCGTATTTTCCCTTTTTTTGTGTGAACTAAAGATTACGGTGATACGTTGAAGCGAAATCGAATGACGTCACATCTAGGTAAGTTTTATACAGAGGTATGATGTAGCGCCACTATAACTTTAATGAGTTACATCATATTATTGTTTCATTTCAATGATAAAGCCAAAATACGTGTCTAACGACTTTTTATTATCTTACAGACGGACCAACTAAAATCCGATTTTTCATACCTCGTCTTGTGTTTGCGTTGCTACAACTCGCGAACGGCTAAAGCACTTTGCCGATTTTGGCTTTGAAATGTTTGGTGAGAGATAACGTGGCACAAAGATCACCAGGGTAGTTAGTGTATAGATAATTTAAGTATGTATAGTTTAATGTTTCATTTCAACCATTTTTTAGAATTCCACTGCTGGGCAGGAGTCTTCTCTCAACTCGTAAGATAGTTGAGTTTAGACCATAATCCATACACGCTGGCCGAGTGCGGGTTGGTGGATGTCACATGTTCTCGAATGTTTATTTCTTAGACATGCCGGTTTCCTTACGATGTTTTTCTTCACCGATATTGAGCAGTGGCAATAAAAAAATTTGCACAAAAATGTGTGAGCACGACCGGGAATCGAACCAGTAGCCTTATATTTCAAAGACGAGGCTGATACCGTTGCGCCATTTTTCAGATAACTTTGGAAAAATGGGAGAATGATTTGTCAGAAATATCACAAAATGACGTAAACCTTATGAAGAGTTACCTGGAATTAACTGAGTTGAACTACGTTCTCAATCACATTGGACCAATGTTAGGGGAGGCTGAAATATGGAAAAGTGAATCTGAAAAGTATGTATTAAGTATCTAGGTAGCATGAATCAGCACTGTAACTTCTGTAAGCCAGGATCGAGAGTGACGTGACTGACGTGACCGTGAAGAGACTCGGGAATTGAAGCCGGCCAAGTCCCGTGACACCTAAAACTGTCTTGAATCCCGCACGAATTTAATCAGAAACATAATAGGAGGAGTTGGAAGGACGCCTAAGTCACTCTCTCTACATTCCTCTTTGTCTATTTCGTTATATTACCGTATGATACATTGATTTAGATATTAACCACTAGCATAACATAAAACATTAACCTACAGTCCCAAAAAAGTTAAAAAACTAAAATTTTAACGTTTTTTTTAACTAGAAGTGTTTTTATATGGCCTAAAAGTTAGTATCGTGAGAAATCCAACTTCAATTACCTAATTTTCTTTTTTTAAGAACGATGTTTTACTAATTTATCCCTATTGCAGAAAGTCAAAATCTGCAGCAGCGGCTGCTGCAGGTGATATCGGTTCGGGCGGACGGCTTATATTAGTGACCGGTGTTATTAGAAGATCTAGTAGCTTTGCTTTTGAAAAAATGTTGTGGAGAATCTCTCACGGAATTATTTTTTACAAACAAGCCTCAGAGGACAAGATTCTGATTGATCCACAAACTGTAAGCATCTAGAAATTTATTCTCTATTTTATTAATGTAATGTAATGAATACATTGTCTACAGTAACAATATTTTTTTACATAATAACCAAAGGTCGGAGTAGGTAGATTGATTTTATATACTTGCGACAAGATATTATAATATGGACATATCATTTTATCCATAATGTGCGGAAAGTACCGTAAAAGTTTCAGGATTGGAATTATGGAATAAAATAAAATAAAAAGTATACAACAAAATGATTGATTGAATTCAATGAACAATTATTTAATTAAACAAAAAGATAAATAAATTATTTTTAATCCTCATCGGATACAATTTACATATTTTGGCTTTCAACGTTAATACAATTAAAATGAATAATCATATATTTTTTAATATTTTCTAATTTTAAAGTATCTATTCCTTTTGACGTCTTTTGAATTGTGTCTAAATTGTGGTATTTGGGAGTCATATCCATGTTATTTTCTACGTTTGACGTCAACAACGAGAAATCAATCTACCTACTCCGACCTCTGATAATAATAAATTTAAATAATAATACATACAATAATAATACATACAATAATAATACATACAATAATAATACATACAATAATAATACATTTAAGATAACATATTTTATTGTTGTGCCATTTTGATGTCTACCAACTTTAGTAGAGAGACAGCGTTATACTTACAGAGTTATACTTTAATAGAACTGATAGAATAAATGGTTTTTACAGCGCTTAGAAATAAGGAAAGTTGCATTTTTAGCAGTTTGTCAAGGAGAAGAGCTTCCTAGCCGCATAGATAAAATTTGCAACGGATTCCGAGTCAATACTTACCCTTGTCCAAACACGTATTCTGAAAGAATGGATATGATGCAAAAGCTGGATTTAAGAATTAGCGATTTAGATCAAGTAGGTATACGACTTGAGAAAGTAACAAATAAATATTCCTTAGTTTGATGTTCGATAATTATAAAGTTTTCCGTTTAGCTTACCTTAGAGGGTTTTCAGATTGACCGTGTTTATAGGTCTTCTAGTCACGTGTAGTGTTCCGTCTAGCCACATGTTACTTTGTTAGCGTTGCACGTTGAAGCGATCTTAAGCCTGAAATCCGTATCGCTATTGAGTCGATAGTCGCCACAAACGGCACTGGACCGTAGCTTTGAATTATAAAATAATAATTATTAATTATTTCAGACCATGAAAGATCCATAAAGATCCATATTAGTATTTTTTTTATTCTGCAATAGGCTGCTTGCGCTTGTCTACAATTTGCCTGAGAGTAAGTAATGATGTGTAAGCAGTGATTACGAACGATTTCGGTAGAAAGGTGGCAGTAGAATAAGGCTTCATATAGTTAAAAACAAGAAAACAGCAAAAATTCCGACCCACCCTCTTAAATGGTATCACCAGAAATCGCGTCGGAACACGGCAAGGTCTCTTGGCGGTGCGGCTTTGTCTGATGGAAGGTCACTAACCACGGCCGAAGCCTACCACTAGTTGAAAATATTAGTAATATTAGTAAAAATATTACCAGAATAAAATTTACACCTAAGATAATTAATGTTAGTAATGCATTAATATACAAATCCTTAAAACATTAATTTATGTGCTCCACATGTTTGCGGGCACTCAATCGAGGTAAGAAGCATCTCGATCACTCAGCTTCTAAATGAAGAAAACCGTAACTCGTTCATTCCATTTGATTAAGCGCTGCGATGCCACAAATGTGTACACAGCATACAGACAAACACTTAAAAAACCTATAAAATCTTTTTTTTGTCGGTCGTTATAAACTAAATTGAACTGTTAAATGAAGCTTTTTTGGAGGGAACTATCCAATTAGTCTGAAGTGCTTTTATTGGTTCATCGGTAAGCCGTTAGAATAACTCTCTACTGATCAAGTGCTTGACAACTGCTATGAGGGCTCCCATGTGGGGACGAACCTCGATTCAGGGCGTTGCTAAACAACGACAAAATCTACGAGTATTATATATACTGACGTATTAATAAACGTCGTATAGACTGATTTTAGCTAAAATAGGTTTATGATTCGTTTGTCTTTGTCTATCATCTTGACATTTATACTAGTAAGAAAGGGACAAAGTCCATTTATAGTAAAGATTTTTAAGTACGAGACCGCTATTATTATGGTCTATATGAGCAGCGGTGGCGCAGCGATGTGGACCTCGCCTTAAGGTAAGATAAGGTCGCGGGTTCGATTCCCGGTCGTGCTCATCCTTCTATGTGCAAATTATTTCATCTACTCTAACAATATCGGTGAAAGAAAACATCGTGAGGAAACCGGCATGTCTAAGAAGTAATCATTCGAGGACATGTTACATCCACTAACCCGTACTTTGCCAGCGTGAGTGGATGAAGGTCCGTGCTCAGCAATGGGACACTAAAAGGGTTGAATCGTCTAAGTATGTTTGGGCTGTTAATCCCATAACGCGTAGAAACTCTTTGTCGAAAGAGTCATGGCCAAAAAGAATAGCTTGTCTGAGCGCACAAGCTTTACCACAGTTTTACCTCCGCAAACCAGCTTGTACAACAAGCTGCAACAACAAAAATAATTCTTTTATTCTCATAAAATAATTATTTTTCCCTTTTTCCATTTTTCACTGTAACCTTTTTTTTTGGTAATGAAATTTGTTTGGAATTAATGCATTATTTGCAATTTATACTAATATTATTAACGCGAAAGATTGTAAAAATGTATGGATTTTTGTTACTCTGTTACGTAAAAACTACTGAACGGAATTCGATGAAATTTAACACAGAGATAGATTATGGTCTGGATTAACACATAGGCTACTTTTTACCAAAATTAGTACCACACGGGCGAAGTCGTGGGCGGAAGCTAGTGAGATAATAAAACTACGTTGACGCTTGTGTGTGTGGTATGTCCATAAGACTCATTTTACCCGGTGTGAACGATAACCAAATTTAATATGCAGTTTTGTCTCCTAGGTCTTGGAAAAGACGCGATATCTTCGTTGTAAAGCGCTCCGTGAGGTAAGTAGGCACTGGCAGAAGTGGATGATACAAGTAAAAAAGTGTAAAGCTATTTATTTCACAATGAACCACTTCAACTTGGATATAACTAAAAAATGTCTTATTGGTGAATGTTGGATACCAGACAATGATTTGGAAAAAGTCCAGAAACTTTTGTCGGATGCTTCCGTAAGTATGTAACAAATCGATAAATCTGAATGAATATAACTCTGTTACTTTTTCACGATCAAACCGCTTAACCTGCTTTGAAGAAATTTGTCTTTTGTGTGTTTAAGCTGTATCTTATTTTTCTTCTTATCTTTTTAAAGGGTGCGTTGAAAAATACTACAATGCCCTTTTACTGATTTTGTCAATCCTTTTAATGTTCTAATGCTGTGCACAGTTTCTCAACTATCTTACGAGTAGATAGAATTTAGGCCTTAATCCACACACGCATGCCTAGTGCGAGTTGGTGGTTGTCACATGTCCTCGCTTGATTAGTTCTTAGATATGTTGGTTTCCATCACGATATCGGTGAAGTTTTAACCTGTTTCTCAAAGAAGGAGATTCTATGTTCGTTTGTAGGTATGTATAATATTGAAATATAACTACATTATAAGGGATATTATCGCGGTTTATTTTAGATTTTAGATCCCGACGTTTGAAAGTCTTTTCAGACTTCATGTTCACAGGTGGACTGAGGTACTTGACGTCCAAAAATATTAATCACAATTATTCCTGACTACCTACAAACATTTTTACTTAAGTTGCGTTCCGATATAAGCAAGTTTGCTTAAATCGGAACGCAACTTAAGTAAAAGTGCTCACAATGTCTTGAATTCTGAGTTGATTTTGCTTGGGTTTTGATACAAGTAAATTAAACACTAGGTTCCAAGCTGGGCCCCAACCATTTTTTCTGTTTATTTTTTTTATTAAAAAAATCCGTTATATAGTAGTTTTATTTCAATGTGTGATATTGAACAGGTATCGTTTTAGTGAAATTTTGCGGAAGAGGAAATCTTAAATCCTACCAATCGTTTTTTCGTACCAAGTACTGTCTGAAACTATTAATTAGCACCGACTTCAATTATCAGATGCAAATAATATTATTTTTCATTTAAGCTCGTATTGTAGAGGGCGGTTCTTTTTCTTTGTAAATATTTTTATGTTATAAAATCTTTGAGAGCACTCGTTTAAGAACTAACAACAGCACTTACGATATTTCTTTAGCTTTGGCAGTCTCCTTTTATTTTTAAAGGTAAAATTCGAAACGAATGTTGCTTCATTTATGTCTAAAATTAATACACCAGAGGAGCCTCCTACATACCACCGTACAAATAAGTTTACAAGAGGTTTTCAAAATCTTATAAATGCATACGGGGATTCGACATATCGAGAACTAAATCCAGGTACCTATTCTTTTAATTTCATTTAATCTCATCATAGTTTAAAAACAGTGAAATTGTAATCAAGCGCATGTCAATTATTATTATTATTATTATCCTATAATAGGCTTGCGCTTGACCACAACATGCCTGATGTGAAGCAATGATGTAGTCTACGATGGAATGCGCTTGCCCAGTAAATACCGATCGTCGTGACTTGATGACAGGCAGATTATAGCTATCGAGAAACAAAGATGCCAGCAGCGAATTCCACCACTTGGCACTTCGCACAATAAAAGTGGTAGCAAAGCGCTTTGTGCGTACCCGTGGAAAGATGGAAACCTTATAATGGTAGCGCATAGCCGTACCTCTACTTGTTCGATGGTAGAACGGGGATGCGAGAATAAGATTGTGTAGTAAAATGTTGTTCGGTCTCACAAAAACTCCATAATGGCTAAGCCGATTCGGCTGATTTTTATTTTGAAACTATTGTAGAGGTCTAAGGTGGGTTTGAGTGTTATGAGTGAATGAGTGATATGCATATAATACGAAGTATTCCAGGACAGTTAATCTTCTTTATATATAAAAATAAATTGACGTTTGTTTGTCTCGCAATAACTTGAAAATGATTAAACCGATTTGATGACTTCATTTTTGAAATATTTGTAGTGGTGAGAAATACGCGGTAGGTACGAAATTCGCTCTTTCAGAAGCAGCATCAGGTAGTACCTAATAAATACTTCCTTGTGTTTGTATAGCTTATTGGCTTTTAATTAGTGAACATTCATAGCTAATTGACCGATCGGCGAGTTTTACAGCGCAAAACTGTTACTAAGCTACACTTATGCGCTTACATTTTGTTTGGATTGACACTTGAAAATCGAACGACTATCACCTTCTGTGGTCACAAGCAGATTCCTAGTCACAACGGACAATAGTCTCCTATTATACTAAACCATAAACATACTATCTCGTGAAATGTAGATGATCTGCCGCATCTTTGAAACTCTACCCACTTAGTTTGCTTTTAAGTAATACAGGTGTGAAGTTATACAGTGACCTACTTACAGTAAAACAATCTGTGTATTCTATACCCTATTAAAGAAAACATCAAATGGCCAATATTTTAGACGGTAAATAGCTTTTTGGAATTGTTACTTTGCAATCAATTGCAAAGTAACAAAGTAACAACGTATTTGCGTAAAGCCTAAACAAGGCGCGCGTGCGACCCGTCGCTTCGCGCGCGCCCGGTTGCTCGCAGTCACCGCCATCGTTCTTGTATTATAACTTTAAGGAAATTTTATTTAAGGAAAAAATTTACGCTATTCATTTAATTCAAACAATACGTTTATATTTTCTTTTTTATTTATTTTTCCTTTTTATTTTAAAACTATATTAGTAACTAGTAGATACTGTTTGAGTCATTGTGATTAGGTCGCCACACTGTATAATGGTTTTTTGGAATTAAATATCTGTGTTGTTGCTAACAGGTCTATACACAATAATAACGTTTCCATTTTTGTTCGCAATCATGTTTTCTGACGCTGGACATGGTATGATTTTACTTATTTTTGGCGCTTGGATGTGTTGCAATGAGGTCAAATTCGCTAAGCAAAAATCTACTAATGAAATATGGAATATATTTTTCGCTGGTATAGTAAAATAATCAACAATTTATTTTAAATAATTAAGTTAACATCATGAATAAAAACATGGAGAATGTCGATTGAAAACTAATGATATCGATATTTGATGTCGATTGCTATAGACTACGCATCACATTTCGTAAATTGAGTTGTAGACTTATCTCGTTACATACTAAGAATGCGAAAATTAGTTTTCAATGGACAATAAATATATAATCGTGGCCCGAAGTCTTCGTTACCCATAAAGAATAGTGATGTTAGGTATGTAGACTTCGCGGATGTTTTGGCACTTACAACGAAACTAGTGACCCGTGGGGGTCACACTAATTTAGAAATAACATTACGTTTCATCTTATATGGGGCTGGTAGACCTTTTTTTACGATGAAGAATGCATGACGCATTCCCCGCCTTTTAGCAGAAGACTAGGCGGGGATATGTGGAACTCGATTAAGGCCAAGCCACCTCTTAGTGCGGGGCCGTACCCACTAAACTCCATCGACTCCAGCAACCACGAAAAGCGGGGACCCGGGATCCATAAAGACACAACCGCGACCCCCCGCTAGTGGGAGCTTACCGAAGTGAACTCACTGGTGTTGTTATGTCCCGGGAGGTATTCAGGACTCTTCGACGGCGATGGGGCTGGTAGATCTAGAGCGATTTGACTGAGTGGTAAATACGTTTAGGTACAATGATTCTAACATTTGTGTCCTGTATTCTAAGAACATAATATGGTTTTAGGTCGCTACGTTATTTTATTGATGGGAATATTCAGCATATACACGGGGTTCATATTTAACGACATCTTTGCGAAGTGTATGATGTTAAAGCGGTCGTCTTGGATACATTCGGAACCTCAGAAGGGATTAATAAACAAAGTGCATGTTGAATTAGATCCTAGAGATACTTATAAAACTTATTTTTATGGAATGGACCCTATATGGAGAGTAAGTACCTATTTAATTAAAAGTATCTGTCGTTCACCACTCCATCGTAATTTCCAGTTGTTAACTATGACAAAATCAGCGTTTTCATTTCACAACAGTAATAAGAATTTAAAATTTTATTTCAGCTATCGAAAAACCAAATAATGTTTGCAAATTCTGTGAAAATGAAGCTCTCTATAATATTTGGGGTCTGTCATATGACGTTTGGTATTGTTTTGAGTTTTTTCAACTATTGGTTAGTAAAACATTAATGTTATTATAATACAGATAAAAATATGATCAATGACATTGTTTATATCATATAATTACCCCGTATTCATGAACGTCTTATAACTTCATTATAGCTAAAATAGGTAATTATTCTGTGTTTGTCTCTCATATTGACATTTATAATAGTAACAAAGAGACAAAGTCCATTCAAACTAAAGAGTCTAAGATTTGTATGAATCAGACCGTTTATGCATGTATCTGGCAATACAATGCACGGCGGCTGTGAAAGCCACGCATCTGTCCCTTTTGATTAACATTACCAGGTCAATAATAAATTTATTTACAACAAATTCCTCTAGTTTTATACCTAGAAGCACAGTAGGTATATTGTTAACAGTACGAAAACTAGGAAGAAGTCATCCAAAAGACACACACACAGACGCGCGTTAAGCGTCCCATACGGTGCTGTTAGAAGCGCGTGTCGCTTTGTGATTACTGTGTATGTTACGACTACTAAGTACCTATAGAACGGACGTAAATGATTATTATTTTAAATGCTACGAAAGCATGAAGTAAACTAAAGCTTGCACAATTATTAATATTTATTTACAATAAAAAGATAACGCCTAAAAAGTTTTTAGGTTAAAAGGTTTTAAGATGTACTAAAGTTTATATTGGCGGCCATCATGGATTTACAATGATAACTAATGTATTAAATAAGATTGTCATCTAAATTAAAGGTGCGTACTAGATGTGTACCTAATTTTAGATCAATCCGTCAACCACAAGTGGGTCACAATTCAATTACTAAATTTGATCCAAACAAATAAACCGGGCAAGCTTAATAAATCTGTTGGCACATCTACTTCTCAATGCATCGGCTGTCATTTTATACTGTCATCGCGTCCGTCTTTAAAGTCACCTGTCACTCGAGAATGTCATTATGAACGAACGAATGAACACCGAGCGCGGGTGAAGCGGCCATCTTAGAATGGCTGACATTGCGTGTTGAACTGTTGTGGCGTCCGGTAGTGCAGATGCAATAACGTGTGAATACACGAACATCAACATTGGTACAATCTCTTTACTTAAACTCTTAAGATAGTTGAGAGAAAACCTGTGCTCAGCTGTGGGACACTACGTTTGTAACTATTTCATTAGCATACCAGTGTTGTTTTAACACCCTCCTAGAAAAAGTGGCTGCTGTCTTGGACTTTTTTTATTATTGAACCGATTGCTTTCAAAATCGATTTCTGGGATGGGAACTAGATGGTCTCCAACAACGAATCTGTTGTCAGTATCAAAAAAAGTGGCCACCATCTTGAAATTCTTAGTTATTGAACCGAAAAACTTTAAGAGCTATCTACAAACCAGGAAGCCGTGTTTCCCTAAGAGAGAAATTCAGAGACATAAATATTTTGACTCTCGCTTCTTAATATAAAAAAAAAATGTATGTGCATAAAAAATTTTCAAAATTAAAATATAACCGACACGCACGACATCATACTCTTCTTCACAAAATCAGTACTTAACTCTTTTCCTGGGCAAAGTATACATTTTTACAGTAAACTTCTAAATAATATTAGGGAAATTACTATTAACAAAATTAAAATAATTGTAAACTACGATATGTATGTAAGAAAACGTATTATAAAATTTCAGACTATCTAACAGATAAGAACGCTTGCTATTATGTCGCTCTAATACAACACATCAATCAAAACATAATAGATATAAGTACTTCATTTAAAAAAGAACAAAAGCCTACTTAGCTTTATAGCAGTGTTTTTCAATAATTGCCAGTCATTCACTGAACGGTAGGAAAAGAAAATGGACTAAGTTTATGTAAACTTGCATATAAGAAAATAAAACCTATTTTCATTTCATTTCAAAGCTTTCAAAATCGATTTTTGAGGGTCGATGTATTGAACCGATCATCCAAATTTCGCCGAATATGTGCATTTTTATACGTAAAATGGAGCGAGCATATTGCTAAAACAACTTGACCAACTTCGAGCTGTTACTTAATTTTTTGTTAAAAACGTCTTTTTCTCGATCCAAGCTTCGTACCTCACTCCTCGTTGATTTTGAACGACCTCTTTTTAGTCGACCAACAAAGCAGATTTGGAGGTACCTACCTAGGTATCATTTCAAATTGTGATGTACCATGACATAGTTTAATTAATTGTTGATCCACTCAGCGTCATATAGTTTAGTAAGATTATACGTTTTTGTGCGGGTTCTCAGTTAAAATTCTTGCAATTTGTATTACTCTACCAATGTTGGTAAACTACAAAGTGGCCCAATAATTAAATACGTCATGGTACCACCTTAGTTATATATTTATTTGGCATTATAATCATTAAACAATAAGACTACAACAATAATAAACTGATAAAAAAGCCACCTAATTGTTTTGTATTCTAAAATAATAAATTAGGTGCCAATGACAAAATTAACATTAACAAAAGTTATGATATCTTTCCAGGTACTTTAAAAAGACGCATTCAATTTTTTTTGAATTTATACCAGAGATAGTTTTTTTATCTGTTCTATTCTTTTGGCTGGTCGTGTTAATATTTTATAAATGGTTTACATACGCTGCGAGGAAAGGTAAACGAAGTACTGCTCGCAATTGTCTTGTCACAAGAGGCGCTAAAACTTAAGTTGATCTGTAAAGTTTTGGTGTCTCTTGTAGCAACAGTATTACGAGCAATGTCTACTAATTTACTAATATGAATTATTAATGTGAGTGTAACTCTGTGAGACAATTGTATTTCTACTATAACATTTTTGATCAGCAGTGGATGAAATTAAAATAACATAATTGAGTCCACAGTATAGTATTTTTGGCGTTTATTATACGAAGTCTTTAGTTTTGTTCATAACAATAAATTGAATAGATCTTAATAATAATTTCATTGTTGCAGTGAATAAAGAGTTGGGGTCAGCTTGTGCTCCTCAAATTTTGATCTTGTTCATAGATATGGCACTGCTCAGTGAGACAGTGCCAAGTGTTGAGGGTTGTCAAGAAGGATACATGTTTGAAAATCAGAGAGATGTGCAAACGTGCTTGGTAATCATTGCTGTTTTTTGTGTGCCCATTCTACTGTTTGGCACTCCTTTTTATAAATTTAAAACTTATAAGAAAAAGAAGCGTTTAGCTGAGGTAATTTCTGTTTTTATCAAAAGTAGTTTTGTAGTAGCGGTCTGGCATTATTTTGTTCATTGAAATTCATTATGCATCTTAAGTTGAGTTCATATTTGTAACATTTCATCAAAGTATATTCGTCATATTATATCGTGAAAACTAACGTTCACCTTACTAGTACTAAAACGCGTATTTGTGTCACGGTGTAGTCTCGGTATCTTTTCCGATTTGTGGGCCAACCTTTAGATATTGCCACTAGCAGCGGTGTATCGTGACCAAAATAGAGCTATTTTTTTAAATTTTGAACCTGCTTACAGAGGAGACTTAATAGATTTTATAATTTAAATATACAAGACGAAAGAAGGGAAGCGCAGTTAAAAGCAAATGTGGAAAAATATAATACCTCGTTGGCAGAGTTGATGATACAACAAGGCGTTCATACTATTGAGTTTGTTTTGAGTACAATATCTCACACTGCATCGTATCTCCGTCTTTGGGCCTTGTCACTAGCTCACTCTCGTAAGTTGACTATTTGTTAAAAGAGTATAACAATATTCAACAATGACGTAATTGTCTAGGTTCGAAATCATCCAGAGTTCGGAGGTTCCCTACATATTTATGTATTTATCTTCATCATAATATTTTGATTACAAGTAATTAACAGACTTATTTTTCAGAATTATCTGAAATGTTATGGGAAATGATTCTGTCTAAGTTAGCCCTGAGAGACACTAGCACTATGGGTCCCATTAAAATATACATTATATTTGCCGTTTGGGCCTCTTTCACAATTTCCATTATGGTAGTTATGGAAGGATTATCTGCATTCCTTCACACGTTGCGACTCCATTGGTTAGTTTTTACTATCTATTATAGCTATGTAAGACTTGTATTGGTATGAAATCCTTCTATTACGTGACGTAGTTCACACGTTTGTCATGGTTTAAGTATAGCTGCGCTTACGATCATCGTACGCCTCCGCCGAACAAACGCTAGTTTGAAGGAACACTTATTAGATTAAGGCTGTAAAAGTTTTAACCAATGGTGAAGACCCCAGCTAATGTACTTTGAGCATAATCGTCGATACTTGATCTTATATTGGTCGGTATCTATTATTAACATTATGTGAAAGTTGTCAAAAACTACTATAACATTAAGTAATTTAGCGAGAATTAAATTAGAGAGAATATTATATATTAATTATATTATACCTATATTAATAATATATTATAATATTATTATACATATTATAATATCATTATTTTTTCATTATGGGCGGAAATTACAATAGCTTTCCTATGATTGTAAAAATAAATATAAAAAAATAGAAACTGAACTAAACTATACTATTGTCTCATTAGTATAACCAGTCCGAAACTGTAGTTTCTTGTTATATTGTTTTAAAACAAAAAAAAATTGTAGGTATTTATCGCAATAAAGTGACCGAATCGAAACCAATTTTACTGGCTCTCTATTGGTCAAAAAACGTTATGTTACATATCTAGTTCGCCTATGAGCGAGATAGGGTTACCTTACAATAACTAGTTATCAAAATAGATAGTTATCAAAGAATTTATTTGTTACAAAAACGTTCAATCGTTACGTTATTGCAATATCTCGTGACGGACCATGACTGGTCTTGATATTTACTGTCATCAGGTTTTAAAACAAACGTTCACTCGATTACGTATCAAACATTACCAATATTATACTAAGAACATTCGATACGATTCTATTAACCTCCGACGAACAAAGAGGTTTTGTAAGTTTTGCGTTTGTGTCTGTATGTCTGTATTTCTATGTAAACAAGTTAGTAGCGTCTTTTAAAATGAATAGACCGATTTTGATGCGGTTTCCTTTATTTAAAAGCTGAAGTGATCGACGTGTTATTTATTTAGCTGTGTCAGAACTTATTTAAAAAAAAAAAATTGTTTTATTCGAATTTCGACTCAACATGACGTATTGTATTGTATCTGGTTACTTAGTATGTTTGTAGTACGAGAGTCTGTATTGAAATAATATTTTTTCAGGGTTGAATTTATGAGCAAATTTTACATTGGTACTGGCTATCCCTTCCGTCCTTATTCGTTTAAAGTGATATTAACGTCTACGGAAAAATTGAGCGAAGCAGGATGCAAACTAAAAAATGAACACAAATAATTTTATTTATAAATTTGTTATGAATTACTTGAAATTATGTTTGAATAATTATTAATTGTTAAATAATATATGAACTACTTTGTTATAATGCTAAAGGTTATTGTTATTAGTTGTTATTATGTTGTTATTATTATGTAATTTATATACTAAACGTTATTTTTATACGAAAAGATAAAAATATCTGAGCTCATCGGGTTATTATTGTAGGTAGGTAGGTACGTAGCTTTTGTCATGGGCACAATATAAAACAAAATGGACGTAATCCACTTAGAGCACCCAGCAGAAAAGCACCTGTGCGAAGAACACCTCGCCTTGTCACGAAGAGTAACTATCAATATTTTTGGCAGATGCTCTTCGTGCATTAAAATTAGTTTTTACATTTTTGTCCACGAAGAGCACCTACGGATTAGCAGCCTAGTGCTGGAATGTATTTGGAATGGAATGTATAATTCATTAAATCAAAGATATCGATAAAAATCATTAGAACTAGAACTAAGTCACAAAATGATGGTTCCTAAAGCTTTCGGGAAATATAACTATAAACCTAGGAACTTGACAGTAACTTATATAAGCTTTACGATTTTTACATCCGTATTAATTTTCTCCTAACAACAAAATCTGTTAGTTAGTATTTTAAAAAACTAAAGCTAGAAAAAATGTAGTTATAAATTATCACCTGTTCAGAATAACACTTGTAACGTTTCTAAAACTACCCCTCTTATGGAAAACAACAATAACTGCAAATGTACAATAGGATTAACAATAATAAGTGCCATTGATTCGTACGGTTGACCGATACTTTGATCCCGGTGTATTTCCCCTAGAAAACATATTGCTCACAGCTGAGTCTCATAAAAATGTTTAGGGTGAGACCAAAACACAATATACAGATGCAATAAATAAAAATGTCATTTGTATTACACGCTATAATACTTAAGGTTTATTTAATACTACCCTCACGTGCATAAGCTTTGAGATTAGAATATCTGATAGAAAAAAATAATTGTGAAAAGTTAATCGTAGTAAATTTATTTTTGCACTGTTTGTTCATTCGGTGCACCAAACAGATACCTCTACAACAACAAAGCCTGACTACTACATCCGATCATAAGCTAATTTTGATTAGTTCGTTCAAGGTCAAGAACTTGAACGAACCAACCAAAATTAGGTAATTTCCCCAATATCCTTAAAAGTAAAAAAATGAGGCATAATACGGACTGAAGTTTACGCCGCACAACCCAGCAAGCCAGTAGCAAGTAGCTATCCAAGCAGTCAGGTACGCGCGTGATTCCGTTAAAAAAGAGGGATGCGGATACACAATGCGTATGGATATACGCCTTGTGTAATCGCATCCCTTTCTTACAACAGAATCTCAATCGCTTTGAACACTCATAATACGCTGTTGACTTGCGTACCGCACAGCCAGCTTCGTGAAATGACCGCCGACACGTGTACAAGCAACGAGCATCCTGTTTACGTCTATGCTCTAATTGTGCCCGTTGAAAATCCAGATGATCGGGCGCGTGTAAATAATGAAAATACAATATTGTGGATATAATGTAATACATCACTCTCGCTCACGTCAACCCTTTTTGTGTCCAAAAGCTGGGCACGGGTCACCTCTACTATCTTACGAGTTGAGAGAGCTTAGGCCTTAATCCTCACACGCTGGCCAAGTCCGGGTTGGTGGATGTAACTTGTCATGACATGCTGGTTATCTCGCGATGTTTTTCTTTACCGATATTGAGCAGCGGCAAAGGAACTATTCACACAAAGATGTGTGGGCACGACCAGGATTCGAACCCGCGACCGTATATTTTCAAGGCGAGGCCTGTACCGCAATCGCTGCTCCTATATAATACATACCGAGCATCTATTCAAAAACTTCAACCTCTCTACACTCTACAGCAGTACTTACTCTAACTGAAAACTCATACCTATAGGTAGATAGGTAGGTACGTAACTAATTATATTTTTAATTGACCTTTACTCTATATTCTGTATCACCTGTATTGCTAAAAAACTTACTAATATTGTAATAGAAGTTTGCAACACGAAGTATAAAATCGATAACCAATCATACAAGTTTCATAGTTACTAACGTTTTGTATGGAATAATCATGTTCTAAATTTGCTGTAAGCATAAAGAGGGGAGTAAGTATTTTGCGCGCAATCAATAAAAAGTATCTCCCTTCCCTCTTGGTTCGAAAAAAAACACATTCGATGTATTATTTCGCAATATAACGCGCTACGCAGCTGCACATTTGCACAACTTATGCTAGTTTACGTGGTATTAAACTGTTTGTTTTAGGGCTACTCAAATATCGTTATTAAATTAGGCAATAACTAGATCTATTTATACAAACCACTATTCTATGTTTACAAAGAAAGTTCATGTAATACTCAAGTAGGGATGTGGGTATTCAATATTGTTGATAAAAGCAACGCAAGCAAAGCTTCAGAAATAAGGACGTGGGCGACGAAGAAGGGTGGTGAGATCGTGCCGCTGTGTCGCGGTTTGTAACATAATAATAGGTGTAAGTAACTGTGTATATAATACTAGATTCCGCCCGCGGCTTCGCCCGCGAAATTGATCTCACTAATCTTGTTTCTCCATACAAACTTTGTAGCCCCGTTTCACCCCCTTAAAGGGTGAATTTTAAAAAATCCCTTCTTAGTGCACCCCTAGACTCCATAAGGAACCTATGTGCCAAATTTAGAATCTCCAGAACTGGGTCTGGAGACTCTAAATTTAACGCAGAGCCCAAATCGCTGGCGGTTTGGGCTCTGCGTTGATATGTCAGTCAGTCAGTTTCTTCTTTTATATATTTAGATTAACAAGTCGTTTATTACAAGATATAAAAGTACCGGAACGAGTTAAACTGTTTGCCTGTCTGTTACAGCCGATTAGCTCTAAAACTACAGGACAGATCGAGTTGTAACGTTGGCGCACAGTCAAGGACGTAGTGAACTAATATATGAGTTTAAACATACCCAAGAGCAGCGGTGGCGCAGCGGTTCTGGTCTTGCCTTAGAAATATAATATCGCGGATTCAATTCGCGGTCGTGCCCAAACATCTTTGTGTGAATAGTTTCATCGCCGCTGCTCAGTATCGGCGAAGGAAAACATCGTAAGGAAACCGGCATGTCTAAGAACTAATCATTTAAGAACATGTGTCATCTACCAACCCGCACTTGGGAAGCGTGTGTGGATCAAGGCCTAAACTCTTTCAATTCGTAAGATAGTTGAGAGAACACCTGTGCCCAGCTGTGGAACACTAAAAAGGGTTGAAGTGAAACATACCTAGGAGTGCTAAACGTGAAAATAAAAATATTTTAACAAACTCATTCATCCGGCAGATGAATGAATTCGTTTAAATATTTTTATTTTTAATTTAGATAATTTGAAGTTATTTGAAAAATTAGACGAAAATTTACCATTCCATCCCCTATATCTCCGAAAACTGGTCCTAAAATTACAAAATATTGTTCGATACCTAAAAATTTGCAATTGTAAGCCAATGATGTCTATGATCCAGATATTATAGGGTTTCTAGTAATCTACAGATACAGAACTATATTGTATATTTTCTACAGATATGCCCAGCAATTTCGTAATGATTGAGGGTCCTTATTGTGAATCGAAAAACTAGATATCTAGATTAGATGTTGTAAAAATCAGAACCCATTTCATAATTTATAATTTATAATAAAAGATACTAATTTAAATGAGGTCCTTCCAACCAATCCAACAATGTGTGAATTAATGTATGTAGAAGGTAAATCGATTATTTTCATCACGTATTTTGTCAATTAGGGATTTTGACCTCTTCTTAAATGGGAACTCTGGAGTCTCGACACAAAAAGGTTCAAATGTAGTTGCCTGCAAGGTATGCGTATTTGCGGTGCTTGGCACGTTGATCATTTCATTCATGATGTTTTGATAGATTTTTTCCGTAAATAAAATTTTAGATATCTTAGTCAAATTATATCACTTCAACCCTTTTTGGTGTCCCACTGCTGGGCACGGGTCTTCTTTCAACTATCTTACCAGTTGAGAGAGTTTAGGCCTTAATCCACACACGCTGGCCAAGTGCGGGTTGGTGGATGTCACATGTCCTCGAATGATTAGTTCTTAGACATGCCGGTTTCCTCACGATGTTTTCCTTCACCGATATTGAGCAGCGGCGATGAAACAATTCACACAAAGATGTCAGTCAAATTATATACTGTGCTAGAAATCTGGGTAGGTACATTAAATATTTATGGGTCGGTACCTACATTAAATATCTCTAGGTAGGTTTGTTACATATATAAAATAATTGTTCCGGTGCCAGTAAACATCACGCTAATTGAATTTGTGTCCTGCGGCGGTGGGCGCAGGTTAAATAAAACCTTTGCAGAGCACGCCATGTCTGACTGCGAGCCTCGGGGGATGTTATTTAGGCAATGTCACGGGGAATATTTTACTTCTGTGATCAAAAAAGGCCGTTGTTTCTAAAATAGGTAGCCTTTTACATATTTATAATATTAAATTGTGGTAGTTAATTACAGCAATATCTGAGGTGGTTTAGACATGCAAATTAATTACAATGGAACATAATATATTATTATAATTGCCTCGTTTGTTCAGTTGTAAAATGTTTGCTTAATGATTGTGATATTAACCTCTGCCTACACCTTCACGTAATACAGGCGTAGCACTACGTTATGTTAAAAGGGTAAGTTTCTTGTCTTGCTTATTGTTAAAATTTAAAAATATTTTATCAACATTTAGTCTTATAATCTGGTTTACATTACATTCTACTTATTTACCGAAATACTTAAATCCTTAAAAATATGTGAACTGACTGACGCTATATGACGTTGAAGTCGGTCAAATATTATCGATGTTTTAAGTAAAATTTAAAATTAGATATTGCTAAGATTATTAAATATGTATTTATTAAAAAAATAAGTGGCAGCTATTCTCTATTCAAAATTCTCTTTGTTAGGATATATAACATAAACCCATACACGATATTCATAAGTAGCGCAGCATGGTAAATAGTTTCTTTTATCGATATTGAAAACCGGCGACGAAATTATTTCTGTAAGCTTAGTACGAGTTCAACATTACGAAAAAAATCTGAATACTGTCATGTACTTTTCAAAATGCGTTTTCAAATTCATTTCATTTGTTTAAAACATTAGATAAAAAGAAAATAGAATTTCTAGAAATAGAATAAAATGGATTGACAATAACATAGGTAAAACAGTTTGTACATTTATGTGCATTTTAACTTATTGTCTTAGATCTAAGCAGAATGTGAAAATTAGGAGCACAGGGTCTATTCCTTACAGCTCTCTCTCTTTAACTCAGGATAATAGAGAAGCCGTGTCCAATGAGAAGTCAAAGGGTTACTTTAATTTCTTAATACACTTATTGCTGGTTCCGATATCACACGTTGAGATCGACATTCGTTTACTAACGACCGCAGCGTGAATAGGCCCTCTGGGAAATCAATGTATTCGGCCACTCCGTGCTCCATACCACTCGGTACACTGGAGACTGCGGAACATTGTTTATGCCGTATTTAGTCATCTGTCGAAAACATTATTGTACTGAGCACACGATTCAAAACGGACGTCCCAACTCAGGTCACTATAAAGATACTTATATGATATTTAATACTTTGCAAACATAGTTTGATAATCGAAGCCTAGTGACGCAATAACAGAATAGATTTGCCTTTGTGAAGTTTTTTTTTTATGTTTGTATGGAACACTACTAGCAATAAAATTTATGTGCCGACCTGTCATTCAAGAACTGGTTTCTTTGATTGTAGTTATTTTTTTCTGTTTAGCTGAAAGTCCGTGTAAGACTTCTCACTCGTAGTAATATTATAAATCTGTAGGTTACTTTGGTTGGTAATTGTTTACCGAATGTTTGTTGGGCAATGACCATTCGGTTGGAAACTTCTGAAACATTGGTTAAGACGTTTTTTGCTAACCGTGTGGCGTTACGTTATACAGTTCAAGAGTTGTCAAAGCCCAATTAGAGAATCGTTTAAAATATTGAGTTATAATAAGACATAGTGAAGGAAATTATAACACAATAACATACTTATTGATTTTTAGAAACATCACATACCTCCACGGCATGAAATTTTTATAACTATGATCTAAAGTATGGTCACGGTACATATACCTATAGCTTTTAAAGCAGTACAGAAACTTGGGAAGAAATCGTTCAAATCGGCGCACTCATTGTAGTGCACAGTGCTCTCAGTAGCGAGTCGCAGCATAATTGGTCCATTTTTTACGGTTTCGAATTTTTTGATATTTTATTAGAACCTCCTGTTATTCAATATGGTTTTGATTGCGTAAAATACTTTTAACATTACGTAAAATACTTTTAACATTATAATTTGGGTTTTCGAACTGAATTTTTTAACCAGCCCATGATATTTCAGAAGACAATAGAAATGTTAAATTTTTCCATTCTCATTTGTCAATTTTAGGACTCAGTGATTTTTTAAATTGGACCACCCGAATACTGTCGATGCGCCCGTCTGCGTATGTGTGCTTTTGAAACGATACCTTGCTAATTTCTGTACAGCTTTAGCTGTACATGTGTACCGTGGTATATACACTTTTAAAGTCACGTTGCAAAGATCATCTACTGCTATTAGTTTGAGGAAATTCTACAGTGCGTTTGCGACCACTCAAAAATTTTTGTCACCAGAACTCATGTTCCCGTCATCTATATAAATTTTCTGCTTTCATTTATATTTATCTAAATAGGGCATAGCATCATTATTTACAAGTAACTAGCGAAATTAGTTTGACATTGACTTTAATATCAATAATAATATACCACGGATAGTTTTGTGAACATTGTAAAACGGGCTATAGTAAAATATACTATTTGTATGGAAATTATAGCGCTCTAGCGATAACTGTACCTATGAAACTAAAATAATAGTAACTGATCGTAAAATTAGAAGAAGTCCAGAAGGAATCTTAGAAGACCCTTTTTGTTGGCGACCTGGAGTGGGACCCCTGCTCAGTAGAATATATAATATTTATATCATTACCATCTGCTATAACAATATAGAAGACTGTGATTGGTGTTATGACATGACAATGTAAATAAAACAATAATATTATTGTTTGACTCGTTCATTTTCTTTGTTAGGTATCAGTTAATCACATTGTTTTGGCTTTTGGTACTGTAACTACTAATAAAGTAATTAGTCTCATGGATAAACGAGTACTTAGATATTCAAATTTTTGTCCTAAGTCCGATTCACTCTAATTTTGGTACATTAACCACATACCTACAACATAAACCTTTAAAAAAATTATGACAAAACAACACAAAAGCAGTACCACCGGAGGGTGTGTAAGATGAGATAATATTTGAATGTGAAAGTTCGTACGGATGTGTGTAGAACTATCGATAGATGTTTGTTACTCTATAAAACTGTTGGACGGATTTGGATGAAATTCTGTACCTCTGAATTTCATCCAAATCCGTATGAGCTATTCTAGACTACAATCTATCTTTAAATATTGTAGTCTAGAATAGCTCATAGGCATTTCTTTTCCTATTATTACGCGGGCGTAGGCTACTAAAATAGATGTTTCAACAACACCCCCAATGACTTTTTGTACGTACCTACACACACTTAAGTTTATGAGTCAAACGTCCCTCTTTTTTGTAGGGAGTAAAAAAATAACTCATTAATCCGTTATTATTCGGCAGCTTGACCAGTTTGACACGTACAATATGTGGTAACAAGCCAGAAATAAAAATTGTATTGAAGAAGTGTGTGTCAAAACAAAGTTCCAAACCAAAATATAAGACAGTTCTATTAAAATTCATTATTTAATATCAGTAAAAAAATATATTTCTGTTTTCACGTACAACATTATTTAAAGTTTGTGTAAATCTATTCTTCTAATTTTGCAAATCACCACGAATTTCATTAGTTTTGTAGGGCATCCAGTTCAAACCATAAGTCAAAAATTCTATCACTTTGCTGAAAACTATATCATCTGCATTTTCTCCCCAAACGAAATCACTGTGTGTAATATTCTTTCCATGTATAATGTAATGTTCTATAGGGTTTTCAACACTGAAATATAATCTTAATACATCATTCACGTTAACTAACGAGTCATCACTTGAACTGAAGAAAACTAACGGTAACGTTATAGTCCCAAGTTTGTATTCAGCTGAAGCATCGTTGAACTTATGAAACTTTCCACTCTTCACTAACTGGGCATAGTGAAGAATAGTTCTAGTCGACGTCCCTGCCGGTACATGATACAGAAGTCTGGCCAAAAAACTTGTATCCTCAGAACTATTCTTTGGTACATTCCCAGTTATAAAAAATAATGGGTTAGTACAAAACAGTAATGGGCCCTTACAGTATTCAACTGCGAGCCAATCTGGTATTCGACGCGATGGAAGAAATTCTGAAGTACCCATAATTTTTAGAATCGGCTCTGGTGGGTCAAACGATAAATTTGTCATAAGTTTAAGTGGTCCCGTAGAAAACCCCATATAAGCCAATGGTGCGAGAAGGATTCCCATCCTCAAGTACTCGTTATAAGACGGATAAGTGGACAACATCACTAACAAGGCGGTTGCACCCAACGAGTGGCCAATATAATCGATTGGATCCTGGCTATTTTTTACGTTACGGATATAATCTATTACAGCAGGCAGGTCTTTTTCGCCCATTTCTTGCCAGGAAAATTTCCAGTAATCTTCTGTGTTTACAGTCTTCTTAACATGACCCCGAGAATAATAGGTCCCTCTAGCATTTACTAGCCAAACATCATATCCAGCTTCACAAAGCAAATAAGGCAAGGATTTTTGAGCTCCTAATAATATCCAATCAGCAGAACTTCCCAGCAATCCGTGATGAAGTATAATAGTTTGGTTTGTTGTAGTTCGGTATGTTGAATTGTCGAATAAAGGAAGAATGCGGTGTATAGTGAGCAAGTACCCATCGCTCGTGTAGATGAGGTGTGCCTCGGGTCTCTTTCCGTGCAAAGTGACCAGCTGTGTGGTAGACATTAGCGCAGTAGGCTCAGACTTCAGATTCAAATAACCAGGCATCTCCGTATTATTGTCGGCCGCTAACAAATCAACAAAGTCTGTAAAAGTATCTCTTGATTTCTTGGCGTTTTCGAATTTCACGTAGGAAATCCGTTCCGTTGCATATTCTATTTTTGGTTTGAAATACTGTTTTATTTTATTTGCCAAGTTATGGAATTTACTTGTTACAAAACTCGCCGCGTCACTAATTTTTGAGCTCATTAAATCAAATATCGCGAAACATGACACATTTTCGTTCTGGTATAGTAATATCACTAGAATGAGTAAGAGACTTTTCATCGTGCGACGTGTGGTAAGCCGCAGAGCAGTCGCGATACTAAATCTAAGGCTTACGTACCTATTTATTACGTTCATTAGTCTATATATTTACAGAAAGAACAATGGAAGGTACCCGGATCATAATTTTATAACAACTTGGCGATTCATTATGTTTAATACAATCAAACGTTTTTGTAATCTTTGATACTTACTATAAAGAAGAGAAAGGAAACCTTTTGGTTATATGGAGTCTTAACGAAACCCACTTCTTAAGTTTTGTCACAAAACTGTAATTTTGTATGGACCTTGTCTTAGAATGAAGTTCACACCAAATGATTTTGTATTACATATTTTGTATTAGCTAGTTTGGGATCAGATGACCGTGTGTGTTAATGTCCCACTATATTATTATTGTTATTTGATTTTAATTAAATGGTCGGAAATGATCATTAACTACAACCAAATATGGTAACAAAATATAGGTACCTACATACATACCTACTCTTTCCTGTGGCGATGATTTTTTTGTCAACGAACGTTGAAGGTGTTTATTTGGATGGAGTTGTTTATTATTACTAATATTTAATTATATTTAATCTACCTAAAATCATAACGAAATCAAAAATTAGAAAAACTAACATTTAGTATCTATAAATTAGTCTTAATACTGGTGTTTTGATTAACTTTGAACACGTTTAGTATCTGAATGTTATTTAAGGTGACCATGATTAATGTATAAAGTAACAAAGGATCACTATACAAAATTTTATTTTAAACAACCCGATAAAATGAATTGTGATTGTTCTAGAGTGGCTCTTTAATCCAAACGTTTAAATTGAGGAGCCATCTCAATAGCTTTTTGAACTATTATTGAAGAAAAAGTTTTTACATGCACAGTGTTGCTACTTTTAATCTAACTTATTCTATAATAATGTGGCTAGTTACAGCAATCACCTTGCGCTACTTTACTCACAAACAATAAAGAACTTAACAAAACACTGCGTAGTTTGTAAGATGTCTTATAATTTTCATACAAAATAAATCCTTACAAATACATATATTATGAATTATTTGCCCCCTTCGAAATCGGCATTTTGCATCGCTTGGCTACGAAACCCTATGTTGGACCACGCACGTGGCTCGAGACTAATTTTAGCCGGATTTCAGTTACATTCTATTAATTTATAAGGGTTCTTTTTCCTTGATTGTTTAACATTTTAGTTATTTATTGCTGTATTTGCATAATGTGCGTCCTTTGAGTATTTGCGTTTAACATCTCCGTTCTTTATACAACATGACCGTAAAGAGTATATATCATGCCTTATATTCTACGTCATTTATTATTCATTTAGGTATTGTGGCGTTTAAATTTTAATAAATCAATTAGAGAAAAAGAAAAACCCTACAAAATAAAAATATTATTTTCCAATTCATTTTGACTGACGACCCTAATATTTACAGCAACCGCTAATTATCAATTATTTGTAACATCTTCTATTAGATAAAAAAATAAATAAATAGGTGTTAGGGTTGCACGTCGCGAAATTTTAGCAAACAATTTCGCACATTAAAATCATATCAAAATATAATCGAAATTAATGTCTGACTTAACAAAGTCATTAGTATTGTTCTGAAGAATGTCTGGTTTCAAGTATAGTATAGCCTATCGTATCTAGTTCAGGTTGAAAAACTCACAAACTGTAGGGAAGAAGGTCAAAATGTTCCTGTACGATTAGATTAAGCATTTAAATATCCCAACATCAACATAGAAGTTTCTGACGTCTCGCCCAGTTCGTGAAAACTTTCTTTCTTAACGACGTAAACAATTTAAACCTAATGCAATATGCAGAGTGTGCTGGCGAGTCCCGAACTCCCCGTGTTGCACCCTAACTCACACTCCGGACCTCTTATAAAAAATTCACCCTAATTCCGCGCCCAAGGCTTTGAAGAACCTTAGTTTTACACACACTACTTTTGTTACCACTAACCTGATACCTAAAGGTGGGTATTATTTCCCTTTTGTTCGTTCTCCCTTCCTTATTATAAATATACCTACTCAAATATCTAGCTATATATGTATGAGAGAAATTGCTAATTCTGTACCTACGCAAGTTACTGATGAATATACGAGTATCGAGCAGCGGTGGCGCAGCGGTACGAGTCTCCCCTTTTAAATATAACTTCGCGGGTTCGAATCCACCGCTGCTCAATATCGGTGAAGGAAAACATCGCGAGGAAACCGGTATGTCTTGAGAATTAATCATCCTAGGACATGTGACATCCACCAACCCACACTTGTCCAGCGTGTGTGGATTAAGACCTAAACTCTAACAACTTATAAGATAGTTGAAAGAAGACCCGTGCCCAGCAGTGGGACACTAAAAATGGTTGAAGTGATACGAGTATCTGATTAAATGCCTATACTTAAAAACTTGATTTATATGTTGCTTCTTACAATATATGTATCGATTTACCTATTGCAAATGATGCATTGAAGTGCCTAATTAGAACAAATTAACCGAAAAAATCTGCTTTCAAAAATAGCAAAGGTTATTTTTTCTAAAAATTAAAAAACCGCAACATTAAAATGTTAATATGTAGGTAGGTGAGATTTGCGAGATAATGTTCTAAGTGGCCATAAAAAGTTACATGGTACCTAGGTGTGCAAGTAATATAGAGTGAAGCTCCAGCAGCCAACATTGAACTCATGCAAAATGCAATGGCACTCTCCCCTCAAGCGCCCGCCACCCTATTTATAAATGATTCGGGGCTCAATTTCCCCCGTACTCACCCACCTGAATATTGTTTGACTTGTGGACATGAACTGGACTCTGGATTTTACTGTTTCTATGAATGATCTGAATAATTTAATATTTTTGACACTTTGTTTTGTGTTCTTGCTTTTGAAATATTAATGTGTAAGAGCCTTTTGCTATGGTTGTTCCTTCTTAAAACATTGGTTCGTTCTTGTTTTTTTGTCCGAAATAAAAATAAATCCAGTTAACTTTACACTCGTTTCTCGTAATAATCCTATGCTCTGGCTTACAGGAGGCTAGTGGTGCTAGATTAAGGCAGTGAGCTAAAAATACAACCCTCACTCTAAAAATATGAAACAAGAAAACATATTATTATTCAGTGATGATTAAGGTAACGATATTCTAAATAAATAATTTTTTGATATAAATGTAAGTAAAGCGTCAATAAAACCACCAGATTTTTATCACCCTGGGAATATGTGTGGGATTTACTTGATGATTCCCTCCCACAGACGAAGGTGATTCTTATAAAGGGTGACTGATTTAGTGTAAAATACTTTGCCACGTTCTAGTGCTCATGATTACAAACAACTTGCAAAAATACGTTTTTGAAACAATTTCTTTAATTAAATTGGTATTTAATATTGAGCCGCGCATCCATATATATCAATGCGACACTCGGCAGCGTAGCGACGCGGCGCTTAACTTCGTCCGTCCCTAGTCTACACTCCATCCTAATCGTCTCTGCTGCGCGGTACAATATAAAAATAGCGAATTAAATTAAAAACACTGACCCAAAAACATGTTTTTTGGTAAAGTTGTTTGTAATCATATGCACTGCAGTGGTAGTGCTAATGATTATAAACAACAAGGGTGACTGCTTATTAGTGTAAGGTGCTTTTCTAAGTGTAGTAAAGTACCTTACACTAATAACCAGTCACCCTATATAATTTATAAACTTAAATAAATAAACTTAATAGGTCAAAACTTCTAAGTGCCTTTTCAGAATATGAATAATGTTTAAAATACGTCAAAGGAAATAAGATCGTTCAGATAAATGGAATACCGTGCCTTATCTCTGAAGCAGAGACAGAAGTATCTACTCACTGTAAAATACTGTAAATAATAACGAAGGCACGTTTAAATACTTACCTACTTTACAATTGTATGTACATATTCAGAAAGTTATAAACAACCCCGTCCACGCTAATTTAGCGAAAGCAATGCAGCAAAGTTTAATCAAAAATATTTATTCGTCGCTTCGTTCCAGTTCCAATCAAAGTTTTGGTCGTAGAGTAAGTATGAAAACTGCAAACATTGTAGTCTAATTTAAGATTAAATCGAGAATTACGTAAGACGAGTCGTTAACTTAAAAATAATGATTGTATTGAATTGATGCATAAATGCAGTTACAGATAATGGGTATCTTAGCTTAATAAAGTGTAATAATAATATATTGGGACATTAACACACACGGCCATCTGATCCGAAACTAAGCAGAGCTTGTACTATGGAACAGTATATGTAGAATATTGTCAGATAACTGATAATATTCTACATATACTACAACCAGACTAAAGACAAACAGACATGCTCACACAAATGTCTGACTTGGGTGGGTATCGAACCTACGACCTGTGACGAGAAAAGCAAGCATCTCACCGCCACGCCATGCGCCACCCCGGTCCGTATAGCGCAGGTGACAAAAAAAGTTATTGTGATTCCGTTGAAAGACAGGGATGCGGATATGCGCATTGTATACGCGTGTACGGTTAGCAACCGCACATCAACTACATCGCGTACCTAAGTACGTCGTTTCGTTATAGGCTAACGTTGAACTCTGTTAACATTTTTTAGTGTTACAGTTACGGTATACAGTAAACATTTTATTTTTTATAACTTTAACATTTTTTATTATTATAATTTTTTTTAACATAAACTTAAGGGCAACTGTTCTCACAACCCGTTTCCCTTTTCAACGGAATCATTATCGCCTTAAACACTTATAATAGGACAGCTGGTTTGAGCTAGACGTTATTCTGCTAAGAGCCACGATATTTTTTTCATAGTTAGGTACATTCGTACCCAAACATAGTATTATATTATCTGTGCCCAAACTAAGATATTATAGTAGTATTTTCTTATGTTTACGCGAATATCACACATTGACATAAAACTATTTTATATCGGATTTTATCGCGGTTTATTTAGATCCTGAAGTTTCAAAGTCTTTTCAGAAATCATGGTCACGCGTGGACTGAGGTATTTGACGTCCAAAATGATTAATCACAATTATTACTGACTACCTACTAACATTATTATTTAAGTTGCGTTCCGATTTAAGCAAACTGAGCTCACGCTGAGGTCACCCGTGACTATGAAGTCTGAAAAGATTTTGAAACGTTTGGATCTAAAATGAATCTAAAATAAACCGCAATAAAATCCGTTATAAAATGGTTTTATTTCAATAGATATTTGAGATCAGTCGATACTAACTTATCTGTTTATATATAAATAAACGTGAATCCCTTTTTCCTCTGGGCATTTTGTAACTTGAGATCCATTACATCAAAAAGGATATTCCGTTTTGTTTTATATTTGTTGTCAGGAAAACGTTTTAATTAAGAAAAATCTTAATGGAAATGCTTAATCGGATACCTACACCATCATTCCGAATAAACGAAAAAAATACAAACACGAAGAAAAACATTTTTCTATAAATGTGAAAGTTTGTATGGATGCTTAGACATGCGGATGTCTACGCTTGTGTGTATGTAGGTACATATGTTGTTACTCTTTCACGCGTTACCTACTAGATGAATTTATATGGTATTTGCCACAGAGACCGATTAAAGTCTGAAATAGCACATAGGCTGCTTTTTACTCTAATACCGCTAGAGCGAAGCCGCGGAATCTAGTGTAAACTAATTAGTACTTTACAGCGGAAGAAGATCGTATTAATTAGGTATATGTATAGGTATAAAAGACCGGTAATCCCATTACAATAAAGAATGACCTCCTGCAGTATTTCAAACGCGTCGAATTGTTCAACTAGATATTAATATTGATAAAACAAATTGTAAGAGTTAAACATTGTATTCTGAACAATAGTGAACAATAGACCGATTTATGTGTAAGAATCCATTAACTATGTTGAAACGCGACAGGAAATTAAACTCTTGTACTTGTTAGCAGAGGAAACGCAGGCGTGATGATTTGATCCGCTTCGGGCAGTTTAGACTAAAATAAATTACAAAGCCGGTTGTTACTTCATACAAACCTTCTCCTATATTTACCCAGCAATAGAACCGTTAACTAATGGCATATTAACAAAAAAGGTTTTTCCACGTTTTAAATAAAAAATCTTATTATAATTTATTTTGGTCTTTACGAAACTGTTACGTCTTCAGTATCAAGTTGCCTATTAAAACATCCATTTGGAATTCCTGGTGAATTTTTCTCACAATAACAATTTTTTAATTTGTAAATGACTGTAAACAATAAAGATGATAGTTAGGTATAATTGTTTGTGGCTTTTTATGTAGATTAATGTCCTAATTTTAAGTAAGAAATTAGGCCTCACCTTTGAAATGTTATATCTCGGATTACATCTCCGTCGTCGTTTCATCGCCGCTAGTCAATATTGTTGAAAGAAAATATCATGAGCGAACCGGCATATCTAACTTATCAATTGAGGTCAAGCAACATCCACCAACGCGCACTTGGCTAGCGTGTGCGGACTAAGGCCTTACCCCTCTCATCTCGTAAGATAATTGAGAGAAGACCCGAACCCAGCAGTTAGATACTAAAAAGGGTTGTTTCAAGCATTAAGTATGGTGCCTAAACTGTTGGTACATGAATTTTACTACTTGTACTATTGACTGAATACCTCCTCCTTGCACGAGAATATTGTATGAAATGAATTCGTCTTACAATAATTATAACCTTTTGTACTAATATACAAAGAGTAATATCGACCTGTGCGCGTTACAAATTCAATGTTGTTTTTTGTAATACATTTTAGGGTGAGTTATCAAACTCGACACGGGGAGCAATGGGGAACGTTAGCTCAACGGGCAATATTCTCATAATTGGATCAACACGAGCAAAATTAGTTGGTGAAATATGCACAACATTATTAAAGTCTTGCTTTATTTGCCGTGCCATTATTACTATTGTTAATTATTCATACCGTTTTGAAGGGGATCTGAACGGAGGTGGATATTAAACCCTAATGGAAATCGTAAATAACTCGCTAGAAGTAACCACAGTGTAACTTAATATCGTTATTACTTTTTTCCACACAAAATAAGCGCACACTTGACGTCGAGTTGCGGAAATCCAAGCCCGCTACAATATACAATCTACCGACTACTTCTGATGCCTTAGTGAAACGGGTATATTAGAAAACCGATTTCACTTCGAAGGCGATTTGGTGCACAGTGCTCCTCTTTGCTGCTGAGTGTAATAAACTATCCTGTATGGATTAAGTTACATAAAGCTGTCGATAAAAATGTTATATCTTGATTCCATACAAAAAATGTAAAATGGTCCATAAAAAACTAGTAATACGGTTATTAATTCCGTGCTGTCGTCGATGACGTCGATGAGGTTGGATGTGATGACGTCGTACGCTAAATACACACGACGTGTGTATCAAATTTTCTACGTTATAAGGTTCGACTGTGAGCCTGATTGATATCTTAAAGCTTTTGTGCTAAGTCCTTAACTGCAAATGCAAGTTTTTCATGATAGATTTGAAATCCCGCCTGGGCGAGAGTGAATTTATAACGACATCAACTTCTGACTGGATAAATCGCAAAAACTTAGTAATATATAGAAATTTGCGAGTATAAAGTCTCACAATATGAACTTAAAATCTGATATCAATATGCTATGAAACGATTGTAATAAATGTTACAAACAGAAATAGTTCATAAATAATAAACTATCTAGTTTACAGCTGGGTGCATTATTTAATAACGAAGGATAAGTTTACGATTGCACTGGAAAGTTTGGGCAACCGGAATAAATTTCAGCTACCAGCTTTATGGGACGCAATTTTGCGCACTGAATACAGCCATTCGGGCAGTGAAGTTGAACTTCAATGTTGTAATTTTTCGCGTTTTAAGTAATATGATATTCCATTTACAAGCATATAATTTAAAATCAGAAATTTATTCGGATCTTCTAAACCAAAGTGTTTTGTTTGGTTTGGGTTTATCTACTTAGGTGTGTTCTTAAGCAAATTATTAAGTAAGTTACAGCCGTCTTCACTTTCAGTTAATGTTAATTTGAAATTGAACGTTGTAGTCGTAACGCCGGTTTTCATACAAAAATAACAAAAGGATAAATCTCGCAACACGGGCTCGTATTTATAAGTGCACTATATCTGTTAAGTTTTACTGCAATTAAGCAGAATAAAAGGGCTTTTAAAAATTGTTAAAATACGAATAGTCCGCCTTAAAAACTTGACCAGTAAAACATTAAGTAGGTAGGTATATCATTCACTTCAGCTGTTAATTAAAGTTGGTGCCAAATCAGATAGACATAGGTACCCTTAACAAATAAAATTTGTAATTTCTGTTCTGACAGATCTGTTATGATCATATGAAAGGTTGTCGTTCCATAACTCCTCGACTACTTCGTATGTGTAGTTTAAGTATAGTATACAGAATCAATTCGTAAGAAAACTCAAAGAACGAATATTCAAAGAGAAATCGGCGGGAATACTTACATAATAGGTAAAAACACAATACACGTAGGACGTCCTCCTTTTAAAAACCCAAACCCACACCTTTTCATGTTCTCTCTGTGGGTAGCACCTATTCATAGGAGGACCTTAATATTTTACATAATAGACTACTTACACGTACTTATGAAATAATACCGAATTCCTTCAAAATTCATAAGCCTCTTACATCCTTCTTTGATGATCAATTCCATCGACGCATATAACAGCATAGCAACCAAGCCCTCACGATTAATAAATATATTTTATATTACACCTACCTATGTAACAGGAAAATCAAGCCTACGATTACTTTCGTTGATATTTGTAAAACAAAATATTTCTATTGAATTTCATCGGGTTATATTTGTGTGCATGAACACCTGTTTGTCAGTCACAAGCAGCGTTGCTAGATTTTTTTGGCAAGTCGGAACTTTGAGTGAATAAAGCCGGGATTCTTTTGTCGAATGCGGGACATAGTAAAAAAACGTAAAATTCAGACGACTTTAAATATTTCACATTGCATTTTAGTATTTTACGTTTGAGTACGTGATATAAGATAACAGATATTAAAAATAGCAATTAAAAATGTATTTAAAAAATATGAGGATTGGCACTACCATTTGCATCTTCTACGTCTTCTGAATAAACTCAAATAAGTCTGGGTATAATTATCTATAAATAAGTAAATAATTACAAAAGCAATGTATACCTATCATTTACATATCTAGTTTCAGTGGTATGAACAAGCTTCACTTTGTTGTTTCTTAGTGTATGTACTGTGCCATCATAAAACATTGTGAGGGTCACAGACTACTAAGAAAAGTGAGGGTTTTGGAGTCCTAACGAAGCCCTTATTGTTTAGCCATAGTTATCTGTCTCTATCATGCGTCAATAAGTCCGTGCGTCCATGGTTTGACACAGATACTGTTAGTATGTACTACTGACAGTATTTGGAATATTATATAATGTTCCGTATCGACCATGGAAGTTAAAAACAACTTGTTTAATTTTTTTTTTGTTTACTTTGTAGACAAAATTCTATAAAATATTTTTTCCTCTAGACACGAAGACTTATCTCTCTGATACACCAAGAGTGAAGTATCCTTAAATAGTTGTTTAAAATACGAGAGTTTACAAAATTAACTTTACCGTCTACTTTTCTAGCCCTCTCCCACCTCCTCTATAATCTAGAATTACCTACTTATACAATAGTGTATCTATTCAAAGGAAGGTCATTCCTGCAGATTGCGTGCAAGTGCTAGTCACGTCTAACTAGCTAAAGTAACACAAAAAATAGGAAGAAATCATTGAAATAAAACTACTTTTTAACGGATTTTATCGCGGTTTATTTCAGATCCCGACGTTTCAGTCTTTTCAGACTTCATGTTCACGGGTGGACAAAAACGTCGGGATCTAAAATCTAAAATAAACCGAGATAAAATCCGTTAAAAAGTAGTTTCATTTCAATGTGTGATATTCGCGTAAATCTGAGACAATACTATAGGACGAAATCGTTCCAAACGGCACACTCACACAGACGCGCGCATTTACTCAAATGGTGGGGTCTCGCGCAATGCTCTCATTTAGGAGTCGCAGCACAATTATTGTCAATGCGTGCGTTTGTGCTGTATAAAACGATTTCTTCATAGTTTCCGCACCCTCCAATGAGTGATAAAATGGAGAGGGTGCGGCTAACCGATTAACAAAAAGCAAATGAGATGTTTTAGGGCAAATTTAATTACAGGACAACATGTACATAACATCGATTTAAGGCTTCAAACATGTCGTTTATCTTCTTCTTTTAAATCACACTCAATTTGTGCGCAAACTATATCACAGGTCTTATTATATCCGAATGTATGAAACCTACGATATGAAGGTAAACTAAAACTAATTAAAAAATATAGGTACTCATCGTCTATCGTAATCGATTTCTCTAGTGAATCTGAGATCATGATTACCTGTTTTAACATGTTCATATCAGGATTATATACTCCTTGGTCCATACCTTCATACTAGCGTACATTATTGGCAACTTCTTAATTTTTTAAATCTTTTTTGTTTTTTAACCTGACTTTGGCAGAAACGCTGTCACGGTGGATGCCAAATGCCAAACTAATATATAAAATACTGGTCAGGAGTGAGTGAGACTAGCACAATGAGGGTTCTGTTTATATCAACTTTCAAACTTTCGCGTTGCGGTATTAATATTTATCATAACGGGTATTTTTAACCTAGCTCTTTCGCTGGATTAGTCTGCTTGCGACCACGACCGGTGCAACTCGTGTTGTAATAAATATAAATATTAAGGGTTCTGCTTAAGACTAGGAAAAAAGCTGAAAAGAAAGATTATAAGAAAGATTTTTTAACTGCTGTGTGTGACGTATCAAATGAAAGTGTTCGTTGTAATTATAATATATATAGACCTTTACAACGAACACTTTCATTTTACGAAAGAGTTCTGTAAGTGTTTTTATATAATTTTAAAGTACACAGTTTTGAAACTATTCTAAAAAATAGAAGGAAATTGACTGAGTAGTTTCAGAGATAGGGAGGGGTCCTTAACTCTGAAACGATTTAAACTTAAAAATAAATATTTTAGTCCGTCACTACGAGTTACTTAAATTTAATATGTCAAAAATAGCATATTCTGAAAAAAGCTAAAATATGATAGTATATATTAATATTCTGTAGTTAATTTTTATTTTTCTAATTTGGCCTCAAGAAGTTGCACCCATGTTTAAGATTCATATATTTACGTTCCACTATTTGACGAATAAAGTGTACCAAATTTAGACCCGATTGACCATCAGTTTCAGCTCGTCCGTCTATAACAGCAAGGCGGCTGTAATAGACGTACGGGCAGACAAAAGAGTGATCCTCCATGGATTCAGTTTTTACCTTTTGAGTTACGGTACTCTAAAAGGTGAAGTCAATACACCTACATAATATTTGTAAAACGCGTAAAACGTTTTTATTACATACACACAAAAATAAAAATAGAAAATTTAAGTCTATAGCGTAGTAACTGCTAAACTGCATAGTTATAAATACTAACTACTATAATAACTATAACTGTCGGTACCTGTGTGGTGAACAGTTTTCGAGATGCCGATCATAAAACTTATGAAAGGTTCTGCGATGGACCCGCTCCCAGCAGAGGGTCTCATAAACCATGACCCTGACGCTCTATCGCCATTCCAAAAGGAGTGCATCAATCGACTAGGGCAAACTATACAAGTTGAACAAGAGTCGTATTTATCCAAGCACCCAGAGGTACCTATTTTTAGCCCTCCACGAAAAAGAGGACTGTGTATACTGTGTGTATTTGTGTATCTGTCGACAAGTTTGTGATATCATTTCACTACAACCCTTTTTAGTGTCCTACTGCTGGGCTATCTTCTCTCAACAATCATGAGGCCTTAATCCAGGTGCCGGTATCCTCATTATGCCTTCATCGTTATTGAGCAGCGGCGATGAAACTATTCACGCAATGATGTGTAGGCACGACCAGGGATCGAACAGGCGGACTAATATTTCGAGGGCGAGACCGCTAGCGCTTCACCACCGCTGCTGTAGTTTGTGACATACTATATATTAGCCCTTAAACGAAACTGAAATGATCGAAATGACTCTTGGCTTGGTTTCAGGAAAAACTGCTCAGTTATTGGAAGATAATTAACCTCTTTCGGTACAGCTGATGAATCTCTTTCCATTTGGCTCTATCTAGAGCAGCTTCATTTACGTTCTTATATTCCCATTTCCAGTCAAACGGTCTTAGGCTACAGTTTTTACTCTAATTTTTACCTGATGCCATTGGGTTCTTCTCTTCATTGAGTCCATCTTCATTGTATATCACAGAATTAAAAGGATTTTCGTTTTTTTGTCTGTCATCTTGACTTTTATACTAATAAATTTCAAATCTACTTTTCCTTTAGCAAAGTTGTATTGAAGATACTTGTGCAAATTTATTTTGAACAGGTTATAACATTGCAAAAAATATTCGTAGCCAAACTAACTCGAGTGCTAAAAAGGAAGTATGTGCTGAAGGATGCCGCTGCTAACTTTGTTCGACCTGTAGAGGATTTGGACCAAGAAATACGGGAATTTCTTAAATCTCCACCCACTGGGTCATACGTGCAAGTAAGTATGTCAAACCAATAATATCAAATATTTAATAATGCTCATTTTGCATAGACCCCTCCCTATCTCTGCATCCAAAATCGCTTGCTGGGCCGTTAAGACTGGTTCAAACTTAAAAAACGCTCACTAAAATTCGAAACAACCGTAAAATTTCCATTGTTTTGAAGAAAAGGTTCAGTAGAAAAGGAAGTTTTACAGGTAAAGAGAAATAATTATTATTTCATTTTACAATAATTATTATTGTTATAGGATGACTGTACAGTGTTCGACTACAAAGATGTAAATTTGGACGCGGATCTTAGAAAAATATTGTTGAAACATTACCCGCCAGAGCCGTGGTTAGTCCACGGTACTCCAACGCCGTCGATAAACACTCTCTCCTCATCGTTTTTGTCACTTATTACTTCTGATAGCACTTTGCCGACTCCAGGTAAACTGATAAACTTCTATTGAGTACTAACTGCAATGAAACTTTAAAGACACCTAACTCTGATTTTCTGTTTTCAAGCAACTTGTTAAACCTAATAGGGTTGACAACAAAGTATAAAAAAATCATATTTTAATAAGGCCGTCTAGCGTCTGTTAGATTAAAAAAAAATGTTAGACACGTATTTTTTCTGTATAATTGAAATCAAACAATATTATGATTATAATGAAATTAAAATATGCTTTATTTTTTTTGAGACGCGATTCTACTTAAAAATAGTCCAATTTATTTTCCTACCGTGCAGTGAATGACTGGCAACTACTGAGAAACACTGCCAAAAAAACTCAGTAGGCTTTTTTCTTTTTAAATGAAGTACTTATATATATTACATTTTGTTTGTTTATTGTGTTGAATTATATCCTACTATTTAATATTATAAATGCGAAAGTAAGTGTGTGTGTGTGTGTGAAGGTTTGTTACCACGTATCTCCATAACCACTCAACCAATGTTAATGAACTTTGAAACGTAGGTAGTGTATACCCTAGAATAGGACATAGGCTAATAATATTTCCAAAAATCATCCCCTAAGAGGGTTAAAAAGAAGGGTGAAGATTGTATGCAACTTTTTATTCCTTGGTCCTATTCATTCAAAATTCGGTACATATAAACCTTAAGACAAATAATGAGATACGGGTTTTTTATTTTTCCATAATTACCCCCATGGGGCGTAGAAAATGAGTTTTAGTGGTAAAAATTAAAGTTTCTCTGGATCTGTTTAGTCTCAAGTCCGATTCACTCCAAATTTGGCACACATAAACCTTAAAAGAAATCATGAAACACGTGTTTTTTATTTTTCCCAAAGTACCACCAGGGGGAGTGTAAAATGAGTTTTTTTGGAAATATTAAATATTGCAGAACTTTTTAGTCCTTGGTCCGATTCACTTCAAATTCGGTATACATAAAGCTTAAAACAAATAATGAAACACGTGTTTTTTATTTTTCCATTTTTTTTTATTTTTATCCTACTTCTACGCGGGGGAAGCATGAGAAATTATTCTGAGTGTGATTTTATTCGCTGGTGATATCAATACTCTTTCGTGCTTTTGATTTAAATTAGCTCTTTATTTTGACAGAATGACATGTTTGATAACTCAATGCTACGAATAGAATTCGAAATTTAAACTTTATTTGGTCTTGGTTATTTGAATGAAAAACTTACCTTATGGTCTAAGAGCCGTAGTATTATTTTAAAAACCCCTATAGAATTATGGATATGCCTATGGGAGCTTGCCGATTTCAAAATGTTGCTTACAGCATATACTACTGAAATAATTTTGTATGGAGATAGTTCGAGACCCGGGAAAGGATAGTTTTATCCGACTGCGAAAAAAAGATTAATGGTTTAGAGCGATAACCGACATCCGCGGGCGAAGCCGCGGGCGGAAAACTAGTGCATTGAATATAATGCATTGAAGTTATGGTGTAGAAGAGTTCGCAAAATCATACAGAGGTATGATGTAGCGAACTTACCTAACTTAGCTAAACGTGACGTTAGCTGTTCTGGCTTGCCTTCCTTATTTTCCCTCCCTTTCCTTAAAATTCCTTCATTGAACTCATGGCGCCAAGCAACGGCCAATCAGAGAAGGTTTCAAGCGTCGATCATAGAAAAATCGACCAATGGCGTTGAAGAGGACTTCTTAATAAACCTCGGCCGTGACGACAACGCTCGCGTGGCGTTCCCTGATTTTTAAACTAAATCTAATGTAAAGTACTAGTTTTTCTATATATTAACTGTGTGTGGACGGGTCGACCCTCAAGTGTTTCACCATTCATGTGAATTAGTGCTATTTAACAAACAAGAAATCAAGCACGTGGACGGTGCACCGAAGACATACAACATCGGCGGGTCGCGCCTTCGAAGCCGAGCAAATACGTGAGTTCTTCACATTATCTACCTATCTACCCTTTCCCGGTGAGCCAGGCATATATTCTCTGCGCTTCCACCTTCTAATTCTCAAAGCAAAATCATCCCGGCGGTTTGCCGCCATTTATAAAGTGGTCCTTTCGAGCGCGAATAACCTACGGATTTTGGGTTCAATTTCAATAGAAAACTCCAAAACTACAGTTGTTCATTGCTAATAAGCCTTTTTCTTTCGTTTAATTGCGTTTTCTAACTAAATTATATGATCATTAATCATAATTTCTAACTTTTTAAACGAAGTGAAAAATATAAGGTAGATAGATAATTTTGTTCGAAGAAACTACATTCCTAACTAAATCAGGTTATTTCGTTCCACGGCTAACGTACATACTTATATTATTATATACCTTCCATACAATCATAAATATATTGTAGGTCAAGGTAATTACGGGTTTATTAGGACGTCGTTTCCATTAATACATAGGTACCTACGTAGTGGGTTCAAAGTGTTCAAACGTAATATACGTACCTACCTACTTACGTAGTACTACATTTCAATAACAAATACTTTTTGTTTTCGTTTAGATACTTATCTAGTTAAATAATCACTATGACAAACCCATCAAAGTCTGAAGTTGAGAGACAACTAAAATTGCTTACTACTCAACGTGAGTACGCGTTTCGAGATATACAAATTTTGTTTGATTTGTGTAAACAAATACAAACTGACAAGAGTTCAGCCTCTCAGTTCGAAGCAAGGTATAAGCGCATTGATTTATTACGTAAAGAGTATTTAGATTATACGTCTCAAATCAACGATTTAAAATTAAAACTAAAGCCAGATGAAGTAATTGACATGAAGGCTGTGATCGCGTTTGATGAATTATTTTACGCTGTCAGCGCTGCAAAGTCAGCCTCTGACGCTAGCCGCGCGCCCATTCTCGGCTCGGCCCGGCTCGATTACGAGTCTGAACCGAGCATGTCGTCCGGTCTTTCTTATCATTCTGCAAAACCGATCGCACAAACGCGCTTACCGAATCTTGAATTACCGAAGTTCGATGGTAATATTGAATACTGGCAAACGTTCTTCGATACCTTCTCGTCGCTAGTACATGATAATAATAATATTAGTTCGATCGAAAAGTTTCACTATTTATTATCCTGTCTTTCTGGTTCAGCGTTATCGATAGCGAAGGGAGTGCCTGTTACGTCTGATAATTACCAAATTGTATTTCAAGCTCTTATTGAGCGGTTCCAAAATAAGCGAATCTTGGCCGCTACGTATTTAGACAAAATTGTCAACTTTTCACCTTTAAGGTCTGGTAATTTTCACGAGTTACGTAACTTAGCAAATGTTTTGAATGAAACGGTCAATGCCCTTAAGGCGATGAAAATTAAAAACCTGGACGAGTTTCTTTTATTTTATTTAGCTTCACGTATTTTAGATGCTGATACTCGTAAACGTTTTGAATTGCATAATGAAAAACAAATGCCTACATTTACTGATTTGTTAGACTTTTTGCAAGGTTATGTCAAAGTAATGGAGGTCAGTCAATCGGGTACTTTTTCCGGTTCTGGCTCTCAGCAGAAACAACTAAATACAATTCCTGTGCGCACAACCGGTACGCGTAACAGGAATAATTATCAAGCAACATCGTTGCCGTTTAACCCGTCGACTGCTAACGCTGCAAATAAATCAGCTGTCTGTCCGTGTTGCGGTCAACATCATGCACTTTTTAAATGTTCTAAGTTTCGAGAACTTAACATTTCCGAAAAGTACCGATTAATGTCAGTCAAAAATGTTTGTGTAAACTGCTTACGCCAATACCATAATGTAAATAAGTGTTTTTCAAAAAGTACGTGCTCAACTTGTGGTGAGCGACATCATAGTTTGCTTCACGACAACGACTCCACTGTCGCGGTTCCGTGTAGCTCCACCGAGGTTACGGTTAATGCTGACCAGATACCCAGTGTGAGTTCCGCGTCGACTGCCGCTCACGTTGGTCATAGTCGAACTCTTGTTTTGCTCGGTACGTGCGCCGTGCGTGTTCGCGGTTGCGGTTTCGCCGCTCAACCCATCGTCGCCCGCGCGCTCATTGATAGCGGAGCTCAGGATTGTTTTATGACGTCATCACTCGCTCAACGTTTAGGTGTGCCTATACGGCGCTGTAATCTTACTGTAGCAGGTTTGGGCGACAACGTTGTTCACCAAGTAAAGGGTGAGACTTCATGCACTTTGATGCCGACGGACTCTGAAAACCCAAGCTTCGTTATTAATTCGATTGTTATGAATAAGTTGACGAATAAAATGCCTGTTGTTGAATTACCTTCTCATGTACGTACGAATTTCAAACACTTAGTATTGGCGGACAAGTGTTTTGATAAACCAACCGACGTCGATTTGTTATTAGGCGCGGAACTATTTCATAAAATATATGATGGCCAACGCTTAGAAATAGGCCCGGGTTTGCCGGTCGCCTTACATAGTGTCTTCGGGTGGGTACTCACTGGCAGAGTTGATAGTAATTGTCACCCTCCGCCTTCGGTCTCTTCCCTCGTCGCTTCCACTCGCGTCCTAGACGACGTGGTCAAGCGGTTTTGGGAGGTCGAAGAGCCACCGATTATAGTCGTTTCGAATCCCGAGGATGTCAAATGCGAAGAGTTGTACTCTACTCTAGTGTCCCGTGAACCTGACGGTCGATACGTAGTTCCATTATTACTAAAAGAATCGTTCACCGATCTCGGTGACTCTTATGATATGGCAAAATCACGTTTATTCAAACTCGAAAAACGGTTTGAGCGTCATATTAATTTAAAAGCCGATTATGGCGACTTTATGCGCGAGTACTCTAACTTAGGGCATATGCAACCTGTAACCCTTGGTTCAGGCAAATTTGTGATACCGCATCATTGTGTTCTCCGCCCTGAGAGTACTACCACTAAGCTTCGTGTCGTTTTTGATGCAAGCGCAAAAACCACGAACGGAAAGTCTTTGAACGACTGTGTGTATACTGGCCCTAAGCTTCAAAATGACATAATAGATGTAGTTACAAAGTTTCGCCTTCACGCAGTGGTATTTACTTCAGATATTTCAAAAATGTATCGTAACATAAATTTACGTCCAGCTGATAGAGTGTGGCAGCACCTGCTGTGGAGAGATTCTCCCTCTGATCCCGTGTGCGAATACGAACTTAATACCGTAACGTACGGCGTGACAAGTTCACCTTACTTAGCCATTCGTACTTTGCACCAACTTGCGGTCGATCACGGCTCGGAGTATCCTCAAGCAGCTGAAATTATACGTCATGACACATTCATGGATGATATCATAGCAGGAGCGCCATCTATCGGTCAGGCGCTAAAACTTAAAGATGAGCTTATTCAGCTACTAGGTTGTGCTCAATTCGAGCTCCGTAAATGGAGTAGCAACGCTCCCGAGTTCATTGCGGCGTTACCTTCTGAACACTGTCAGGTTCCTAAAACTTTCTGTGATGGTAACCACCAACACATTCTTAAAATTCTGGGTGTTCAGTGGGATCCCATCGATGATTTCTTTACATACTCGATGTCTGAGCTGAATTCAAGCTTAACCAAGCGTGCCATTTTATCTAATGTCGCCCGCATTTATGACCCAATGGGATGGCTCTCTCCCATTGTTCTAATTGCCAAGTTGTTGTTGCAAGAAATGTGGCGTTTTCAGCTAAGTTGGGACGAACCTGTCCCTTCCGAAATTGCCTTGCAGTGGAAAAACTTTATTTCTGAAATGGTACATATTAAAAACATTAAGCTACCACGTAGAATAACCTCAAATGATAGTGATACTTACCAATTAATTGGGTTTTGTGACGGGTCCTCTAAAGCCTTTGGATGCTGCGTCTATCTAAGAAGTACCGGTGTTAATCATTATGATACTCATTTATTAATAGCAAAATCCAAAGTCGCTCCTATAAAACCGCTTACTGTAAACCGTCTCGAACTATGTAGTGCTGTTTTGCTTGCGCGTGTTCTTAAGCATATGTATAACTTGCTACGAGATAAAATACCTGTTACCAAAGTAATTGCGTTCACTGATAGTAGCACCGTATTATCATGGTTACACACTGAACCACACAAAATTAAAACTTTTGTCGCTCACCGAGTTATAAAAATTCTCGATGACGTCGCAGTTGAGAACTGGCAACATGTTGCAACGCATGACAACCCTGCAGATCATTGTAGTCGAGGGCTCAGCTGTTCCCAGCTGTCAACCCTTACCCAGTGGTGGTCAGGTCCAAGTTGGCTCTCGTATGATTCCTCCAGTTGGCCGGTCAAGAGCGATTGGGAATCGCACGAATCCATACCTGAATTGCATACCACCGCTCATGTATCTCAAGCAAATCTCGGCTTTACTGAGCCTGATCTTATTAGTAAATTATTAGATCGCTACTCCACGCTTTCTCGCGTCCAACGTATGCTGGCTTGGTGTTTGCGTGCTTTGAAAGCCTTTAAGCGAAACTGTCCTAACAGAAATAGCTTGAGACCTCCAGACCCTGAGGTCGATGTTCTTACTCCTGGTCATTTTCTGACTAACGGTCCTTTAATATCGTTATCTGAACCTGAACTTGCTGAAGAATATGTTCCACCACTTGCTCGGTGGCAAATGCTTCAGAAAATTACCCAATCCTTTTGGCGTATTTGGCAAAGGGATTATCTTCACACTTTGCAACAACGCGCAAAATGGTTTCAAGAGTATGCCAATATTCAAACCGGAGATGTTGTTCTAATTGTTGACAACAATCTGCCACCTTTAGAGTGGCGTTCAGGTAGGGTCCTCAAGTTACATCCTGGACTTGATGGCGTAGTACGTGTCGTTACCGTACGCACTCACAATGGTCTCGTTCGAAGACCAGTAAATAAACTTTGCCCTTTACCTATACAAAACTCAAATTAGCTTAAAAAAAATACTATAATTAGCTTTAGTACCTAGCAATTCTGTTTGTCTTTCAATTTCACTCTGCATTATATAAACTAAATAAAAATTACATAAGTATCTAAGACGGTCATTTCTTTTAGTAGGTTCACACTATACCTATATCCATACTTAAGCTAATCTCGTATTTAGTGATAGGATATTGAGGTAAATATGTGTACCTAAATTCTTATTTGTTCGATGCTCGTTTTCTTAGTTTTTTGCTTTGAAATCTGGGACGATTTCAAGTGGGGGGAATTATGTTCTGGCTTGCCTTCCTTATTTTCCCTCCCTTTCCTTAAAATTCCTTCATTGAACTCATGGCGCCAAGCAACGGCCAATCAGAGAAGGTTTCAAGCGTCGATCATAGAAAAATCGACCAATGGCGTTGAAGAGGACTTCTTAATAAACCTCGGCCGTGACGACAACGCTCGCGTGGCGTTCCCTGATTTTTAAACTAAATCTAATGTAAAGTACTAGTTTTTCTATATATTAACTGTGTGTGGACGGGTCGACCCTCAAGTGTTTCACCATTCATGTGAATTAGTGCTATTTAACAAACAAGAAATCAAGCACGTGGACGGTGCACCGAAGACATACAACATCGGCGGGTCGCGCCTTCGAAGCCGAGCAAATACGTGAGTTCTTCACATTATCTACCTATCTACCCTTTCCCGGTGAGCCAGGCATATATTCTCTGCGCTTCCACCTTCTAATTCTCAAAGCAAAATCATCCCGGCGGTTTGCCGCCATTAGCCGAGATTTCGCTTGAAAGTATCACACAAAAAATAAGAAAAATACGTGTCCAATATTTTTAATTTATCTATCTAACGGACAAAACAAAAAATGTCGTCATAAAACAAAGTAAATCAGAACAAGATTTAGGCAATTGACCCCTGCATACTAAGTCGAACTTTTCTGTGCTGCAAGTTCCTAGCCGACTGCAGACACCAGCAACTGACGACGTGTCGATGCGACCTCTTGTTTTATACATAATATTTCTATCATATATAGCAATGCGACTTGTCACCGTTTAACTCGCGTATCGCCATCTGAGGTACAAAGTCATAAAGCATTAATTAAATCTCTTAAAGAACTATTTAACCACAGATAAAAGTAATGTAAGACTATTCATCACTAATATCCATATCGCTTGAATCATCATCACTATCTGTGCAGCTTGAGGAGGCAGAATCTTGGCGATAGGCGATACGAGAATTAAACGGTCGGCCTATAGCTGCAGATATTCTTTTTACGGATGAACTAACCCAATTAGCCGGAACGGCCTTTATTGGTTCACTGGACTTTTTCGGTGAACCGTCCTCTAGATGGCGCGGACCGTTCCTGACCGGTACAGTAATTGTCTGGGGGACCTGTCGGGGACTGGCGCGTCACGACCCACGCCACGGCGGCATGGACAATATCTCAGCATGTAGAAATACATTGAAACGAGTAGTGTTGCAGCGTCAAAACGTCGATCGCGCGTCGCCTGCTGCTCTTGTCTGCAGTCGGCTACAAACTTGCACCTTTTTGCATAAAAATTGACGTGATTAACGTGATTAAAAGAGTTAGCCATTTGGAGTCACGAGTCAAATTACCATAATTTTATTGTACCTATGAAAATTAGAAAGCGAGAAAACTGTTGAATGGATATTTTTTTTACTTGGATTGATATACAGGGTGTAACTGTAAATGGTTTCTTGAGGTAATTTTATCACCATGAGGTAAACAGCTTTTCGCCTGTTTTACCCGCAGAGGTACTTATATCCAGTTTTCACTACCTATATTTAGGTCCCATTCATAATGCCCTTCATCAGGCACAATTCCAAACTTCGAGCGACAACTAAGACTCTCTAAGTACCTATATTAGAAAAGTATTTTTGCTCAACCCGGGAATCGAACCCGGGACCTCGCGATTATTATGCAAACACAACTGGGCCACCGAGGTACCTACAATCATAGTGTACCTATAATCATATGTACCTAGTGTGTAAGCTGGTGTGCTTCTATAGGTACTTCACATGTGAATGGTTATTGTAAATGCATTTTATTTGCATTGCACTTTTCAACAGAGCCAATACCCACTCCTGAGCCAACTATTTCTGAGATCTTCTTTGGTATGGTGTCCAATACGGTGGATAAAGCCATATATGCGCATGTGGATGAAAGAAGTTTGCTCTATGATACTGCATATGTAGAACTTATGAAGGCCGTTGAAGAAGCTATGGAAATTCCTGTAATTGTCATTCGAGAAGATATCGCTGAACTTTTTAATACCGCGTATCAAATGTTTGAAATGGATATCGACGAAAAAGAGAGAATTGGTAAGGCTTATTAAAATGAGGCGTTAACAAATTAATGCCGCCAAAACTTCATTAACTCAATTGATTAATAGCTCATCAGTGAATTTGGGAATAATTATTTCTGTAATTCTCCGTTTGTAATATAATAAGCCGTAATTTGGTTACGATGGGTAGACGAACCATTAGTACCTACGAGTTGCCTTTTCAATTTTTTGTTTGGAATAGGTACTACCATAAGTATGTTAAAAAGCAAAAGGCACAAATTAGTTTACATATTGTACTTTCAATTCATTTTGTTCTATTTCTAGCATTTTTACTGACTGGCCTGGTGGCGGCGTGGTTAGTGACCCTGACCGCTACGCCGAAGGTCGTAGGTTTGATTCACACCCGGGACAAATCTTGATTGTGTGATGAGCCGATTATTTGTCCTGTTTTCGGTTGTAAATTACGTCGTCCTGCCCGGTAAAGCAGTGCCACCTACTGGGGCCGAAAATAGATTACTACCGATTCTCAGACCTACCGAATCGGTTAAGCTGTTTCTGAAGAAGTTGTATTTTTTTTCTTTTCTTATGAACCATCCTTGTACTTCAAGGAGTATTCTAAAAATACAATTAACTAAATCTTTTCAGCCGTTCTCGAGTTATGCGCTTACCAACTCATTTTTCGATTCATTCATATCATTTTTTTTTCATTTTTCAAATTTCTTTGCTATAAACCTCACGGAGCCCGAGAACTTTCCAACGAATGCAAAACCGTGGAAATCGGTTCGTGCGTTCCGGAGTTATAGCGTCAGGAAGGAAAACCTGACTTATTTTTATATAGTAGATAATTATGTATGTCATCATCATCATCATTCCTTTTCTTTTATAATCTTTTATCTTTACCTTTTCCCATTTCTATGATGGTCGGCTCCCAGTCTAACCTGATGCGGTTAGCTACCAGAATTATACGAGCGACTGCCATCAGACCTCGAATCCCGTAGGGAACCAGTAGCCGAGATGGTTAGACCAGGTGTCAGATTATATTGGCTTCTGACTACATTTAACGATTATCATGGATGTGTTAAATGACAACCGGGACAGACGTCTGTACGTGCCCTCCGAGGCACGGAGGGTAGTCCCTCAACCAACCAGACACCAAAACAATTTTTTGTTGTTACACAAATATTGTCCAGGGCGGTCATCGAACCCGCTGCCTCCCGGGCACAGTATAGCCCCATTGGACGGCTTACACCGCTCGACTACCCAGGTCGTCAATAATATCTATGTATTTACAAAAAAAAAAGTATTTAATGAAGTATTATATCCGTTCCTAATACCCATAAAACAAGCAAATATGAAAATATTATGTTAAACGATTGCATTTCAAAAAATATTAATTTGTAACGCATTATTACATGTACAATATAGTACTCGGCAATTTGTTATGGTATTGAGGATCTCGTAGTAGTCGGTCAGTACCCCACTGACCAACTAGCCAGGTACGCAGAAGGTATTATCAGCCCGTAATGCCCGTATTTATATACAATTTTATAAATCAACTAATATTAACAATATAACACAAGCTCTGCTTGGGTAGGGCCTCACTGTAGCTTGTGTTATGTAACCCGGAAAATTTATATACTACACGGACTCGTATATATCTACTATTTTTCTTTTGTAAATACATACATATAAAAGATAAACACCCAGGCTTAAGACAAACACACATGTTCTTGCACAATTATGTCTGTCTTGGAAATCGAACCCACGACTTGAGGCGTGAAAAGCAAGTATCTTAACTACCACTCAACGCCGCCGTCAAAATTATATACTACTTGAAGAAGACTTAGAAAACTTTATGTAGGTAAACTGCTGTTGAAGTATAAAATAACTTAATATCCGATTACAGTTTATTCTTTAGTTTGAATATGGCAAAGTTTATCACATTTATATTTTTGGCAGTACGCTATTTCTGTAAAAGGTTTTAAATTACTTGTAACTGTTGGGATATACTTAGCAAGATCTCGTAACATACTTAACAACTGTGTAATAGACGACGCCGCGACGCTCGCCGAGGTTCAGTCTTCTTTACCGCGTTCGCTTTAACTAGTGTACCCACTTGGATATTTACCACGAAAATAAATTCGGTTCATATACGGAGTATATTTTTGCTTTGGACCTTCATTTCTATAGACTGAGAACACATTACGTAAGCATACCCTTACAGTAATATAAATTGCGTATTTATTTTACAGCTGCGGAGATTGCTTGGGAAAAGAGAATGCGAAAGAAGTTGAAGAGAATGATAAGACGGCAGAATAACTTTAAAGGTAATAAAGTAGAAGATAAGCGATAGAAAATAAGTACCTAGTAATGATATAGGTAGTACTGGGTACTGATTTGCTATCGACTAGGTATCTTAAGAGTTGAGAGGTGCAAAGTTTAATTTAAGAAATACTAGATTGTTCATGATGTTTTCTTTACCGTTATGGAGCTTTTCATTCCATATCCTATTACCAAAAGGTTTGCGAACTTATAATTCAACGCCAACGACAGATGGTAAGAGTAAGTACCATTTGAACAGGACTATTACCATGGGTACAGCAAAAGCAGTACAGAAACTAGGAAAAATTGTTAAAACGCCACACTCACATCGTGCCTATGCACGCATCGTAATTTGACGCGAAAGGCGTCTGACATCACCGTAAGGGACGCCAAAACACATGAATGAAAGCTTCTTCCAAATAAAATATTTGACCCAGATTTGTATTGATTCACGCAATTTAGTGTGTGTTCCGTTTAAACGATTTTTTCCTAATTTCATTATCTTTATTCGTACAAGGGTATTTGTTTAATTATTAAACAGCATTCAATTTATTTTGCGCATCGAGGTAGCATTTACGAAAAAAATAAATAAATTAGGCAGGAAGATTCCATTTTTTTAAAACCCAACGTGCAGCCTTTTCTCTCCATATGGATTAGCCCTCTCTTTTTAACATTCTGAAAAGTAACGACCATAAAATTATAGTATCTCTTTTACGAAGTAACTATTTAATTGGATAAGATTTTGTTCAGTTTGGCTTAAATGGAGGAACTAAGATTGTGGCCTCCATTTTCACCTACAACTTCATGGGTATAATGCCTAAATGACAGTTCTGTTAATGACAGTTTCCTCAAAATTTCAATTTTTTATTGTTACTATTTTTTTATAGAATGAATGGTGTTTTTGTTTATTTATGAAATGAATAATCGTGACAGAAATCGAGGTGAACTACATTTTTATTGAATAAAAAATTATGTTTTCCATGTTCTATTTTAACGTGGAACTTCTATAATTTCTTCCATTAACTTTCAGGTTATGAAACTCCCCCCACCCCTAAAAGCACAATATCATCTCATGAAAGCTACAAGAAGCCTCCGCCGCCTCCCTGCATATGTAATCCTCAGTTTCATTACAATAGATATGAAAAAGTAAGATTTAATGCTTTAGTAGTGGTTATTTTATCATTCATTTTACCAATTCCATTGCGGTCATTATCATCCAACCTGTCGCTTTCTGCCTCTGCGAGCGACCTAGCTGAATGCCGTCCTACTTTGTTGCTATCCATGATAGGGGAAGATATGGATCTTTTCTATTGTCCCACTGCTGGGCGTGGGACTTCTCTCAACAATCTTACTAGTTGTAAGATTTTAGACCTTAACCTTTTGGCCGGTGTGTGTGTACACACCGGCCAAATGTGGGTTGGTAGATGTCGCATGCTCCGAATGATTAGTTCTTTTTCCTTCATGAACATTGAGTAGCGGTGATGAAGCAATTCACACAAATATGTGCGGGCACGACCGGGGGTCGAACCCATGACCTTACATATATTTCAAAGGCTGATACCGCTGCGCCACCGATGCTCCTCATGCTCGGAAATATTTTTACCGTCCTTGAAAAATCTATCTAATGGCGGAACGATTAAAATAGATCATGGATCGATGAAAATTGTGATTTTTTTATATGCCAAATATTTTTTCAATTACTTCTTTATCAGGATTTTCGTCTAACAATGCTGTTTTTAGGCTGGAATACTGGACTCGAACTACTCCCAGCTGCTCCACATCAGGACCCGTACTATGACTCCCGGCACCCTGCATAATTGCATATCCTCACATCACAGACTTATTGAAATAAAACTACTTTTTAACGGATTTTATCGCGGTTTATTTTAGATTTTAGATCCCGACGTTTCAAAGTCTTTTCAGACTTCATGTTCACGGGTGGACTGAGGTATTTGACGTCCAAAAATATTAATCAAAATTATTACTGACTACCCCCAAACATTAATATTTAAGTTGCGTTCCGATTTAAGCAAACTGAACTCACAGTGTGAATTCGCTTGTGATTTGCTTGTGAGTGATTTTGCTTGGGTTTTGGTACAAGTAAAATAAGCACTGGGTCCAAGCAGGTGATATTCCAACCATTTTCTCTGTTAAAATTAAGATGCTTTTTTAATTTCAATAGCTTCGCAAATCTTTCTTGGTAGGAACCGGTTTTCTTTGACAAGAACCTGTGTTTTATTAAAGCTCAGGTAATGGTTGGGCCCTTTTTGAGTATTTTTTGAGATTTTTTGCCTTTTAGAAACGTCGGGATCTAAAATCTAAAATAAGCCGCGATAAAATCCCTTAAAAAGTAGTTTTATTTCACCCACAATCCTTTAAAAAATCTTCTTTAAGGGTCATTCTTCATACTTATTTCTTCTAAAATTACGTTTTTCTATCTTCTAAAGTTATATTCTTCTATTGTCTATATTCCATGTAAAAAAATGTTTGTCTTAACCTTCGTTCTTCCCTTCTCATTGTTCAAAATTCTTTCTTAATCTTCTGTCTCTTCCGTATCCCATTCTTGAGAACAATGTGTTGCCATATTTACTACCCCAAGGGGCGGTACATCCCATTCTTCTGTACCAATTCATTTCTTCTTTCTTCATATTTCACGATCCTAATACTGGCCAAGGGTCGATTATACAACTGAAAGTTTCGGTTTTATAATTAGTGTTTTAACGATAATAAACGGTGTGCAGTTACATATAAGGTAAGGCGAGCTGCACAATACAAAATGTTGATGTATCTATTGTTTTGTTACAGGATCGTTTTGGCATTTACTTACCGAACGAATTGCAATACCCAACAACAAATGTGACAGCTACCCCTGTAATCTCACTCGAAGATTTAGTGGTAGATGAACATGATGAAAATGTCGATACTAAATCCATTATGAGCAAGAAATCAGCTGGACCGGATAAGACTGACAAGAAGGTTACTTTGCCTGCCTGATAAGAGGATCAACATCATAATGCAGTAGAGTCTTCAACAGTGCCATTATCATTATTGCTTTACATAGGCTCTAATTATTCACTGTTATTTTATATCAAAGATATCCAATTTGTTTCGTCGATATTATTTAATATTATTTCCACAGTCGTTTATCGTGCTTTAAAAATTATATTTGAGTACTACCTCACGTCCTGGGTGATATTAGCTTGATTTATTGTTACCCCCGAATTCATAACCGTCTTAAAATCTCATTATATTTAGCTAAAATAATTTTAAAATTTGTTTGTCTTTGTCTGTCATCTTGACATTTATACTAGTAAGAAAGTCCATTTTAGCTAAAGAGTCTTATAAGATTTTTATGAATAAGATCGTAAACTTTTATATTTCTACATAGCGTTCATTCATGTGTACACAGATGTAAATTTCATCCACATTTAAGGAGCGAGTCTATTGCCCACTGATACAAGTCCTCACTTCGAACTGCTACTATGAAATTTCCTAGTAGAAATATATTTTCATGGAAATATTTTGTTGCTCGACTCGGGACTTCGTGGTTAATAAGCGAACACATTTACCGCTGCATCAACGAGGCAGTTATCTATTTAATTTTATCACCTTTTAAAGATATTTTGTTAATTCTAATCATTAATTTACTATTGGATAATATATTTAATCTTAAATCACAATGTTTTTCTACGCAACAAATCAATTTGTTATTATTTTATTAAACTTTCTGAAAATTAAAGAAATAAAATTCAAAACTTGTGTTTATTTAGAAGTAGCATCCGCCCGCAATGTTATCTATCAAAAACATTTAAGGATACCTATTAATAGGATAAAAGAAAATCTACCAAATTTTACTGTGAAATAGTAGCTAAGATCTATCGATCAGCAGCGGTGGCGCCTTTAAAATTCAAGGTTGCGAGTTCGATCCCCGGTCGTGCCCAAAGATTTCTGTGTGAATTGTTTCATTGCCGCTGCTCAATATCGGTGCAGAAAAATCAACCTGCACTTGACTAGATAAAGATTGTGTGTGTAGATTAAGGCTTAAACTCTTTCAATTCGTAAGATAGTTGAGAGAAGACCCCTACCTAGTAATGGGACATCATTCCAGCCACCCATTAGTAAAAACTTTCGAATTGATAAAATATTTAGTGCTAATTTATTAAGACTTATTAGCAGCAGAACACAAAAAAATAATGTTCCGATTGCATGCAGGCGATTACTATTCCTGATACTTTTAACAATAGTTCTGGCGTTTTTACGCTAAAAATATTAATTGAAAATATATTTTCCCGTAACAGATCATTTTGCTGAATATCTCAAAAATTATAGTTATTGCCGCATGCAGTAGGTTTTCTAGGTATTCAAATACCTAGAAAACCTAAATGGGATAAAAAAAACGCTATAGGTAATATCCGAAAATCGCAAAACAATGTTTTTCAATTACAAAAGGTACACAAAGCGAACATTGTTTGACAATAATAATACAAAAGCCTATAAAACCTACTAAATAAACAATCGTCTTTGAAGTGTTCTGAATTCATTACTTATTCAGTTGTTAGCATTTTTTCTTTGAAGCGATATATTTAGTTTCTCTATTGATCTGAAAAAATGCTGATTGTTAAGCGAAGTAAACACTATAGAAGGACATGGATTTATCAAAATTAAAACGACCTTTAAACCTTCCGCCAATGGTTTCCGCAGTAGTAGTAGCCGTAGTACATAATGAGATAAAAAGTAAGCTATAATCATGGCCATAATCTCTGTGCCAAAATTTCACTAATTTCGTCCAGTAGTTTTTGCTTGAAAGAGTAATAATAATAAACATGCATCCTAACAAATAAATATTCTGGAATATTAACACACACGGTCATCTGATCCCAAGCCAAGCAGAGCTTTTGTTAAGGAAACCAGATAACTGGTATATCTATCTTTATATATATATAATTCTTCTGTGAGTGTGTATGTCACTGAACTTCTCTCAAACGACTGGACCGATTTTGATGAAATTTTTTGTGTGTGTTCAAGGGGATCTGGGAATGGTTTAGATTCACAATTTTGCGCGGTACGAAGTTCGCTGGGGCAGCTAGTTTAAATATAAAAATCAATACCACTTTTCGTTGTAATTTTATAACTCAAAAACGGGCTTACCTATTCAAACCAAATGTTTAGGCATTGTTCGGACTATTTAGTAGATGGTTTATGTGAAGTTTGCACAAAATTGGTAGAGCGGTTGTTTATTTATCACATTTTTTGTAAATGGGCTGAAGCTACCCGGGCGAAGCTGGGGCGGGCCGCTAGTACTATACATATCATACTTTTCTTTTGTACTTATAATAAACATTTACACCCAGACTCGACACAAACACAAATGTTCATCACTAATGTTTTGTCTCGGGTGGGAATCGAACCCATGACCTGCGGCGTAAAAAGCAAGTTTCTTAACGGCCACGCCACCGGCCATCTTACCTACCAGTTATCTGGTTTCCCTAACACAAGCACTGCTTATCGTGGGACCAGACAACATTTGTTCCAATTGTACTCTAAACAAGACATTATGTCAAAGAAAGTATGTCAAGGCGTCCCTGGTGACTTCACGGACGATGGTTGAGTTTGTAAGAATAAGGTCTACTAGGACGAAGGTGATACAGCTTCATGTTTTATGCCACAGGAGTAGCTGAATCGCGTCCATCCATAGAGTACACCACTATCTAATTCCGATGTTTTTTTAAATGGTTTTCCACCACTGAAAAATAACTACGACTAAGAGAGCAAAAACTTTTCCTTTCCTTTTTCCATTACGAGCCGCTATCCATTAATATTGTAAATGCAAAAGTAACTTGACGGGCCGGTGGCGTGGTCGGTAAGATACTTGCTTTTCACGCCGCAGGTCGTGGGTTCGATTCCCACCCGATACAAACATTAGTGATGAACATTTGTGTTTGTGTCGAGTCTGGGTGTAAATATCTAATATAAGTATATATTTACAAAAGAAAAGTATTATATGTATGGTATATACCAGTTATTTGGTTTCCATAACACAAGCTCTGCTTAGCTTGGGACCAGATGACCGTGTGTGTTAATGGCCCAGAATATTTATAACTCTATAAGTCTTTACTGTCGTCTCTTATGACATTTGTCCAATTGTATTGTAACCATCCAAATCGTACTCAGACTGCCACAATAACATTTGATCTACCGTCTTACGGCACCCGCTGATACCGGACCTTTGATACTTTCCTTTTACTAGAAAATAACGTCTATGGGTAATTACAAAGTCGTATCTGGAACCACCGCCACCGCCGAGCTGCAGACGGACGGACGTGGTCGGCTACTGGCGCGTGCTCGAGCATCCGCTGCAACGCGATGTGATGCGCTCCTGCGTCGGTTGGTGGGAACCGTACAGGTAACCACAGTCACCGCAATATCAGTCAAACAAAACATCGTGAGGAAAACACATAAGAGGACATGTGAAATTTCCCCTACTACTCTTAACCCGCATTAGACCAGCGTGTATAGATATCGGTTTATCTTAGATGAAAATAAAAAAATCACAGGTCATCATAATTCTCCACCAGGCGGATGGATGTTCTGTGAAAAAATAAATTGTTCCTGAAAACTTAAAATCGTGGTTTTTGTAAATATGTACTTACTAATAGATAAATACACCCAGACTCGAGACAAATAGACATGTTCATCACACAAATGTCTGTCTCGGATGGGAATCGTACCCACGACCTGCGGCGTGAAAACAAGTACCTTACCGACCACGCTATTGGCCCGTCGTATGTATGGTTCAGTACTAATATGTGTGCGTGTACATGTGTAGGTGTGTGTGTAAGTCGAATAGACGTTAAAGGTTGACTATTTTTTTTTTTTTAAATATTAATTGAATATTTTCTGTTTATTAAGAAATACTATACCGCGATTGTTCAGTTATTTTCCAGTGTTCAGTTACACGAACTAAATGAAGCAAGTATTCTTCCGAATAAAACTTTTAATTAAGGCCGGGGCACAACGAAGCCGAACGGTACAACAGCGTCAGAATGTAAAGCTTCATATTTGATTACTTCGCTTACGTGGCAGGTATTATGTTATTCTAAGAAATACTTGGAAATCGGAGGTATTTAATGGCGTAATTGTTTTTTTTTTCAGAAAATTTATCCTATTAAAAAGAAATTAAAGTAAGGGGGGCAAAAAGGTAAAAGCCACGCGACTACACCTACTAAACGCAACTTTGCCCAAATATTGTGTGCAATTTTATTGTAATCGTCAAAAGTTGGAGGATAAAGGGAAAGAAGGTTATTTGATTAGTTTGTTCAATTTCTTGTCCTTGAATGAACTAATCAAAATTGCATGTCGTCCGACATGGTAGTGGTAAGAACGCGATTAGGCGAGCAGACAGACATACGGTGTCAATATGTATATTGCTCAATCTGACCAGGAGTATAGGCCTTAGTCCACACACGTTGACCAAGTACAGGTCGATGGATGTCACGAGTGATTAGTTCTTAGACATGCCGGTTACTTCACGTTTGGTCGGCTCCCAATTTAACCTGATGCGGCTAGCTACCAGATTTAAATGAGTGACTGCCATCGCACCTTGAAACCCGTAGGGTTAATAGGTAAGGTAGAATTCTGACTACGTGTAATGATTATCATATAAGTTTTAAAAGACAACCAGGACCAACGCGACGACTTAGCGTACTTTCCGAAGCACGGAGGGTAGTCCCATAACTAAACAATTACCGATTTATTTTTGTTACACAAAGATGGTCCTGGGGCGGGAATGGAACCCGTGACCTCCGGGGCTCAGTATAGCCCAATCGGACGGCTTACGCCGCTCGATTACAGAGGTCAATGTAGGTCAAAGAAATAATGGAAATATAATTTATAGTGGTAAACTGTACACTCTTTATTCCATTTAGACCCAACATTGCGCCGGGCAGACTGACAGTCACGATAGGCGAGAGATCGGGACCAGGGCCCCGATTCTTGCGCTTTAGACGCGACCTATGTCGCAAAAAAATGGCGAATTACGATTGAAACTAATTTGTCACGTTAGAGATTAGTCTATCACTCAACGCACGACATGCATGCATGTCTATGACAATCGACATTATGTTTTTAATCGACATGTGCCATTTTTGTAAATATGTCGAGTTTGAGATATTTGTATAAAAAGCGTAAGAATCGGAGCCCAAACGGATGGCTGTACGTGTTCTTCGAAACAAGCGGTTATCATATCACTAACTTCTTTTACTAAGGTCATTAGAGAAGTTAAAAAAATCTTAACAGTCAAGTCTTTTGTTTTTCCGTCCCTGTATTTGAACCCACGTTCGCCTAGAGACAAACATGTTATTTTCTAGGGTTACAGTATAGTTTGAAATCGTAAATTAATTAATAGGAGAAACCCTCGAAGCGAAAAGTTTCTAAAAAGGAAGAAAATAATAACTAAATATTGTTTTCGTGTTACATTGTTATAGGGTAACTGATAGTTAGTGTTAAATATGTATAAAATATGTAGGTAGTGCTCTTAATTACAAACAAAATTCTGAAAGAAACAGTTTTTTTATTGTCCTACAATCATCCTTGTCAACTACAACCTCTTTGCAACCCTTAGGTCGTAAAGAGGTTTCAATTTTTTTCTTACACATTGCTGGTACGCGTGACATATTTGACAGGACACAATTTTCAACAATTTTATTCTATACTAGTTTCGAAATTGATCTCACTAATCTTGTTTCTCCATACAAACTTTGGAACCCCGTTTCACCCCCTTAAAGGGTGAGTTTTGAAAAATCCTTTCTTAGTGCACCCCTAGACCCCATAAGAAACCTATGTGCCAAATTTGGAGTCTCCAGACCCAGCGGTTTGGGCTCTGCGTTTATATGTCAGTCAGTCAGTCAGTCAATTTCTTCTTTTATATATTTAGATTTTTCATAATCTCTAACTGCCTTATTATCAACCAGTAACAAAAATAATAATAAACTCTTTTGGGACATTCTTTTTCGGCTTTTAAAAAGAGGAGGAAGTTCTCAATATTTAATATCAACATTCGAATTGACAACCTCCGTTTGATTTGAAGTCGTTTGATTCTCTTAGTAGTCTGTGTTTGCCGATATCCTCTCTCACTCACAAAAAATATTCTAGAAATTAAGGTTTGTCATAATTAACTCTGATTGCATTTCCTACAAGAAATGCAGAAATAATTGTACTTTTAAGTTTTCACTTTTCAGTGAGACCTCTTTACGGATTTTGAAGGAGTATTGTACGAACTCTAACTACATACAATAAATACTTTTTAGCTGAGTATGCGAAAGTATTAAATACGACAAATGACATACGCACAGGCAGTATACCCACAAGTAAAAATCTATAACGTACATACAATCTATAACTTAAGTAATAGATACTTAAGTAATTCGAAATACTTACATAATGAATAAATATTAAGTACGTAATCCCCGTCTTCTCCTTGATCTGTTTACGATATTTATTCGTCGAATTCTAAATGTTTATCCGCTAGGAACTTCTGTCCTGAAACGTATCTGGTGGGATCTGGCGCTGTACTATGACACAGTAAATTATATATTATTGCAGTTGTACGAAAGAGAAGTTGCTCTTCATAGTGTATCTCGGCATCCCTCTTCCGCAGCCTCAACAATTCTGCTTTAATCTATTGTGTTTAGACTGAGCATATCACACGCCCCACTTAATTGCCATCTATTGACCCTCCAGACTATAAGCATTAGGAATCGCCAGGACTCGAAAAAATCTGATTCGGTCGGAATTCGATTTTTTTGATGTAGACTATCGACTGCTGTTTCGGATAAAATTTTGGATTGAGTAGAGTAGTACTGATTCTTTTTAGTGGATGTAGAATAAATTTAAATGATTTTTGAGAGTCTGATTGAATTCAGGCTCCCCCGATGCCTTTATTTTTTCTGTTGTTTATAGTCTGGGTCTAAATCGGAGCGTTTCGTTGTTCAGAGAGAGAACAAATTTACTAATTCTAAATTATTCTTGTCACACGTCAAAGATTTAGGCTCATGACATGTCTATAGTTGCCATTTAGGTAGGTACTGATTAACGACATACCTAATAATTTTGTACTTATTTATTACAAAAAAAAAACTGGCAAAGTTTCTTATAATTTCACAGCAATTTATAATTCCGAATTGGATTCCAAGTCCTTTTCATAAACGCAGATGTGAAAACGTTCTTCAACTTGGGGTAAATCAAGTACGTTATTAAAAGTATATATCCATAAAAAAACTTTTAATAACGCTCCAAGTTACAGGACGTGGATTGTGATGTGTGTAGCAAAGTTGTTTAATAAAAAGTCATTATTGTATTCATAACATACAATTAACTATTTACTGAAAACTTTTAAAGGTATAATGCTATCGCCTGTAAAGCTGAAAAGGCGATGATAGGCCAGTATATTGTATTATTAATAACAGATTATGTTTTGTTAAAATGGTTTGAGGTGCGTCCTAGTAAGAAAAGAGAGCTAGTCACATGTAGGCTTGTACTGAACTTAGTATAGTATTGCTGCTTGGGAAAGGTATTATAAAGTAATTTTTGACTACGACTAGTTGAGAAGGTTAAAAATCCAATGTAGGCACCACAGTTCATTAAATATCTCCAAGCGGTTGCCTACTCTCTGGTCTGCAATATTTTAGGTCATTAATACAAATCTATTGTGTTTCAAAATTATGCTTAGGGTGAGATTTCGGTCTTTTTACTGATTTAATTATTTTCGTTTGCTTGATAATAATATTATATAGTGCGTTATGTAGGTATTTAGATATAATATAAAGGTAGATAATAATATTTACCTGTGTCTTATTTCACAAATCATTAAAAATTATATCTTGGTAGAACGATGGTATAAGTGTATTTCTTTAACATTTTGTTTCCAATTTTATCTAATGTAATCAGTGGCAAATCGTGCAGACATTCTCGAAACTTATCACGAAAGGAATTTGGGCTCGAATCGGTTTCGTGTGCGTAACATTTTCTATTAAACCCTGTGATATTTAATGGGGGATCATTTATAAAAAGCTTTGAGATAGAGCTTTAGGGTACAACATGTAGTTGTGCGTATATAATAATATTAAGTTAAAATATTAACAAAAAAAACCGACTTCATGGATGCCATTCTCAGAACTAAACCAAACTGAAATGGGACCACACGGGAGGCATCAGCTTTCAATTAAAAAAAAAATTATCAAAATCGGTTCACCCATTCAAAAGTTCTGAGGTAACAAACATAAAAAAACATACAGTCGAATTGATAACCTCCTCCTTTTAGAAGTCGGTTAAAAATATGTACTTATAACTTAACCTACGGAGCCAAAAAGTATAAAATGCGACCTGTGATGTGTCAACATATCGGTCGGTGGACGCGTAACGATTGTCGAGTTTACGATTTTCGAAACAATAAGACTGAAGAAGAGCAAAGGCTACTTTTTAAGACAAACATAATATATAATGAGAGTTCCGGAAGAACCCATATCATCGACTTGATTAGAAGGTAATGATATTGTCAAAGGACTTGTACTGATGGTGCCGGCAAGATATTGCTTGATTTAGAAATGCCTGCTACTGATAACCCCATGCACAATGCATTCAATTGTGAATTTAAACGAGATCGGCAGTACTATATAAATACTTTGAGAGAATCCGTACGAAGTCTCACTTGTAAATCAACTACAAAAATTTGCTCTTTTTGCGTTCAAACTGCTATTAAATTGGCAAACAGTAGATTAACCAACGCGATGTGTATACCTAGAATATTAGCAATATCAAATATGCCACTAAATTATAAATAATAATTTGGAATTGCTCATGCACTCAATCGCACATTATGAAACTTGCTTGGCAATCGAAACCTCTTCGGAGGCATGATCCATGATCATTTGACTCACTGAAGATCGTTACACGCTGCCAGTCACTCCCAAATCAACATCCGCTCATGAAATTAATACTTGCATGAATTTAAACGTATCATATTTAATCCCTGTTTAAGTGAAAATATTAAAGATAACAACGAATATGCGAATAAATAGCATTACAAAATGAAATGTCAGCAGAAGTATTTTCAAATGTATTATTAAACATTGGCAATGGAAAAATTCGTTGACACTTCTACTGGTCTCATTTCGTTTCCACCAAATTTTTGTCAATTCACAACGTCAAAGTAACAATTTATATCGAAAACGCCCAAACCCAAACACAGTTTATACTCAAACAAGCATAGTTTATCTAATTCACACCAATGTGTGAATTATATAAACTATGCTTGGTTGACTATAAAACCTATTTTAGCAGCAATAAATAAGGACGTACAGTATTTAAATATAAAAATACAGACTGAAATTAATGGACGTTTACGCAAATTGGATTTCTGTTATGTATTGCATTACATGGTGCTATCTTTGCTAAGCTGGTAAAAAATATACTATTTTCTTTGTTTTTATTTACTTAAGTCAATCGATTTCATTATCGATCCAAATGTAGTAGGGGAGATTGTGTATGAAAGAGCCAGGCTTTGAAAGAGACGATATGATATTTACTTACAAAAATATGCCCCTTCTACGATAGTAAATTATGTTTTTGTCATATTTTTGTGAGTATAGTAGCCGTTTATAGGTAAGTCAAAAAAAAACGGTTCTTTAAAAGCCTGGCTCTTACATACACACTCTACCCTATCTAGTCAATTATCCAACTAAATTCCTAAATACATTGGATTTGCCAGGATTATTGCGACGTAATTTGCAGCTCTGTATTGGATCTGTGATAATTATCTTAAGCAGTCTATATCAGCCAAAATTGTGCAACGGAACCAGACTTGCTGTTATAAAAATTATGAAAAAATGATTTTTTTTTATTCTGAAAGTTAAGTATAAGTAAGTTAAGTAAGCCTGATTTTAAGCAAGGATTTCTCCAATGGAACGCGCCTGCCCTATACCGATTCACTCGTGATTACAAATAATTTTCGGTGAGAAGGTGGCAGTGGAATGTGGCTCCATATGGTTAGAAACCATGTAGGAGCTACAATTTTGACCCACCCTCTTAAATAGTGTCACCAGACATCGCACCGGGACACAGCAAAGCCGCTTGGCGGTGCGATTTTGTCTAGCGGATGGTCACTAACCAGAGTTTATTACCAGTAAGGCATAATTACCAGTTGATTGGCCTGATCGGCCTGATTTGAAGTTATTACAATTCAACCAAAGTTCAAAGGCGAGAATGTGCATATTCTAAGAATAACACTAATGCGAAATAATTTTCTTCTTTATTTTAAACGTGTCCACGTGTCCAGTTTCCAGAGCGCCTTACATTCGCAATGACAACTAATAAGTCCCAAGGAAAATCGTTAGAAGTTTGTGGAATAAAGCTTAAATCGCCATTGACGGTTAGGCGGCACTAGTTCAATATCAGCACGTTCGGCAACGCTGACCGTGGGAGGGGTGTTTACGAAGAGATGTAAGCAAGACATAAGCGCGGGAAACGCAAGTTGAACACGCACCGCACCGCGGTTTGTGAGTCAGTCCCGAAGCGAGGCGATTACTCTCTACTGCAACGCATGATGGGAATCATATTCCCATCAAGCGTTGCAGTAGATAGTTTCACACAACAGTTATTTGAGAGTTCTGAACGGCTGAGTTAATACGGTAACAATCTCTTTCTAAGTTGATATGTCGTGTGCCTTTAAAAATCGAAGTAAGTTACGTAATATTTTTCGTATTTTATGTAACTATACATAGCGAAAGCTTATTTTTGAAAAGAAATACATTTTCGTACATTTCATTATTATCATAATGTTATCTAGTCTCGCCAGGAAATCGAATTTTTCGGCGCGGATATTATGCGGGCACCTACTTACTGCTTTTTAGAATGTTGGACTTTTTTCATAATTTTGCCACAGTGTTTTTATAGGTAAGTGACTAACAACCTTTAAATGTGTTGTCCCACTGCTGGGCACGAGTATTCTCTCGGCTAACACACTAGCGGTTGACCGAAATGCGGTGTACTGCATGTGGCTAGCCGCACTTCAGTTTTTCTATGAACATCAACAACTTTCATCCTGAGATGCCGATTTGCTCAAATTTAAAGAAAAAACCTAAATACCTTCATAGAGGCTCGACCTCTTTTAAATCTTAGATTTGTGACATGGTTGTACCCCGAGGAATATTTATTAATGTTTATTACACATAGACATTAACCTAACCTTTACTTAGTTGGTAAAAGAGTCGCAATGCGTTTTAAACGTCTTTATGCCACAGAGCGAGTTTTTGAGCCCTCGAATAGACACGCGGACGCCCTCTGACAAGATGGAGTGACGATCAGTTGACTAGTAAAAACTGAATACAGTAGCTGCGGAGCATGCTGTGGTGTGCTTATGAAGATACCTATGTCCAGCGGTAGGCTGAAATAAGTTGGTGATGCAGAAGCCTCTAATATAAAAAATAGCAGCAGCAGATGGAGCAGCGGTGGCGCAGCGGTACGGGCCTCGCCTCGAAATAAATAGTCGAGGTTCGATTCCCGGTTTTCCCCACACATCTTTGTGTGAAATGTTTTATCTCTGCTGCTCAATATTGGTGAAGGAAAACGTCGTGAGGAAACCGGTATGTCTAAGAACTAATAATTCGAGGACATGTGACATCCCCCAACTCGCACTTGGCCAGGGTGTGTGGATTAAACCCTAAACCCTCTTAACTATAGTTTACAGCAAGACACGTGCCCAGAAGTGGGACAATAAAAAGGGTTGAAGTAAATATAAAATATATTGAAAGTTTAAAGCGCTGTGTTCAATTTGATTTGTGCTATCACTTCTGCAGTGAACTTTGAAGGATGCTCATCTTATTTACCGTGTTTACCATCACAATGCTTTACAAAGATGTCAATAAATTCTCTAGTGTATAGGTATTTAAGCAACGTTCTAGATACTTTCAAACTTTAATGCGGCATGTTTGTACGGAAAAATTTTAATATATTAGAAAAGTTAACCACGCGGTGCGAGACAGCGGGCCTTTACTTTAAAGTTTGTTGGTCTATACTTGCTTTATTTTTATTTAATAGGATTAGGAGTGGAAAATAAACAGTCGCGGCTTTAAAAGTTAGGTAAGAATAATCGTTAGGGTAATGTCGGTAGTTCATTAGCAACATAAATTTATTACAGAGAGGTTTAAAGTAATTAAGTCGACGGTCAGTATAGCAGCGGTGTTGGACGCGGTTTTGAAATAAAGTCGCGGCTTTTCATCTTTGATTACACTTACTTATTACTTACAAGATTATTCAGCTTTTAAACTTACGCGTTGCATTATTAATATTTATCATAACGGGTAATTAATGCGCTAACCTTTAATTTGGCTTTACGTTTGGACACGGGTCCTGGGGCCTGAGACTCGCGCTTTAGACATTTAACACTAATAGACAAATGTCGAGAAAATTACAGAAAATTAATGAAACCCTTATTTATTTCCGACATACGTCTATTAGAGATAAATGTCTGATTCTGTAATTGTAAAATCATATTATTCTATAACCGAACTAAATAGCCATATTAATGAGCCTAATATTATATAATTGTTGAAATTTAATATTGTTATTACTTAGTGATTTAATTTAATTATTCTATGTGTTTGTAAGTCACAATGTGACTAAATGTAGACGTCATATGTAAATTGTAACTACTTAACAACTAGTATTGTCTTAGATTTACGCGCATATCACACATTGAAACGTAGGGATCTAAAATCTAAAATAAACCGCGATAAAATCCGTTAAAAAGTAGTTTTATTTCAATACTTAACACCTGTTGTAATCTACATTTTTGACAAATAAATCTATCTATCTATCTAATGTCTGACAGAATCGGACCCCTATTCTCGCGCTTTAAACATTTATCTCTAACAGACATTTGTAGAACAAAACTGGCGATTTCTTTTGTTTTTCAATAATATCCGCCTTTTTTAGACATTTGTCTATTAGAGTAAATGTTTAAAGCGCGCAAATGTCGAAAAATGCCGCAAGCAGACTGAATTTGACTAGTTTGCTTGTGACCACGATCGGTGCAATCCGTGTCGAAACGTCAACCCAAATAAAAGGTGAGCGAGTTAATTGCCAGTTATAATAAATATAAATAGTAAATTGATTCTTCTAGAGAAAACTGGCGTGTTTTATTACATAGCTAAGTATTAAAGAATCTACCAACTCGCATTTGATCGGTGTGTGTGTGGATTAAGGCACTTGAGAGAAGAGACATGTCTCTTCTCTTAAGTGTCTTAATCCACACATATTTTGGCATGCCCAACAGTGGGTCAGCAAAAGGCTGTTACCGCGTAAAAGATAAAGAGATGTCAAACCTACAGAACTATAGATTGTAGGTACTATAAATCGTGCGGTGTTTCAAACGTTTGATTTTTGCGCTTCTTTCTAATTGCGATGCGCAACTCAGACTCGATTAGCACGTCAAGGATCGAAATTGACACTGATCCGAGGCTCCCTAGGGAGCTCCATTACAACTACAGTTAGGAGTGTAAAGATACAGCCAGGGACGGTAAAATGTTGAGCTTTTATCGTTAAAAAGGTGTGAACCCCACTTTACCAATTAAAAGTCCAGGAGAAAAATCAAATTTTGGCGCCCAATCGAAGCGTTCTCTTTGATGAATAATAAAAGTAATTCAATGAATACCGGGTTTAAATCTGATTTAAGTGAGTAAAGGGTGTAATAATATCTTATTCCTCCGTCTTTTAAAATAAGTTGACGGGACATTTTTTCTAGGTCGATGATATCAATGGATTGTAGAATGGTGAAAGACACCATAATATTTTTTCTGATGTTACATCTGAGTTTTAACTACGTATCATTTCAACCTTTTTAGCATCCCACTGCTGGGCACGGGTCTTTACTGAACTATCTTACGAATTGAAAGAGTCACTGTACATAATCTGAATCCGCACACGTGGTCCTCAGGGTGTGCAAATCAGGCGACAGTAAATTGGTGGTAGGCTTCGGTCGTGAATAGTGACCACCTACCAGACAAAGCCACACCGCAAAGCAGCCTTGCCGTGTTCCAGTGCGATGTTTGGTGACACCGTTTAAGAGGATGAGTTGAAATTGCTGTTTCTTTATGGTTTCTAATCATAAGGAAAATCATTCGTAATCTCGAGTCATTCTGTATATTAGTTTAGCGCGTTCTATCGCCGACTACATTGTTGCCTCACATCAGGCAAGTTGTGGTCAAACGTAAGCCTGTTTTGGATTAAATCAAAACGTATATTTTTATGTAATTTTCGCCCTCCGAAACCTCCGTTAACCACGACACTAATGACGACAATTGATTTTTATGTGGCTAACAATAATCCTCAAGTTAGAAGATAAGTACCAGATATACCTAACAAAAAAATCCTTTCTGGCAATATGACTAAATTTTCATTTTCATATCAGTAGGTTTTAGTTATAAAGAAAATGCCTTTGTACGAAACTGAAGTATCTTTACATAATAATACTATATGGATTTACAGGTGTAATTCTTAAGGCGAGGTACCTAATCAAAAACAAGTAGCTTTTCTCTTCCATGTAGTCAGAATAGGTACATTAAACAGTTCTTTTAGCGAAATGTGTACTTAATAAAGCAGTTAAAAATATGTTAATTTTTATTATATTTAATAGCGACTGACTACTAAAATTGGAATTCTATGGAATGTTAATTTGTTTAGTAAAAGCGTTAGCTGCGATTGGTAAAACCGAATATTTGTTACAATTTATAAACGAAAATCTGTGCACAAAAACAAGGTAGGTAAATACTTATTTTCATCCCAAGATTCGCCTGGTAACAAAACTGTTACCAGGCGAGGTTATAGAACGTGGAAACAGGAAAATAACTAGAACCATCCTAACAATTATGTTCATCATTTTTCCGTACGGTCGCACGCCTACCCCCGCCGCTCTGTAGTGCGTCAACAGTTCGATCATTATTTACACGGACACATTATTATGGTACAGGTAACTCTGTACCGATACACGTTTTACTACCCATACAGTTATCGATTACTTTTATTGGAGGTAGTGTTTCAGGGCTCATTTTTCGGTATAATAGGCTCAATCACTATTGAAAAGATACATTGCTTTCGATATTTATAAAATTGGTAACCCACGAAGTAGTTGCGGACAATACGTTAAGTAAGAAAGTATTAGTATAATAAAATTTCGAAGGGATAAAAACGTTTGGATTAAATCGCTGTAAAACGATACACAAAAATAAAATTAATGAATATGGGGACTTCATTTAAAAAGGATATAAACCTACTGAGTTTGTTAGTGTTTCTCGGAGTTGTCAGTCATTCACTGCACGATACTGAAAGAAATTGGACTATTTGTATATGATCGCGTCTCAAAAAAAAAGTATTATCATATCAAAATTGAGTTCACTATGCTAGACTACTTTCTTGGACCCAGCGATGACTTGACATTGTTTGATTAGCTTAGTGCACTGGCGGAAAGAACTACAAAATAAAACACTCAATAATATTAATACGTCTTGCACCGAAAATCATCTGGATTACACTTTTTACAGCGATTAACCTATTGGTTTTCATTTAGTTCTATTGAGTAGTTGAAAATTTAATAAATTTATCAAATATTACTTTAAGATTCTTTGCCGTATTTAGACAATAACTACGAAGGACTAACAATAGTGCACAAATATAAACGCGAACACAGAGCATAGAGAGTGCACCTGTGTGCACTCTCTATGCTCTTATCCAAGGGCTGATTGGATGTACTGACTGACAAGATCAGGAGATCGCTCATTGAACCGAGGCGACGGCTAACAGTGCTCTCCGAGAACAGAAATAAATAAACGTAAATAGTAGGAAGTCGACCCTCTTCAAGAGAATTGTTTAATTGAAGTAAATTGTGCTGTTAAGCTTAATTGCAATTGATACAAATTTTCTTTATCAAACATTAACGGGGAATGGGACTCTCAGATTATTTTTTGTCAATAAACAATTGATTACCAATTAAGTAGATTTAACAATTCCATTATATACAGTTCTGGGAATTCCAATATTTAATTTGTATGGTAAAGGTACAATATTATAACATAAAATATGATTATGATTGTGATCAAGTCAAAAAGAAATCCGAAATAGTTATCAATTTTAAAATCATGGAACAATGCATATACTGCTTCTTCCATATGGATGCGGCAGAGCTGCCAGTTTGCATTTAAATAAATGATAACTTTATATTTTTTATTTTAGCCCCAGGTATATCGGTAGCGAAGCCAGACATGTCTACAAAACATGGCAGACGCACCCTCTCTGCTCTCAGAAGCTGCAGGCATAATTGATTTTAATTAAATTTAAAATCGAAGCTAAGACTGAGAGTTATTAACAATTTTGGGGTCACGTACTTCAAACGGAAAAAGATCCTTTAAATAATTACAACAATTATTTGTTTACCTTAAGAACATGTTTATCTGCCTCTCGTAGGCATCAATTTGATTTATGTTCATAAAAAAATTCAAACGTACTACTACGTTCACTTTTTAAAAGGCGGTAGGTACCTACCGCCTTTTAAAAAGTGAAAATTAAAATATACATCTGTCAATTAAATTCGGTAGTAACATTACCAAATTTTTATTTTCATCCTTAGTAGGTACAGTCTAATCTACCGATTTAGCACCGATTCCAACTAACTTTTGCAATTGTAACACTTTTTAGACGGCGATTACAATTTTTTTCCTTGTAATATTCCACTTTATAATGATACCCCGCACGGTATATTTAACCATGGAAAATGGTGGAGGGGGTCCAAAACACTCCCCCTTTGTTTGGTAAGCTATCGACTACACGTAAAAACAAAGCACTTATCGCGACTGTTCTACTTACTACTATAATTCTATGTTTCCATCATCAGATCAAAAAAAAAATCAGGACAGACTTAGGAGTATACTCTTTCAATTTAAAATTAAATTAAATTCGTTTCTCAATTAATGGACTTATCGGTGAATACATATAAAAACAAACATATAACCAAACATCGAACTTTCTCTTTTCCTTCAGAAGTCGGTTAAAAAGAAAGTTAGGCGGTGCTCCAGTGGTAAGCGTGTTCGCTTTCCGGGTTTAATAAGTAATAAGACTACTTGGAAAATCCTAGTAGCAACTCAAAATTTGGACTTTAGCTCGATGTACGGCTATATGCTAGCCCTATATCAATGGGATTATATTCAGTTCTGCCTAGATCTTTGAATGATACAGGCGTGAGCGGTATGTTATATTTATTTATTTACGTCAATGCACCTTTTTACCCACAGGTAAAAAACATATACTATAGAATACACATTCTAATTTCACTTTTTACGTTATCTAAGTATACCTAATAGAGCCATTATTTATTTATTTATTTATTTATTCATTCACAACATAACTAACATTACAGGTTGCCCCAAATCGTTAGCGTGGCCATATATTTTAACAATAGGTACTTATTATACTATTTATAACACAACTCATGCAAAGTAACTTTATGTACTTACTTACTTTACTTTTTTTTTTACTTTTTATTTTAACTTTACTTTATTATGTCATATACATATTTTGGTAATTGTAATGGAGACAACAAATTCCACAGAGCTTCATGGTTAGATCATGTTTACCAAAAAATGAACTGGAACCCTTGACCAAGTTCAAATCATACTTGACTAGATTTTTTGCTAATCTCTGACATGGTATTAATTAAATAATCATAACTGATGACTGGAAAATAAAATAATTACGTAGATGTTTTTGGGCGGGTAATAGTAGTTGCTGAACTCCTCCCTACCCTCATCACTGTGGGAAACCTTGTAAAGGCATCTAACTTAAACATAAGTTTTTTGATAAGTCAGTGTTTAAACGATAGGGAGGGGAAGGGGTGTTACAGGTTGCCCGGGTACGAGGGGAGGTTGGTATAGGGATGTGCACCAAACTCATCGATATTACATGTTATTACTGTTATGATTATTTACTGTTTTATAACATTTTACAATTCTAACAATTTTTGGAATTCGCTCTTTAATGTTATATATTTAATGGTAAGGGACTTATAAATCTGTCTGTGTATTTATACCTTAACCAGCGCAGAGTCTACATATTACATTAGCATGCACTCGTATAAGTTCAATGAAAATCAGTGTCCACATCAATTATACAGTCACTGATCTAGTCTTTATATTAATTTATTACTAGCTCTCTTCCGTAAATATGCTTTTATTAATTGCCGCCAAGTTATGTTAATTTTGATTAATTTTTATCGATATCGATATAGCAGTTTGCACGTGACTCTGAAGCAACAGGGTGCTGGACGCCTGCGCGTTACCACCCCAATCGCGTTAAATGTACCGGCAGGCATGTTTGAACCTCACTTCGAAGTCTGGAGCCTCCGAGTTGGGACGAGAACCAACTGGCTCCCCGGTCTCTCGAAGAGATGGGCTCTTCATCTGATTAAAGTCCAAGACTTAAAGTTTTGTGAGAGTGACTCTTAATTTATTGTGATGGAGACTTAAAGTGACATTATGACTTTTGTGCGTGCTTAAGACCTGTTTACTGACTACTGTTACAGGTAAGTCCTAATTAGCATACTTTGCTAAAAACTCTGATTTCAGGTTAGCGGCGGCAGCCAACGGGAGAGTTGTGACAACTATTTTTATTTTATGTTCTATTTGCCATGATATTTATTTTAGAGGCGCAGTATTTCATCTAAACATTTTTACTAATCAAACAGTTGGATTTACTAATTACTTCTTAGACTTAGTTTATTAACTTTTTAAATTTCTACACAGTGAAGTGATATCAAAATTCAATTAAGTTAATCTTAAACTTCCGGATTAGCATTGACAATTTTATTCAATTGTGATATCGATACAATTTAATTTGAAAACCGAAGCACAATTGATCTTTTTATTAAATGGGACATCATAATATGTTAGTAGTTACTTACTTACTTAATTGTGGTAAAATTCAAAATATTTGGTCGATTTTTGATTTATTAAGATAACAAAGCTTTGTAAAGACCATTCAGGGATAGAACAATAACAAGTAACGTAAATTCAAATTGACTGCAGACGTATTTTTAAAATTGCCCCTTACTTGTTTATCTAAAATAAGCATATTTTATTATTTCCAATGCTGAATATGCGAGAAAGAAGAAAAAATAAGGTAAGAAACTAGTTTTATTTCAACTCAATAAAAAATTAAATACCAACATTATTAAATTCGGAAATACTTGTAATTTTAAAAGTAAATCAAAACGACATTAACAACAAAGAAAAATTACAAAAATTTGACCAAATTTTATTGAGACCTATTTTGGTATAAGTAAACCAAACAAAACGAAAATAAGACCAAAAGAGAAACTTGTCTTTAATATTATAATAAAGGACAAAAAATGATAAAACATCCTTCTTAATGAAGTCGGATAACAAAAACTGATTATTAAATACCTAAGTTGACTCTTTATTATTAAGTGTAGGTTCTTATTAGGTTAAAATTGTTACAGGTAATAATTACTCTGTAAACTTCCGTCGCCAAATCTATGAACTTAATTTTAAAATAAGTCGGAAAATCACTAACTTCACTTTTATACAATCAAATTTTCATAAATTTTATTTTTGGTATTCCAAAAATAGTTGCGTACGCCAAAATCTTAACAAAAGACTTTTGAACCGCTATTGTTTGATGAAACCTTTGAAATTTAAACTTTTACAGTAATTTAATTTCAATTATTCTGTTAAATATTATAAACTTAAATATTTGTACGGTTTCTACAATAAAGCTATTAAATGGCTTACGCAAGTGTGGACTTGAGTCGTATGACCACTGCTCTGTTCAAACTTTTCAACGTACCAATGTAAGGGAAATATTTTGTATACCGTACCAGGTTCTAATTGACTAAAATAGTAGATAAAAGATTTGAAAGTCCTTTTTATTGCAACCGTAACATCAATTATAAAGTAGAATGTAATTGCAAAAAGTAGACGATTGCTAAAATAAGACTACTTAAACTAAAAGGTATGCAATACCTACTGATTTTTTTATATTTATATTTTTTAATTTATTTATTTTTATTTCACTCCATTCGACTTCTTCACGGCGCGATATTCTACCTAAATAAAATCATTACTAAGCGGACCACTGCTACTCCCTATTGACTTCCTATTTCTGATTTTCTGACTGCCACGTTGACTCTATGACTATGATGAGCCTGATTTGACTGTCTCTGACTTGGATTGACTCTAACCGACTCTGACTGACTCTGACTGACTGATTGACTCTGACTGACTCTGACTGACTCTGACTGACTCTGATTGACTCTGACTGACTCTGACTGACTCTGACTGACTATGACTGACTCTGACTGACTCTGACTGACTCTCCTGCTCCTGCTCCTGCTCTTGCTTCCGCTCCCGCTCCAGCACCTGCTCCCGCACACTTACTCACTCACTCCTACTCTTACCCTCTCACTCTCACTCCCATTCTCACTCTCACTGACACGTCACTGTCACTGTAACTGTCAATCTCACTGTCCCTCTCACTCTCACTCTCACTGACACTGTCATACCCGTACCCGTACTCTTACTCTTACTCTTACTCTTACTCTTACTCTTACTCTTACTCTTACTCTTGCTCTTGCTCTTGCTCTTGCTCTTGCTCTTGCTCTTGCTCTTACTCTTAGTCTTAGTCTTAGTCTTAGTCTTAGTCTTAGTCTTAGTCTTAGTCTTAGTCTTAGTCTTAGTCTTAGTCTTAGTCTTAGTCTTAGACTTAGTCTTAGTCTTAGTCTTAGTCTTAGTCTTAGTCTTAGTATTAGTCTTAGTCTTAGACTTAGTCTTAGTCTTAGTATTAGTCTTAGTCTTAGTCTTAGTCTTAGACTTAGTCTTAGTCTTAGTCTTAGTCTTAGGCTTAGGCTTAGGCTTAGGCTTAGTCTTAGTCTTAGTCTTAGTCTTAGTCTTAGTCTTAGTCTTAGTCTTAGTCTTAGTCTTAGTCTTAGTCTTAGTCTTAGTCTTAGTCTTACTCTTACTCTTACTCTTACTCTTACTCCCACTCCCACTCCCACTCCCACTCCCACTCCCACTCCCACTCCCACTCCCACTCCCACTCCCACTCCCACTCCCACTCCCACTCCCACTCCCACTCCCACTCCCACTCCCACTCCCACTCCCACTCCCACTCCCACTCCCACTCCCACTCCCACTCCCACTCTCACTCTTACTCTTACTCTTACTCTTACTCTTACTCTTACTCTTACTCTTACTCTTACTCTTACTCTTACTCTTACTCTTACTCTTACTCTTACTCTTACTCCTACCCCTAATCTTACTCTTACTCTTACTCTTACTCCTACCCCTACTCCTACCCTTACTCTTACCCTTAACCCTCTCTCTTAACTCTCACTTTCAATTGTCACTCTTCACTATTACTCCTAACTCTTACACTGAGAATTAAACTGACTTGACTTTGACTTCTAATTTTACATTGATTTACGGTACATTATACTTTATACCTTCGATTCAGATTCCGATTTAAACATTAAATTAGATATAATTAAACGTTGATTATATCATTAAAAATTAAAAGAAATGCACCCCGTGTATTGTGCGTAAAATGTGTAGTGTAAGCCGAAAACGCAATATTATATTGCTGATGACCGTAAATATCAACGAATTTTTATCTTTCCTGTAGAGCTCTAGACTTCAACCATAATCGTTAGCCGTTTTAGGGTGAATATGTTAAAATTTTCAGGGGTTCTATATTCAGGGTTATTTTAAAAACAAAACAAGTTACACAATTCTGACGCATGCTAGCGTTCTGTACAAGAAATTCACTAACTTCTCCAGATAACTATCTGGTTTACATAAGGTGGTGGCGCGGCACATTCATACCCATAGTTTAGGCTGAAAGTCTGAAAATCTTCAATTTTCTTAATGTTGTGGCACATTACTAGTGTGTCGGGAAAGGTGCGCGAGGTGGCAGTACAAGCGTCGTCCGCGCCGGGCAGAACAACCACGTTTTCGATTTTGACCATTGGTCGCGGCATCCATTTTGTCATTGTTTAAAAATTCATTAAAATAAGTTTGGAGTCAGATATCTTTGAATTATTTATCCATCTCCGGAAGGAACACTTACTATCTTACTATTATTATATTTCATCACCACCGTTACAGATATTTGTGTTAGAAGGGATACATAACGAGAAGATAGGGTTTTTTATTCTTGAATAGTCTAGCGCTGCTACCTGATGTTAAGCAATGATGTTGTCTACGATGGGACGCACCAGACCAATGAACCGTGGCACTCCTGATTATGAATGACTTTCAGTGAGAAGGTGGCAGTGAAATGAGGCTCTATATGGTTGAAACTATAAAGAAACAACAATTTCCCACCCTCTTAAATGATGACAATGATCAGAAATCGCACTAGAACACGGCAACGCCGCTTGGCGTTGCGACTTTGTCTGATGGTTGGTCACTAACCACGGCCAAAGCCTACCACCAGTTTATTGCCAATAAACATTATTACGAGTTGATTGATTGTCACTTGTTTTGCACCACCTGGAGACCACGTATAGGGATTCAGATAGAAGGTGCATTCCCACGGACGAAGGTGACTCTGCCTCAAATATTCGGGTTATGTTATTACCTACATTGTGTTAGTTTATAGTTTTAGTATCTACTCTTCACTTGTTTTTTTTAGTACTTTCCAAAGAAAAGCCGATACAAATCGGTTTATATATTAGTCTGAATAGTTGTTTGTATGGACAGTAACTCAAGCCCAATTAACCCTATTAGAGAAGCGAGCATAATATATCAATTATACAAAGACTGGCCGTGACCAAAGTTCTATCACGAACCGCACCCGGGTGAACAGTTTTGCTAAGTTTATAACTTATAACTTTATCAAGTTCTGTGCATTCTGTTGCCATCCTTAAGCTCCGGAGCTTTGGTGCAACTTACAACTAGCAACATAAGCTTCAATGATAAATTGCATATAAGTGGTAGTTTCTAAACACATGTATCACATAGTTTAGCTCAGCTTCGGCTTATAACTGTTTTGAATATAGGTAGCTCAATATACTGCCTATAAAACTAGTAATTTCGTTATGAATAACCTTGTAGTTCTAGACAAATGTTCATATATTTTAAATTTTGTTGGCCTATATGACTTTCTTCTCAATAATAATACCAATTCTTTTGTTCATTTTTTCTTATCTTTCTCTAACTAAAATCACCGCTACTCGTAACTGGTTTTACTGTTAGTACTACGTACAGTATTTATTTAAAAGCACCGTTTAATTTTAATGACAAGTCGTAATCCATTGATCATAAAATTATACAATTCATTTTCTAAACTCAAACTTCAGTTACACAAAAGAGGAACATTCAAGCTGTAACGTTAAATTCCATTTTCATAAATTTTAATCTCGATAATTTTTATTCAAGCGGGAACAAGAATCATCTACCCTAACAGAATGAGTAAGGTAAAGAATTAATCCAATGTCAAAGCGGACCAAATACAAAAGGGGACCAAACTTTTAATTTTTCCACCCTAAACCTAATTAGAGAATTCTTAAAATATTTAAATAACAATCATTTTGGATTAGGCTAACTCATTTTGATTTAAACAACAGAGTTGAATTTTTAAGTGCCAAGAAATACAAATAAAGACAATGCAATAAACAATGAACAAGCAACGATGTACAACATTCAGGTTGTATTTAGTTTACCTACCTACTTAATTAATTTATACATTGAGCAAGTTAAACTTGAATGTAGGTACTTACTGTAAATATTATTTAGTATCAGTAATTAAGAGAATTGACCGTTTATTCATTTAACAAGTTCAATATCAAATCTTACATAACATAACTATCCTTAGGTAACAACCTTCTCTACAACAAATTGCCATTGCACAATGCACTAATTTGATGGTAAATATCAATGATTTATTATGTTCTATACTACGTATCATCTTCATCATTATCATCATATTTTTAAAGGCATTATTGTTGCAGTACCTAGCAATAGTTACTATTGTTAAAAAGTAGCTGCAACAAGCTTTTTCTTCAGATTGTGTGACTTAGAAAAATATTTTCAAAAATGAAAAATATTTTTTTTTATTCTATGCACATTTCAATAATACGTACTATCGTTTTACTTCAAGTAAAAATAATTATTTAAAAAGTAGTGGGTACTTAAATACTTGAATAAAACGTATATTTTATTAAAGAGAATGAAATAAAAATATGTTTCTCGTGATATTTACAAAACATCGGAGAAAAACGATCATCATAAAGAAAACCGATTTAAGAAGACTTTTCTACGTCGGCGGATAAATAGATTTACATTACAGATTCTTCTGCCTACGGGAATACAAGGTAACGAAGCGACAATCCGTTTGATTTTGAGGACCAATCATAAATTAGACAAATACTGCGTTCCATTTTTGAGCGTTTATGTGTATAAAGACATTCTTAGATAAAAACTAAAGATGTCAGTTACAAATTTTATTACAAAGACACCGACTCCGATACATTTATTGACGACATTTTCATCGACTGCGATGCAGACGCAGACGCTGACACTGGTGCTATAGCTAAAGCCGACGCTGCATTGTAGCAATAGTCGGCACCGACGCCAACGCCGCTGCTGAAGTTAACACTAATAAAGAAACAAATAAAATACTCTAGTCTTTCTTTGTAGTATAGGGGCTTTAGGCGCAGAGATGATTTATGGATAGTTTTGAGCAGTTACAGAGTCCTGCCGTTTATATAGAGCGACCAAAGCATTTTAATTTACTTTACAAGTGGACTCTTACACTGGCTAAAATAGCGAGTCAAAATGACTCGCTATCATGATTGTTAAAATAGAGCAAACAAGACAGAGGTCAAGACAGCAGAGTTGAGAAAGGGAATAATGAGGGGCGAGAGAGGAAAAAGGAAGAGTAGGGTGAGTATTGGAACGGAGGAGCTAAGAAGCCCTTTTCCGCTCTCTATCTTTTCACTCTATAGACTCTGGACCCTTCTCTTCTCGAAAATAACCCCTGTCCCCAACTTTAACATTCTATGCAATTTGCTGACAAAGACGATTCATGTTAAAATCAACGGCCTTGTGTACCGACTCATTCCTACCCGATTCTAATAGGTAATTCGAAAGAGGTATCTATTCTACGTAAAATAGGCTAGAAAAATAAATTCATCTGTCATAGGGGAAGTGGCTAATAGACAGAGAGACATTATAAGGGAATTTTTAAACTCTCTAAACATATTTTAAACCTATCGGTAAGTAGCCTCACCAGTTGATGAAAATTCAGTCAATGTAAAAAATGTGGTAGAACAAAACATTTTTGCATACCTAAAAACTTCTTGAATGCATTGAACAGTTGGACAGTTGCACAATCAATGTGCAATCAACACAAATCGGTTTTAGACGGCCGAAACCACATGCTGATATTGCAATTTGTTACTCAAAAATATAACTTCAACGACTTCACATTTTAATTTCTATTCAAGTTTTGTAATGACAATTTCAATCTTTTTGATGAGCTTATGGTGCAAAAAGCAGAATGTAATTTCATTGGAAACCTTAGCAGGAAACACGCAATTAAAGATCAAAGTACTTAATAAACGGCTTAAATATCATATTTCTTTATTAATCTATTGAATAGAATCTATCAAAGACCTTCTATTTAGTTTCATCTGATTACTTTCTATAGAAATACGTAAGCAATTTTCCCAATATCAAGAGCTTATCAACTTCAAAGACTATTTACAATCGACGACATCTGACGTCCATTTTTTTCTCTGTAAATAGTCTCAAAGACCATCAAATAGTTGTTCAGTGCTACAGTCACAAACAGATGACAGAAAGGCCTTTGATACAAAGCCAGGGTCCGTTCAAGGTAACAAACAAACGCATAAATGATTACCCATCTCCAATACATTATGAAACGAAAGAAACAAATCTATTTCATTGTACATTTCTTTGATATATATATTTAACCGTGCCTATTTATTGCTGTTCTATGCCAGTAAGATAAGAAGCGTATTTCAGAACAGAATATTTTCCAGGAAATCTATTAGGTATATTGCGTCTATTACAGATAGAGCAATTGGTTGGTTGAAAGGGAATGATAGGCTTTGATGTTCGTAGTAGAGTGCGATATTAATAGTTTATCAAATCTAATGAAGATCCAGCAACGAAAATAGCGATGGGGAAGAATTTAAGGAACAGCTAGGCAGGCGGCTTCACACGTATATAACTCAAGACCTACGCTACGATACCGCCGATCAGAGAATAGTGCTTGAGAGGACCACGAGCTCGGTCGGTGTGATGCACCCCGGCGCTAAAACAGTACGGGACGCATACATTTTTAGGTATAAGTTTTATTTTATTAACTGTCACTTCGTTATACATTGCTTCTGATTAAAAACAATATTATACTGAAAACTTTGTAGTTTGGTTACAGAATCAAGAATTATGTAATACTTCTATTGCTGAATCTGTTATTAACCTAATTAAATTCCGAGAGCTAATCTTATTCTTTGTAAAGAATTTACAAACTTGATTACCTACTGTTATAAAAAGAACAGAAAATATATTTCTGCCTTTTCTTGCTCAATTAAACAGTTCTCAACAAGTTGTGTACGATACGTAGTTTCTCAGTATCCAAATTTTCCCGTCCATTCAATACAGTTTGAAAGTTCAATCATTACTCTTAGTTCGAGTTGACGTTATTGAGGTGAAATATATTTATTGCAGTTTCCTTGTCACTAGCCCATGTAAAATGTAAAATCATTTCATTTATAAACTTTGATATTTACAACTGACTATTACTTTAGGTTCAGAAGTAATCGCAATCGGTGTCCAATTCTCTGTTCACTGGTAAAAAGGTTTGTGATAGAATGTTAAATCGTTCACAACCGTCAACAGTAAAATAGGTAGGTAAACAAGTTAGCGCTTTTCAGAAGCAAAATGAATTTTACGGGTTCGCGTTCCGGCGAAATTCCACTAGTGCCACGTAACGCGCAAACCGAAAAGGTAAATGGGTCATAAAGGCGTATCAATATTGACCGCGCTACTCCGTACAATGTACATCATACCGTTATATTGGTCGTATCTCACGTTATACGGAGAATACATTTTTTTGGCGCTAATTTATGTGGCAGTCGTTCTTTTTTAACGGTTTTCTTTTTTTGAAATTCGATATTTGATACCGTTTGCGCTGTCGTTATAGAGCGATATTGCTGGTAAAAATTGTACCAATTTCAATCGTAGACTGAAGTTACAGGACTTCGATATTAGAGGGTTGAAAATTTTGAATTTTGAAAATAAATCTCCATGTTTATTCTATTTTATAGGTTACCGAACATATTGTCAATTTTTTTTAATATTTTGCGTACAGACCTGCATAAGTCTAATAAATAGGTTTACCAAAATTCAACATCTTGAATTCATAAACAAGTGTAGTTTGGTGTACGTACCATTTTCAAGAATTTATTTAGTACCAAGCGCAATAAATCTATACTAATATTGTAAAATTGAAGAGTTTGTTTGTTAGTTTAGTTTAATACGCTGATCTCAGGGACTAATGAATCAATTTGAAAAATTATTGCATTGTTAGATGGCCAATTTACTAAATGAGGTTATAGGATACTTTTAATACCACAGAGAGCATCATATAAAATGTAGGTAATGCGAGCGAAACCACCGGCGGAAAGCGAAACACTAATGGTACCTGTTTAACTGGTACCCAGAATAGGAACATCATTCGAACGTAATTAACAAAGCTAGCGTTTCTACTTTAACTTTTAGCTAAGCCTTAAAAGTAGAGTCTAATGTTAAGTAGCCTACACTTGTATGGGTAAGCCACAAGTAAACTGGGGCAGAATACTATAACTATTAGTACAGCAAGTTTTGGATTCATGCAACTTAAATCTAGGAACTATTAAGCTATGAGAACTTTCAGATTCGTGAGGAAGGTTTAGGTGTATAATTAGTTCCTGTTTTAAGCCGCAAGGGTCTATAAATTAAACTTTTAAACACTCCCGGCACATTTTTTTAGTTCAGAATCATTTCTATTACTTCAACTTTCTAATAAAATCGACATTAAAATCTGTCTGTCCACACTACTTGACAACAAACCTGTACACCGATACTCAAATACACGCGTCAAATTTCTAAAACCACTCTTTTTGTCGGGGATTCAAAGAGCGCTATGTTTTATAATTATTATGAATTTTATTATGAAGTTTGAAATTTAAGAAACGGTACTATCCAAAACTTATCGAGTAAAAACTCATCATGAGTTTTGAATAGCATGTCCGACTTAAATAAATTAAAAAGTTATTTACACGTGATTTATTTGGGTAAGAATTAATAACAAGGTACGAATAATGTGCATAGTTTGTACCGATGAACGTGGCGTCATACTTGTATATTTTAAGATAGTGGCCCGCCCCGGCTTCGCACGGGTAGATATCGGTATTAGACAAAACTCTCTTGGTAGACTTTCCATGTTTAGAACACTCGATCAAATCTGCTTTGGCAAAACTAATAATCAAAATCATTAGTTTAATAGCTATGGTGCCGCAGTCTATATTACTAATATTATAAAGCTGAAGAGGTTGTTTGAACGCGTTAATCTCAGAAACTACTGGTACGATTTGAAAACATCTTGCACTGTTGGATAACCTATTTGATGAGGAAGGATAGGCTACTTTTTATCCCACAGCTGGGCATGATATGTAGTGCACGCGGGCGTAGCCGCGACGGTAAGCTAGTAACCTAGATAAATGTTAGGTATCTACTGAAGTAACGGTCCGTGTCACAGGGTCTCCCGTAACCCCTTGGCACAAATGCGCCGCGGAACTCCCGGGAGATTTTAGTGGGTACCCTTTGATAGTCTCACATACCCCTTGCCCTGAGTCTATCTATGCTCTGAGCACACACGGCGCGAAGGGATCTATAAAGGATTTCCCACCGGCAAAAAAAGCGCTTAAGTAGTAGACCACATACACCTTTGGCGCTCTGCCTACCCAGACGTGATGTTACATTCATTTACACACACAGGATTCATATAAATTTTAACACACTCTTGGCAGACCCGGAAAGAAGTAATAGACCAAGCTAGATTTCTCGTCATCACATACTTACACTCTTGGTGCTGGCTACCCCGTGAGGGATATAGTCGTTGTGTTACATTAATTTACACATACAGGAACCATTAGCCAATTTTTGTTGTCGATATAATTAAATGAATTAAAAATATTAATATTAACCCTGACACATTTTTTTGTTAAGAATGATCTCTGTTACTTCAGCTTTCTAATAAAAAAACGCTTAAAAATCGGGCCATCCGCACTACATGTCAACAAACTTGTACACAGATACAAGTCTCAACATTATATCACACATCCTTTTCGCTTTGTTTTATTAAATTTCAATTTTGATAAATCTTATACTCATGATAACTTTTGAATGGTGTGTCCGATTTAAATAATTCAAAAAGTAATTTACAGGTACTGGTACTGATATACCCTTGAATATAAAGTGATTTAATTAGATAAGGATTAATACCAGGGTACGAGTAATTGAGTCCAATTTGTACAGGCGTTACTATTGAATATTTTAAGATGAAAAAGTTATTGTGACGTAACTAAACTATTTAGACTTATGGTACCGCGGACCTTTTTGTAGACGTTTATGGCCCCTTTAAAACTATAGCACATTACTTTGCTCTAATGTCAATAGTTTCCGCAGCGTACGCGATATAATGTATTTTTTCGTTGTTTTTTTCACACCTTGGGTTACATTATCGAAGTTTTCATACGGATCCCTAATTTTTTTCAACATATAATATAGCCTATGTTACTCAGTAAAGATGTAGCTTTCCAATGGTGAAAGAATTTTTGAAATCGGTCCATTAGTTTTTGAGCCTAATCGTTACAAACACACAAACAAACAATCAAATCTTTCCTCTTTATAATATTAGTATAGATATAGATAAAAAAATAGTTAAATGTGTTATGTTAAAATGTAGTTTTCTCAGTTTAAATCAAACACACAAAAAAATAATCAAATCTTTCCTGTTTATAATATTAGATAACTTTATTCATAATATTATTTTAAGCCAAGTAGGGTAATTTTGCCTTGTAGGTAGATATGTGTTATTTGTGTTTGTGAAGTCTGGTTTAGATGTGGTATTTAAAAGATTTCCTATTTCTATAATAGGTACAGTGCCTTTATAGTTTTTAATACCTAAATCCTATTTACTCGCTAGTGTGACATTCCTTAAAAAACTACGCTAAAATATCTATGTTCGTCAGTTGCCTCTACATACTTCTTCCAAGTGCTAAGAAGCGCAACGCAACGCACCCTTAGTGGGGCGTGAAAGCGACTACGCGGAGGCGTACTGACCCTGAACATAATGTTTTAAAATTTTGCACAAATGTATATGGCCTCAAATGGAATGTGATTTATTATGATTAAATTTAAAAACATACATTAAAAAATAAAACAAATTCAAATTAGCAAAAATGTCCAATATTTATTTTTTAACAATGAATACTACTATTTTAATGTTTACAAAATCCAAATATCATATGGTACATCAAAATACCAATCAATTTAAATAATAAAAGCATATTTATTATTGAAAAAAAAAAAAGAATTGTGAATTATATGGAACACTGATTAATTAATTAAAATTGTAATGTTTACTAAATGTTATGTTATTCAGGATAAAAAACAAATAATTTGTTCACTTTAAAAAATCTAAGGTATCTTCATCAAGTTTCTTCACATTTTTAGTATACGATATTGTAATGCTGGTTATATAAGAATATAGTATAGATAGATAAAGTATAAAGAAGAGTATGAAATACAACCTCGTTTGTAGCAGATCTTGAGTATTTTCTAGCATGATGTAGACGAAATTTTTCGTAATCCTTATTACGAGATTCTTGTGCATATTCCGAAAGTTGACCAATAGGAAGTACTGCAAAATGCTTTATGACACTTTCTCCATGAATCAAAATTTTGTGAACTGAACTGATGGCATGGAGTACCATTTCATAAATGCTCACATAGATCCTGGCAGTCTCCATAGCATAACTGCCAAATTTTTCAGTATTTATCATTACACCCGATGAAAGAGCTTGCAGAATTATATAAAGCCTTTTAATCAAATTTATATCCACTCTTGTAATTTCAGCAGAGCAGCTTGCACCTTTATTAGAATTACCACTTTCTTTTTTTTCCTTTATTATCACTTAAAAAGTCTTATAAAACATTGTATATACATAGTGGCTTTCTTATGTTAAGTTAAGCCACTAGGTAAGGTTTATAATTACACACATGCAGTCTTAAACATTATGAAGAGAAGCAATAAAATGTTTCTTAAGTTTATGTTTAATATTTTTTAAAGTTAATTTATTTCGCAATTCTGAAGGTAGTTTGATTATGAGCCGAGGAACAACATATTCAGACGTTCGCCTACCGTACTCATTATTCACACGGATCGAACGATAACACAGCTGTTGTCGAGCTACAGACCGAGTGTGTATAGGTGTTCCAAGTAAGGCTGATTATTATTGGTAACAAAAAAAGTATTTTAATAAAATATATTTGACTTGTCTTGGTTTGTCGATGATCAATCCCAGTTCTTCACGGAAACTCCTTTGTACCGGGGTTACTATATGAAATATGAGGGCAGTGTGCATCTTGTTGATTAGTATTTTCACACGTAACATGAGTGCAAAAAAGATAAACGCCCTAATATTAAGGATAAATTACAAAACTTATCGCAAACTATTAATGTAAACAGGAACATATCAAACCGCAATAGATAGCGAGCGGTTTTCCATTTTCTGACTTTTATCACAATTTTACAAATTACTCCGAAAATCACAAATATCCGCAACTGTTTTTAATTTGATATGTTTTTGATTTGATTTGATTTGATATGGATAGCTAGGCTATAATTCAACATTAAATGTAAAGCAGGGGTAAACGTGGGCTACTGTCAAAAGACTCGATGAACTTTTAAAAATATTTTTTCACCATATTTTATTTTTCAATTCTTTTATGGTAAACAAAAAATATTAAATACTTTAGTTGTTCCTTCAAAAATCATTTCATATAATATGTATATTTTTTTGATATTAGGTATAGTCTAGTTTGGTCCATAAACTATTGAGTAAAATAAAAAAACATGCCGTTAGCGACATTCAGAAAAACCATTTTTAATCAGCAGTTGTTCTACGATTTTCCACAGTGCGCCGACGCCGTCGTGTGGATTACCCTGCTCACCCCCGGTGCGCGCGCAACCGCCGGAGACCGCTCGATAGAGCACAGATACGCTCACCACTCACCGCGGACGGTCTCTCTCCCGGGCTTTTGTATTGTATTGTTTTATATAACGTCATTGACTAACCGGAGTTATAGTCAATATAGTAAAAAAGATAAGCCTACCTTCTTACCGCTTACACATAAGTGCCGCTATAAATGCCGCCCAATTAGGGGTCCGATCCATCTCATGCGTCACCACTGCGAGTGACGTTAGTTGAAAAGTCTGTCATAGTGCTGTGAACTCGACCTTGCAAGATGCGTAGATTGTGTAGCGAGATGCTACCGAAGACTTGCCGACAAGCCGCCGGCGATAGCGAGGAATCCGGTAGCGAGGACGAGTTGCGCCACGCGGATCCGCAAATTTTCACTGGTTTGCCTACGCCTACCGCTGCTGCTGACGCTGCCGCTGTGACGTCGAGAAGTGACATCATACCGTTAACCGAGGAGCATTTAATAAGGCTACAGTCGACCGCCGCAGGAGTATACATTGCACCGACACCTGGCAACTTCACCCGTTGCGTGGCTAGGTTTGATGGATTGAACTCCGACGCGGGGACGCTCGAGTCGTTCATACAGAGTGTGCTGGTGTACAAGGAGTGCGCTGGCGTGTCTGATGACCACGCGCTTCGTGAACTGACTATGCTGCTGTCAGGGGACGCTGCAGTGTGGTGGCAGGAAATACACAAGACCATTACGACGTGGGGCAACGCGTTGCGTCGCCTACGGTTCATGTACGGCGCCCCGCGTCCCGCTTACTGCGTTTTCCGTGAAGTATTCACCCGCGCGCAAGACGATATCGAAAGGGCGGATGAGTTCATATCGGGAGTGCTTTCTAAATTATACAAGCTTCCCTACCCTGTCCCCGAAGAAATAGAGTTAGATATAGTATACAGCTTACTAAATAGAATGATTTGGGAAAAAGTGCCGCGCAACAGTATAAGTTGTGTCAATGCTCTGATAGAACAAGCGATGTTTGTAGAGGGGACGCTCGACGTCGTGAGTCGTAGTAACGTATTGCCATCTAATAGTGCCTCGAATTCTGCCACTAACCCTCTAGTCAACGAGCATATCCTTTCGGGTAGCACAACCGTACGCGACCCAACCAGAGAGAATCCGAAACGTATTCAAACGCGCTGCGCTACCTGTGGGCGTTATGATCATTTCGCGGCCGCGTGTAGAAATGAGAAGAGATATTCCGTCGCCAAGGAGGAGAAAGGGTTCCTTTTGTCGTGTTACAGCTGTGGCAGGCTAGGAGTAGTACGCTCGAGTTGCACCACTTGTAATAGTGTCAACAAAAAAATGAGTATTCTAACCTCTTGGAATGCTATTAAAGCCGACTTCTCGCGACCGAACGTCTACGTTGAAGTTGCTTCGAGGCAAGTTGTAGCGATTCTTGATACTGGTGCGACAGAATGCTTAGCTAGTCCCAGATTGTACAAGATACTGGTCGCCAGCGGTAAAGTTTTCACCAAAGTAAGTCAAACCATAAGTCTCGCCGACGGGTCGTGCCAACTTCGTACCGTGTTGAAGTGCAACACCGAGGTTAGTATAGGTGGCCGTAAAATACCTATCTCAATAAATGTTTTACCAGGAGCAGATAACGTAACGCTTCTTGGACGCAACTTTATAACTCGAGCAGGTCTAATACTCGATCTCAGCGCTGGATGTTGGTATTTTACCAACTCCCCCAGACAGAAGCACCACTTCGTATAAGCTTACGTCTAGCAACGACGCCGTAGTGACGCAACTTGTTACTCCCACGAAATTCACACCGATGCAAAGGAGTGAATTCGGTCAACTGACCATACACCGCGCCGCATGCTCCACTCCGGTAATTAAATGAAAAAATGCTATTTCTTTAGACGCGGGTTTAAGTACATAAACAAAATCATAATTATTCGTTGAAAGCTATGGAGCTGTAATAACCCTCAGATAGACACACAAATATATGTTAGGTACTTAAGTAATGATCGCAATTGTGTTGTGTCTAGTGAGGTTTTAGTGGGTACCCAGTGGGTTGGGGAGTTCCACATACAGCCTGCCTGCACACATGGGGCGGGCAGGTCCAAAAAGAAATGGACCAAGCTAGATTTCTCATCATCACATACACTTTTGACCTAATAAGTTAGGCTTGTGCAACTTTTGATGTTTTGAAAATATCCAAGGATGCTGTACAAGTTTTTATTTGCTTCATTAAGTAATTGCCATTCTTCTTGGAAAACAAAATTTTCCACAAATGGTTTATAAAAATTATTTTGTATAAATAGGCCGCACAGTGGAACCTTTCGTAATTAGGTCACATTACGTCAACGAGTACATAAAAACCTTCCGATGGGTATGTAAAACCAGTTACACAAGAGGGAAACAGGGAAAAGGTTTGGGCAAAGCATTTTATTTTTAAACGAGTTGTTTTTTTAGAAAGTTATATACAAGATACAAATCAACACTCAAGATGTCTATTATATTACTTTGTATCTGAAAGTGCTACATACCTAAATGATTATTGATTTATTTATATTTATATGTACTCAGAATACAGAACAATTATAAATGTACGTTTAAATATAAAATTGTAATGTTATATAAGTGCTAGCTATTTTAAGATTTTATAATATTAGCTTAGTTTAAAAAAATAATTTTGAGCTCAGCTTTAAATGTAATGTATATTTAATTTTTATTTCCCTTTCCTTCGTCTTCTATAATCGTAGTAATACTCATTACCTTTAAAGTAACGTACTGTATGTAAATGTGTAAGCTTCTACTATGTATATAAATATTACTTAAGTCATTATATGCGAAAACTTGTAATTATAAATGTCTTGTAAAAATATGTATAAGCTATAAGTTTTCTTTGAATAATATACTATCAACAGACTATAGAACGCCTTTTGCTACACTTAAAATAAACCTTCTTTCGTGACCTATATATGCCCAGCAGTGGGATAAAAAGTAGCTTAAATAGCCTTTCTCAATAAATAAGCTATCTCACTATGCATTTTTTTAAATAGAACATGTAGTCCCTGAGATCGCTTTCAACCAAACAAACCAAACAAACATGTTCTTTAGCTTGTTGGCACATCTACTTCTCAATGCAACGGCTGTCATTTTATACTGTCATCACGTCCGTCTTTGAAGTCACTTGTCACTCGAGAATGTCATTATGAACGAACGAATGAACACCGAGCGCGGGTGAAGCGGCCATCTTAGAATGGCTGACATTGCGTGTTGAACCGTTGTGGCGTCCGGTAGTGCAGATGCAATAACGTGCTCGGTGAACGTTACTATTTAATCCAACGTAATCTTAACGATCTGTAATTACCTGTTAGAATTCATGATTGTGCTATCGAGAGATGGGGGTGAAGTGATATTTGCTGTAGTTATTTTATAGAAATACCGTCTTCTTACCCGATTATTCACGCCTACCTAAAGTTGTGTACTAATCCTGATAATTTTTAGTCTAAAAACCTTTCCAAAGCCTTCAAGCTTTATAAATTAGTATAGATCACTTTCGTTTTAGTAGTGTAAGTTGCCTGTAATTAAAGATAGGTTAACAAAGAATTTTGTTATCTACTGTGTTTATTTAAGCTTTAATAATAATGTATGTTTGTTGAAATAAAAAAGTACCTAAATAAAATACTAAAAATAATCAACACTTTCTGTAATAAATATAATAAAATACTGTTTATATAAGGAGACCTTATTTCTTTCACTCATTCACTTAATATTAAGTAGTGATATTTCAATTTAATACTTTTTTTAGTGTCCCACTTCTCACTTCGCACTTTTTTAGCGCCCGTCTTCTTTCAACTATCTTACGAGTTAAGAGAGTTTAGCCCTTAAAACGGGTTAGGCTTAAGTGTGGGTTAGTGGATGTCACATGTCCTCGAATGATTAGTTTTTAAACATGCCGGTTTCCTCACCGATGTTGAGGAGCGGAGATGAAACAATTGACACAAAGGTGTGTGGGCACGACCGGGGGTTGAACTCGAGACCTTATATTTCTAAGGCGAGGCTCGTGCCGCTGCTCCACCGCTGCTCAAGTAGTGAAATTATCCTTTGAAATAAACAATTGGGAGGGTGGCCGCGGGACCTGGCGTGTCGTGATAACAGCAAAACGTGCGGACGAATATGTTAGCTATACCATTAGAATTTTTGCTGACGAAACGAAATAGATAACACATAACAATATGCAGCTGTTTTTATTCAATAACGGGTTACTTTGTTGAGATCAAATGTTGGAAAATTAGAGTTACTTTCACTTTCAAGTTAGACATATCAGTTTAGCTACGCCACAGATAAGGTTACACTAACGATAACGATGTATTTAGGATGTTCTAAAGGAAACGCCTTTATCCAGAAGTGAATATCACTAAGCTCATGATAATAACCAGAATTATTTCAAAGGGAAATCGAAAATGTTTGTCAAATAGTAGAACAATTTAATGAACAGGTTAATACAATAATTATTTTCATTATTGCGTGCTATTAGCGACTGGAGATATCTCCACAAAGTCAGATATGGCTTGAAAAATTACTTAAATAGTGTAGGTAAGTACAAATGGCGCGTTTACAGTTATTAAAAAATTGCCCTACCATCGTCCTTGGCCAGGAGAAAAATTGTGATGCTTTTCTCGGTTAGTTTAGATTCTAAAAATAACTTGAAAAGTGTAGGTAGACCAGTCAGTTTAATCGAATGAGTAAATTCTTTCTTCTCTCAAGTTCGTATTGGTAGATGTCGCATGTTCTCGAATATTTTGTTCTAAGAAATGAAGTTTTCCTTACGATATTTTCATTTACCAACAAACTAGACTGAAAACGCGTGGAAAACAAAAAGACGACCCTACCTAGGTAAGTGTTTCAGTCTAGCATTTGATCTAAATCAATTTCGCAATCGGGACTCGCTTCATCTGTATGCAGACGTTTTAAAATTCATACACATTGCATTCAGAATGGTTCCATTCAGTACACAATTTTTCATTTACTAGCAGCTCAATACTGTTGCGAGCAAACAAGTCGAATACTAGGAAACTAGATTTTTTGATAAACCGTCATATTTTGTTTAAATTATAACAGAATCTGTAATTGAGAATATTTAATTCACTTAGCTCATTAACTCTACAAAAAAAGCAACTACGAAGTATGCTTTTAACGATTTCATTATAATAAGCTGAACTGTGTTAGTTTTCTACCTAAATAATCGTGCAAAGAAAATCATTTTATAGGTACATTCTTTAGTATTCCAGGCGGCAGCGTTACTAAAAATGTTATACGAATAATCGTTTACATATAGGTTAAAAATCCACTTTTTTCATATGTGCAAGTGGTACCTTTCGATATAATCTATCTCAAGAGGACCACGACCTCCGGTAGGCGAGGTGCATCCCGCTGAAGCAGCACTAGGCGCATACACCGTCGCTCGTGTTTTGCAGTGTGGCGTAGTCGTACATTGTGGACGTACCGGCAAATTACTAAAATAGGGACAAGATAATAGGTCACTTTTGACATTTCATCAAAATTCAACAACGTAACCTTGTAACGGCGGGCATAAAATAAGAACTGCACAATTGCTTAACTTTTTTCAATTACGTTTACATATTTATTGTAATAATGACCGATACGAGTAATTTTACGATTTGCTTTCACTAATAAACCATTCTAAACATAATAAACAATTTCTGATCTAAAGAACTGAACGTCGTTACAATGTTGCGTCAGTCAACCCTATTTCTTTTTAAACACTAGGGATGTTACTCTAAAAATCGAAAGCTGATAGGATTGTAAGTTGAATCGAATGCAATGATTACTTGTGAAGAAAAATCACCATAAATTTATAACCACGTTGTGATTATAATAAAACCTAATTATACATATTTATTATTCTTTTAACTAACTATAAAAATACAAAAAAATAACTAAATAGAAAGGTCATTGATGTTGGGTGCAATTTAGGTGGATGTTGCTGGCAACACCAGTGCCTGTCGATGACGCATGTCATGTCGCCATTACATGATGATGACGCAGTCTTTTGTTGTTGTGCGAAGTGACTGTGCATTTTTGGTGTGCTCTCTGTTATTTTCTTCTGATCCGGCTTTTTCATTTAACCTGATCTTACTGACTACGTTTACCTGGCTATAAATTGGACTCCGATTGCTTAACGATTATTAAACAAGAAAAACATTACAGTCTTACTATGTCGAAACGGGGGAAAACTCTAAACAGTCAATCTCGCGAACTAGTGCTGAAATTGTACAATTATTTTGGACGTGAATCAGTTAACGATGGGCCTCTTTTACCATTGAAACCACCGAGAGAACGCGTTGCCGAAGCATTGGGAATAGGGAAGAAGACAGTAACTCAAATTCTGAAAGAGAAATACGGACCATCAGGCTCAGAAGATAATACTTTACGTACACCGAAAAAACGAAAGAGGGACAAGAAAATTGTTGACGTTGATAATTTTGATGCTGCTGCAATTCGCAACCACATTTATGGATATTACTCGAGAAAAGAATATCCTACACGGGAAAAGCTATTGAGTTCGTTAAAAGGCGCAGGCTTATTTTTTGGAGGCAAATCGTCTCTATCAAAGGTTTTGAAATCGATTGGCTTTAGATTTAAAAAATCCGACAAGCGGAAAATCCTGCTAGAACGCTACGATATTATTTTGAAGAGAATATCATTCTTACGTCAGGTAAATAAAATTACGGATTGGGACAATGTCGTGTTTATTGACGAAACATGGTTGAATGCGAACCATACAGTTGCGCGGACATGGACCGATGATACAGCGGCCTCCACCTCAAAAGTTCCATCGGGAAAAGGAGCCCGACTTATTATATGTCACGCGGGATCAGCTTCTCAAGGTTTTATTCCAGACTGCCTCCTCGCATTCGCCTCTAAAACTACAACAGATTACCATGAGGAAATGAACTTTGATGTTTTTAAAGAGTGGTTTGAGAAGCTGCTAGTCAGCTTAGAAAACCCTTCGAAAATTATAATGGACAATGCTCCGTATCATTCTGTACAAGTTGATAAACCACCAACTCAAGCAAATAAAAAGCAAGAAATTGTCTCGTGGCTGGTAAGAAATGGTGTGGAGGCAAGTCCAACTTTATTAAAAGTTGAGTTGTTAAATCTGGTAAAAGCAACTAAGCCGTCCAAGCTCCGCTATGTAATCGATGAACTAGCCCTAGAACATGGACACGAAGTTATTCGATTGCCTCCCTACCATTGCCAGTATAACGCCATCGAGCTTATTTGGGCACAAATAAAGGGTCATGCAGCGCGGAACAATACTGAACCACCCTTCAGTACTGCTAAAATGATGACTCTGCTACAAACTGCATGTGCAGAAGTCACTACAGAAGACTGGCGAAAAGTCGTGGAGAAGACAAAGAAAATAATTTTACAAGATTTTGAACGAGATGTGAGAATAGACAATATTATTGAAAATGAATTAATAATATCTCTGAGTGCTGACAGCAGTGATGAAGATAGCAGTTCCGATAGTTCAAGTGAATAAAAGCAATTTTTTTGTTAAATTACGTAGGTACTTGTCTTATTTTGCTCCTTTAATTTATGAAAGAAAAAATAATAATGGGACAGGGATTCGCATGGTCATTTTTAAATTTCACATATGTTTCAAGTCTGTATCGATTCATTCGATTCATTCATTTAATCGATGTTTTTAAGCAGGTCACCTCACTATGAATATAAAACTGACATCTGTCAAAAGTGACCTATTATCTTGTCCCTAGTTTATACTCAGTAACTCAGTAGCTTACGATACTCAGTAAAGGAATATGTACCATTCAATTGCTGAAGCACTTATCTAAATCGGTAGACTAGTTTTTTAACTTATTCTATTTATTATGATGATATTTATTATATTTACAAACTATTTAAGTTTTGTTTTTTTATCATTCTTTATTTTTTTTATACTTAAAAATACCTAAAGATGTAGTAACATTCAATATCTAACAGTAAATATTAGAAAAGCATTCACAAGTCCTTTTCAATCCTTTTAGAGATTGAAGTTGGCGAGTAATATTTTAAAACCTCTCCAATCCATCTACTAGATAATTTATTGGGGAATGAAGTTAAAGAAATCGGGGTTGAACTGCCAAAAGTCAAAGGTCTACTTTGATAAGATTTGATACGATCAGTGGAACAAAAAACATCTAAATAGATAAGTATAATATAAAGTTTATACTAATACTTTTTACAAAAAAGTGAGTATAATGAGTGAAGTAGAGATTCGAGCCTATTATGACATGATTTTAAGCATTAAGGTGTCGCTAGCATAAGATCCAGCAGGATCAGGAGCAGTTGCTAGCGACAACTTAATGCTAAAAATCGAATATTATAAACGTGATGTACGCGAATCAAATATTATAAAGCAAATAAATATTATAAACGCGACAGGTTGTGAGAATGTATAGATGTATGTTTGTTACTACTGGACGGAAACGGATGAAATTTGGCACTGAGATATTTTCTATACTTTTCACTTTTTTCCTACGCAGGCTAAGCCTTTTACGGAATAAAAATATTATTTTAACGTAAAAAAATATTTTAGCGATTCAATATAGGACGTATGGGCACCTGTTCCTAATTATTTAGGGGAGACTAAGTTGAGTAATGATTTCTGCAAGGTGGCTGGAAAGAGCTGGATGAGAATAGCCACGGATTGTGCACAGTGGCATGGTTTGGGAGAGGCTTATGTCCAGTAGTGGACCAGGGTATAGGCTGATGGTGATGATGAATCTTGTATGGAGTCGTAGCTAAAATCATTTTGGAAATTAATGGATGGAATGATCGAGTGATGTTGGTAATTAGCGTATCCTCTACTAAGCTGACTGAACACATGTTTTGGTTTATATTCAGCTAAATTATATTAAAAACAATCTTTGGCTGGTTGCACCTTATAGTCGGCAACTGATTGCTGCAGCTAGCTTCGGAATAACAATTTTAAATAAACAAAGTTCGACGTATATTTACCAAAAAGTTAATATGAAAGCCATAAATAACTAATCTATAAAACATGGCTAAGTATTATCTTCGTATCGAATTGTAATGTAGTAGGGCTTCAGGTGCACCCCAAAATGAGAGCGAAATTAAATTTCGCACTCATCTAGAAAAATTTTGAGAGCAAGAATTCCGTTTCACTGGGAGCGTACCGGTAATGGATGCATTTTGACTGCTGAGATAAAAGTACTGCATCAAAGTGAGGGATGATTTCAACTTTATAAATGTAGGTAGCGTTTCTTTTGATGGCAACCCTCGTTTTTATTTTACTCAGATCTATTGTAGGTTACAATTATACGTTAAGTTTTAAAATAGGATCTGTTAACTCTGACGCCAAAATGATTTTATAAGACAACATAATGCTATGTTCCAAAATTCAAATTTGCGGTCAGTGACCCTGGTGAGCGCACAGCTGATATGGCGGCCTACGAGTGTCAGTATAATCATTATTATTAGTAAACATATATATATATATACAGTGAAATGAGGCTCCTTAAGGTTGAAAACATAAAGGAGCAATCGCAACTGAACACCACAAGGCCGCTTGGCGGTGCGGTTTTGTCTGATGGGTGGTCACTAACCACGGCCGAAGCCTACTACCAGTTAATTTCCAGTAAACATAATTACCAGTTGATTGTCACATGATTTGCACCACCCGGGGACCACGCATGGGGATTTAGATAAAAAGTGTACTCCCACGGACGAAGGTGACTCAGTCCCCAAAAGGTCCCGAATCAAGTAAAAATACTGTTTTAATATACATAGAATATCTTAGTTGCAGCTCGACGTTTCGGGAATTGTTTCAATTGAACGGATATACGATCGCCCCTTGTATTACATAATTTGCTGATTTCACATAGAATAAAAAAAATGAAAAACGTATGGACAATTAATAGAAATGTATAATTTTAATACTGCATAAAAAATCATACGAGTATTAAATTTGCGCACTGGTTAAAAGTTTTCCTGTAGGGTAGTGTTTACCCCTGTAATAGTTTCCTCTGGTTCGCTATCCATGTCTAGAATTTTTTTTATTAAAATAATAATAATATAGAAGAACATTAACAGAATCGTCTAATCCCAAACTAAGCAGAGCTTGTACTATGGAAACCAGATAACTGATAATATACTATATATAAAACGTTTTTTTGTAAATGCAAACTAAAATATAGAGAATTACTCACCAGACTCAAGTCAAACAGACGTGTTTGTCACATAAATGTCTGACTTGGTTGGGAATCGAACCCACGACCTGCGGTGTGAAAAGTATCTTACTGACCATGCCACCGGCCCGTCAAAAAATAAAGAAACGTTTCATCAAACCGTAGATCTAGGGCAAGCTCAAGTCGTCTATACAGCAAGCGTGGATTATGACGTAAAGAGAGAAAAAGACCGGAGGCGTTTGAGATGTGCTAAGAAGAATGAAAAAAATAACCTGGGCCTCTAAAAAAAGTGACATATAGAATGGAGCGAAAGATAGATAAGAACAAAGTGATTGACATGATTTTTCGAAGGTGAATGACAATCCCATACATGTTTTCCATTTTTATCTTTATTTATTGCTTCGCTATATCACTTTGTTTAGCGGCCTACGATCACGATTAAAAACATTTCCGCTTTAGACATTTATCTTGAACCTGACATGTCAAAAAAATAGCAAATGTTGCTTGAAAACTAAAGACATCAACTTAATATTATGATTTCAATTACTAAAAACTACTCGTTGCATGTCGTGCGTTGAGTGGTAGACTTACCTACCTATTTCATAAGTGACATTCTGAGAATGAGAAAATTTGTTTATAATCAAAGATTTACATTTTTTTCACAGACGAAGTCACGAAGAGAAACTAGTTGGTTGTAGTTTGTGTATTTTAATGATGAGCATGACTCCCAATTAGTAACAGATACACGAGTAACACGGATCCGTGCTCGTTGATACATACGTTTTCATTAGCAAATAATTAATGCGTTGTGAACGGTAAATGGAGAACCGTGAGCGGTAACACCTTTTAGACAACATTTTCGAACGTCCATTAAAGGATTTGTAGGATTAACTATTTAGTTCACGAACATATCGACACTTTTTTGCACAAGCGTTCATACCTATCTACTCCTATCTGAAATAAAAAGATTTAGATTACTACTGAAATAACCTCTATCACCTTTTTCTTTTTAACCCTTTTTAGTGTCCCACTTCTGGGCACTTTGTCTTCTCTTAACAATCTTATGAGTTCTAGTCTCAGTAGTCTTAGAGTTTAGGCCTTCATCTACAAGCTGTCCTAGTGCGGGTTGGTGGATCTCATGTCCTCGAATGATTAGTTTTTAGACATGCCGGTTTCTTCGCGACATTTCCTTCACCATTATTGAGCTGTGGCCATGAAACAAATCACAAAACGATCTATGGACACGAAAAGGGATTTAACCCGCAACCTTATATTTCAAAGACAGCTGCTTATGTCACCTTTTAGGAGTTAAGTAATTTTAATAAGTACCTAAGGAAGATAATCGATTTTACGGCAACTAGAGCTGTGCCTACCTACTCAAGTCATATTTTTATAGTTTATATGAATAAGAGTATGTCTAAATTGTAGTTATTAAAATTTCTATACACAAATAAAACATGTCTCTGTAACCTTGCTCTGTTGCCAAACATAAGAGAAATATTAAACGAGTCTTCATCAAATAAGGAAAAAAAAATTCGACAACAACCCGACATTGAGATTAAGCTGAATAAATTGAAAACGTAACGAATAAAATATGCAGACACACGCGCTTTCCTACATTATCGCTATCTTATTGGCAATCCCAAAGTTTATGTTTACCTCCTACATTTTTTATGAAAAAAATTAATATCCCCGACAAATTTTTAGTCTAGAACCATCTCTATCACCTCAGCTTTAGAATAAAAATAACACACCAAAATCGGTCCATCCGTTTAGACTCTACGTGGTATAAAACTTGGAAACAGATATACAGGCATACAGATAAAATAAATAAATACTTATATTTTTTTAGTACACTCTGTACTATGAAATAAATTAGTAAAATACTGTTCGATGCCTTTTGTTTCTGACTAACTGTGCATGATTAACAGAACTGATTTCATAATTTATATAATGGTGTACATGCCTTTGTACTATACCTCATGTGCTATTATTATGTTTGATAAGAGAAGGTGTGTATAACGTGTACAACATTAAAGTAGTAGAACTTAGGACTACAATAATATAAAGATTGAAATGTAATTTTACAAACGTATTTTTGACTCGAGTTGACTATTTTTATAAATGACTTTATTGAGTAAGTATTTCCGTTAAAGTTAGTTAAACAACACACAACCTTCAGGAAAAAGTTATAGCCATAACTTAAGATACGTAACATTATCTTTTTTGGTGTTTTGGAGTAGTGGTTAGTGACCCTGACTGTTGTTCTGTGTCTGGGTGTAGTTCATTTATAATTATATATATATATATATAAATCAGTACCTAGTACCCCTTTCACAAGTTAAAATAAACCGCTTAATTTTGGTCAAATGGGCAAATCAGTTTTACATTTACCATATCAACGCGCATAATGTTTATAGAATAGTTGTATAACAAGTAGGTATCTATAATTTTCACTCAACCTTCTTGTTATAAATATTAAAATGATTTTCCCACAAAAAAATCACATTAGGTGCTGCAGACTTTACATATTAAATCGATTTGGGGCATGCGGGTGGGACAAAGGCTCGAGCGTTGCATTATGATAATGCATTTTACAATACCACTGACACACCTAAAAGAGGCGATTACAAAAACGATACTTTGTTCACAATAATTATTATCTGCATGAAACTTTGGCAAGCTGTGTTCATAGACTTAACGATGTGTTGGTGACGACAGTTTTTTGGCAAACAATCCTACGTTTATTGTTAAAATAATATTTTAGTAGCTTTGTACGACAACACTTTACCTAGTATTTTTTTTGGCTCTTTCATAAGCATTGTTCTATTCAGGCTAAAAACCTGCTTTCATACAAATAATATTGTAAATGCAGTGTAATTTTGTCTGTTTTTTTTTGTTAATTTTTAAGTAAACACACTAGAACACTAGCTTATTTTTTTTTCTAAAAATAATAATAGAAGTATGTAAGTAACACATAATTGGTTGGAAGCAATTCTCAATTCTTAATAACGTGCCAAGAAAACGGAATCTGTTATTCAGTTAAACCTCATAATAAACAAAGTAAATCCAATAATAAAACACTGAGAAATGCTTAAACAAACTGTTTGTATTATCAAAAGAGCTTGTTACAATCATTTTATAAAATACAGACAAAGCTCTTTTGCTTTCCATTATATCATAGACGTGCATTAGATAATAAAATATAGAATTGAGCTTTATAACGTTCAAATACATGTAATCTCCAGTGCACCACAAAGCCCTCGACTATTTAAGCTTTGATATCTAAAAGCGCCCCTTTATTTATAACGCTGTATGAAGCTTTCAAGAGCAAATGTCATTTACGGAATGCATTTCGAGATAAGCTGCTTCTACTTAAAGCTTTTAATTGCACCTGGACATTTTGTGATTAGAAATTCACTTCGTCAAAGCCTTTAGCATCTGTTTAAGTTTGCTTTGTAAAGATTCTTCATTAATACATTCTAAAATTATAAACGGAAAGTAACTCTAGTTATATATTTGTTGGCTTTTCAAGTCTCAACCGCGAAAACGATTTAAAATCGAATTTGCTCTGCTTATGGAAAATAACAGGGAAGTGTAAGTTTATATGAATCACACTGAAAGAATGATAAATGACGTTATGCTTTGAATAAAATCGCGTTATATCAGCCCAAAAATAATAATTAACGGTCGGTACATGTCATTATTATTAAACTTTCAACCTTTCACACTTAACCGATGATGCGTTAGTGCGTCCAGCAAACAATGCGCTACAATAGATGACACGGTCGATATGAATGAGTCGGTCTTCCGTCAAAATGAACCAACCTTAACCTATAACCGATATAGGCGCAAAGGACGCGGTAAAGAAGCTCGTTTTTTATAAACTAACATAATGAAACTGAAGGACGGGCACTAAAGCGCTCCTTGCGTTACACCCTTTGCTCAATGACCTGATAAGTGACTATACACTTTCGATTTTATACTCAAGCAATTCCACAAGTGGATGAGCACAATTACAAATGAATAAATTCGGGTTCCGACGATAAATCGTATACCCAAACCTCTCTTCTTTATCTGTTTTATCGAGAGATCTCGTCCCCACATGCAAAATGTGGTGGGCCTTGTAAATTATACATGCTATTTTAAGTAACCAGACATGGGATCACAGATGCCCATTGGTTTTATTCGCATGATCTCGTTTCAATAGGTCTGTTAGGGAAAGAATGTTGGCTTTATTTATTTTGTTTTCAAACTTGTATTAAACCATTGAGAGGGTATGCAGTTGAAAGGTTTTTATAATCAATTTTAATGTAACAATGTTTAATTATCTGAAATACATTATGTAGAGGAGGTAACGTAATCTAGCCAATGTAGTCATGTTCCTAAAGGAGCACTGCCATATAAAGTGGCAACAGATTGTAACGACATTGTTTCGGAATCAATACATATTACAAACAGAGTGCAACGTTCCGGATATGAGAGGACCAGTCAGATGACTCGACTCACAGGTATTGTGACTTTCAGCACAAAGTAATGCAACGCCATTTCATTTTGCACGCGGGAGAATTTGTGATAGATTCATAATTGCTAAACGGAGAGGTCTTGAAATTCACAGGGTCAGGGTTTAGGTAGGTAGGTTAAGAATCGATTATTCCATAGTAATTTAACTTTAATTCAAGAAATATTTTTGACGTATTAACAGATTTGTGATCTGGTGACTATCCAAGTTATTTGGCTACTAAAAGTGATGCCTCTAGTGTTGCAAGCTTCCATAGACTTTGGTAACCACTTATAATAGGAAAGAGATCTTTACTAGCTTTTGATTTGTCTAATTGTCTTACCAATGTTTTTATTTTGTTTCAGGTAAGGAGCAAACGTCAGGTGCCACCGCAGCTCAAATCTTCATCACCACCTACTTACTTGAGCCAAATAACTAAATAGTATCTGAAATCGGACCCTAATACAACGAAACCACTAACTATTTCCACATTAAGATAAGTTAAAGTTGACAGTAGGAAATTGCTAAATCTGCTTAGCAATTTCTTACTAAGGATTCAGCGGATAATCTTCCCAAAAAAATACTAAACTAAAAAAGCAGATTTACATGAAGGTCCATGACACAAACTCGTATTAAGCTTTCTTCTTTAATATACGTACATACATAAATCCGAATTAAAACCAAAAGAAGGTCCACGAATAAATAATGTAGCGTCGTTTTTCAAAGGTCTTAAGTCCTCTCTCCTATTTTATACGACCATGTTTTTATTTTTGTATTTAAAAAGTCTGGTAATTACGAGTAAGCAGATTCTGCCCGGGGAAATATGGTGCCCACAAAGTTTTACTTTTACGTTCATGCTAAAAATTATTTAACTGGCATTCTTTGTTCATACGACTAAAAAGAAAATGATTAGATTTCCAGGATTCTCGTGGTTTTTCAAAAATCTTAACAGGTATTTTAAATGCTGGAGTGTTTGTTCGTTTGGCACTAATCTAAAAGACTAAGGGTTCACTTCGAAAAATATTGCACTGTTAGATACCCCATTTATTGAGGAAGCATAAATCGCCAGTGGTGGGTTCGATTCCAACCCGAGACTAACATTTGTGTGATAAACATTTGTGTCTGTATCTGGGTGTAAATATCTATTATAGGTACTTAAAATTAAAAGTATTTTAAGTATAGTTTAAACCAGTTATGTGGTTTCCATAACACAAGCTCTGCTAAACTTGGGACCAGACGACCGCGTGTGTTAATATCCTAGAATATAAAAAAAATGCTCCTTTTTATCCCACGGCTGAGAATGATATAAAATTTAAGTGACACGAACAAAGCTACCGGTGGAAAACTAGTCATAAATAAGGGAGAGTTATCAGATAGCATTCGTTTCTTTTTAATAGTTTAACTAGTTAAATAATAATTTAATTTGGTGGAGTAACCTACAAAATAATATGTTGCATTTAATGAAATGTCCTTCTATAAATAGATATATATGATAGAAGTAAAATAACTAAACATATACGTAATTTATATGTGTACCATCGTGATTTTTGACAATAGACAAGGTCCGGTCAAGCACATGCCTATTTAAGCAAATTTAATTCCATGCCCGGAAATATTATTTTCATATATGCACGACATTCGGGTCTCAAGTAAAAACAATACTTCATCACGTCGGAATATTTTCCCTTCTCTTCTTAAATTAATTAAGCAGCGCGTGAATGTTATTGTTACTGGGGGAAATTAAAATGCCCTTCTATTCGTACCTGGGGTCTAACGAATTCGTATACTCACAGAAATATATGTATATTGCAGTAACAACGGAGCTCATTCCTTTCTTAATATAATTTTGTAAGAGACTATAATTAGATCTACACAGAATTAAAATTAAAGTTTGATGATGATGATGATTACGTTTCCTTAAAATTCGATTCGATAAAGTATTTAAATGTTTTATAAGCAACACGTATCATCATTCCCCTTGCCTTTTCCCATTTCTATTGGGGTCGGCTCCCAGTCTAACCTAATGCGGCTAGCTACCAGAATACGTAATGCTATAAGTAATACATATAATAATAATAATATATTATTTAGGACTAACACACACTGATATCTGATCCCAGATTTGAGTTCCATCTCCAGAAAACAGATAACGGATAATAAAGTATACTTAATATAAATAATTAATCAAGGCTCTAGAGTAACAAACATGTTCATCACACAAATATTTGTCCTGAGTGGGAAACGAACCCATGGACAACATTTATTTTTAATTCTAAAATAGGCCTGCGCTTGACTACAACTTGTTATGTTAAACAATGATGTAGTCTACTAAGGGACGCGCCAGCCCTGTATACCGATTCACTCGTGATAACGAATGATTTTCGGTGAGAAGGTGGCAGTAGAATGAGGCTTAACTATTTAACTTCTATTTAATTAGACTGTGTCCTCTAAAATAAGTAGTTTACCACCACGCCACCGGCCCGTTATTTCTAAGTTATTAGTGAATAGATGAGCAATACCATTTGGACACCGTAAATTTCCCATGAAACAACCCTTTAAGTCTGCCACTGCTGACTATGGGTCTTCACTTAGCATGAAGGTTGAGAGAGTTAAGGCTTTAATGCACACGCTGGCAAAAGAAGGCCTGGAAGATGTCACATGTCCTTAGACATTTGGATCTCACACCTACATTTTATCTATATGAATAGTGTGAATACCTACTATTACATTTAAATAAAAAACATGAAAAAGTAATTATCATAAATATGTACAGAACGTGTTTTATGAGAAGTTAGAACTTATTATTATTAGCTATAATATGGCATTTGAACTGCAGTTAAGAAACAAAAACTTTTATCAAGCACGCTATCACAATTAAAAGGGTGACTAGTTTTTAATATTGCATTTCGACACGCAAATTAGCTTTATATTATGCAAAGTGGCTTGTTAATAACACTTAGATAAATCAATTCTTCAGCTAATACTAATACGCGTTATTAATTGGTGTTATAAAGCAATGAAAGATTTTATTGAAAAGGTATTATGAATAGGAAGGTACTTAAATCAAAATTTTATATTGTCCATCAGATAAAAAAGTTTATAATCGATAAACATTTAAGCATAAGTTTATGATGTCAAAAAACGAAACAAAATTGAATATGAACAATTTAAAAACTATAATAATATATTCAAAGTAACACGCAACCAATAAATAAATATTTTATTTTTCATGCTTATTGTATCAAACGCAGAAATAACTTACGAACGCTTGTGATAAACTTGAAGTATTATTTAACGAAGCCTTTCTCATCGTACCTACTATATTTTAAAATGCATGAGTGGATACTGGATACGTAATGCCTAGAATATCTCAAAGAAGTATGCACGTTCTAATAATAGAAATTTATAGAAAAAAATATAGAATTGCCTGAAATTTTAAAATGAATTATATATGAGAAGGATTAAACTTTATTTATTGACCGACTTTTTAAAGAAGAGTGAAGGTTCTGTGTTCGGTTATATGTACGCATTTTTCATCAAGTCTTAATTTGTGAATTGTTTAGTCGACATATCGAGCATGTGGCATGGACTCATTTCAATATTACAAAATATTATAGTAACCACTGTAAATTAAGTAAACAGGATCTGTTTCAAATAAATGCACAATTTTAATTTCGGAATTCAAAACATCTCTTTGAATTTGCTAATGGTACAATGGATAAATTACTCTTGGAGCGTTTTCACTCAAGATGAATAGGTCTGACGGACAGACGTGACGAAACTGTAAATTACTCTTCTGATTTCCTGCAAGCTTGGTTTATGGTCACCATTTCACTAGGGAAAAAGTTTTTTTTTATCACCAAAATGGCCTAAGTAAGTAGGACCCTATAAGGTAAGTGGTTTTTATTTATTGAGGCCCTAGTTTATAAGCACCTAAAATGGAATTTTAACTGTTTCCTAACATATCATTTAATGTTAGAGATTTCTTGTGAATATAGAGGCATCAAGATCTTATTATAAAATTAGTAAACTGGGACCTTGAACAGATAAGATGTTGTATGGTGGAACTTGCAGAATTTTTCTGGAATGCTGAACTTTATATCAGAAAATGGCTAAGTATCTGTGTTTGTGTACGTTTTTACTTATTGATAATTCTACTAAAAAGAGCCGTTGGGTAATTAAGCTGCAGTACATATAATTAAAACAGATATTTTCTGTGCCGCTGATATACAGAAATGCCATCGTCCAAATTACTGAAATTATTGGTTGCAATGACCAATCAATGCATTCTTTAATTCTTCGGTATGAGCTGCAATATTCGAGTATAAACGTATTTACGTATTTTGGTTATTCGCAATAGGATAATTGATAGTGTGACTCAGAACAATGCGTTGACATCGAGCCGATTCCATTTCGCTTGCGGTGACATTCTACCGCAATTGCGAAAACCAAATAGCCGGAATGCCTACACGATATTCAGACATTATGAGTAAGTAGGTGTAACTTTTAAATGATTACACTCATTTAACTTCCAACCACAGATCAAGACGATCACAAATAGAACCTCAGAAAAACACATAGGTATTAAAATCGCTTCGCATCGTACACCAACTTATTGCTATATTTTCCTCTAGTGTTATTATAAACGTGTCGGAATAAAATAAACGGGGAAGTCTAATGTTATAAACTAAATATTAGTATTTCCTAGTTTCTGGTGTTCATATATTGTAGGCAATGACTGCTTAACATTCTGCAGGTGATACATTTAAATAACTCCGCTGTATCACGTTTGTCAATATCCGAATAATTACAGAAGCTTTCGTAACGGAAATGACGTGCCAAATCGACAATAATCCGTCGAAGAGATTGTCGCGTTCACTAGGCAATTTCCGTTTGTACTCTAGAAGAGCTGTGTCTAAATAGAACAGACTCCTAAAATTTGGTTAAGAAGTCACAGTGTCATAAATTGGTAGGACAATTTTGGGTTATCTTCAACACACAACGAAGTATTGTTACTTTATCTTATAAAGGCTTATCATTTTCTTCCAAAAAATAAAATAGTTTATCTGTGTCTACTTCAAACCTAAATTTCAAAAGAAAATAAACATCGAGCATCTCAGTTCGCCACGAACATTGAAATCCTTAAAAACTTTAAGCCGCTGCGGCAACCAAGTTCAATCTTGTATCTGGAAATCTCAAAATCTCGTATTTATTAGGTCAGAAAATTAAACGAAAGAACTCGATTTGTTCCTAGCTCCGCAGAGATTAGATCTCAAACTGGCATATTGAACTCGTTTCGCTGATATTCTGAAAACGGTATTCGTCTTTCGTAGTCGAAACAGTTAATGCCGGAATGACGTGTTCTTGAATTTACTTTTTCCGAATTTATGTATTCCAGCTTTGCGTGTTAAATAGAAAAATTCCAAAGGCAGACAATAGACATCATGAAATAGGAATAACTACTGTTCTTAATTCAACTTCCTACAGAATTGAGAATAGTAGAGACAGAAAATAACCTGTCTGTTCTGGTGTCGAGGACGAAAATACAGAAAAAATCATGTACTTCACACTACCCCAAATTGGGTACCCCATCGTGACCCTACCCTGGGGCACAATGGAGTTTTCATAGAGGTGAAGTATTTTTTTAATAGGTATTATTATTATTTAAGTAGATATCTCACCAAATTACATACCTAATTATAGTTTGCCTCAATTGATGGTCACGTGACGAGTGTCCCTGGATGCCATAATAATAAAATGTTTAAAGCTTTCCATTGAGAAGCTCTTATATTAGTCTATCGCTGTCAAGGTACCGATACGACAATTAGGACTATTTGATATTAGATAGCACGTGTGAAGGTGTGTGATGGCTTTTCGTTGGAGTGAATTGAAAGCGGGTGGTGTGCGTATGTTAATATCGATTATGGATAAACCAAATTTGTGAGATGTTATGTCTATATAAGAGAAGCTTACGGTGAGCAAACATTAAACGTGAATAAGTTGGTTGGGCATCAAATCATAAATACATAACTAAGACAATATCGCATTATATAGGAGTCGCGTAAGAAGCTACAAGATGTAAATACATTTTAATGTTACCAATTTTTCGTATGTTATTGCATAACACTCAGCAGCCAATGTACCAGTAAAGTAGTTTAGATGCTATGTGGTGCATACAAATCGCGTGTGTGCATGTGTCAGTAGACAGTGTAGAGCACTAAAATAAATAAGTTTACAGTGTGCATCTGAAGCGTAGTAGGGGCAAGTTAGGCAGTTTGTACCGGCGCGCTTGTCGCGGTGCAAACTCAACATGGTGAAATATTGCAGCTATCTTGCATCGTTCGTACCTCGCAGCTATTCGTACGTGCATGTCATTACTTGCATACAGCCCGCGTAGATATTTGCGTATGAATGCAAGCGCAGTTTGTGAATTCGTATCTACATTCTGATTTAGCCAGATGACATTGATTTTCACAGAAACTGGAGATACTTAGTACTTGTCTAGTTTAGCATAGGTAAGTTGGTGTGAGCAACTGTTCAGGCAGGAACCTGCATCATCTAGCGCCGAGCGAGAGATTTTTTATCCGAAAAAGAGAATAAATTTTCAATTATGATATTTTCGAACATTTCTATTCATATTCCAGAAAGCAATTTAAATTGATTAGGTAAAATTTGTAATAATAAAGCAATTCCGCGAGAAAGCAGTAATATCATGTACACAGTGACGTTTTGACGTTACGTGACGTTTGCGCGATAGCGAAAATCGGAGTCAATGTCTGAGGCTGAATTACATGCAATTCGATTTCGTTGAGGGAACATCCGCATGACGTGTTTGACGTCAATCCGATTTCGTGCTTTGTATTAACGCAGAGTTTTTTAGATTTCTTCCTACGTATGTTATTTTCTTTTTCGTTAAACATTATGTTATTTTGTTACGGGATAACGTCATATTGATTGCATTATTGTTTTGGGTGAAATTAGTTAGACGTATTTCCTTGTTTTGGTTTTGATTATGATGTTTTCGTTTCGATAATTATGTTTTCCAGTTATTTAGTTGTTGTTGTTTACTTCGATAGGTTTTCCTGGAACTGTGTTTTGATTGAGGTTTTATTCGATACATTACAATCTTTGCATACAAACAACATTGTGAGGCCCAACATTTTCTTTTATACATTTTGCATAGTTTATTCTGGCAAACACCGTAACTACCAGATTAAAAAAATACTATCTCCCTCTTACCGCAATCTCTCATATGTATTAAGGACACAAATTGAGAAGTTTGGGTACACAACCATGTACTTGTACGTATGTCTAAAACTCAAGTGACTTACCTATTTATGCACTAATTTATTACATTAACATTTTTTCTTTCTTTCTTAGTTAGGGATAGTTTTATTTGGCAGTTATTAGCCGCAGTAATATGCGGCATGCGGTTTGGTATAGTTCCTTATACATTTACTAGCAATTTGATCAGATATTAGGCTTAATAACCAATTTTCACTAAGCTACCTTAATCTCTCAAATAAAATTTATTTGGATAGCAAAATTAAATATTAATCTTTTTTATAAGACTGTAGCATAACAAATTATTAATCTGATGTGTTTTCACGGAGATTTTACAACTTTACTTGTTATTATATCTGCAACGTAATAGGTATTACGCACTGAATGTTTAGTGCAATGCGGAGACTCCTTTGCGGATAAAATTTTAAAACTTAATTTATTTTGTACACTGGATGCAGTAGGGTTTACCACATGTTTATATACCTAACTAACGATTCTTTTGTGGTACAATCAAGCCTTTTTCTCATAGCAGTAAGCAGCGATTTTACAACACACCTAGAACTAAACGCGCTTCCTTGTTTTATATTTGTTTCTACTTCTTATTCTTTATTATACACAAAACATACATAAATACAATTTAAAAATAGGAAACAAAAAAATGTACACAGGCGAACTTAATTCAAATGTGAATTTTCTACTAGCAAACCCTAGTTAGAGAAAACTTGAGGAATAGGTAGAACTACTCAACAAATAACTTTACATACATACATATACCTATTACGAACATTACATATTACTTCTTTATTTTTAAAAGAAGGCTATTTTTTTATCTATTTACATGTATGATTATAGAAGAAGACCATATCTTCTTCTATAATCCTACATGTAAATAGATAGAAAAATAGCCTTCTTTTAAAAATAATGACTTGCAGTGCTTTTATGCTATCATTTACTAAAGCAATTTGGATACTCTTGGGTCAAACCTAGATTTTTTTGTATTATATGTCTTAGGAACAATTTCCCTTCATAGTTAATTACACAAAAGCAATCCGCAGAACACATTGGTCATCAAGCAACCATGAATCCATATGTAGTTATTTTCAAAACTTGTAGGCTGCGCTTTTGTCAAATTAAAAGTGTTTATTTTTGCTGATTCTCTTTTTTCAACATACTTCTACTGACTCACTTTTCCTGGTTACAACAGAAATCAGGAACTTTCGAGTTAGCTTGATTCCAAAATCAATGTACCGCAAGCAATCAATCAAACTTTCTCCAACACTCTTATATTTCTTATTGGCTTGCCACAGTCAGGAAGTTTTTTAACAGTATATTCACATCACAAGAATACAATTAGCTTCACTTCAAATACAGAAATAGCAGAATAAACCTAGGTTTCTAACTTCACTCAGCTTATTGCTTATAAAACTTTTATATATACCATAAAATAGTGTCTTTCGTAGCTATCTTTTGTCTTAGTAATGGTATAGTTAATTTGTTTCGGTGTAATCAAAATAAAAGTCGTTTATACGATAACATAAAATCTGAATAATCTATCCTTATTGAGCAATTACATGTACAATATAATTTTGAAACAAGTTGTACAGATTTAGTCTTTTTTGTGTAGTAATTAATCTACGGACGTATAAAACATTGACTGGATTATTTTGAACAGTTTGACTACAAACGGAAAAAAGATTCATCGTAAAGATTATATTATGTAAAGACAAAACATGGCACAAATTAATCGAATCGAGAACAAGTCTAATTATAGTTTGAGTCCAGACAGATCCATTTAAAAATACATGCCTTAAATAATGTTAATTAGATTTTATAGGGAACTCACAATATAACGGTTCCACGAAGACGAATCAGATGTGAGTTTCATTGAATTTTAAAGTTTATGTTGTGATATTGAAGAATGTATGTATTCTTAGTAAAAATATCTCACAAGTCTTATTGAAATAATTTACCTGACAACGGATCTCACTACAAACTCCTCGAAATATCGCTTTTGAGATTGGATACAATAACCTACTATACTAAGGTTATACCTACAGCTAGGGCTTCCTCTCCCTCAGATACTTAGTTAATAACTAAATTATTTAGTGCCTTAGGTTATAATTAGTGGTCCAAGTTGAAAATCCCAGCACATGGTGTCAAGCTAACGAAATTGAATTTCAATGCAACGTGGCGAAAATCACTGCTTGACTGCCTTCATAGAATATGCCTTCGGCTACGATCGATACTTAGGTATTTCACTATCGGTATTTCATACACTATACTTAATGTCCATTATAAAAATAATTAACTATAAAATCAACTGCTCTTACAATCTTTAAATGTAATTAATGCATTTTTATCTTTAAAAACGAATAATAATTTCACAGTCGTGGCATTTTTATAGTAGTACGAGTGGGCACAGATGTCCACTATTTAATTAATTTTCTTACGTACCTACTTAGCTATGTCTAACAGTAGACCCCTAAGCTGACAGGCTTTTGATATCTACTTACAACTGGAATTCTCATTAAATTTAATTAATGAAAGGGTGCACGCAACATGCAAATACCTTTATGACAGGCAATTAATATCTTTTGATAATTTATAGTAGGCATACACACCAGTTCAATTCGTCTTATAAATTATTAACATTATTTTAAGAAAACTATTGTGGCGCAGATAGAAATTTACCTTTTTAGTCAAAAAGAAAAAATCTTTTTGCGTTTGCTGGAAATTGGTTGTAAAAGCAACAAAAAATATCCTAAAGTCCTTTGCTTTTCCAAACGAATTTCCTTTGCTTTTCCAATTGGAAGCATGAGTAGGTCACTCGGCCTCGAGGCAAAATTTTAAATGAAACCGCTTATTAATAAAACGTGCACGTATTTCAGTGCTGTATTTAAAATCAATTCCTGTCTAATGGTTTCTACGAACCGTTACAGAAAAAAGAGCTTTATTACACATATTGCGAAGGAGGGTTTTCCTAAACATTCTGATTGAATTTGTAACAAATAATCGTGGTACATATTTGACGTGAGGCATTTTTATTGCGACACAATATAAGCTATATTAAAATTACTCGTTGTAAAAACGTTATATAGGATACCACAACACAGCAATTTTGGAATGTTTGAATGTAATCATGATGCTTACATTTGTCGTTTCCTCATATGAAAATACTTCAACATCAATTCCAAATTAAATTATTTCACCCTTGTTTACAAATAAATACAAATTTTATTTAACAAACCTATGTATGTAGGTACCCATCTACTTAGTAAAATTAAATAATATGACGTATTTCTCTGTACTTCAATACCTATCTAACATGCATTCAATTTATTGCTTTAGGTTTTTGTTTTCAGTTTTCACTGTCAATCTTTCGCGCTCCCTACGAAACCCACAGCCCACGTCAAATGACAACGTCAAATCGTCAATCATTTTGGTACAGTTTCGTTTTTACAGAACACACTCACAGGTACATATAAAGGTATATTTAAATAATTTGTTCTGTAAACCACACATTATTTCATAGACAGATGAACAATGAACATTATTGTTGAAAGCAAGTAACATACCTAAATCGATCAAGTTAACTGTTTCGTCAGCGTTGCTAGGCAACCAAACGTGTTATTAAAATTGCTTTTAGGTTTTAAATTTATGGCTTTAGTTAAAAATTCATTAGTACGAGTAAGTCTATCAACAAGAAAAAAATCAATCAAAGTTAGAAAACTTCCTATTTCTATAATTTTCATTGTACAAATAAAAAATACGGCCTTTTTTAGATTCCGTCTATTTTCGATAAACTAAAAGATACGTAGGAGTAGAAAAACGGCGTCTTAGAACGTCGCAGTTTTTTTACTACTAATCTTTTAAAAGCTTGTAGTTATACTTATTTAATGATAGTTTTAATGTAATGACCGTACAATACATCTGAAGTTTTATCAGTTTTTTACTACTAATATTTTATAAGCTTGTATACTTATTACAACTTGACATTGGCAAAATTGCGGAATAATTTCTGCAGAGGCCATAGTTAAAAGAAGAAGAAGAAGATAGGTAGGCAATTTTTGTGTTGTATTATAGTTGTCAAAATTATTTACCTAAAACTTCAATCTATCAAATCCCATCAGTGTCTCCGGAAATTAGAAAACACAATAACAATATGTCATTGGCTTAATTATACTTGTAACTACAGAAGAAAACTTATTAAATTTGACTTGTTTCAACCAAATACTTCAAACATTTAAGTACTTACCTTGTTATTAATTTTTAATCAACATTAAGTCTCTCACTTACTCGTAGTTACAAACAAGAACGACAAAGCAGAAAATAATAACAAAGTCCTACAGAGAGTAGGAAATTGAACATATTTCAATAACATTATTTTGAAAGATCGGAAGTATGATTAAAATGACAAAGGTTCGACAGGGACTCCTGAACTCGAAAACGGTTTAAGCGAATTCAAACTCTAAGGTTTCGAATTCCGGAGAGCGATTCTAAAATTCTGCGTGACAATTGAATTTATAACTTTATTAATGTACCCGTCTAGCTTTCTCCAAAGTGGTTTCCTATATCTGAGAGTCAACGTGCGTACGCCCTTTATTACTTTCTCCATGTACGTTTAAAACTTTTACACATGTCGCTTAATTATCGTGACATATATATACACAGTTAGTTCTCTATGTCCCTACAATATTATGTCTAGTTCCGCATATACACGCTGATGTGTTTAATTGATGACCTTATGACAAACAGAACCTAGAAAAAAATTAAGTAGTTGTTTCTGTATTTTTTTTTCATAATCTGAATACAAATTTAACCACTGAAAAAAACAATTTTCATACTAGTTACAGTGTTAAACGTAGAGTACCGTTTTTTAATATAACGTAAAAAGTCACAGTTTTAAATTAAATAATGGCTGCTGATCGTAAATATAATACAAATAAAACATCCGAAAATGCACTTCTTACAGACAAGATTCGGTGGAATATTGAATACTCACGCAAAATGTTTATAACATAACCAACCTATTCGAACGAATTAGTAACGAGAACCGAAAGTTGATTTCAATTCACCCCACATTTATCATAAAGAAGACGGTAGGAATGGCAATTGGCACCAATTCACAAAGATTGACGTAGAGTGCTTTTACTTCGCTGGTTTAACCGGTAGCTTACTGAATCGCCCGTCATTTGCCTTGGATGAAGCCAAATTCTCCTGATTGAGGATATTTTGGAGATATATTATTTAGATTTTTGTTCAGCTGTCATTTTACGTCGAGGTTTATGCTTCACGTCGGTGTGTTTTGCGCTCAGTCACAAGGGATGCGGGCCGTGTTTGATTTCAGTGTACCGTAGAACAGAGATAACATTGAAATCATTTTTAATTTTTCATTAGGGTGCATATTAAAGTATGTATGTATGTACTCTTTAGTTAGCAGTTAGGTAGGTAAATACATACAGTGTGATATGGTAAGTGATTTTAATTAAAACTATTCGCTTTGCATAGAGTTGTGAACAAATGTTGGGTAAAGGAAGTTCACTGCATTAATATAAAGTTTTATTGTCCAACTTGCTACGTTACATTATACAATAAGCACACAATGTATAACTCAGCCGTATGTTGCACCACTTTATCGGCATGTACCAAAGATAGTTCTATTGTCTATGAATTAACATTTTAAATAACCTTCCGACTCTTTAAAAATGTAACCTTATTAAAATCCTGTCACTTCACATACAAATAAAAATAAAAGAAAGGGTTTTTAATTTCGAATTGACGAATAGTTGTTTAAGTATTAGTTTAATTTTATTTTATTATATACTTACCTTTTTAACAGTTAGTCAAAACAATTGATCTACAAGTAGATTTACTTACTTACTAGACTTTTATCCTGGATGACTTCCGTAAACGTAGTCATTATTTTATTCTTTGTTTACGGTCACAAGAGCGTGTTATGTTTGTAGAATAGAATTCGTTCGTGAACGAGAGTGTTTGTGTACCAGCATTTCGATTATTAGTTTTTGGAAGACCTTTAAAATTCTTAACATATATATTTATTACCAAAGTCCATATAAAATATAACACTATAAACAAATAATTATACTATCCGTGCTTACAATAGGCATGTTTCCAGTGTATGAAAATGCTGTTTAGTAATTACATATTTTGAGTATTTATTTAGTGATTATTACAAAAAATTTACAAAGAAGTGAAGGAAAAGGTAAAGGCGTTGTTTAGGTCATAATCACTAGTATTTATATTAACATATTGACATTATTATTTGATTACTTAAAAAATACGTGTCAAATATGTTTGAACAACTAAGAGTGTATTAAATCAAAATCTAAGTCCATTTTTGCGACAGGAAAATAAATTGGTATCAAAAAATGTTTGTGATTTTATCATAATAATATTATATCGAGTTCTTAAAAGCGATTACTCGGATGAAATGAAAATGAGCAGCAATTCTTGGTATGTTAAAGCCATACAATATGAAATGATATAACTGATATATGAAATTACGTACACCAGCAATAATAATCTACACAAATCGTTTTGAGAAATACAAATTCAATACTGACTTTGTATTTTCTATTACATTATTACGATTCTTTAAAAATTTATTAATTTATGTATATTTTACTATTAAAACATATTGTAAAACGAGGCCGTTTAGTACGATTTTATTATATCCGGATTAATTAATGTAGGTGGTATTATTGCCCAGGTGTGTATGTAATGAATTTAAACCGATTAAATGACTTTAGACTTTGTTAAAGTGCTTTGCATCGAAAGCAAACATAAGAAAAAAATGTTTTATAGCTATTTCAATTTTCAATTATCAATTAAGAAAAAGTAATCTATCAAAAATTATTTTGCGTACAGGACTTAACGTACAATGCAATGATGGCGCGCGCGCTGCCTGGTTCATAGAAAAGTGCCGTACGGATAGCATATATTTAATAATTTACGCTGGATGCAAATTATTGCATATTTTAAAACGATAGCATAATGAAATAAAACTATATTATAACGGATTTTATTGCGGTTTATTTTAGTCTAAAAAAGACTATGAAATGTCGGGATTTAGAACCTAAAATAAACCGTTAAAAAATAGATTTACTTCAATGTGTGATATTCTCGAAAATTTAAGAAAATACTGCGTTAGCTTATTTAAAAAAATACTTGGCGATTGTTCATTGAATATTATATTAAACCCTTAAATTGTGAAGGTTTAATTTATTGCCACCTTGTTTAAGTACTTCAGATTCTATCAACAATTTAAAAAAAAACCAAGGAAAATATAGATTTTTTCTTACAATTAAAATTTCATCATAAATTATATATAGCAATGAACGTACTCTATTTACTCAGCATATTGTGTTAACATCGAGAAAGTCGTGCCTTTACATGCAACAGAAACTTAGAAAGTACTTTAAATATGTAACATTCAGTTTCGTGGACTTCATAAAATAAATTTAAAATGTAATAACCTCGACCCATAATATGTTTTAATTCATTACCATCTCTATCACTTAAGCATTCAAATAAAAAGAAACGCATCAAAATCGGTGCATCCGCATAGACGGTAAGTGGCAACAAATTAGTTCACAGATACACACATGAATATTGAATATACGCGTATAACACACTTTATCATTAAATTATATCCATCTTATATTATGGCAATACACTGATTTAATAATTTTAACATTAAACGCAAATGAAATTTATACACCAAACTCTATTTGATAGATAAGATTCAGGTTAGTGTAGTTTCAGAAGCCGCACAGATACTCCGTTCCATGTACAATTAGAAGTAAAGTAAAAGAAAATCTTAATAAGTAATATGTAAAAATGCGCTTGTGCAGCTAGTCGGATTGAACAAAGAACATTGGGTTCTTTGTAACTTTTAAAAAAATACGTCGTAAGATACACCCCGCTCTTTTTCGAAAAGGTAGATTAAAATATAAAATATATATAGCGATCTCATAGGCCCGCGATCACCAGATACATCTCATTACCTTTGCATTTCAATGGGACACAAAATAACACCATAGAAAGTTAATCAATATCTCTGCCAATGATTACAACACCCTCACCACACAATGTTTGGATAGAAATAGCTTCTTCTTCGGACAAATTCGGCTTGCACACAGCAACAGACAAGCAACCTTAGTTACGTTGACGTCTTGTAAGTCTGACAACTGACAGAATCAGGTTCAGGCAAGATCGCCACGATTATAGGTTACGCGGTGCGACTTAAATAATTTAATAATCAATATATATATATTATTGCTCAATATCTGTAAAGGAAAACATCGTGAGTAAACTCGCATGTCTAAGAACTAATCATTTGAGGACAGGTGACATCCACCAACCCGCACTTGGCCAGCGTGTGTGGATTAAGGCCTAAACTCTCTCAACTCATAAGATAGTTGAGAGAAGACCCGTGCCCAGCAGTGGGACACTAAAAAGGGTTGAAGGGTATTTCGATAATATTTGCTTATACAATAATAACTAGCTGCCCCAGCGAAAATGGTAACGCGTGTTACTAATTTCGCTATTAAAAAATAGGGGTTGATTATGGAAAGCTGAAAATTTAGGGTTGTATGAATTTTTCAATGCCACATAATACAAAAATAAAAAAAAAAATAACAAAAAGTAAAAAAAAATTCGGGTGAACATCATTTAAAGATTTGAAAAATAGATAGTAGCCGATTCTCAGACCTACTGAATATGCATATAAAATTTCTTAAAAATAGGTCAAGCCGTTTCGGAGGACTATGGTAACTAACACTGTGACACGAGAATTTCACGACTAGCGGACCCCGCAGACGTCGTCCTGCCCGGTAAAGCAGTGCCACCTACCGGGTCTGAAAATAGATTTCGACCGATTCTCAGACCTACCGAATCGGTTAAGCCGTTTCTGAGAAGGTATTTTTTTATAATCAACTTTTAATGAGTGAATGATCGACTCCTGCCGGTACCTACTACAATAGCTAAGTACAACACGCTAGATTTTAATCCGGCTAATGCGTCTCGGTGATGTCACTCCGTCATAAATGTATTTCAATAAAAAAAAGCATATGTTATATGATGCATATAAAAAGATGTTTATTTAACTATATGTAATAAAAATTCCCAAAAGGTAGGGGTGACGCGCGGGCAAACCGCGCTTACATTATCGATTTCGTGTACCTAGTTTCCTTGCCCGCACTACGACACAAATAGTCGAAATTGAGCGTGTTAACGTGAGCAAGCGAGTATGCCCTCCGAGCCACCTGCTGCCAAACCGTTCAAGATTAAAGCATTTTAGTGTTTCATTTGGCATTTAGTACAGAGGATTGTTAAAGTTTAGTATTTTTATTATTGGTTCTTAAAGCATACGTTTTACCAAAGCAAAAACAAATTATTACATTCGGACCTACCTACCTGTTTTCTCAATATCAAGTAAGAAAGTATTGTGTGCTTAGGTTACTACGAGGATGCATTACTAGGGTAATAAATTGGTAATAGGATAAAAAATATAATAATGATAATTTGGTTATGATTGGGTAGACCATAGTTACTTAACGTGATCCTATCTTAGCTGCGATTATTGCCAAATATTATTATTACAGCTTTTTTGGTTCTTCTATCCCTGAGGGTACAGATGAAATAAAATAGTTAAATAGTTTTCAATAATTAATTAATTTGCAAATTCAAAACCGCGAGAACTTACACAAAACTTACGAACTAAAGAATTTTTTTTGAGTCACTACACACAAAAATATTGAAATAAAATTAATTATTAAAAATTTGTCTTTTTACGAAGGAATTATGTCCGAACAACATTATCTAGTTAGTTTTACTGTAACGACTAAGGTAACTTTCTTATGTATTCTCAACTTCACCTAACACTGCTATAGATTTCACAGTTATAACTAACTTGTGGAAATTTTTGGCTTAACTGCCATTTGTTATAGTTCCGGAGATGAAATTTGGACCTCCCTCGCAATGTCAGAAGTTGACTATTTTCATTACTTGTGGGTGTTGCGCGTGTTGTGGCTATAACTGTCTCACTGTTATTGATGGTCTAATATTCGTGGCAACATTTTCTAGGGTAGAAAGTAGGGTGACGGCTCGTGTGAATTCTATTTGTCTCAAATACGATTCTATACAACTTTATATCAACATAAGAATCTTAAGATAAGTTAGCTGCTTAGTTAAGTAAAAATTAACATTCCAAATCATTTATTATCTGTGTAATTAAATTCATACGGGATCCAAAAGAGTTTAGGTGTCCCGGGACTTGGCAGAGTTCGAACCCCGTTTCTCTTCAAGTGCTGCAGTCGATCCTGGCTTACAGGAGGAGCAGTGGCAGGTTTAACTTCAAAAAGAAACAGCAGATATAAGTTTTATGGCATCGCCTTTGCTTTTTTTCGGGGGCATATATATAAACTCTTACGGTCTTATTCACAAAAATCTTATAGGACTAGTGTTTTCTTAGTATTACGAATATCACTCATTGAAATAAAACTAACTAACGGATTTTTTCGCGGTTTAATTTAAATTATTATATCCCGACGTTTCGAAGACTTTTCACCCGTGATTAAACGTGAACGTGAAATATGATTAACTTTTTTTTACATTAGTGATTAGCGAACAATATCAAAGTACATAAAATATACTGATTTTAAGTGTAGTTACTCTATATAATTCTCCATAGCACTAATAGAACTAAGAGAAATTGAACAGTATGTGGCAAATGTTTCGGCATAATACCCATTATGTTAAGCGCTAAGTCATTGTAGGAGTTTGATGTTACAGCGATACGCGACATTGTGCGCGTAATGTGGCGTTTCAAAATGTCGATCGAATACATAAAGGAACATTGCTGTCACAAACTAAGCTTGTCACAAACAAGGACTGGACCAATTAGTTGCGGTTTTTATTCGAAAGCTGAAGTTATAGAGTTGGTTCTTAGCTAAGTTTAAAAATATGCGAAAGAGTTGTTCATTGTAGCTACCAATAAAAGTGCTGACTATAAGCTGAGAAAAAGGTTCATAGGGAGAAATTAAAAGCGCATTTTTAAGCGTTATTTTTTCGCAAATAAAACTCAACTCGTAATTACCACAGATTACTAAGAGGTAATAACTCGTTTATTCAGGGTAGTGAGCCGATTAGACAGGTATACCTTTTCATAAGCAACCCGCGCACACAAACGCAATTACGCGCCTACACAGGTTTCGAAATACACCCTTACCTACCCACTTACAAGCATCCCGCTGTTATAAGTTACACGCGCTCCATAAAGAAGCTTACATTCATTCATTTAAAGGTAGATGACATGTTTTTCTGAAAAACATCTTACATTACCCACAAAGCAGTTTATGTTAGGTACTAACTACGCAATCTTATTTGTTCCATAATTTTTCCTCTGCCCACACAAATCTGTTGGGTGGGTAGTTGGTGACGCAATGTTTTTTATTTACAGCGTTGTGTTTACCTAACCGAATGGAACCTAATAGAATGTATTCGAAACAACTTGAGTACGATCAGTAATAAAAACACTAGAACAGGTGCTCAATAAAATAAAATGTTAATCATTTACGCTTGAACGTGAATTTTGGAACAAAATTTCTGTCCAGAGAGTTTACAGTCGCTTTAAGAACGGTTCTCAGCCCTTTGCAAATTGAAATCCAAGGGTTCACGTCGTTGCCCGTCAATAAACATTGAGCAAAGCGAAACGCATCATTGTACTCTGTATATTTTAATTATTAGACATGGCCGGAGGGTTGTTGGAAGGGTGCAAAGGGTTACTTATAGTGATCTCTGTTCGCCTAGTAAGTAGTAAGATACGTGCTGTTTACTCTGTATAACACACTTGTTTTGTGATTTTATGTGACACACGAAAAAGTACTTGTACTAGGCAAGGAGGAGTTTTTGTAGGCAAACTAAAGACGTACTGCCCAACATTGGCGCAACATGCGGGATTGGCGCGTAGGCTGAAACGGCTGACAAGGCCACAGTTACGCTTAATCACCAGCATTATAACTGGTCATGCCTTACTAAATAAACATCTCTTTACCATAGGTGTCACTGACAGCCCTCTGTGCAGGGCATGTATGGAAGAGGAAGAAACAGCTGCCCACGTGGTCACCTGCTGTCCAGGGGTGGCGAGATACAGAGCGGAACACCTCGGATCGCCGAAGTCGCTCCGGGAGGCCATCGGCAACGTAAAGGGTCTGCTGGGGTTTCTCCTGGAGCTGGGCTGGCAATAGCGTCGCCAGCCCAATCTCGCAAAATAGGCGCACTTATAAGACGTCGAGTTGCGGAAAATTAGCCCGCTCCAAACTATAACTATAAGTACTTGTACTACCGTATATTCAAATACCTCCATGTACCTTCATCTACTATCATACTTAATGGTAAGGTAGAAATTGGTGGAACCAAAACAGATCTTTACATTACCAGTAAAGATCTTCAAAGAAAATAATATTTTATTTCTTTAGATAGTAAATTATAACGAAGATTTTGCCTGATGCAGATGCGTAAACAAGGAAACGACAAATTATACATGTAGGTATCTATATTTAATTACCACCGTAATGCACCATATTTTTCATTTAAGCTTAGCTTTTACCGCAAATGTAAATTAAACGAAGTTGTCCCCTGTTTGGGATACAAATCGTTGGATTAAAATTAGTAGGTTTGTAGATATAGTTGAATTAAATTATGTCACAACATTACTTATGGATCACTGATTGTATAATTAAGAATAAATGATTATTTTACACATTCACACAGCGCCATCTAGTCCCAAATTAAGCAATTATAAATATATTATTTTTAATGGTTACTTGTAAACAGATACACTACTTGAATCCATTTTTTGGAAATATATACATATTCAAGATAAATTACACTAAGATTTAGAACAGACAATCACGTTCATTACATAAAGATTTATCCTGGGTGGGATCGAACCCATACTACTTCCTTAGTCTCGATGATTAAAATTGATGGAATCTGTCGTCCGTCGCTTTCGAGGAATGTTTCATGTGTTGTTTCGGACTTTTTGATAAAACAAAGGATTTATAAGAATCACAAGCGTACAATAGTCACCAACTGTTGCCCAACTTAACTACGGCAAGCTAAACTGTCGAGGGCGACCTTTAATGATTGATAGCTTATTAAGTTCCCTAAACAAAGGGATATAAACATGAATTGCATTATAAGCTGCTTTAATATTGCAAATTCGTAGTTAAATTTGGTTTCGGGGTTCATTTCCCTTTAGAGACTCAAGTTAAGTATCTGTTTGGTTTGACCTAAATGGTGTGGTTTAGTCAACAGATTATAACAAGTTGTTTCTTTTTACAAGGTTTTAATGTTTGCAAAGGACGGCTCTAAAGAAGACACTGGCTCGGTGTTTTCCCGCGGGACAAGGACACCGGAATACCTTTCTCTCGTTTAAATTGAAATATACAGCACCTTGTGACGTCATCCTTAAGCCAATGCTCAATAGCTTTACTACATCCGAAATTGGTTTCCAATAGAAGTTACAATATTAAGTATGCATCTATTGAAGAAGGGTACTTGTTTCTTTTGTTCGCGTAGAAACTATGGGACTGTGGAGTCCGGACACCAATGGTTTGTCAAGGAACTATCTCAGATCTCGCGTACTTCTCGTACCTCTAGCAACATATTTAGCAATTTATCGAGGTAGCGTCGTCAGTTTCCTTTGTACTCTGCTCCACAATAGCAAAGCATGAAGTCGGTTTAAAATTAACAATTTTGGCTTTCAACCAATTCGTCATGATTCCAGATTTGTACCTACTTATCTACATATTTATAGTACCTGATTTAAAACAAAATAGTTTATTGTTTTATTAAACTATCGTATTGTCATCGATCCTTGACAAGTGTGCAAAATTGCAAATGAATCTGACGTAAAGCGAGTAAAAACGCGTTCGAAGATTCCGTTACAAACATACAAGTGTTAAAATGATCAAAGGCTAAAATATGACACTAAAAACCAAATCAATAATAAAATAACCAAATCAGTAATAAAAAAACAAGATAAAACAAAACCATTAATGATGTGGAATTGGCAAATATTCTTGATGGTCACACAAAAGGCGTAGGTGAGCGTCAACAGGTGCGTGAATCCGATCCTTTACCCATGACGTCAAATCGGCATAATCGCTGACACGAAAGTTGTTCTATATTTGCATATTCATGGCACGAGACCCCTTGATTTAACGACAACCGCGGTATGATCGTTAAACCAGGCAAAAAGTGTCACGTAATTTTTCCTTATATTCTCGTAACACGATATTTTCAGGAGGCTTAATGGTGTCAACGAAAAGTTTGAGTCATATAATATATGAAGCTGTGACAGTTCATTATATTTGAGAGCTCATTAAAGTTGAGTACTTTAATGTAACAAAAAACCGAGATACCGCACCTAACAAAATAAGTATGCAGAATACCTGTAACTTATATTCGTTTCATTATACTTACACTTAACAGTGTGTTCTTAATTGAGATCTTCTTTGAACTGTTTTAAGGGTTGAAATAGTTGGATTTCACATATCTCCAAATGTTTAGTTCTAATTTCTAACAAATGATTATTAAGATGTTTTGTTTCATCGAAATTAAGCAACAGCGACAAAACAATGCACACAAAGATTGGTACGCAGCTACTCGTACCATCGCTTCTCTCTTAGTTAATGGTAATCGTACACAAATCATCGTAAATAATATACACATATGAATATTTATTAAATTAATAGGGACTTAATTTATAATGACCACATTCTGGGGCTAAAAACTATTACCACTACACGATGATATAAAATAGATACCTACTTAAGTTTATTATAATACTGCCGTGGAACAAAGTTCTCGCTAGTAAACTAATGCGATAAAATAAATACACTCTTGGTCGGTACATTTAACGGCTCACAAAAACATTAGCGTGTATAAACATAAGGCACCTACAAGTTGGGCCTTCTGAGCGAGATAAGGTGGCGGAGAATGATTAATGTGTACCCTTGTCCTGGAATATCACGTCATCCCGCCGTGTTTTTAATATAATTAGCGTAAAACTTTTGTTTATAGCGGGCAAAACAAAGTTTGTGACCAGTTTACTATATTTTCACTTTTGGGCACGGTACAAAATCTTGTTTTTTCTACGTTTAGTTAATGCTCAACTATGTTTGTTGTCAGTTGTTTGTTTTTGCTTTTTTGACAACAACAAAGATTATATAATAAGCAACGAACAAAATATCAATTACATATCAACGTACAATTCTGCGAAAGGAAATTCTGATAGGTACCAAGAAAATTCATTATTCATTTAATCCTTGGAAATGGAAACGTGTTTTCTGCCACATGACCTTCTGTCGTTTCATAACAACGGATTTTTCCTTAGTTACGAAAGATTCTTGGTATTTTTTTATTTAAATTACTGAAAGAAATATATTACGTAATATACCTTTTTTAAGGCATATCTTTCTGATAATCTATGAAATCACAGTACCTAGGTGGTATCTAGTATGGAAAATGATTACGCATATGCGTTCAAAGTTTGTGCTAATTTTTAGATAACAACGAAGCGCTTATGCCTGTACCGTAAGCTCTAGGCAGACATGAATATCACCACATGTCATTGCCTTTGTTTGGGCCTTATACGAAACACGGGGCAAGATTTTTGTTCATCTTCGAGCCCGATGATGCGAAGTTTCTAACATTATGAAAATACTAGTATAGAAAATATGAAAGTACTGTGTATTAATAAAACCGGTCAGGATTTAAACGATAAGGATGAATAGGATACGGCGATAATCACCCATAAGACTCGGTGATAAACGGTCATTAAAGCCTATGTACGCTGTTGCAAGCGAACATAGGCTTTAGTGACCAGACCAACACGTTGCCGACTCTTTAGAAACTTTATTACCTACTCCTTTTATAAAAAGTTATGCTGTAGCCTCATGGAACAACCACAGCAACAAGCTCATTCTACAGCCTCATGTGCAAATAAAATGTATTGTTAACAAAGTTAACTCGTAAGCCTGTTAGCTATAATTTCTCATAAGCACTAAGCCCCCAAAACACCTACCAAACTAATCGCGGTTTGTCAAAGTTTGGTTTGATATTGCGACCAAAGCATAATAGAACTACGGACAATAGAGTTATGAACACATCCCTGACGCGACGGTAGGTACATTAAAATGATGCTTAGTAAATACTGCATAAGCGCATTTGGCATGATAAACGTGAATAAGTTTATACTAACTTACTCGACGTTTAGCAAACAACCAATCAACATATTTACTGACATGAAATGATACAGTTAGTACAATCAGAGTTTTGTTTCATAAGTCAGTGTAGGTAAATAGAAAGGTTTAGGTTTAATAGCAAGATTTTCGTGTACATGTAATACGCACTTAATACTCAATCATATTGAATTATGCTAGTTGCTTGCTGTTGTGTCATTCGAAATATTTCTATAAAATAAAAGAAAATAAATAAAAATTTGTAGGTTAAATAGACGTTCCTTCCACCCTTAACATATCGGCAGTAAAAGCAGTATGTACTAAGCTCTCGATTTGCCAATTAAGCTCTTTCTAAAGCCAATGCATAAATAGGTAATAGACTAGACAGTTTCATTCAACAAAATTGGCATCTAAGAGGATTATTCTTGCGTTTTCAATCATCTTTCATGATCTAAAAGCTTTATTGTAATATGTACGATGTTCATAGAAAGCAATGTGTCTGAATAGAAAACAAGTTACCTTAATAAGCTTAACTTTGAACGGCAACTGACGTATGAAAAGGACCTGAAACCACGAGTACGTTGCACATAATACACTTTATATTATTATCTCCCTATAAATATAAATATAAATGTTTCATAGATGAAATATTGTACATAACAATTAGATATTCGGCTACAAACCATATCTTCAAGACTTTACGTACATTTGTAAGAATTTTCCTATTGGAAATGCCTACCTACTTAAACTATATAAAAAAGCGAAGTCGCGCTTAACCAAAATCATGGCTATCCCAAATTACGCGGAGTCGGTGTTAGGTTACTTTTAGTAAATTAAACGAAACCCGATCTCACTGCGCCTCGCCAATTGTGTCGATGGAATTTTTCTAAACAATTTTCCGCAGTGGTGATTCGATCTGCGTAGGATTTTATTCGGGAAGTTCAAGTTTCGTCTAGTCTTCCTATGCTTCATACACATTTATACACAATTTAGTTTGCATTGCATACTCTAGTTAGGTACTCTAATTGAACTGGTTCTCTGGAAGCCTACGTTTGTCTCACAAATTGCGTTATCGAGATGAAACAGCGGCAGTTACCAACTAACTTAACAGTTATTATCTTGTAAGAGAATTCCATTTCGCTTTGTAAGGTCTAAGTAAATAGTTATACATCTGATTTATTTAATGTTCTATGCGTTTTGTAGTATATAAAACGAATCGATATGCGAAGGCGAAGTAGACCCGGCAGGAGAAGAAACATTCTTGTATGTGTGAGTGGTGCAATAAGTACGATAAGTCAAACAAATAAAAAACAATCTTTAAACTAACGATGTCTGTCCGTAACTTAGTCCGTTCTTCCTCAGCCAGTCGTTCAATGGTAATGATTAGGCTAATGCGAATATTTCATGTCAAATAATAGGAAAGTTAGCACGGTATTTTTCTGGCAATTTGTAATTTTGTGTTTGTTATTACTTTCCTACTATTGGTTATATACAGTAATACCAGCTAAATGAGCATCGAAAATTTTAAGTTGCAATAAAGGCATTAATGGCGAATATTATGTTTTGCATTATATAATTTTCACAATCTAACTTTCCACCTCCTATTATCTTCCTGAATAATTTGGTGCGGGTTCTAAGACAGTTTAGCTGTTGTAGGAAAAGTACGGGTTCCAATCTCAAGTCTTTTCACGCGCGGCCGGGTTGTTGGCGTGTTGGCGATTAAGGTAACAAAATAAATAAGTAAGTATATACAATTTCGCATGGAAATTTAACTGAATTTCTTAGGAAACACAGGCTGACCCATTAGGTATCAAAGACAGAACCTGAAAATGCACTAGTGTTTGACCAGAATGCGAATTTCATTTGAAAATTGAATTGAATTCAATTTTTACATCAAAACACATGACCTTAACGACCTGTGGCGGTACAATGCATATACTTAAGTGTACCGCATTCTGGTCTGAAGCTAGTGCGTTGAGGTTGTTTTGAACAGATGGCCAGTGTGCAAATTTGATACTTTACAAAGGAAAAAGAAAAACAGAGAGCCATAGTACAGCCATCTTTCCTATTCAATGTACTGAATATCTTTCAAATTGATTCAATTTTGAAAGAAAACCAGGCTAAATATCGACATACATATAACTATCTACAATAGGCTGTTCAGTGCAAGCTGCAGTGTTCATAAGTCTCTCCGCCTGCTTTCCCTTTTAAAACACTGGATTTCCCAATTTAGGAAGGCAATGCGGTAAATATTAATACCGTCTCCCTCATACCTTTCAATTTCTGGGTGTGTCACGCTTGAGTAAGTTTTTTATGATATCAATAAAGTATTACAAAATATGCACTGAACCTGTTTCTATAACAGTGAAGAATTATTCTGTAATAAAATCCCGTAAAAATATATACTTACAATAACAATGTAACAAAAATACTGCGCAAAATAATACAGCTTGAATTCCGACCCATCGCTAACATAATATTTTTGTTGAATAAAAACAGATTGTCTGCCCATAACACGGCAGAGAAAAGACAAAAAATAACCATTCTTGTACTAAAGAAATCAACATGGCAATATTTCCGCGTCAAGTAAGCGTATAAAGGATTTATATGGCGCTCTTGCCGTGTGTTACATACGTTATGAATTAAATAAATATAGCTACTTACAACACCGCTTAAATCATATCGCTAATAATATTATCGTCCTCGTAAATCAAAAACTACCTAACAGTTTTATACTTTAACAGTCTTAATCATAAAAATCTTTTAAGTCTCTTGTCTCATTCTTACTAGTATAAATATCAAGATGACAGACAAAGCCAAACGAATTAGAAACCTATTTTAGTTACAATGAGCAAAGACGTTAATGAATACGGGGTAAATAGTTTAATATTCGGCAGGTTGTAGGTATGTATGTAATATTGATCACAGATCATGAGCGGCCCAATCCAATGATCATTTATTGTAACCGAGTGAAAAAGGTAAAGTTATTTATACAGGTAAAGGGACAAGCTTGCGACGAAGACGACGCGATGTTCAAACGTACTAGTATTGTTACGTAGATACTTTGTATATGTTGATAATTTTACCATGTAGAAATGTAACCTAATATTTAATAGGTATTATATTCTCCAATCAAATTTCTTCTACTCTAACATATACCTATTCTTTGCAAAGAAAACGAGTTATATAAGGTAAACCTGTCATTACCTACACATTCATTTTTACGACTGCGTCAAGCAGCTTAAAGTAAGTACGTAATACCTTTCCACATTTCAGATTCAACAAAACAGTTGTGACTTGAAAATAAATTGTATAATACAACCACGCATGATTGTCGAATAAGCAATATTGGTTACGTGACACAAACAAATTCTCGTAAACTCATCGCGAAATTCCGAATATTTGCAAAATCAAAATTTATTTAGGCAAATCTTCGCGAATAAATTCTACTTCGGTAGTTATGCACTCAGCATAACTTAACCCTTTACTACCTATGTGTGCAATGCCGGCTCAGAGTTCCTAGATAAAGTCACATAGGGAAGTGATAACGAAACATCGGAAATAACAAAATGAATGAGACTTACATTCTACTTCGAGATGTCACGTGACAATCTTATGTCAATCCCAAACATTTTCGATTTTTCATTATCTCTCTCTCTCTCGCTATGTGACATTGTCTATTAAGACGAGACGCAGATTGAAGAGTGAAGCTACTCTATAATTTATGCACACCGCATTTTTATCGCTACGCACAGTTTGACGTGACGCACGTGTATGAGTATTCAAAATACTGAGGTATGAAAATGAAATTTTGAAGTAAGTAGTGCCTAACTAACAAACCTAAGTAAGCCGTTTCTTTAATGTTACGGCATTATAGTACGATACGATAAAAACCTAGTGTGCATACAATCTTAGGTATGAATTATATTGATGCGTGAAGCAAGGTGAAGTTTATCTAGGTAACTCAGGTGTGAGTGACAGGCATTAAAAAAGCTAGATAGCTCTGCACCTGTGATATACTAAAGCTTCAGTCCAAGACGACAAAGAGTTTTGTTGTTTCATGAAATTGAATTATTTCTTCTTACTTTTCATAAGATTCTCACATAATGGCAAATAGCAAAATTCTGTTCTAACACGCGCAGAGAAAGATAAACAAAGCAATGAACAACCTAATGGTTACTATTAACCACTCGAGCCGGCAATAAAAATATTTTATATCTCTGTTTCCGGTAGACACGCGGTCGTCACGCGATTCGCTTGACGTGACCATTCGTCCTAATTTCAGCGGTACCTACCATTTACGACCCATCAATATACCTACTCTGAAGAAATACTGACATCCGAATCCAAGGAATCGGAAAACTAATGTTTTCTAGTTCGACAATCTCAAACTTTGTACTCTAATGCTGCCCCACATAGCGGATATAGGTGATATTATTTTGTTGTAAATTTGTAATACTCGCTTTCCCCATGCTCAAAATTCTCACATTACTGATATGCACACTGAGCTTATTATACATACGTAAAGATTTCGAGTATTTTTACCTTATTAATATATTTTGTTGTTATTGTGATTGGCTGCCCTAAAAACGCGGCCATCAAGGTGCACCGTATCCCTCTAACGTCAATCTGAAGTGGCCGGATAACTCTCAAAATTTTCACTTAGGCTCCTCTATAATAACTAAAATCGTTTTTTGATTACAAATACTTGGTCGCTGCATTTCTCAAAAAATACCATAAAAAATTAATATGTCGTAAAACATTATAAATAATTCTGGTGGTGTGTTTTCCTTTTATACCAATGAAGGTGAAGAATTAAAATAATTCTATTTACCTTGTTTATTTTTTTTATTTTTTGGTACTCATAGGGCTGCCGAAGAGTGGTTATTCGTCGTGAAATCTGACAGGTGACGTCATGCCACCTACAATGGTGCGTCACGCCACCCTTATCTCTAAGAGGGAAATAAATGAGACGACTTTTTCCTGCTTTACGAGCAAGTCACTCTAAATACCGTGTTTTGTTTTGTTTTAGTAAAAAAGATGTCTATTTTCCTTCAGTGGTTTGCCTAAAAGCAAATGTTATTTTTAACTAGCACATAAAAATTAGTACGCTGCATCGAAATTATTTTAAAGCTTTTTTTTGTTCTTTTTTTTAATTGCTTCTGAGAAATGCAGTAAGTACTAGCAGTTATTCTCGATGTGTCTAAAGCCTTCGACAGGGTTTGGCTTGGCGGCTTTCTCAGCAAGCTCTCTTCTTATGATTTTTTCACTGAATTTTGTGGCTGCATGTGTCGGACATCTTCAATAGATCAATTCGGGCGGTCATTGAAGGCTCTACACCGCACAAGCATATCCGATCGAATGACGATTTATGACGGTGTTCCCCAAGGATCAGTCCCCTCTGCTACTCTTGTTTGCTGCATTTATTATGCATGTTTTGCTAAAAGAATTGGCGATATTAGTCAGCTCACTATTAAGGTAATAAAAGTTATATACAACAGATTAAGTGTCTTGTGATTACGTTATATACATCATATATATATACTGTTGCGACTGAGTGCTTTATTATAATTATATGTTCTAAGCCCAAATAATCTCATCTATGACGATGCTATCAGTCTCTCAGCCCAGAATATTATTATTATTTCTAAAACAGACAGCAAATTTATGCTATATTTTATAATTAATTTTACTTTTTTTTGACGGGCTGGTGGCAAGATACTTGCTTTTGACACCGCAGGTCGTGGGTTGGATTCCCTTCTGAGACAGACATTTGTGTGATAAACATCTCTGTTTATCCCGAGTCTGGGTGTAATTATCTATTATATTTACAAAAGAAAAGTACTATATGTATAGTATATCAGTTATCTAGTTTCCATAACACAAGCTCTGCCTAGCTTGGGACCAGAAGACCCTGTCTGTTAATGTCCTGGATTATTATTATTATTACATATTTATAGATATCAGATTAATACTTTGTAAAAATGCAAATTTGTTTGAGCAACCGCTTTACCTTATACTAAGAAATAATAATAATAATAATAATAATAAATATTCTGGGACATTAACACACACGGTCATCTGGTCCCAAGCTAAGCAGAGCTTGTGTTATGGAAACCAGATAACTGGTATATACTATACATATAATACTTTTCTTTTGTAAATATATACTTATAATAGATATTTACACCCAGACTCGACACAAACACAAATGTTCATCATTAATGTTTGTCTCGGGTGGGAATCGAACCCACGACCTGCGGCGTAAAAAGCAAGTATCTTACCGACCACGCCACCGGCCTGTCAATAATATAATAATAATTAATACAGACTGTCCTCATACAAGTCGAAATGATAATCTCTCCTTTTTAGGTGCGGTTTCTCTAATCTGTTTTTTTGGTTGGTTATAAAATAAATAAACTCTATAGCTAAGGTTTATTCATTACAAAGTATCGTGCTATACAGTATTTTCAGGTCGTGAACTGTCGTCGGTATTGTTATAAAAGACATTTCAGATGGCAGCCTTTCGTGATTCTTAACAATAAATTGTAATTATTAGATGTTGTGTCACGTGACATGACGTGTTAATATACCACCTAACAAACGAGCATTAGTTACAGCCATAAAGCAATCTCCTTTAGATAGAAATGGTGTTTTTATTGTCTGACTGAATCTAAAGCTAGGTTTTAATACAGTTCTCCTAATAGCTATAAATTAAATTAAAAATTAATATCGTCAATGTGTGGGTAACTACAACACTCACTCCTGCCTACACTTAAGGGTAATAAAATAAAATAAACAGAGAGTTGGAAATAAAATAAAAAAACTTGCAAATTGATCTATATAATAGATTTATGCAAAAAAGGACAAAATAATAACTATCTAAATTAAAAACATCCTCCTTTTTGAAATCGGTTCAAAAATTTGTACAGCACTGTGTTCAGTAACTTCACAAGATTTGTACTAAATCAAAGTGATGATTTGTACTAAATAGACTTAGTTATAGTGAAGTAACTTATAAGTTTAGCTCTTCAAGTTAAATATTTTTTTAAATAACAAAGCTATACTTTTGTTATTGCAGTGATCTTTCACTGCACTCTTTATTCAGAAACTCTCTATAGTTCTAATTACTACATATCTGCTACAAAGAGTTGCTACGTTTAGTTGACTCACGAATTTGAATCTTAATAATGTCATTGCACCTATTATGTGCTTAGTTCTATTCCTTATAATTAACTAGATACATAATAATATGTACTAATCTATTTTACTTAACTTTTATTTTAAAACTTTAACTTTGATAGATAGGGCTCCATTGTAAACTTTAATAACTCTATAAAATACTTTTTTTTATCTAACCCAGCCGCGTATTATCACACTGTGGTCAATGCCTGCACTAGATTTGTACTAAATCCAAGTGCTATAATAGATTTATAAAAGACCTATAATGAAACATCCTAGTAAAGGTAGTCATAAAGGCTAGATTAGTTTACTTATTAACTCTTCAAGCTAAAGAGATGTTATAATAACGAAGCAAAACATACTTTACAGTGAGTGGAGTGAAAGATACTGTTTAAATTTGTTACGCAACAGCTTGTTTTAGCCTGCAGCAATAAAAAAGTCTCTATAATTCTATTAGCCATATATCTGCTTTATAAGAGTTACTTTAACGTTGATTCACGAATTTTAAAATTTGAATAAAAACTATTACTAATAATATACAAAATACATCTATTTTACTCAACTTTTCTTTTCCAACTTCAACTTTGATAGTTATAGCTCCGTTGTAAACTTGAATGTCTCTTTAAAATTCGTTTTTTTATTAAATCCAGTAGCGTATTGCATTAAATACGAAAGTAAGAAACTTTATTAATGAGTACGATGGTACTGAGGTACAAAAAACACTAATAAAATAAAATAAGCTATTGCTCCCTAGTTATTTGCTGGCTTAAGATTTGTTAAGAATTTCCCTCGGATTTTCTCGCTGCGGTCATTACCCCAACCGTAGTACGAGTATCACGTGACCTTGCATAAATTCCATGAGCTTCGTATTAAAATGATATGAATACAGCAAATATTTGAGCGGTTAGGTTATATAATAGCCTTTTTACCGAAGCTAGTAGCTTTGAACCCCTACGAAAAACTAGGGATTTTAGAAGTTTTACGTGAGTATTTGTATTTTTATTTAAGATTGTGTGAGATTTTTTTTAAGCCGAAGTAACCTTGATGGTAAAGTTAAACCATAACATAACATAGCATCACGCCTATGTTACCCGAAGGTGAAAGTAGAGGAAAACATTACCGATTCTTCGCCGGTTCTGTTTAGGTCCCTTCATATTAATAAAAAATATTTTTTTCGACACGGGAATCGACCCGTTACTGAGTTTTAGGTAACAATAATTCTTTTGTAAGATGAAAGAATTATAGTTACTGGTTACTGATTACTGGTTTAAGTTACATTCCTTTATTTATAGCTGAGATAAGATCAAAGACTAAATAGTAGGTAGTATTTTTGCATTGAAAATTCAGTTTAGTTTTACAGCACTCCTATTTGGACTACTGAAATCAGCTCGCTAAAATATACAGATTAACTTAACAAAAAATCTAATCTAAATATTTCTTCGAAATTATTATACCCGTTTCCAAAAAAGTTAAACAAATATTATACTTACTAGAATTTTAATGCTTATTTTAAATAGTGTATTTGTTTACGCAATAATGTGAGTTAAGAGAGGTAGGTACGGCGATTTTCTTTGCATAATGGGCAGTTTAACTGGGGCAGTACCTCCACCTTACAGAATACATTAAGTGTAATAACTACTAAACCACGTAAAATACAAGCATTCGCTTACTTTAGCAGGCAGCATCATTACCTAAGTTCCTATAAAATCTTTCATGTAAACCAATATAATTTTAGCTACAGTAAAATACTTTCTTTACATTTTTACTGTATTTCTGGGTGTGAATAAGGTAGGCAGATCCTTCAACATCTAAAAGGTCGGCAAAGTGCGAGTGATACCTCTGGAGTTGCAAGTATTCAAACGTTACGGTGATTACTTACCATTAGGTAGGCTGTATGATTGTGTGCATAGTTAGCAGTATAAAAAGAATAAAATAATGTACTCGTATAAACAAACAAAGCAAAGCAAATTTATCCATCATAATGCCAGTAGTATTTTTATGTACTTATCGATCAATTCCATTCTAAAGATATTTAGGATATTGCATTCTTGGTTACTGCATTGCTCAAGACCGACTTGATCGTAATTAAAATAGTTTCTATAAATATATTCATTAATGAAAAGCGGATCCTTTGTAAATGGAAATGCAAAATGGCTTGCTGCACAGATCTTCTCTTGACTATCTTATGAATTGACCAAGTCAGAGGCCTTAATCCATAATTAAGGCCTCTGACGAATGCCTCGGGCGAATGTGACATGTCATCAAATGGTTAGTTCTTAGATATGCCGGTATTCTCACCCATATTGAACATCTTTGCCATGACTTCCTAACTTGGAAATTCGAATATGTTTTGATCATTTTATTTAGCCTTGTTGTTTAGCCCTATTAAGTATTATTTTTAATTTATTCATTCAAAATCTATCATATACAATCTGAACCGGAAAGGCTATACTATGCTTAAAATCAGACATCATTCGGGTCATTACTAATGACTATGAGAAATTAATTTGCATTATATTTTGATACGATTTTTTAAGTGCTAAACTTTTGCTAAACTTTCTGGTCGCGCAACTAGTAACTGTTTTTATGAACTCTCTTTGACGTAATAAGTAATATGTGACAAATGAATGACGGTCAACGGTTAGGGTTGTCTAAGAAAATGAATTGAAAATTTTAATTTTAATTTTGTAGGGGTTATACTTTTTTTCTAACTTATTTTTTAGAATTTAAATGTCACAATACTATTGCTTACACAATACTTTTGAGGCATGATATACCCTTTCCGATTCACCTTGCAGACCTGCCAATCTGCATAACACCTTACCGGCTACAGTTCTATCACAGGTTCAAATAAACCATTAGGTAGATATCCTAATATTACATAACTTTAGTTCTACTTTGAGATATTCCTTTAATACACATACTCTTAAGTTGTTTCTGCTATAAATCGGTTAAAACATTCAGTAATAGGCAGACAATAGATCAAAATTATTTAACTTGTTATAAGAATATATAGCTTTTTTATTTTAACTTTTGTATCTCTCTAAATTGTTCAAGGCAAAAACATGCAAACTCGATAGCAACGATATGCGTTTCCGAATCAATGGACCGAATAGATTTTAACAGTACATTGATGTTTTTCTCTGTTTGGTTGCTATGGAAAAGTGATATTCATCATTAACAGTCCTGTCTTCGTTGCGCTTCCGTTAAAGTTTCCTTTGCATGCTCAGCGTACTTACAGTTTTTATTTTACCCTCATCGTTATTGAAGTCTTTTATATTCATACTTGCAGTTTGCTAAAATTTAAGAATAAAAATGACTATCATTTTTAGTGATCGTTACCGTGTAGGCAGGTTGATCAATTCACTGTAACTGTATTGCTTCAATTAATCTCGTTGGTTTTATATTCATGCGAGAATTGTGTAAAAATGGTACTGGTCGTAGGTATGTCACTGATATTTTGTTCCAAATATTCACAGTTTTTCATTAGTGTTATTTACACACTATCTTCCTTATTCAAAAAGGTCTCCTAAACTTTTCTAGTATTTTAAGCTGTAATAGATTTATAATTCGTTTGTCTTTGTCTATCATTTTGACATTTATACTGGTAAGAAAGAGACCAAATCCATTCCCTACTAATATTATAAATGCGAAAGTAACTCTGTCTGTCTGTCTGATACACTTTCCCGCTTAAACTACTGAACCGATTTTAATGAAATTGGGTATGGAGGTAGTTTGAGACCCGAGAAAGGACATAGGAAGGTTTTTATCCGACTGCGCAAAAAGAAGGTAATATTTTGGCGCGATAACCGACATACACGCGGGCGAAGCCGCTGTCGGAAAGCTAGTTATACATATAGAGGCATAAAGAGGCTATAGAGGCTTATAAGATTTTTATGAATAAAGGGTAAGTGTACATTAGCTTAAAATAACAAAACTAGAGCATTGCTTAAAATGTTACATGTGTAAAAAGACAAATAAACTATTAAATATATTGGTTCACATTAAATGTACAGTGAAAATAGCAAACGGCGCGGGAAGAATTGCTTTTTACGGATCGCCTAACATTCCGCGGTTCCTAGGGAGAAGGGGGAGTAGGTACGTGACGCGCAATGTATAGAGGGACACACCACCAGAACACCCAGATATAAACAAATTAATTGTTTACAGTTTACACTAAGGTAGAATTACGATACCTTTGTAGCTATTAATGTGTGTTTATGCGATTTGCTTTTAGTGAATTCCTGTTCAAGAGCGAAAATTAAATCGCACGTACGAGTACTACCTACCATGTCAGCGTTTACATATATATCAACTAGTAAACCGAGAGAGTTTAGATTATCCATCCATTTCGAAAATCTCTGAAGGGATTCAGTTCAGGTATTTAACGTATAACTAAATTATTTTCATATTTACTCGCATGAAATAATAAAATCGTTCAGTAAAGCAATGCAGCTATTTCAATTTTCGCTCACCTGCGTCAGATACCACGGTCGACACAATAATTTAATTTCGCTCGTTATACGAAGGAATTATTTGAAAAAGTAGAGGGGAACTCATAAAGCCATTGCTTGGAAACGCCTGACGTAGCTCTCACAGATACGGGCGGAGCACAAAATTAATTTCTGAAACCGTTTAAAGTATCAAATTTTTCAAATTGTTTGGAACCTTAAAGCTGGCAATAAAATCTTAATTAAAAGTAATGATTTAATACATTTAATATACCTAGTTAAATTTTTGAATTGATTAAAAGAACTGTCAACATTTAGGTGATGACTTACCCACCACATAAATGCTTATTAAACTGTTCAATTTTTCGATAGTCGATGAAATTTTTAGCACAGTATAATAAGAGTTAATCTGTCTGGCTAGGCCGATCGAATGAATTCGATCATGCTTGCTTGCTAACTGGCTAAAAATTGAATACTGTAATATGAGTTAGCACGCGAGACCTTTCGAGTAAAGACTTATGTGTGACGTGTTTCGATTTTCGGGCAGGTAACTAATTTCAACTGATACTGACATACTCTATGGTAGTTTCATAAGTCATAATTACACCAAAATACTCAAAATTTTCCAATTTTTTCTTTTTTCGTAAATGTAAATACTCCTTCTCCTATATTTCTGGTCTTGTATTTATTTTTATGTATTAAAACCTATGATCAAAACTAACAATCGCGGTAAGAGCTACGGCAATTTCCCATGACATTCATGACAACTGTGCACATCGGCGCACGCCTTGCGAATGAGGTAGCTAGCATTCGATTTCTAGGAAGCCGAGACTAGTTACCCAGTAAGACAAGCTAACAAGACTGCCGAGAAATTGTACAGTGTAACAAGTGCAATACCTACTTAGTTTCATAGAGAGTGATTTATGAATATGAATTAGGTATTCTTATGGGACTTACTTGCATGTACTTTTTGCGGCACATTGAATTTACCTACTTTCCCAACTCTTAAGACATTCCAAGCAAGACCTGCGTCCTACCGAGTCATTTATTGGATTCTAGGTAGAAACTGAATTTTAAAGATCATTATACAAATATTAGGTAATTAATAATCTACCTACTTAGGTAAATAACAACAAAAATCCCACGAAACTAAACCCATGGAGGTATTCAAAAGTAACAATACCATTATGACAGCAATACCAATGTAACTTACTACGTTCCTATGTGTATAAAGTCCGCGTGCGAGTACCTACAGGGAAACAGGGTGATGGGGGCTATTTGAACAAAATATTATGCAATTACAGAATTAAAATTCGAGTCTACTCTCGCGTCAAAGCAACAGTGGTATCTACTGGTAAACCATAAGTCTTTTTTAATTTAGTAATTGCGTATTATTTTACGATTAAATAACCTCCGATTTCTCAGAGCTCGGCCACGGACATTGCCTAAAGCTAAACGCCACGATACGCGGATAATCCGCCGATGACGGAAGATTGTTTTTTTCCTCTTTATTTAACGAGCTTTTTCTTCAACGAGAATATACCACTCGGTTGATGAGCAGAACTTACAAATATGCATAATGACTTTTTTTTTAATCTTCGATAGTCTTGCGTTAGACTACAACTTGCCTGATGTTAAGCAATGTCTACGATAGAAAGCGCCAGCTCAGTATACATAACCGATAATCATTCAAATTTACTCGTGATTATGAATGATTATCGGTTTAGGTATATTGATCCAAAATTTGGTGGAAAAAATAAACGTATTTTTATTTTATTTTTATTTATCGGTGGTGGCAGTGGAATGAGCCTCTCTTTGTAAATACATACTTAAATATAGATAATTACGTCCAGACTTAAAAGACAAATAGACATGTTCATCACACAAATGTCTGACTTAGGTGGGAATCGAACCCACGACCTGTGGCGTGAAAAGCAAGTATCTTACCGATCACGCCACCGGCACGATATGAGCTGACCCTTGGTATATAAACTATCAAGCACTACTATCTAAGGCAGGAATGTTACATAGTTATACTCCTATCTACATAGTTAAGTGGGCTGGGGAGTCGTAATTTAGTTATTTAATACTCCAACTCCCGCCGACTGAAATAAAAGCGAAATAATGTCGCTAAAATAATAGCTTTGTTCCAAAACTACCCACCCTCGTTTTGCTTTACTTACACACTTAAAACTCGTCATGACTTACCAATCTATACGTTGTAGGGTTATTAGATTTCGAATTTTCGCGAAAACAGATAATTTAATAGCTGAAAACGTTTCTCTATTTTACTAGAAGAAAATTAGGATTTTCGCGAAAAATCGTTTCAGTAACATAGAGAAATCAAACGTTTACATACTTTTCACTTCAACCCTTTTTAGTGTCCCACTGCTGGGCACAGGTCTCTCAACTATCTTACAAGTTGAGAAAGTTTAGGCCTTAATCCACACACTCTGGCCGGACACGCACTGGCCATGTGCGGGATGTCACATGTCCTCGAATGATTATTTATTGGTTTTCCGTCAAACGTTAGCTATTGTGAAATTATAACGCTGATTGGCCTCCTGCGACATAGACTAATATAAATCTAATAAAAAAATATTTAAAAATATCCGACTATGCCATCTTTTCTGCCATCTTTATTAAAACTCTTATTTTTGATTCCACCACGCTCGACGTGTTTGAAAACATTAATTATTTTTAGATTTATTTTTGGTCCCAATAATCCTTAATTTTTTATTTTATTGTGATGTACCCAGTGTCAATCTCATAACTAAGACGAATGCCAAAGAAATATACATACACTCGAAATACAGTCCTCCTTCTTTCGCAGTCGGGTAAAAAAGTGCTACGTAGGTAAATGAATAAATATTCTGGGACTTTAAAACACGGTCATCTGGTCCCAAGCTAAGCAGACCTAGTGTTATGGAAACCAGATAACTGGTATATAGTTACTATACAAATATACCTAATATTTTTCTTTTGTAAAAATATACTTATAATAGATATTTACACCCAGACTCTACACAAACACAAATGTTCATCACTAATGTTTGTTTCGGGTGGGAATCGAACCCACGACCAGCGGCGTGAAAAGCAAGTATCTTACACGTCACAGCCACGCCAGGTGCCCAAGATATAACTAGACCTAACTGAAAAAAAATTAACTGCTTAGCTCTTTAAAAAAATATACCATTATCTGACCCAGTAAAGGCAGTAAATAGATTATTTAAAAATGCAAATATTTTCTTCCGTTTTTCATGTAAAGCAAGGGTACAATCGTACTTTGAATATTTAACATTAACTCGAAATGAGATCTTTACTTAATTTTTATCATGTCTTCGAAACATTCTACTCAAGACTTTAATTTTTATTGAGTTGTACTTGCATCAAACACTACACTTTTTTCGGCCCGTTGTTCTTTAAACCGTTAATTAAATATGTATGGTTTCTCTGTAGCTATCGATAAACTGGTGAGAATCGCAGATAGATTTGAGAATTAATACTTTTGGCCAATTATTTGTGCATACTCCTGTCTCGAGGTATGTAGGCACGTCTCTCAAGGAATCAGGTTTTTTTGAGCTGGCTGATATTAACATCATTTATATGTACCAACTCAAAAAAAATTACATTCTGATATATCTTCGCAGTTTTTTTCAATAACATTGATTATGGTTATTTCATTATAATGTCTATTATGACATGTTATTTGTTTCTTTGAGAATGTTATTTATAATCACAGATAATATTATACTATACTATTTATAATCAAGACCACTACCAAGAAGCAAAGTATTTTACAATAATTAGGTACCACTCACCGTATGCTATATATTTCCAACAGAATAATAGCTTACTTTACAACTTCTGAGATTTAATAAAAAACCCAATCGATATAAAGATACAAAAAATCCTACAAAGATAACGAAAAGATGTCGTAAGTAACGATGTTTTGTAGTTCTTACCCCTACTTTCTACTGCACAAGAAAACATGTTGCAAGCACTATCTATCTCTATCGTTTAGAGATGAGTAGAAAGAGATAAGACTATGCATGTATCATGTTTTGTTGTGCAGTGAAAACGCCCAGTTAATCTTATTAGAAGCTTGTACACTTACCGTGCTACACGTTACCGTCTTAATACGCCGCAGGGAGATCGAAGCAACTTGGATTTATGTAATTACTGAACTCGCTTCTTTAGAAGGTACTTAAGGGAACTGTTATTATAAAAATACGGTAGTTAGGTGTTTCCAAAACAGTGCTAACTGGTTTAGGAAGTCTGCATCAATATGCGTTCATGATTTAAAACCTGCTTTTTACGTCAGTAAATAGGCACAAACTACGTACGACAACATCGAGAGCATCCTTTTAGGCTTCGATGAGAGTGACCTCGATAGAGGTGGAATGGAGTCGATCTGAGCGTTGCGGAATTCAACTAATACAATTCCTTTATTTTATGTCCTGACACAAAAAGGACTTCTATTGGTTTATTTTCATCACTCTGCTTTATTTCGCTCCGATATTATGAGATGACCATAATCACGTGTTAAGCGATACACTAGGGAGACTTAAACGTTATCCCTTTTTTGGTTTTGCGGTGAGTAAATCATCTAATAACTTGGTGGAAAATATAATACAAAATTTAGTATCTATACAAATTGATAAATTTTAAGAATGTTGGAGACTATCGTAAATCAGATTTAAATGAGTCAGTTACGGTCAAATCTACAATTATGTGTCCCTATTATGAGTTTTTAATTTGTATATTGAGTATATTTAACTTCACTTCTTCTTCTATGAAATCAAGCACTGAGCCTCAAGAGGCAGCAATACTCGAAATACATGTAATTATGTAACTATGATTTACCGCCACATTTTTCTTTGCTTGTACTTAGTTTGTCACACCACCGCAAGTCTAGATCTAAAAATATTGCTTATTGTGTTATATGACTCAAAAAATATTAGATACTTAAGAGTTCATAATTGCTGTTGCAAGGAATGACTTTCAGTTATGTCACGTCACACTAGGGAAAGTTTTCTTGCTTAGAAACAGCGAGCAACTATGTTAAATCATGCAAATAATGCACCTAATTTAAATCCTTGAACCCGTCAAATCGATGATTATCTGCATACCTAACCTCAAGTTGACAATTTCCTCTAAACTGCTTTGTCGCGTGAATATTATTACCTCACTCTATTGCCATTGACATGTTACTTGAATACATCAAGATTTTTTATAGATTTTATAAATGTTTTCTACCAATTCAATTCATCTTACTTACCTACTTATAAAAATCTATAACATCAAAACATGCTTTTGTCAATTCAAATTATAAAACTTTTATTAAGATGTAGTAAACTTGGCGGCTTATTATTAACTTATTTAATTTATTTCCCGTCAGCACCGACAGGAAATACCTAGCCTGAAATAAGGAAAATTTGGTTCGTATTCTTACTTGTTCTCACTTTGATACAGATATTACATTTCAAAGTTATTTAAGATTTAGTTTTAGTACATATTAATAATTTTCTAAATGAATCTGACATCTATCATACAGTTGAACTTTACTTATTACTTTTACTTTTAGCTCACAATATATATATATATAATAAATATTTCTTGATAAATTATTATGAGTAATTATCATACATCTTATAGGTTTTAACATCTAAAATAGGTTTATAATTCCTTTGTCTTTGTCTGTCATCTTGAAATTTACACTAGTTAGAAAGAGACAAAATACGTTTTAGCTTTATAAGCTTGTAAGATTTTAATTAACAAGACTGTTGGTATACTTAGTAGAGATTCATAGACCTATGAAGATTTCTTATTTATTGATAAACGTATTTGACACAATTATAATTTATATCATTTGCTTTTTGGAGAAAGAAAGGAAGGAAGAAAAATCATCCAATTTCTTTACATACCGTGCAGTTATGAAGTGGCAACTACTAAGAAACACTGTTAAAAGTCAGTAGTAGGTTTTATATCTTTTAAATGGAGGTACTATATCGATTACATTTTATTTAGTGTGGTTGTGTTGTTTGAGAAGTGCAGAATGCTATTATGATTATTATATATTTTTATAAGATGGTAAAATTTTGAGAACTAGGCAACCACTAGAATAAAATTATTTTTACCACTTAATTATCACCTCAACCTTTTTAGTATCCCACTGCGGTGCACGGGTTTTCTCTCAAATATCTTACGAGAGAGAGTTTAGGCCTTAATCTACACACGCTGGCCAAGTGCAGGTTAGTTCTTAGACATCCCGGTTACCTCACGGTGTTTTCCTTCACCAATATTGAGCAGCGGCGATGAAAACACAAAAGTGTGTGGACACGAATAGGAATCGAACTCGCGACCTCATATTTCGACTGGGACACCGCTTCTACACATTAAATAGATGCTAAATAATTGAGTAGTTTCTTTATTTAATTTCATTCATTGTTTTCTTATTACCAATATTTCGCCATGTACCTAAACCAAACACACGCGCAAGGAGGTTATGACCGAGGTAATTGTTTGTTCTATTCTACGTATAACCCGTTTAATTTTTTTTAACCCCCACAATAAGAAGTAATTTTTTAGTCAGACGCGTGTACAAGTTTGTTGTGTTGTTTTATATAAATTCTTAGCGTCGCCAATAAGTTAGAAATAAAAGTTTAAATTAGAGTTATTTTTCCAATCTAATACCAACTAGCAATCGGAGCGTTATTTATTAAATTATGAAACATGATTTGCGACTGAATCTGTTTGCATAAAGTTGCAGATAAACTGGAGCCAATTTGTTTTATTTTTTGCTACAGTTATCCAATAATCTATAAACTTGCTCGGTTGAAACTGAAAATTCAATTTGAGTCCAATAAAAACATTGAATAAGTACGATAGAATAGAAATCACATTTCTACTTTTTACGTTCCGTTAAACGAGTTTAAAAAGTGTACCTATAAGTTAGATCTGCTCTTAATTTTTAACTGACTTCAAATAAAAGTTGTCAAATCCAGATGTTTAGGTATACAGTGTTTTGTGATTTTTGTATGAAAAGGATCTCAAAATTATCCCAATTTTATATCAATCAGTATTATTTTAAGCATGTTGTATCTATTACTTCACATACAGCTAAGCACGGGTCTTCTCTCAACTATCTTACGAGTTAAGAGAGTTTACATGTTAGCCAAGTGCAAGTTGGTGGGTGCCTTATGTCCTTGAATGATTAGTTCTTAGACATTCCTCACGATGATTCCTGCAACGACATTGATGGTGGCGATAAAACAATTTACATTTTTACACTTAATTTAAAAGATGTGTGGGTTCGGCTGAAGATCGAATCCGCGACCTTATATAATAAAGGCAAGGCTGACACCGGTGCGTCATGTCACCGGCGCTGCAAAATGCATGTTGTAAATTTTATATTTGAAAAATATAAAATCAGATGAGCGCAAAAATAAATTACCTACTTAATTTATACTAACGGCAGGTGTAATCCAGTACGTAGGCTAAAGTCGTTCTGCAAGACCTCGGACGTGGCTGTGACAACCCTACCAGGTAGAGGGTGTCACTATTTTATTTCTCAAAAATAAAGTAACTACTTAATTTATACTGCAACTAATAATCTCACGGTAGTAGGTAACTGTTATCCAGTACGCAGGCTAAAGTTGTTCTGAAAGCCCTCGAACGTGGCTGTGACAACCCTACCAGGTTCAGAGTCACTATTTTATTTCGAGAAAATAAAGAACCTACTTAATTTATACTATAACTAGGTAATAGTCTCACGGTAGTAGGTAACTGTCGTCCTGTAGGCAGGCTAAAGTGGTTTCAAAAGCCCTCGAATGTGACTGTGACAACCCTACCAGGTATAGGGTGTCACTATTTACAGAACAGCGCTGCGGTACAATGCAATTTGATTTGACTTTTAATTGGAGAACCCCTTGAGTGCGAACGTCGGACTTTAATTTACTTAGTTCGTGCTTCGCTAGATCGCTCTTAGGTGCTCTTCTACTTGACTGCACTGAAAATTGTACGGAAAATATTGAAAAATACTTAGAGTATCAGTATTTTAGTCGTAGTTAATTTATTCTTTTAAACTATTGAGAAAATATTTATTGGAAAAATATGTAGCCAATTAGTTAAATAAATACCTTCCCCTTTAGCAAACTACTTGATTCATTATCTATAACATAAACTTTTCACTATTCACTTATTACTTATATTTTTACTTTTCACTAGGTGCGTGCAGCTTAGGTTCTTTTTTTATTACACGACTGCTTAGAAAGGGTTATGATTTTCGCGCATACTTTGTATTTATGTAAATTTCTTTATTGCCACATATCTTCCAAACGGCTCAATAGATTAGATTCGTCTCCAAATTGTTCAATCTTTACACTGTTTACGTTGCAATAGGTGGGCATTTGACAGGACTACAAAAAATGTGAAACAACTTAACCAAATGAAATGGAAAAATTCAACAAAACCGTACAGTCTATCGCCTTCACTAAGCTGCCGCGAAAATGGAGAACTAATGTATGCTGGATGGAAGGGACCGCCCTCCACAAACTGATAGGGTGAAATCCGAAGATCATACTGAGATGATCGATAGTTACATGAATTAAGTTCAGAAACTTAATGGGTATCCAATAATCGTGCTTTGTTTTGTTAACTTATACTGAATGTATCGTTACCTTAGGGAAACCCCAATAGCGACAGGTGCACTATTGGCTTAGTCCTTACCACCAAGCGCACTCACGCCGCTTCATTTCACACGATTATTCACATCGTTTCTTAAACAAATGCATTGATGGATGTTTTATTTTACCTCTCTTTCATTTAAATCAAATATTACGTACAGAGTAGGTACCTAACAATTGTAAATTAAAATAACCACATTAATAGAAAAAAACAAAAGACAAAGCAAAAAATATACGAAAAAGATGGTGGAAAATGTTCTAATTAAGAAGCCGAATGCACCCTCTCGGTACGTGGAGGGCTGTCCCTTATATCTTATAGAAAGTTACTTCTTCACCGCAAGCATTCTCTTGTAATGTACAATTTCAGATTCAATTTTGAGCATTAGGTTTAGTTAATTTCTCAATGTTGTATCATTACAGGTTGCGCAGAGTAATGTCGAGTCTCCTTCCCACTTGTAATTCTCGAATCTGTACGTTACATTACAGGCGAATGGTCGCGGTGAAAGAGCAACTTAAAGTAGTACATGACCACAAAGCCGTGGCAGACTGCTGTTAAATTAATTAGTTTCTTGATAAGCTTTGACAATTGCCTCGGCACGATTATCTAAGAATTTTTTTACTGTTGATCAAACAACAGTTAAAAGCAATTAAAGTAAGTGGATACTTATCTTTGTCACACAGCTTTTTCTTTCAATGCGGAAAAAAAGTTTCTAATCTCATCCTCAAGGTAAAGAATATTAATGTTTCTTGAAAGTTTTGGTAATATTGACTATATTGTAATTACTGCAACACGTATAAAAATCACATTATACTTCACTTTATCGCAACAATGTACAGCAGTCTAGACTCGATCAAAGGTTTAATTCTGGGTCACCCTTATGTAAGTAGTATAAGTATAGTATATCACTTATCTGGTTTTCATGTTAGTTAGTAGTTTTCAGTTTATTGTCACCTGAAGTGGCACCACCCGGGGACTATCTCAGCCCCTAAATCACCTAATTACCTCACTTATGAGTAGAAAGAGTAATTAACATTACTTCAGTGGTGTATCTATAAAATGTTAACCTTAGAATGTGAGTCAAATTCAATCAAACTGAAACTCGAAATTTCAGACACCTTAAGTCGCCTGTTGAACAGGTTTGGCCTCAATTTACTCAACTCAATCCTAAGTAAGTTAAAGTAATGACTAACTCCGATAGGTACGAGAGCATAGACGCGACTAAGTTTAATTAATTTGATACTGCCGTCTATTCGGACGTCCGATTGAAAGTAAGTACCCACCTATTTACTTTGTTGATGAAAGGAAAGCCGTTGTTTCCGTAAAGTGAAGCCCAATTTGGACTCAACTTTAGTTTTAATTAAATGTTTACTAACTTTTTACTGAAGTTCTAATCTTTCACCAAAGCAGTTTGAAATTACAAATACAGCTAGATATACACTGCGCTATTTTCGGAAGCAATTTAATTTAGCTATTCTTTACAGTTACCTACTTAGGCAAAAAAGGAAGTAGAATAAGTAGATAGTCTACTTACTTTAATATCTACTTTGATATCTACTCTAGCATGTCACCTATCGCGTAAGTAAATGAATAAGCCACTAATCTTGTATTACGGAGCCTTTGCAGCAATGCTAGCCTAATACTGGAATTCGAAAGTTGATGTAAAGATTTTCCTAGCATTTAAATTTCACACACAAATCGCCAAAGAATTTCAGATACAACCCTCTGAGCACTTCCTAATACAACTTGAAAGCAGCGATACGAAATTGTCATTTTTGTACTGGTGATATTTTCTGCTGAAAATATTGAAAATATGCCGTTTTAAATTATCCGATTTCAAAATTTCAACAGTTAGATATAGTTCTTGTTAGAATTTTAGTTGTTTAATCTTAAGATCAAGTTTATGATTTTACAAATTATTAGAATGTAGAAGCTAATACCATGTATTACTAAACTAGTATCATTTCAATATTCTGTACTATTAATTAAGCAGATATTAGAAATCACTAGGTATTACAATTGCGTTTTAATACACTTCAACTTGCCTATGATAATGTATAATTGTTTTTTGTTGTTATGTATATACATTGCCTATAACATATTTTTCTCGATTCTGCACTTACATTTCCAAAGATTAAAAAAGAAATCTCTTTGGTTATCTAGTATGTAAAAAGAAAATTAAAAACGTGCCTCGTTAAACGGCAATTTCACAGTTGAAAATCATAGCACCCCGTTCACGCTTACCTAATGCGGTTCAACCCTAACCATCAGATTAAATTGGATCCAAAATGTGTGTACAAGGTCTTCACCGTGATAATGGTAACCGGAACCCAATCCAGCCTAACGACTTTCATTAATTTGAGTTTATTTTAGAAAATACTTGGTTCATCCGGATTAAAAAAAATAAAACCGGTGTGGGGAACTGGTCGTCTGCTGCGTTGATGGGTGTTCGCTTGCGGTAATTTAAACACGATGATGAACAATTATAAAATTTAATAAGAAAATAAGGTTACAAAAAACGTGTTGTATGATAGTCGTCCATATTGGAAGTGATTTTTTTGGGTGGGGCCGCCGTTGGCGCATCCGAACAACTCGTCGTGCGCGTATGTGTGTGTGACACACATATATGCGAGGCGTTAACAAGCTGCCGCCCCAACGAAGTTCTGTTGATCCATGACTGGTAGAGGGCACAGCCGGTTAAAGGCGCGACGTAAGGTCCCCGAAGTCGTTAACACATCGGCTACTCGAACCACTCCGTCAGATCCGGGATAAATGTTTGTGATGCGTCCTAAAAGCCATTTATTGGGAGGTAGCCGGTCATCCTTGACTATCACCATCTCGCCAAGTTTCAGTTGTCCACCTTGTTTTTGCCATTTCTGTCTCTTCTGTAATTCTGTGATGTATTCCTTGTAAAATCGATTCCAGAAATGAGCTTTTAGTTTCTGCATTCTCATATAACGTGAGAGTGTATGCAGGGCGGTGCTTTCCTTGGTTTCAGGACAGGGAAGTGACGTCAGTGTTCTTCCAATCAAAAAATGAGATGGGGTAAGAGCAATAAGATCGGATGGGTCTAACGACATAGGAGTGAGAGGTCTTGAGTTTAAGATGGCCTCAATCTGTATGAGGACTGTGTTCATTTCTTCATAAGTTAAATTAGCTAAAGACACTACTCGCTTTAAGTGATGTTTGACAGACTTTACGGAACCCTCAGCCAATCCATTAAAATGGGGGCTATACGCGGGAGAGAATTTAAATTTTATTGAGGAGTCTGCAGCCTTAGAGGCTACATAATCAGAATTTTGTTTAAGAAATTTCGCGAGCTCATTACAGGCGCCTACAAAATTCGTACCGTTGTCCGAAAAGATGTTGGCGGGCTTGCCCCTGCGGGCTATGAAACGATTAAGAGCGGCTAAAAAAGTGTCACTAGTCAGGTCGGTGACAAGCTCTATATGTACTGCCTTTACCGCCAAACATATAAAAATACACAAATATGATTTTATTAGTCTACTACCTCTTCCTTTTCTATTCAAAATCATAACTGGTCCGGCATAATCTACGGCTGTGTTAAAAAATGGAAACTCGGTGTATAAGCGCTGAGCAGGGAGATTACCCATAATTGGTTGTGTAGTTTTGCCAGAAAAACGACAACATTTAATACAATTTCGGACAGTTTTTCTTGCAAGATTTCTACCACCAATGATCCAAAATTGTTGTCTTACTAAAGCTAATAACAGTTGCGGTCCAGCATGCATGAAAACTATGTGATAATATTGAAATATTAAGTTTGCAATATGATTAGAAGAGAGGAGCAATATGGGATGTTTAGTTTCATAACTATAGAATGAATTTGATAATCTGCCTCCAACTCGCAATATGTTGTCCTTCGAATCATAAAAGGGATTTAAATTAAGTAACTTATTTTTTGCAGGTAAGTCTTTCTTGTTTTTTAATAAAGTATATTCGTTAAGAAATTCTTCTTGTTGTGCAAATCTACATAATGATTTTAATGCTGATTTTAGTTCATGAACTTTTAGATATCCACTAAGTTTATTATTTGTATTAAGAGAATTGTGTATAAATCGTTGAGAATAGGCTATGATTCTTTGTAACTTTTCAAGCTTTGAAAAACGTTTAATATAGTCTGAATGGAAAGTGAAATGATCATTTTGTTCTGATGTTAAATGACATTGTACTTTGAATTCAGGTGAATTTTCAATTTTAAAACTGGTTGGTTGAGCAGGCCACTCTGACTGATTCTGAGAGAGAAAGGACGGTCCTGACCACCATAACAAACACTTTGCCAATTGCTTTGCGTCTGCACCACGTGACCCAATGTCAGCTGGGTTCAAATGCGTTGGTACATAGCGCCACATTGAGGCTTCTGATAAGCTAAGGATTTCCTGAATTCTATTGAAAACAAATGGTTTTAATAAATGACTTTTTTCAGATTTTATCCATCCAAGAACAATAGTGGAATCACACCAGTAAGTATATCTTTTTATATTTAATCTTAATGAGCATTTTACTTTTTCAGCTAACCTTGCGGCGAGCAGCGCACCACACAATTCTAGTCGCGGGACCGTGACAGGTTTTATTGGAGTTACTCGACTTTTTGAGGTTAACAAGTGGACTGTTGCATTGGCTTTAACAGGGATACATTTAATGTAAACGCATCCCGAATAACCTAGCGTTGATCCGTCGCTAAAAACATGAATTTCGACCTCAAATAACGAGTGATCAGTTAATACGCACCTAGGTATTTTTATATGATTAATGTAAATTAAAGAATTAATAAATTTGTACCATTCAGTTTGAATTTCCACTGGAACTGTTTCGTCCCATGAGATTTTTAATGACCATAATTTTTGCAAAATAATCTTTGCTGTAAGTATGCATGGATTAATTAATCCTAAGGGGTCAAATATTTGTGACATTACGGATAATATATGACGTTTACTAATATGTGTATTTTCTTTTATACTGACTGAGAATAGCAGCTTGTCTTCTTTACAACACCAAAGAAAACCTAAAGTTTTTGAAAACTCGTTATGACTAAGATTAAGTAACTCTTCGTTGCTATTCTCATTCACAATTTTATCAATTATATGTGGATGGTTAGAGTACCATTTACGCAAATGAAATCGGCTACTTTCTAACTGCTGGATAACGCCTTTACATATAGTTATCAGCTCTGCCTCTGATGCTGCTCCTGTGACAAGATCATCATAAAAAAAATCGTGCTGTATGACTTCAGATACAGACTTATTAGTACAATCTAAACCTAACTGTTTCAAACATCTAGTTGCGAGGTAAGGTGCAGAGGCGGTACCATATGTAACGGTGTTAAGTTTGTATTGTTTGAGTTCTTCGTGAGGCTCAAATCGCCACAATATCTGCTGCAACTGGCGCTGTTCAGTTGTTACGTTAATCATACGGTACATTTTCTCAACGTCCGCAGTAGCAACATATTTATGCTGACGAAAACGAATTAAAATACTTATGAGGTCGTCCTGCACGGTAGGACCTACCATTTGGATTTGATTAAAAGATAACCCAGATGTTGTTGCTGCGGAGGCATCAAAAACGACCCTTAATTTTGTTGACAGGCTGGATTCACGAAGAACACCATGATGTGGTAATAAATTAATGTAAGTATCATTTTTAGGACATTTATTCTCAGTCATGTGACCTAAGGTTATATATTCTCTAATGAATTCACAATATTTATTTTTAAATAAAGGATCTTTTGAAAATCGGCGCTCTAAAGACAGAAATCTAGATAATGCCTGTTGATAAGAATTACCTAGCTTGTCAGGAGATTCACTTAGAGGAATCGTTACAACGAAACGTCCGTTAGAGTCGCGAGTACAGGTATCTATAAAGTGTTGCTCACACTTTTGTTCCTCTTTGGATATATGTTTATGTATTGGCACTGTTTCAAATTCAAAAAACTGATTTAATTGTTTATCTATGTTTTGATCAGATGATAAGATAGCATGATTGCAATGGACTGTATTAGAATAACGTTGTGCTTGCGCAAGACCGGAAATTAACCAACCAAACTTGGTTTCACTTAACGTCGGCTTGTTTTTTCCTAATGAAATGTTATTGGAGCCAAGAACACTCCAGAATATATCTGCCCCAAGAAGCATATCTACCTGAGATGGATAGAAGTATGTGGGGTCGGCTAAAGTAATTCCCTTTGGAATAATTATTGATTTATAATCAACTTGTGTAGTAGGTAATAATTGTGTAATACGTGGTACTATGAAACATTTAATTTCCTCTTTGTAAGTAGAATCAAGCGATGATATAATAACGTTACATCGTTTGGATAAGCATGAAGTTTGGCAGTTCAACCCTTCAACTAATGACGAGATCGAAGTGGTTGGTAAGTTGAGTTTATCACATAAGTTTTTTGTAATGAAACTTGACGTGCTACCATTATCTAATAATGCACGTACAGTATGTTTTTTGCCGTTGTAGTCAGTAACTTCGATCAAAGCTGTTGACAACAGCACACAGCTTTCATCGATTGCTGATAAGGCTACGTTATCATGTAAAGTGTAATTACGTTTTTGAGTTTCAGGTGGGGTCTGCAGCGGCGGCGGCGTCGACGGCGGCACTGAAGAAGACATCGACGGCGACACTATAGTCGGTATCGACGGCGGCAACGACGGAGGCAACGGCGGCGGCGGCGCAGAGCAAAGAACTACGTTATTATGTGCAGTGAAAGGTTCACTGGGTGTGTGAGATTCATGTGTATGTAGCAAGCTATTTATTGGCTTGTTACATACTCGGCAAGGCCCTATTTTACAGGTATTTGTAGCGTGACCCTGACGTAGGCAGTTCAAGCACAATTTAAGAGATTTCGCTTTTGACATTCGGTTTTCTAACGAAAAAGACCTAAACTTCAAGCAACGATATATAGCGTGATTATATTTACATAACGGACAAACAAACGGTTTATTTATATGTGAAGAGTTGGAGTTGGAGGTCACTACTAAGGATTTTTGACGATTATTATAAGTGACGTCACTGTGTCTACGTTTAGTGTGAGTATCCTCCATAGTTTCTAACAGATCAGATTGGTTTTTTAAGAAAGTAATCATATTATTAAGTGTTGGCAAATCTTTTAATGTGTTACGGTAAGTTTCCCATTCACGACTTGTAACAGGATCTAACTTTGTAGACATAATATACACAATAAGTGCGTCCCAATGCTCAGTAGGTAATTGCAACGTTTTTAAGGCCCTAAGATTTTTATTTACGTTGTCAATAATGTTACGTAACGCTTTTGAAGACTCTTTTGCTATTGATTCGATATTAAAAATCGATTGAATATGATTCGTAACAAGTAGTCGTGTGTTATTGTATCGATCACACAAAAGATCCCATGCTACGTCATAATTAGCAGCTGAGAAGTCGAGCGAGCGTATGACTAATGCTGCGCTGTCTTTTAAAGCCGCGCGCAGGTGATGAAATTTATGTATTTTGGGTAATGAGTTATCATTATGCACAAGAGAAATAAATGTGTCACGAAATTCCAGCCAGTCATGATTTTGACCCGAAAAGGTAGGTATAGGTATAGTAGGTAGTTTAAGTTTTGGCCCACCTCCATGCACAGTACTAGAACCTGGCACCGAACTGGAACCGGCGGCACCTGGCTGTTCGTGCCGCGCCAACAACTCCCGGGCAAGCGCGATGCTCTGGAAGTACTGGGACTCAAAATTCTCACGTTCTGAGAATTGTTCCTCTGGAATTTCAGAAACATTTTCAAGGTTAGATTGAACATCATCATATTCTGAATAAAGTTCTTCTATTTTCGTAAGGCGAACATTGAGCTCGTTAGTTAGGAGTGATGTTATCGTGTCAGAGTTTTTGAATGTCTCCAAATAATTTTTAAAAAGAGTAAGCTTAGCTTTAAATGTTGCACGCCTTTTTACTAAAGTTTTAGGGTCCATTGTGACTTACTTCTGACTTATATGATAAGTACTTACGAAATTAGTATAAACTGTAATTTAACACAAATAATTTAGGCGTAAATTATTAAGGTACAAGAAGTGTAAGATAAGAAAAGAAATATAGAAAGATACTTAAAGGCAATAGTGAAGAGAAGCGAGGGTTCAATAAAGTATGTGCAGCTAGGTACAGCTACGCAAGCAGCGCGAGTAGCTGACAGCACCCTTAGCTGGTGTAAACTGCGCCAACAGCTAATGCACAGCAAGTGGGTAGCTACGGCAGCGAGCGGCCGGCCGCGCGGCACATTCGCGATCGGCTGTAATGCGTAATAACAATTATTACACTGTCCTCTGAACACAATCCGCACACAAAACGATTAATCCAAATCAAAACCTCTGAAGTACCTATTATATTTATGTAAGGATGCAGTTTTTGCATTAAATTAACAATTTAAGTATATTTAAGTTTATTACAAAATTAAGAAAATTACTATTAAGTAGTGGTAGTAGCACTATACCTATCTACTTTCTAGTAATAAATTAACTAAGTTTATTTTTATGACTATGTAAATTATTTATGACTGCTTACCCTCAAAGGATAAGATTAATATGATTCGGCACTAATACCATAAGTATGCACTGGTGTAGGTTTAGATTATTCGAATAATTTGAAAATAAAGTGAATAAGAACCTTTTATTTAGGTATGAAATGTTTTTATAGGGAATATGAAATAAGAATAATAAGTGTATTAAATAGGGAAATGATTGGAACGAACTTACAATAACGCCACCCTCGGTCCTTCCTTACTATACTTAATGCGCATCCATAGTATTGAAGTCTCCAAAAGTAGGTGCAAGATCGTCTCCATCCAACATATTATTTTCCGTTGCGAACACGCCACGCCGTCATAGCTCGTTTCCTTTGTTCCATGTGCTATAAGTATTGCACTGATACTTGTTTAGAAATCCGGTTCGATGGTCCAAATGTGGGGAACTGGTCGTCTGCTGCGTTGATGGGTGTTCGCTTGCGGTAATTTAAACACGATGATGAACAATTATAAAATTTAATAAGAAAATAAGGTTACAAAAAACGTGTTGTATGATAGTCGTCCATATTGGAAGTGATTTTTTTGGGTGGGGCCGCCGTTGGCGCATCCGAACAACTCGTCGTGCGCGTATGTGTGTGTGACACACATATATGCGAGGCGTTAACAACCGGTGATCTTTGTATTGGAAATAAAATGTTGTTTTTATATTTAGTATCTACTGGCTGATCCGGCGAACTTCGTAGGTACCGTTCTATTTTTGACATTTTAAACCTTGCTTAGGATTAGGTATACCAACAAAAAACCTGAACCTATTTATCTGATTTAGGTAGAGTTATTACAAGACTACCAAAATTTTTTTTTTGTACTTAAGAGGATGAATAGAAGTTAGGTACTATTCGGAAAGCAAACAAAGAACGTAAAAATTGGTCCAACCGTTTTTGACTGATACGTGGTGTTACTATCACAACTTTGCTAATTTTTTTATATGTACGAAAGATTCCCATCGTTATATTTCCCGTCGCGGTTCTACCCGCATTTTCTACATTTTCGTTGTGCCCAGCAGTGGGATAAAAGTAATAAGTAATAAAAGGGTTATTTAAAGTGCTATTTAGAGTGGGTTATTTTTCAAATCGGATCAGTAGTCCATTAGTGCGTTTAACCAAACGAACTTTTCAGCTTAATAATATTAGCATGGGTGTAAAATAATTTAAATAGGTTAATTATTCCGATTAAGGAATTAGTTTTAAAGTTTTTGAGAACAATGTTTTATAAGTTAAGCCCGCGCGTAAGCTCGTAATGTTCCGTACAGCTAAAGTTTTGGGTTTAGTCGTAAAGAAACTTTGAATTTCATTGGTTTTATAATTACAACAGCAAGTTAAGTAGAATTTCTTCGTTTATTATTTCTTTTTACGCAGTCGGTAAAATCTTATTATCAGCTTAAAAGGCTCTTTTCACGGTATGGGACCTAGAATAGCTTGCTAAATGTGGGCAATATTCGACCTTCGCCTACACGTCTGACAATATAGGCGTGAGCGCTATGTTGTATATTTTATATTAAAACTAGCTTTCCACCGCAGCTAAGTCCGCGTTAACTACATATGATGCCCAGCAGTGGGATAAAAAGTAGCATATAGCCTTCCTCAAATGGGCTATCTAACAGTGCAAGAATTTTTCAAATCGGACCCGTAGTTTCTGAGATTACTCTGCAGCTTTATAATATTAAGTATAGATAAAGAGAATCAATACTTAGAGTACGGGTTTATAAATTATAAACTGAAATTTAAAGATTTGCTCTCCTACTAATAAATTATGTTATAAGGAATTGAATTGAAATTGAATTACATTTTATGTTTTGTCTCTGTCAGATGTTTAAAATGTCATACAGGAGAAAAAGACAAACATATTCGTACAAAAGCTATTGACACCGTACACATCGTTTATTAAAAAGGGTTGAGAATACATAATACATAATAAGATCTCCTACTAAGCAGAGCTGGTATTTTTAAAACCAAATAACTGATAATATATTACAAAATATTATACTACTTTTCTTTGTTAAATACATAATCTTTTAATTTATAAAATTCTCGTGTCATAGTGTTAGTTACTATACTCCTACACAACGGCTTGGCCCATTTTTATGAAATTTTAAATTGATATTCAGTAGGTCTGAGAATCGGCTACTATCTATTTTCATACCCCTATGTGGCAAGGGTTATCCATCCGTAACATTTTTAATTATTTTCTTGGACAGTATTTTTTTAATTTTTTAATAGTGAAATTAGTAAAACGGGGTTCTAAGTTCGCTGGGGCAGCTAGTTAAATATAGAAAGTCGAGACCTGTTGAAAATTCAACGCATTTTATTTCACCTAATAAACAAATACTATAACGCCCTATATTTACAGTAACGAGACATACCTACACTCGGCTTTGTTTGTTAAGGCTTGTCTCAAAGATTGGTGCCACCATTTGCTGAGTAATCCCATATAGGTACATTTCGGAGATTTTCGCATGTCCCGCCTAATCTCATAAAGCTTATTTTGCTCCCCTGGGCTTTGTATTGTATAGAGTTGCATGAGACCACTGGAACCAGGTAGATAACTGTGACACACGGAAATGTTTACATTTAAAACGAGTTAAAATTATACTTGGTACTTTTTATTATACTTTGGTACTGTTAAAGCTCATTCCTCTAGTTTTAATTCGTCAGAAAGAAGGTTGCGGCTTTCGAGTGTCTACGTATGTGTAAAAAGTTTTTTTATTTTAACAGTGCGTAGAGTTTAAGAAAACAAACAAATTTTAAAAACATCGTGTTTATCAATTTGATATGTCTAAGTACAAAAAATCGCTAACGAATGAGGTTTTCTAACGACATTGGTTGTAGGTACTGTCACCCGCGCGCTGCCATATCAGCTGTGCGCTGGCTATAGTCGCTAACCGCTAATTCTACTCGCTTTCATCGATATTATTACGAATAGGTCGTCATGTGAAATTAAGTGATTTAATTTCGAATTAATAAATAAAAAACAAATGATGAATTATTGATGGACATATGTTCTATTATTGATACAGAATCACCAAAAAAATAATTCGCACTCGATAAAAAGATTTTCTGAATTTCTTTCTGTTGCTCTGGAGCTTAAAATTGTGTTCTGCGAAAGAGATTCAGGAAAAAATATATGCTTACTAAGCTTTCACTAACCTTGCTTTTGGGATGTGATTACCTAATCACTTCAACCCTTTTTAGTGTCCCACTGCTGGTCACGGGTCTCCTCACAACTATTTTTAGGATAGTTGGGATAGTTTAGGCCTTATCTAATACAGTAAGCTAAATAATTTCCTAGATATACCAGATTTTAATAGTTAAACTTCATAGATTTTTTAATATTAGCAAACTCAATTGTACCTAGTAGCATTATAAATTCTTTGCTGAGACATCCAATTCACTAAGTTGAAGAATTTCCTAGATTTTTTAATATTAAATAAATCAATTGTACCTAGAAAAATCATAAAATCCTTGCTTCAAGCAGTACTTGAAAATACGTTGTAGGTACCGGTAATGTTTTCCTTCCTGCCTTGACGTAATCTTCTTACCGCGTTCTTGGTATATAACTAGGTTTTGTACATCTGAGTTTTCTTAAACCACTCTGGCTTTGAACTGGTGCAATAAGCTGTACCTATTCATATAAATCTTTCTTGACAAAATAAAACAGACTTTTGAGCAACATTGGCTTACCGACGATGGATAACCTTTGACTTCTGCCAACACTTTCAGGTAAATACAGTAGAAGTTCACCAAGTAAAGCATCTTAACCTCGGCTTAGCAACTACGAGTTTTGTCAGGCTACATACTCAGCTTTACTGTTGGACTTTATCAAAACACATCGTTGGGGCAAGTAAACTGTGATTAGGCGAAATTAGCAGTGTGGATAAGTGGTCAAGTAATTCGGTATAACTAGTAACAAACTTTATTAGTTAGAGAAACATCGCTAGTAAGTATATTAGCTGGTAATATTAACCTTTCATAAACCTAATGGAAACGGCTTACTTCCGCATGTATTATATGACCTAAATATTGGTTAAATACATGCTCATAGATAATTTCTTGAATTGTAGTAACCTTTTTATGGATAATAAAATAAATATCACATAGATATTTTACCATTCAACTAGCATTAGAAGGAGTAAAAATGAATACTATATAAATATTCTTTTGCTTCGGTAAAGGTAAGTATGCACTTACTAAAATTTTACTTGCTGTGTCATTCAATGTACGTTAGGAAAAGAAATTGCACGATTTTATGTAGACTCACGATCAAAATCCTGTCAGCCGCATCTAGTACATTTTGGTCAACAGGTAGTGAGTTCATGTTCTAAGTCCTAAGTGATACTAACAGACATTTTACATGGTAGTGGTGGTTTCTATTTGACTTGGTAGCCACACTGCACTTTTAAGGAGCTCATTAGTTGCTTGAGTTATTAGTATAAATATAATAAAAACACTAACAGAAAGCTTGACATAAGTTTTTTTGTACTGTTACCTGGTAGATTGCTAATAACAAAATATTATCAAACTTATTCCAAAATTTCTAAGCAACTGGTGCTCTTAATTCTCAAATATCGTCGTTAAAATCTAAAAAGTCACCCCTTTTGAATAACGTTACAGCAACATGCTGCCAAGTTTCGTAGCCGCTACCGTTTACAACTAGTACTTAAATACTTATGCTTACTCATATTATAAATGCGACAGTAACTCTGTCTGTGTATTGCTCTTTCACGCTAAAACTACTGACCCGATTTGGATGAAATTTGGTACGGAAATAGTTTGGGAGAAAGGACACCGGATAGTTTTTATCCGACTGCGCAAAAATAATTTTTCAAAAAGAGAGCGGTTGGAAAGATAGTATCTATTAAAAATTCGAAAATACGCCAAATCACGCCAAAACTACTGTTCCCTAAGGTTCCCTAAGAATATTAGATGTCTTTTTGCTCGTCCCTGAAATCGTACCCGGCACTTCGCTTTTAGTTTTATAGGATAAAATTTAACAGAACAAAAAAGCAGAAACAAAAAACCAACAACACAAAAATTACTAGTCGAAAAATTGCTCCAAAAATGTTCCTAGGTTCGTCGCAGGTCGTGGGTTCGATTCCCACCCAAGTCAGACATTTGTGTGATGAACACGTCTGTTTATTTTGACTATGGGTGAAATTATCAATATATATAGTAGTCTAGGCTCTGCTTAGTTTGAGATCAGACGGCCGTGTGTGTTAATATCCCGCTATATTACTCGTATATAATTATTACATTATTATAGTTACTAAAATGAGCCGATAATTTCAATTTTAATAATTATAATTCCGGGACGTGTAGTAATAAGTTTCTTAACTCCTGAGAAAAAAGAAGGACGTTATTAATTTGACACGTGTCAGATACACGCGTCAAATTAAAGTACAAAATGTTGTTGCCATGTAGTGCTTTGATGCAGTTTTTATTTGGCAATTGAAGAGTAGAGCTTTTAGCTCGCTTTTAAAAAAAACGCCGTGGATTATTTAATTTTTACTCTAAAGTTATTAGAAAGCCTAAAATTTTGGCAATTTTCTAATGTTACAATTCTTTTTTACTCATCCGAAAATCAGTCAGGGATTGAAAATGGTATTTAAACTAAAAAAATACTGATATCCTTGGTATAACCACAGTCTAATACAATTCTGTCTATGAGCTTAGTTTATAACATATTACCGAGATATTAAGGTTCCCATCGTAATTTGGTTTTTCTTAGCGAAACCATAAATCGAAAACCCTATAACGGGATATAAAAGCGTGTTGGTAGCAACTTGGGAGCTAATACTTCCATCCCATTTTAATAACTAGCACAAGCAGGTAAGGGTATTGTACATCTCCCTGCATGACGCCACATAAATAAACATTCTACTTTGATGGAAATTGTTTTCCCGCTGTTGTTAAACATATTGCGTCGCGACGCTGATTTAAGGCGTACTTATACCTGAAAAATCTTTTAGTAAAATGAAGGTTTTGTTGATTCAGTTTTTACAACACAAACAATCCAGTAGCCCTACTACGAATTCGTCTATAATACTAATAAACTTAATGAATACTATCATGAACCTATCGAAATGATATTTCAAATTAAATGTTTTACATTAAAAACATTCATTCAACAACAAAATTAATTGGAACTGCTCTAGGTCAAATAATTTGTTTGTAGATAGTTTTGTATTTCAATTCATCATCTTGGCATGTTACTGACAGGTAGGATACGAAAACTTTTTGTAGTGACACCTTGTCTTAAGTACAGGTTTAGAATCCTTTACCACAAGAGCGTAAACACATTGCCGTGTGACCGAAATGCGGGGTACCGGATACGGCTGGCCGTACTTATATTTTTAAATGAAACAGCATAATCTACATGATCATGATCACTGTTGCGGTTCTCACCGCACGTCCTGAGGTGAGCCGCATTCTGGTCAACCGGTAGTGTGTTTAGGCTCTTTCAGAACTACTATTAAAAACACGAAAGTTAAAATACCAATGGCCACATACCATTCACGACAAGACATTCATCAAATATGTATACTAATCCGGTATGTTCCTCTGGGACGCTTTTGGTACATTTATTAGGCGCGGACAGAGCTAGTAGGTACTTGAATATGTACAAACAAATTATACTTAACATATAGAGGAAACCTACCCAGATAAAAAATTAACCCAATAATTCTGTTCACGATATAATAAAGTCATAGAAGTCAGTCAAATACACTCGAAAGTATCAAAATACGCTTACCGCCCTACATCAATCATTCAAGTCGTATCAATCATTTATCAAATATTCATAAACCTGTTACAAAATGATAAAAGGAATATCTCCCGATAACTGTAACGATGTCTTTTCCATTTAACGGGACCCATCGTTCCTTTGGGACGGAAATATCAGCATGTCATTTTGTTTATATTGCAAAATTAATCCCCCAAGCAACCGTGACTGATGAGTCGAGTCGAACGTCGCTTGCCAAACAAAGAAATACAGAGGTGTACCATAATCGATGCTCACTTAAACGACAGATGCTACAAACCGGTACCATCAATCTATCCCCCCACCTGCCCCCTTTCGATTCGTACCCCCCGAGGGCCGAATTGTTATTCACGTTCCATTACCTCAATTTTTTAGAGTCGAGGTACCTGAAAAGAAACCCTTTCACTTATTGTGTCTCATTCGTGAATAGGTGGGGGCTATCGTAAAATTAAATTTCTTAAGATTATTTACTTTCCCTCTTCTTGAAGTCTTTATTCAAGACCCACTGCTGATAATGAAAGACTATTAGACATAAAAGCATACTAATAGAATTCACTAGCCATTGTTCAGATATAACATATTATTGTAAAGTACCTACTAACTTGTATTTATTCCGCTGATGGTACAGAAACTAAATAAACAATAAATTCAAAACGTATGAGCGCGCGGCACGGCAGGCGCCACGCGACAAGAATCATTCAAGAATCGATTAAAGTTCACCGCACACGAACGGGAATCGAGCAAACATCGAGAACTCAATGGCCCGATCACGAGTTCGTAGAGTCACGTCTCTCCGACCTATAATTCAATAAGAAGCGATCCAAATGTCGAACGGCATCATATACTCACTAAAGCAGTTATGCTTTACTATTACTGCATTAAATATAACAAACATAAAGTTTTAGCATAAGGTAGAAAAGTGGTTAAGTGGTTTAGTTGTGTGGACAGGATGGGTGATAGACTATTGAAGCAAGGTCGAAACGTTAAGAGAGAACGGCCTAGGATATTCCATGATCTCATCAGTGATGACCTTCAATCGCCCTCATCTATGACACATGAACATTAAGGATACCAAGGAAGTGTGGTTAGATGTGGACAAGGCGAGAGTGTGTGTATGTACGTATAAAGTTTTTTTTACTTTTAATTCACCTTTTGTACTTGAAACATCTTGCGCTTGACTTTGTTCCCAAGTACCTAAGTTTAATAACAACCATTACTAGTAAGTTTTACTGTTAAATTGTAAGTACCTCTTAAAAACTAAGACGACCAACAAAGTTTAGAGGTTACTTATTTAGGTACATAATTTTGTAACAAATATTAATTAATAACTGACAAACCATTATCTTTAGCAAAGAATACCCGTTCTAACGTAGTGTAAGTATCTATGCCTACAGCTGCAAAAAGATACAACGAGTTATCAATTCACTTGGGTACATCATTTTTCATAGCTGCTCTGTTAATTGTGTAGGTAAATATTAATTCACTCAACTTTTTAATTTCGCTAGACGCATAAAATCCACAAGTACATTACGTTGCACTGAATTTAACTTGTTTAAAATAATTTTATTAAATTTAAACCGTTGGTAACCATCATTAGGGTGGACACTCAAAATTGATTAGTCTGCTAACTAAGTTGCACTTACCCACGCTCAATGTTCTAAATTAATATTAGGTACTTCCTTTTACGAGGTCCTGTCGTTTACGGCTAAGTGCTTTCTATGTATTTGCTATTTTAGTAAGTAATGTATTACCTGATACCTATTGCACTATAGATTATGTAGGCATACAATCTTTATTTACTTATTTATGATGTCACAAATATTATAATTTAAGTGAGGAATTAAGTAGCATGATGTATGAACCCTCATACATCATACTACTAATTTCTTCATATTCTTCAATTGTTAAACTGCAGCCTGAATCGAAGTCACCGGAAAAATGTAAAAACATTTTAAGTAAATTCATAAAGCCAACTGATACATAACATCACCATTACCACTGTAGCTAACAAACCTAGATAGATGAAAGTTAAAAATCGTGTACCACTCGGGTCCGTAGTGGACGCGTCGTGTTGCGAGTAAACTAGGGGAGAACCTAGGAAATAAGAAAAACCATCCGCTTTATGTAACTCGGATGCATACACTGCATATCTCGATTACACCTTCACATTTACAATTTGAGCATAAAAACCCCTTCACAGAACGCCGGGCTGTGAACATTCGCATTGCATCGCTTTTAAAAGCGGTAAATAAAACTACGAGTGTATTTTTAGAACCCGATGTCAATATTCCACGTCCATTCCAACATAATCAATGCTATTGTTGGTGATTTGATCTGAATACCAAAATTCATTTCAATTGTTCGTAAAATTGTTTTGGTCGGAGGAAACTTCAAACAGTTCAAACATAGGTGTAAGTACATAATTTTCTATCAGATATCAAGGCCACGCACTATCTATTTATAGCGTGCAAAACAATATAATTGGACGAACGGGTCACGTAGAGAGCGTGTTATTGAATGATCGCCGCGCCCAGATTGTTGGTTATCGTAACACCAAATTTTCTATTTGATCGAATCTAATCGGTTCCCCGGGCGAGAAGGCGACGCATTACTGCACGTCGAAGCGACGCGACATCGTGCACAAGAAAATTACGTTACCATTCCCTCACACAGTCCATTCTAAAATTCCGAAAACCCGTTCAAATACCAAGAAATTTTCTAGAGAATTCGACGTAGACTTGACATCCAACGATTTAGTACTGCCATTTTACATTAGACATTTAACAAGCAGCAAGTAAGTTATGAAAGAATGGATTTACTTTGCCTTTTACCTTAGTCTCGTTTGAAATTGTCTCTCGTATAGTAATTAAGAACTGAAAAACCTGTAAAATCATTTAAAAGATAATTATGCAGCAGGGTTTCTGTTTTAATTTCCAAATCAATTAAAGACAATATTTTTTTGCATTGTTATAATATAACTTATATGTTTAAAGTAATTTCTGTGTTGTAGGAGAGAAACAAAGTTCAGTAAAGTTTTTACAGGATCGCTTCGGGGAAAATTAATTTAGTTCAGAAACTCAAAACCTTTGGGACATTGATTGTGTTTAAACAGGAGAAGGTAAAGTGTACATACGGAGGGCAAATACCGGTATTAAAACAATAATACAAGGCAGTCTTTTCAGGTTTCTTGTTATATAATATGCAAATATTTCTGTTGTTGCTAAAATAGGTATTAAAGTTAAACTTGATGTAAACCAACTAACAATAAAATTAGTTAGTCTTTATAAAATAAACACAAATTACTGGAAAATGTAAAATGTTGTTGACCATTACTTATAGAAAATTTTCAATTAAATTGTGCCCTTTATGCCACTGATTGAATACATGTTGTTGGCGTAATTCAAAATCCATTATCGTTAACATACGTGACAGCTCGTCGGACAGAGCGTCGTCATTTTCGCACCAAGCAACGTCCAACGTGCGTGACCCCTGACGCCTGTCGATGAACGAGGTGTGATGCTTTTATTCCGCGTAGCTGCCTATTGTTCCTTTATAGCAATTATTTTTGTTACAGCTATTATGCTCGTCTTCCTATATGAATTACCGAACGGTTTTCACTCTGTTCTCAATAGACGTCAGAAGATCAATAGCGGTAACAAAAGAATTCACTCTGATATTTCCACAAGAATTTTGCTGAAAGACAGAGCACTTCAAAGGTGGTAGGTAACTTACTTTTTCCTGCAGGCTTTCAAAATACCTTCATTATTTCACAAAATTTAAACAATGGATAAATCGGTCAATATTTAGTTAAAGGCATTTATTTAAAAGAGTACCTACCGATAGGTAAACCCTGAGGATATTTCAAATACCAAAGAAAACGTTTTAGCCAACCAAGCCCATATATTTCTCTAATATTAAATTTACATTATTTAAAGGAGAACCATCACGGTTGGAACTAGATTCTTTTAGTTATGATTACTTCAAAAATTTGTATAAAATTTATAGAATCTTGGTAATAAAGTAGATACCTACTGTTCTACGTGTTTGGGTACGAAACTCTAATGTGCGCTTGTCCCTAAACGCACTTAACTGGTTATTTTGCGTTTTATTTGTCATAATATCTACGTAAAAGGTTTTTGAAATCCCCCTTTCGATTAATTACCCAGAATAGGAAGATTTAACGTGGGCAAACTGTAACATTTTTTGCCCCGCAGGGGTCTTATTGATCAGGGTAAATAGGTGGGGCGGGAAATCACGGCAATGGACGTCGAATATAAATAAATAATGTATCGTCTAATAGGACGCTTTATTGTTTTGTTACACGTTTTGACTCCATTGAGAAATGTTTTTAAAACCCAAAATTTGGGTCCTGCAAACTAAGATAGTCGCCTTTTTATTTCCGTGGTTTTCCTTGGAGATGAAAATCGTTCTGGAACGCGACGTCATGATCCAAGCATTCAGCAATGTGACCAGCCCAAAACCTTTTAATTATATGATTTTATAAAATGTTTTTGAAAAATATACAAATTTATTGTGTCATCTGTCTGTCGAGGCGACCGAAAAGGTTTGCATTTAAAGACAATATTGTCAGTACTATAAATGTATACCTTACTATAAATACTCGAGAAGAGAAAAAGGTAGACTAACAATTGAGTACAATTAATAAAACGCCAGAGTATTTTCTGTCTTCATTTAAATCAAACTTCATCAAAAGGCTCTCTAAAATTAGAATCGTCTTAACTATACGATACCCGAAACATTTTCAGTGCATACCTATTTATTATTCAAACTAGTCAATATTGAATGGACAGCCTTTATCTGCCTAGTGAAGGACTTTGCAGTAGACGGAATAAGTGCTATTTCACTTCTTCACTAATCCAAATATCGGTGTTACGTAGAGTGGTATATCAAAATTCATAGTAACCTCTAGGGTTCGATCTATTCGTTCTGTAGTAAATGCAAATACATAGTGCTTTGACGCAAACTAATATCTTATTCTGTTTTAACAATGAAACCTGTATAAAGCATATTACAACGGACCTATTTGTATATTGAAAAATAAGGCAGATGTATACATATAACTGTATTATTATTTACGGGCCGGTGGCGTGGTGGGTAAGATGCTTGCTTGCCACTCCGCAGGTCGTGGGTTCGATTCCCACCCAAGTTAAACATTTTTGTGATGAACATGTCTGTTTGTCTTATGTCTAGGTGTAATTATCTATATTTAAGTATGCGTTTACAAAATATAAGTATTATATGTAGTATATTACCAGATCCCTGGTTTCCATAGTACAAGCTCTGCTTAGTTTGGAATCAGATAGCCGTGTGTGTTAATATCCCACTATATTATAAAATTATTATATAATGTTACTTTTTCTATATGGAATAGATTCTTACAATTGACATAGTAAAGTACACTTTTTATTAGAGTAACTACTGGTAGTTTACACATGTGTAGGGAAACAAAAAGAAAGGTGTAAATACCTACTAAAATTGCATAGTTTACTAGTTTTTTTCGAACAAAAATACGCTTTGACATTACGACGATATTGAAAGACAACAGTAGAAAGAGTTCGTATACGTGCGTGCGTCCGGCAGTCAAATTAAGTTATTTATTGATTGCCAACAAAGATACATTAACTTACTATTTACTTATGCAAATTCATTTATAGGCAACCGCAAAATTCAGTAGTACATTAATAGATATGACATTTGCATCCGATGATGCACAACTGGGCTGGTGAGATCATCAGATGCTTTTAAAATCGTAACGGTAAGTGTAACATGCTTCATGAATTTGTAAGTATTTATGAATCAAATAGGTATTCGTTTTATAACGTAATTAACACATACGAGTATATTGTCAATACAATGTTCAGTCTAAGTATTATTTGTAAAAGTTGACTTATTGTCGCGTCGCGTCGGTCTAGTGGCAAGCGTGTTCAATTTTCGAGTCCACCAAATATAAGTTCGAAATAACGTTACGTATTAGTTTAAAGTTCGATATAATAATATGCCCGGTGAACTAAATTCGATTCGTAATAACGTAATAAGTATGGGACCTAAACTTCAGGTAACACAGGCGTGAGTGCTTGGGCATGTATTTGGGAGTAGATAATAATATTTCACAAGGAACTAGTGGAGTACCACTCGCCACAGGATCTACAAACCCGCATCGTCGTCATCTCGAGGCGTGGCAAATGTCGCCATTTGCATTTTATTACAAAAGTTTCTGGCCACAGAACGCCTATTTTTATGTTAAACTTATTCAAATGCACGAGGATGTCATAAATTGGTTAAAGGGGTGCCCTGACACGGCAGGCTCTGAAAAACTTTGTGTATACCTATATCGTACCGTGGTAATGCCATGCTTTGGGGTAACTTTTGATATTATTTGTTCGATCAAACTATACCAAGTTAGGTTTAGCCTTCGATCAGGTTACGCTGCTGACGTTTGGTTTGAGAAAGTTAATAAGAGTAAGACTTGAGTAAGACCGATAGGTCTAAGTCACTAAAAAGTTTCAAGATTTCATTGATATTAGGCATGAGTCCTGAGAAGGGATCTTAAACTCATAGATCTAATAGTTAAGTAACTATCTAGAACTGAAACGTTAATTACGTATTAGTAGGTACGTTATACGCGGCATTTGCTTTTCTACGTACCTAATATACTTCAGCTAAAATTATTTTTATAACAAAGAACAATTAAATTAACATAGAACGCTAATTTGTGATTTGTAAAAAAATTACAAATTATTTAACAAATTTTAAGCTGCTCCAGTATTCTTCCACACAATAATGTAATACCTTATTAATTTTTTGAAGAAGGTGTTCAGTAGGGTTATTTTTAAATTAAGTTGAAGGATGTCGTCTTGACGGTAAACGGCACACAAAACCAAGCAAGCGCGTGAACTTAATAAATTCAATTACTTCTTTTCAATAGGTTTTATGTTGCGATTAAATCTTTGCTAATGATTATTTTTATATTTTTAGCCAAACTAACACAAAAATCTTTAAAACCAGGAAACCATAGCAAAGATCGTTATTACGTCGCCAACGTATTAATCAAAGAGTGCCTAACATGACGGCTTTGACGGAAAGTCGGTGTACCCTACATAATCAAAAGAAAGCTACCGATTTTCTCCTACTGAATGAAAATCAATTTCGTTCAGTTGGGAAAATTCATTTACGACCACCTGCGCTCCGGTGCTCGATCAAGCGGCGACCAGTACAATGGGGCCCGCAGACTAATCTCTAGAAAGGCGCTCTAAAATGTTAAATCACATAAAGTAAAAAAGCCTTATACAAAAAAAAGTATAACAAGGAAATTTTGTATAATAATTGCACCTTCGACTAATTCCTACATTATTACCTAAATTGGGGATTTTTTAAGTAACGACTGCAGACCTAGATAAATGATTGGTATCGGCTAACTTCGGTGACAAGCGAATAAGGTACAGCCGTAAATGTTGTAGATATATTTGTTACAGAAATTGGCCGAAGGTCATTATTTAGCTAATATTACTGTAGGTACACTAAACAGAAATACTCCGTATTGCTTATTACGATAAGTGCTCATAAATTTTGCTTCTAGCTATGTTTTTCTTCAGATACTTATATCTATTGAGATCGCTTTGCATTGTCATAATTTTTAACGAAAATAATGAAGGTGTTAGTTATAATGTGACTATTTCTTTAATATATACTTACTCTGTTTAATATTATGATATTAATTCTATATACCAAGCGTACATACGTTCATTTTCTAACTACATTCCACATTTATACTTAAATAAACATTAATATACTTAATTTTCACCTAAAGTCCCGTACGGATAATACACCTTGCGCTTTGCTCTAAAATAATGCCGCTTTCTATTCATACATAAAAGTTACGACAGTTCGTAATGCTAATATCTATCTACGTTAACTTATTGTACCTACCACGAAATAACACAGTGACAGCGACGTATGGGGTGACTCTGAGTGTCAAAGTTGTGCCAGTTGCAGTCTCATGTTGGTAAACTATAAGCAATGGAGCGCGAAGTGAAGGTTATAACTGTCAAAGTTATTATTGCCCGCCTGTGTTTCACTGGTTTTCATATCTATAAGAAAACGTCACCGAAAGCAGACCCAACAGTTTGACTAAAGTTATTCAATGACAGAATGAATTTAATTAAAGTTGGCACGACATTGATCCTTGAAATAGAACGGTTTAGGAAAATAAGGTTAGTTATAGTAATAACGAATATACACCAAGCTCTATTAAATTTAAGTATTTATGACTTCTTAGCATTAATAAGTCTTTGTTCTGACGTTTGTTTTTGAAAGTATTCAGAACAAATGGTGGCAATTGTACAAGCTGTATAATTAATACCAGAAACAATGAGATTTGCTATTAAAATTACTTTTCAAGCTTAAATCTGCCTTAATTATTCAAACTGCTTGGGTGTATTGTGCTCTGCACAAATTTGTTTTGTTACTTTTAATATTTATACAATCAATTTACTATATCTTTCATAATTACTACCAGTTAATACCTTAGCTTATATATAACTATTAGCGGCCCGCCCCAGCTTCGCCCGGGTAGCTTCAGCCCACACAACAATTTACAAAAAATGTGATAAACAAAGAACCGCTCAACCGATTTTGTGCAAACTTCACATAAACCATCTACTAAATAGTCCGAACAATGCCTAAATATTTGGTTTGAATAGGTAAGCCCGTTTTTGAGTTATAAAATTACAACGAAATTTGGTATTGATTTTTATATATATAGATGTGAAGTATATTTAAATAAGCTGTAAGCTCTGAAAGGCTAAGTAATTAGTAAGATAGTTGAGAGAAGACCTGTGCCCAGCAAAGGGTCACTAAAATAAGGGTTGAAGTGCACGGGTATTTGCTACTCTTTCACAGGTAAACGACTACAAGGATTTGAATGAAATTACGCATTTAATGTAGTTTGCCTTGGCTTTCCCATGTCCCGGTGCGATGTCTGTAGACTGGTAGATTTAGTATATAAAATTTATGGTGACACATTCAGAGAGAATTGCTCTTCCTGGGTTTCTAACCCTAAGGATGCTTATCCCACTGCCACTTTCTCACCGAAAACCATTCGTAATAAGGAGTGAATCGATACACTGGGTTGGCGCTCTATCGTCTACTACATCAATGCTTAATATTCGGCAAATTGTAGTCAAGCGCAAGCCTATTCCAGGATTAAAAAAAAATATTATCCCTATAGGATATATTATTACACGGACGAAGTCCCGGGGTCTAGTCGTTGATGATATACAATTTATTTTCATTAGTCTAATGTGCCCACATGTTGGTAATAATAATATTAGGGTTAATAGTTTAATAACAGATCGTATTCTGGTCTTTTAATTATCGATTCCCAACTAAGTGAGCTCATTGAACCGTGAAAGTACTTTACATTGAACAAAGTGGTATTTAGATTTCGGTACCAACTCCAGTTTAATGAGAATTTAAGTGATATTAAACGTGCTACTTACAAATTCATTGCATTTTATGCGAAAGTGTTGTAATTTTCTACTTAATGATTTTATATTCATCTACATTAGCAAACAGTTTGACAATAAAACAAGGCACTGGCCGTATTTCGCCTACATATGCTAACTAACTATGAACGGAGGAGATGTTACGTAGAAGCACTTTATTCCTTTGCTCTGAGGGTCCATGAGACTTCGGTCGCACGACCGATGCCTTAAAGTTCTCTATGAGACTAAGTTATTTAAATATAATGTCCATATAGAGACTTAATTTCTCTTTAAGGACTAATGTTGAGATATTATAAAAATATATACAATCTTATTCATCTAATGTAGAATTCAAATTCGCCACCTCAAAATCTAGCAAACAATATTTCAACAACAACGAGGTAGTGACTAAGGTATAATAGTAACCTGATAAAGTTGCACAACATTATTTCAAAGAGATAAGACCTCTTCGAAGCCGATGTTAGTCCAGTAAAACTTATAAGTCCAGATCGTGCTGAATTATTGCTTTGGAATATCGCTTTTTATGTTTTCATATAAGTAACTCAGGTATTTCACGAATAAACCAAAATCATCTATATCTACTTTTATTATTTATGTTGATTGAAAATGTTTGACAAAAGCGGGACGAAAAATATAATAAGAATGGAGTCTCCAATCGACCGGAAAATTATTGAAATCAACATTGTTACTTGATTCAAACTTTTCTTCTGTTTGTACGTCTAAGCTCACAAAGAATAAAACGAAGAGGGGCTTGGGAACTTTATCGAAGCGGAATGGTAAGGGGGGCTTTCAGCTCAGTCCTGTGGGATTTCATTTAATGTACTCCATCTAGCTTGGTTACAAGTGTGAAGTTCATTCCTGCTTCTTATAACTACCATTACCTTGACTATTGTCACAAGTGTAAGTGCGAGAAACATCCTTTCGTAAAACATCTATCTTGCTGTGAAGTTATCGATTTTAGGCGAATCTTTAGATAACACCTAAAGCATGCTGGAGGCATCGTTTGATCGTTGGGACTACCCGATGCTAGCGCGTATATAAGTCCGAAATAGAGCAGCTCACTCCTGTTCAACCAGGCATTTCCTTGTTGTTTATAATGTTGTCTATGATAACATTGTTAAGAGTTCGTTGTTATTATACTAACATTTGTTATATTGTTAGTAACACTATGGGTCACTACTTTGATAATAAAGCATTAACATAACGCTATACAATTAGATAACTATGAGTAAAATTGTTCTCGAATAGTACATTAAGTTTATTTTACTATCGCTAATACCCTGTCAATATTAGTAAGTAGCTTACAAAGGCTGCTCGATACAGTTTCTATATTTCGGTAGAGGTTTGACAGGAAAATTAATACGGTTTATTGTGATTGTAACATAGAAATTCCATTTGGTCGGTGTGTTGTGTGTTGAATACTGTAAAGAATTTACAGTATTCCTTTGACCGGAGGACATTAAGTGACGTGAAAAGACTGTTGACGTATGTTTGTCGAAGGGTTGACCGGAGGGTGGGCCGTGTTTACGGTATCAAATGATACTTTCCCCTTGGAAACTTTCCTATAATAGGGCACTAATAGCACTTGAGTGAGGGGCCGTTAATTAATTTGTAGAATACTCTGAATCTACAGGTCGAATTACAGAGTAATCAGATTCTTAATAGATTAGTACCCTATTGAGAGTCTGTGTGAATGTTCGCACTAATTACAAAAAAAGAAAAACACCGTTTCCTTTTTTCTGTTACATTCTGTTTCATTATATCCGTTAAGTTTTCACATGATTTAAATATGCTTGTTAATCTAACTAAAGTAATTTATTATTTCGCCAAGTAAGAAATTGTATTATTTGTTCAAAAGTTTTTCACTTTTAAAAGAAACTTTTTGGCAATGTTCTGTAACTACATAGTTACTGAAAATTTAGCAAAACTGACTTCTATTTTGAAAAATGTGCTTCTGATTTTTTTGTTAATTAAAGAGAGACTGTGCTTCACTGAGAAACTTCATCATTCCTCTGATTAAAGTCTTGTATAAAAGAGTAAGTTAATATTTCTGCGTCAAAGTAAAATCGCAGTCGAAATAAATTTATACGGCGCAGTTCTAAGTTTAACTCACTTAATTAATCTAACTAAAGTTAATACTATTGTACAAATGTTATACTTACCAAAACTATGAGAACTAAACTACTGCTGAGTTACAAAATGGCATAGTAAATAGAAACGGGATTGGTGAACCATGCTTATCGGACATATTACATGCTACTTAAGCTACAAGAATAATCTATTAAATTTACCTAGTGATCATTAATACCTACCTAATAAGATCTGATGTAGCATTCCAAAGCTTACATTTAATGTAATCTAGAAGGAAACTTCATAATAGTTTTTGTTTTGTCAACAGGAAAAATGAGAGGATTAGCGCCACTGGTGATACGGCTGTTTGCCGTGTCACTGGTGGCGCTTGTGCATGCCGAGCCCGGCATCGGCGGCGTGACGTCGGTAGCGCGGATGCAAGTGACCGCCCCTTCAACGCTACCGACCACTCCGCCCCGACGTCAGAAGCAGAGGAACAGGCGCCGCACTACCACCACCACCACCACTGCAGAGCCTGAGGACGAAGACGACATGCTAGTCTCAGCACCCCCTCTTACCACCACCATAGATCCGAGGAGTTTAGATCACAGTGAGTACCTAGCTCTCATACCTTTATAGTTCAACCCATTAGAAAAAAATAGAAATTGGCCAGGTAAGTATTTCTTTTATCCCAGATGTTGAAGTTAGAGCATCAGTTACGACAATAAAGATCACACCTGAAAAGCGAATATTTGACTCATGGTTGGAACAAACATTTGCTTTTTATGGTTTTGTAGATATCCGGAATCAAAACCCTCTGTCCCTCTGTCAAGGTCAATAACTTGGCTTTCATGAACCGTACTTATAAGGTACCTCAAAGGATACAAGCGGCGACACTTTTACGCTGTAGCTTGGTGCGGGTAACAGCATATTTTTGGTATATTTTTTTAGTAAGTTGTTCCCTTTTGTAGTTATGTCAAACTGCACCAAACTGTTACAACTTTACTAAACGAAAAATCTAAAAAATGATGTCACCGTCACCAAGTTACGAGATAAAAAATTTAAATTATTGCGTGCTCCTGTTACTGCTTTAGCAATAAATAAATAAAACTAACTTATATGTATGTTAATTATAAGCTTTTCAAATAGCCTCGTTGCTTAGTCAGGCCTACTTAAAATTTTGCTAATATTATACCATCGCTTTTATAAAACGTATAAACACATCATTAAGAGTTCTTAGGAAGTATTACTTTGTAAGCGTTAATTAACTGATATTATGTCGGTATATTTAGGCAGATGGAATGGTTGTTTTTGCTAACATTCCTACAGAAAGTTTCATCTCAAACCCATCACCAGTACTTTGATTTCAACCTACCTATATTAAAGTCGCTTAATTAAAAATCAGGTCGTTTAAAATTATTTACACATTCTCCCCGGTATTTTGTAGGTCTTCTTATTACAACGATTTTTCAACTAACTTTAATAGTATGTTTCATCTTTGTCAAAGAAGCCATTCCGACGTTTAGTAGCCTGTTGCCAAAGTGACCGATTTTCTTTGAAGCGTTGATTGAGCTTTGCCGCTTGTGTAGCGCATTAAAAGTAAATACTTGCTACTGTTTATTTTAATACAAATTCAAAAAGTTGTAGTTAACTGTTTTTCCTGATAATTGGACTTACGTTTGAATATACTTACTCTTAAACAGCGAATATCGGGTTAGAAAAATGATTTTCCCAAGTAACAACAACACGTTTTTATATAATATATTTACGAAATTTATGATTATGACAAAAGACACTAAACAAATGTTGAACTCGGAAATTAGTGCGTGTTGTTACTAGCCGAAGGTGTCATTAAACAACATCGTAATCGTTTAAGACGCATAGTTGAGCAAGGGACCGAAGGAATGCCAACCCATCGGAGACGTGAGGACCAAATTGTTTATCTCAACAACGGACAAGTGCAATTTGCTGTAGTTACTGTTGGCAGGTCATTGAAGGAATTTGCTGTGTTAACGCAGAACGCTACCCTTAGCAAGTTTTAATTTGCGAGTGTAACATGAATCCTGAATAAGTAAGTATAATAGGTAAACAATAGCTTAAAGTAACAGAAAATATTTTTACTTTAAAATAAGAAATATGTCCAAGCTAAAAGAGATAAACCTTGTATTGGTCACTATAGCAACACTTACTGGCATGTCGCCATTTGTCCTGCTAAAGTATTCTATCGGAATATTCAAGAATACTTATGCTCAATTTCTAAAATACTCAGATATTCACTAGTTTGTGATTTCTATAAACTGTGCGTGAATAAACTTCCAACATTTTCAAATAGGTATACTCGTAAATTGAAAGGCACGGAGAGGAATGCACCGGCCAAGAGACAAGATCTTTGTATTTAAGTGATCTGATACATTTTGTTCAGTTGTTTAAAGATAAAATAAAAACAGTAGAGGCCAAGGAATGCTGGTGAGCTGCACCCCCCGCGGGCGGCTGAGGAGTCATTTCACGCCTCTTGAGCGCGTATCAAACCAATATTAGGTTTATTAGATAGATGGGCCATCGTAAAAAGCGATTTTTCATTTTTTGCCTGTCATTATAATCGCCTCTTAGTTTCTTAAATAAAATTGTTTTAGTGATTTAGTTTATTGGTACTGAAGGAATTATGGTTTTAGTCTTGTTTCTTCTTTTCATTTGGAAAAGATTGAGTTTAATGAAACTAAATTCTAATTCATTGTAGTCAGAGTGTTTAAAATGTAAGTACTATGAAAAAGGAACCTTAAGATATCTAATTTCTTCTAACGCATGATGTGCCGTCGTTTGTAAAAGTTCGATCATTAGCTCAAATATTTTTACTTAAATATATACTATGACAACTTTTACTTTTTACTGGTAGGTTCAATTTGTCAGGACACATTTTTGGAGAACTACACATTCCAAATAGAAAACAATTTCAAATAAGCTTAAACTAGCTTTTACCTTTAATTATAGGACCCTATAATTTGATTTTGTTTAAAATATACGGAGTCCAAGAAACATTAAATAGTTTGCAAAGAGCTTGCGACTACTCTGTAGCAGAAAGTTACCAAGTCGTAGCAGTTACGCCGTAGCACTACATCGTAGCAACTACGACGTAGAATAATATCAACAAGCAAAATGACCTAACTATGTAACGACTGCTTCCGAAATATTATTATTAAGCCTTCGAGTAAATACTCCGAACATCTATGATGATTGAGAACCAGCTGTAGGTATTTTTAATCCATTAGTCTGTTCGTACTTGCAATTCACTTTACAGCACTCGAATATATGATGAAACTAGCATTGGTAGTTGCCAACAATTTTATTCAAAGAGCGATACGATCACAAAGATTCAAATTTTCAGAATCTTTTAACTGTAAAGATGGTTGAAAAAACCCGTCCCAGCAGTGGGAAACTAAAAGGTACTTTATTTTTTGCTTACTCTTACAATCGGATAGAACAGGCTTTTCTATTTTTTATTTTGTCCCGTTTACCCTTCAAAATCATTTCTTGACATAAAACGAAGGGTTCCTGCGAAACTGACATGATTTTTATGTTTTATGTTACATGAGAATGACGGGTTCTCACAGGCCAACAGCCGTGAAATAAGGTAGGATCTTTTGACGCTGTCGGTTTTCTGGTAAAGTAGTTTATCATTGGTAAGAAAATATTTTGATCGTGTTAAATAAAGTTTATTTGTTTTAAATAACTATTGGTTTGAAACTGTTTGTTGATGAATGTATGTGAAGCTTTAACTTTTTTTTTATATCATATTTACTAGTAAAATGTCAAAATACATTATTTAGATACAATTTATTAATTACTATTATTTTTTGTTATATACTAATGAACAATCTGGCTGAGGCAGCCGTTAGTCAGATAAAAACAAAATATTATTTTTTATAGGTCCTTTCAAAAACATATCTGTACAATAAACCGATTATATTAGAGACGGCGATGCAACGGCAATAGGTGATGAGAAGTGTTTATTCTCATAACATAATTCCAATCGGGGGTACGAAACTCCCCTCTGAAGTTTGTATATTTCATTAGCTTAGTAGCTTCATTCACTCAGAATAAAAAATAAATATCAATGTTACTGTCCTTAAGCCTGAATATTACTTTCTGCACTACTAAAATTACAAGTGGCAACTGTTTAAATAAAACACACGGATTTACATAATTATAAACACTCTTAAGGAACGAGTTAAAATAACACACGAATTAAAAAACTACATTCAGCAGGTACTAGCCGGCAACAACCGCTTCAAACCAGTTCAACAGAGCTGAAATTAAATTTACGTGGCGCAAAGAAAAAACTAGTTACAAGAGGAAATTGGCGGAGACAGTGACAAATTGTTCCGCAAGAGAACGTTATTGTTATCCTTGTCACACGTATGGGTTCGTAAATGATCCGCCTCACTCACGCTGTATGAGCATGCGGTACTGTAACATGAATGTACCGGAATAATTGTGGGCTTTTTTGATAAATGTACTTATGTTTAAACCGTGCGACGTAGAGTACACGTTTACTCTTACTTTATTTTTAACTGCCGACAAAAGAGAAAATTATATGTTAGAAGTATGTATCTGTATATTTGTTTCTATTTAAACATAGCGCTTGAAGAAATGGGCTGATTTTAATATGATATTCTTTATTTAATAGCTGAAGTTCGGGAATTAATATCTATTTTTATACATAGCTATTGTTTTATAATAGGCCTGATGCTAAACGATGATATGATACACGAGGGAGCACGCTTACGCACCGATTTACATGAAACTTAAAGACAGACAGATCACCCATAGCTATCAGGAAACAAAGATAGCGGCTGCGAATTTCACACCTTTCATTTGCAACCCAAGTGAGAGTTGTTGGCTTCAAGGCAAGTTTCGCAATAGTTGGGCTAATGCCGTTATGAGCCATCTATGAGGAAGGTCTACAAAGTAGAAAATAGTGATAAATTTTAATGAGTCGCTAGCAAACGGCGACATTTCAGAACCATAGCACACTACCGTGGGGAATCAATTGGTAACCCGAGTCCGCTTGGTAGGGACACTCTTAGTTTACCGAGTAACGATTCCTGCTTAACTCTATTCAAAGGGTTTCCAAGACAAAAATACCACAATTGAATACCAACTATAGAGCGATCTTACCTACACAGACTTAGGCTTTTTTGGAACTAAACTCGCCACTACAGCCCTATTACTGCTACTTCTATAAGCCAGGATCGACAGTGGTGCGCGTAAAGAGCCTCTGGTTTTAGTCCATTAACTTTTGCTAACTAACGTTGAAGAAAACGGGTGTTATGGTAAATTATACCAATCAATGGTCAGAGATGAGACGTCACAGATGATAAATAGGTGCTTGAGGTGCTCCCTTTTAAAAATAGAGGCGTGGTCTACACCAGCTCGCGGCGCAAAGAAACCATCTTCACAATGAATGGCGAACTATAAGTCTTCTCTTCAAATTACGGCTAGTAGCTAAGAGCTGTAAGGGCGTTGTAGGTATCATAAGTCCATTGAATTACAAAAATAAAATCATAAATGTCAGCAAAGTCAAAAATGTAGCCCAAGTTGTTGACGTTAACTAACATTTTTTTCTAAAAATCATAAAAGATAAAATTAGAATACCACTAACTTGTACACAAATACATAGACATAAATATACACACGTAAAACATTTACAACCCCTCTTTTTCATCGGGGTTAAAAATAGTAACAAAATATTGATTTCATTTTAGACCAATTCATATCTAACTTATTTGTTATTTTAAAAATTGAAACTATGACATATATCTTCTGCCAATAGACCCAAACGTGACCGGCATATTTTATTGCTAGAATTTTACAAAATAAAACTCTGTTTTTCGGATACTGTGTACATACGTAATGTTTAATTTAAGCTAAACATTCAAAGGTTTTATTAAAAAGTCTTGATAGTTATTTATTCCCTAGCGGAATAGCATCTAATTAGTCTGCAGCTTTAACTACTTACGATTAAATTTAAGTGCCGTTTGCTTTTCATTTGTAAAAAATGCATTCAAAAAACTTAAATAGAACAAATTTAATTATTAACGATGTATCTTATTTTACTTTAAATTTGACATTTTCAATATTTAGAAAGTAAATAATATTTTTAGGCAAAATAACGACACTTGAGCGTCTGGCTGTGCAGGAAAAAATGTAGAGAGCTAGATCACTAGAATAATATTGCAACATTAATTCTAAATTTTCTTGATACTTAGCTAAGAGTCATCTCGGTCATTTTAGCTTTAAAATAACGAAATCCAATGAAATGCATCCTGCAATTATAACACCCGTCTTTTTCGTAATGGGTTAAAATAAAAACAATTTACCAATAGCCACAATGCCGGAAGATCATGTAAAGAGCTGTGTCCACCTTTACACCTGATAATATGGGCGCTTCAATGTGACCATTACCACTCTGACAAGACTGAAACCACAAAGAAAACGTAAATTAAAGAACATCAAATACTCTTATAATTGAATTATAATATCCGCGTATGAATAGATTGTGATATCCTTGTAGTGCCGAAATAAGTTATACATCTTAAACTTGGAGTATGGTTATCTGGTAAATATATTTAAAAGGATCTATACTTAGTGATGTTTGACTAAAGAACCTATTCCGATGACTTCGAGAATTTTCAAATAGGTCCTTACTTAACATTACAATACACAAGTGCCTGGTACACTAAAACCTTCGCAGCACGGGGTTACCTATGGAGAATTGTAAATAGGTTCTATTTGAAACATAACACACCCTATAATTCAGACGTATTTACAGTAACAGGAGCGTATGTATTAGTGTAACGTTACGCGTTAACTGTTACAATTAAGTTTAATTGCGCCTCGGCTGAACAATGCGGATGCGACAAGCGTAAACAAAACAATTACACAAGAGCAAAACGAGTAAAGATGGAGCAAGCTAACATTGCCCACTATCGGTACAATAAATGGATTTCATATCATTGATGTGCACCTCATGACTACAAGTCATTAACAGTGTTATCTATACGACATGAAGCTCGTAACTTTATTACGCTAATCGCTTTTTATTTACCTACGCAAAACTTGACCATCGGCATAACCATCAGTTCATCGACTGGAGAATAGAGTGGTAGTGACCCAAAACTGAAAAGGGAAGTCTTCCGGCCGGTCGAGGTGTGAATGCCCGTTGACCGTTGTCCCGACTGTTCTAGTCGGAAACTTAAGTATATGATGACTTAATTTTTTACACCTATTATGTGCTATCGTCGATGAAGAAACTTTGCTTGGGCGATACTGAATTAGGTACCAGAGTTTGAGCCTTAATCCACGCACGCTGGCCAAGTGCGAGTTGGTGGATGTCACATGTCCTCGAAGTTTTTGAACATGCCAGTGTCCTCACCTATATTGAGCAGCGGTGATGAAACAATAACAATAAAGATTGTGGGCACGACCCGGGATTGAAAGCAGTTCACTGGAAAGTTACTCGAAACTATCAGTATGTATACATATTTAAAACGGTGTATTCTACTGTAGCTACTGCACATGTTCTAGCAGAAGATGGCCTACGTATTTCTCTGTGGTTTTACGTATTTCCGGTGTTGCTCTGCTTGTCAATAAGCTCACAGCCATTCTGTTGCCAAGAGGTAATGAACCTCCGGCAAGATGTCTGTCAGACTCGTAACACTCGGTGCCACATCATTAATTTCTACCTAATGTAACGAGAAGCTGCCACCTACCGCATTTTGTGTTCACTTACATGGCTATCAAAACTTACTAGATATGTTCAGATACATCAAAGCTGAAATTCGAGCTAAAATTAAATACCGAATGAAACCAGTCGTAGCTGGTTGTAACTAGTTTTAGCTGCATTTTTACGGTAATATCTAGTACTTAAACACCACCAATTAAATACCTACTATACATCACTTTGTTCATATGTTTTATGAAATTATAACTGCCAAAAGTTGGTGGGTTAAAGGGAAAGATAGCTAATTACGATTGGTTCGTTCAAGATCTTGTCCTAGAATGAACCAATCAAAATTAGCTTGTATTCGGATGATATTTAGTGGTATAACATAAGTTAGGCGGGAGACCCACCTACGCGGCGTCTATAGGTATTAAACACTAAAGAATTGGTTTCACTAGTTTCAGATAAGTCAAAATCAAATTCATATAATAAAAACATTATCATGATCTTTTTAAAATTTTATAATAAAAATTTAAACATGAACGTAACTACCAAAATGTATATTTTAGGGATTTTTAATTATAATAGCTATACAAAACTTTTCAAGAATTCATGACATTGATTTGTCTTAATTCTGTCTATACATTCCATCTATTACACACGCAAAGACAAAACAAAATCATTATGTAATTTTGTTGTCTCTGTAACTAAACGTAAAGTAACAATTTTTACACATATTTTACTAAAAATACATGTTTGAAATTTGAAAAACCGAGGGTTTAAAGTTGGTGGAGTTCAGGCAGTAATTTTCAGTAAAAGCTTATGAAGGTAGATTATTATGCGTACTTTATGTTTTCCGTGGAGGACCGACGACATGGTATTCCCATTTAGCCTACTCATAATAAGCTAAGTCAGTAAATCCTTGTTTCTGCGTTAGTCTTTGCGCACGTTGAACACGAATTTATATTTGATAGACGGGCCGGTGGCGTAGTCGGTAAAATACTTGCTTTTCTTGCCGCAGGTGGTGGGTTCGATTCCTACCCGAGACAAACATTTGTGTGATGTACATGTTTGCTTTTATCGAGGCTGGGTGTAAAAAGAAAAGTATTATATGTATAGTATATACCAGTTATATGGTTTCCATAACACAAACTCTGCTTAGCTTGGGACCAGATTACCGTGGGTATTAATGTCCCAGAATGTTTAATATGATAATATTATATTATTAAAGTATTGTTTATGAACGTATGATAATAGTCATACGCAAATAATTACGTAATAATAAAATATCTTATCAAAATAACGTATTACCAGCCTTCGGTCGTGACCATGCCTGCGAATATCTTTTTTACTTTTTATTTCTATCTAATTAGATTATAAATGCGAAAGTGGGTGGATGGAGATATTTATTACTCATTCACAGAAACACGTATTTGAAGATATAGATTATAGAATGATATAGCGCAATGCTTACCTACGCTAGATTTACGCACATACTTTTTATTCTTATACCAAAATGAAAGCAAGATATAAAGTATTTTAGTCAAAATCATACTACTAGTTTTCGCCCGCTGATTTGCCCGCGTGGTATTAAAATTAAAAGAGTCTATGTGATATTCCAAACTATAGGTACTCTGTATGTGTGCGAAATTTCTTCCAATTCCAGTAGTTTTTGTGTGAAAGAGTAATAAAAATCCACACACACACCCATTTTCATATTTTATTAGTGAGATATTATTCTAAGTCGAAAACCCAACGTAAGGACGTTTTAAGTATCGTTTATATCTGCACCATTATTCAAATTATGATTAAAAGCTAGTCCACCAACTTAGTCTATTTCCAGCTTATTCCGACAGCGCCTTTCTGTTTCACCCAAATAAACGATGTTGCAACTATCAGAGCATACAGCTATATGTCATACAAAACAATAAGGCCAAAGCAAAACCAGTGCATTATGATACCGCAACCAGTTGCGACAGTAAAAATTTATCTCAAAATCAAGTTATCGTTTTTGACTGCCGTTACGGATTGCAGACACACTTTACCTCTAAATATACGTTTCATTTTACATACTGCAGTTTCTATAGTAGAAACCGTGTAAGTTAATGTTGAAAATAAGGCTCCGCTACATTTTTATTTGGCAGCGCAACACGTACGAGGCCCAGACGTCGTTTCAGCTACCTACTGCGGTTCCGATGCGGTACCAACGGAAAATTTATGTATGTACCACTGAGCGTGCAAGTCTAGCCTCCTTACCGAGATACCCCATGTGAAACATTACTCTAGCGATATTTAACCAAACGCGGCCTCGACTGCGGGGCGCTCAACGAAGTTTAGGGCCGACCTTCGTATACATGCCGCATTGGACACAAAATGACTGCGAACAATCTAAATTTCTACTTTAGTACCTCTTTTAGACATTGAATCCTTCCGAGGGTGGATGTTAGCCCACTCAAATTATTAAGTTTGGTGAGAATTTTAAATGAACGATATTAAGCTGGGCGTCTGGGTGGAATTAAATATTAATAATAATGCTACTCGGCTGAAGTTAGCGCAAGGCTAAAAACAATGAATTTTTAATACTTATCCTCCTTTGCGACGGGCAATTAATGTAATGAGGCAGTAAGTTTAGCTTATTGCCTGCCCAAGGGGCGAGAACTTTTAAACCCTCTAAAATTTTGCTATCATATCTACTTTACGTCTCATCAAAACTCTTAACACACAATTTACCAATGATAAAAATTGCTGTGTTGTACTTATTTTGTAAGTAGATAAATTGAAATGTAAATGAATATATTTCGAAATTTTGATCATGATATTGATTTAGTCATTCCCATGAGACCTAATCCTGTTGAAATAGGATACCGTTAGGTCATTAATAAAATTCTTATAAGATAGTAAATTTGACAGGCATTATCTTGTTATAATTAAAATCACCTTGCGACACGTCATTTGTCTTTCTAATAAATTGTTTGTTTTACGCGCGCGTTCGAGTAATTTGTTCGTAGGTAATTTGTCATGAGTCTACGATGTCGGATTAGGTGCACATACCTTACGCCTGTTGTCAGATTAGGATAAAAGCTCCCTCCCTTATTAATACAGCTGGTAATCACTACATAGTAAGTAGCCTTGCTCATTTGCACCAAGATACACTTATATGTTAACAAAATCTTTATATATAATATATTTATCGTTTGGAACAAATCTAAGAGACTTCTTCTAGTGCGCTCGAACAAAACTCTTGCAAAGTCTGACCTATAATTTTAAATATTGATGTACCATATTAGGTACCTACAACACAATTCTTACTATGTTACCTAGTTCCTTTTGAACACACTGATCTCAGGGACTAAAAGCCTTATTTAAAAAAAATCTTGCCTGCTTTTATATGGAACGCTGTCGGCTACTACCTATTTATCTCACAGCTAGAAATGAAATAAAATGTTAGTTACCCGGGCGAAGCCGCCGGCGGATCTTAGTGTAAAATAAGATTTAAGACGTATTAGCCCCGAGATAAGACTGACGCAACTTAAACTATGTCGGCTCGTCTTCTCACTACCAAAACTGTAACATAATATTTGAATTAGAGGGCTGAAACTAAGCAACTAAACACGAACAAAATTAAAGGAACACTCAAATTACTCAAAGGATGGTCCCTTTCTAATGAAACACCAAAATAAACATTACAAGAGAATGTTTGCGATCCATAGAGGTTTCTCTTGCGCCTCGGGGCTCCGGTTTCTACAAGGTCCCTAATTAAAGAAAAACAAGCACACGACTACAAATAAGAATTCACATCTCATAAAGTTTTACAGCATAAATTATATTATGTAATAGAACTTTTTATTTCAGATATTAATGTACTATACCTATACTATTTATAATTATGGCAGTAGACATTAGCAATTAGGTAACGGCAACTAATGTGGCAAATAAAATGTAGAAGCAATAGTTTTTATATACTTTACGATAGATTTTATATATAAAACCTATGTCATGTACCCATGTATGCCGCGGATCGTGCTCAGTGGCGTTTTAGGAGAGGCCTATGTCCAGCAGTGGACTAGGATAGGCTGATGATGATGTCATGAACAAGGGCATGCGTTTTTTTTTCAACTACCATAAGTTGAGGACTGAAAACTTACACAACATTATAAAAAACGAAACAAAATATGACTCTTAAGTAATTTATAGAAGCCTTTAGTATTGATCCCAATTCGACAAAATCTTCATTTCAGAAATATTTCAAAACCAATAAGTTGAATCAAGATGAATCTTTAACAAGATTCCCGAGCTCAGGACTATTTCTTCAGAAATTGATGTCTTACTTGGGCGTTATTTGGTTCATATTATTGAATGTAGTACCTTTAGGGCGACTTAGAAAGTATTTTCATAAATAGGTAATAAGTTTACCTTCACACACAGTATTTTTTCAAATCGAAGCGTAAACGCCAAAATAATGATTCGCTAAAAAAACCACAAAAAAAATGTTGAGCAGGTTTCTCACTAGAATCGTTACAGGTTTCAAGTTTCAAATATTATATCCTGGTATGTTAACTTATACTCTCTTTGCAGCTGAGTTGGGGAGCTGTGAAGTGCCACTTGGAATGGAAAATGGGCTGATCTCTAACGAGTCTCTGTCCTCTAGCTCCAGCTACGACCAAAGTGTGTCGCCGCTCAGCTCTCGGTAAGAACGCCTCACTAATACAAACTTCTACCTCATTGAAATTTTATCGTTCTAAATTTGCATAAGGTACTCGTAGGAGCTTACCGCAGCTATTATCAAAATAGATCGGTTATTAAGAGATAGGTATAACTCTAGCAGTGTCTATTTACAAACAAATTTAATCCTTATTCGAACAATTTATCAATCATTTAACATTTAATTACTTAATGGCGTGTTAAAGCGCAGACTTCGCCGCCTGAGGCAAATAGCTCTTAAATCGATAGCATAATATAATAATTAGTTCAGCTCGCTTTTGTTCAAGTACAATACAGAGCTATCACACGGCCAACTTGTTACAATAACAGTGAATCCCTCGGCCACAAAACGCTCACACTTAGCTCAAACAATTAACAGAGAGACCCACATTTGGAGTTGAGTCATAAGCCCGCATAAGCTCAACGCGAGACAATAACCCGAAAACTCGGCTACCGTTTGAGAATTTCACTAACAGAAAATTAAATTTTCATATGAATTTGAAACGAGCATGATCCTACAAAAGCCTCTCGGGGCTTGAGTCCCCGGAGATAACAAGATCTAGCAAGGCCAGATGTGCTAAAATCTTATCACCAAGCTCCTTTACATAAGGTCAGAGGTGATTTGCCAAACTTTTTTCTTATACAGCGCGCTTTGTTTCCTCGTCTTGAGTGATGAGATATTCAAATAGACTCTTGCCCATATTCCCGTTAAATATACATAAACGGTTTTCTTCTACGAGAATTTTAATAATTTATGTAGTCTAATAAAAGTCCAAGTGTGCTTTAAACTAGACAAGTTTGAACATCATATTTCTAATGATTGTCTGTACTGATTAAGGAAAATATTTTGTTGACAGTATTCGTACAGAAATAAAAGGTGGCGCCTGGTGTCCTAATGGATTGATATCGCAAAAAAGTCGTCAATTCTTAGAGATCGATCTTCGCGATGAGTACCTAATTACTGCAACAGAGTCGCAGGGCAGATTTGCAAATTCCGTTGGTGTTGAGTTTGTTGAGAGCTACTCTGTTGAATACTGGCGCAGTGCTCTCAATCGCTGGGTCAGATACAAGGATTACAACGGGAGTAGAGTAAGTCCCCTAAAATAAGTATATATTTTTAATAAATTCAATATTAAGTATTAGATGGTCGTGATATCTTTCTATTGCTCAAATATGTACAGCATAGACTATAACTTTTATTTAAACTGGGAGACGAGCTAAGCTACTGTTTTCACCACTGTAGACCATAACCTACGATGTTAAAAACCTCAAATTACATGTAATTAGTCCCCTAGCGGTAGCTTATGTTTCAACGCTCACATAACCAATTCCAACGCGTTAAAATAACTAAAGTAAATGTTATATAGGCAGTTTATAAGCCCTCTGCGTTACGTATTTTTACAAATCGATACTATTGTAATGAAATGTGCAATTAAAACATTCATTTCCAAACAAAACGTCCAACTCTTGTCAGTTGATAAACAAAAGCTGTTTTTTCACGTTCCAATGAAAGCATGAAAAATATGAGCATGTCAGCAAACAAAAGGTCATAACTAATTTTTTTTCTTTGTACTTTTTTACTAAAGGAAAAAAAATGTTTTGAATGGGAATAGTTTTCTTTTCGAGCTCGTCTTTCGTTAAATTAAAATTTATGTCTAGTTTTTACATCTATTAAGTGGTTCTATAAAAATTCACTACACAATACCTTACTACTTACATAAATATAATATTCTATTTATGGAAGTACTAATTTTATTATGATTACAGCTGATACCAGGAAATGTAAACACGTATACAGCAAGGAAAAGTAGACTGGAGGCACCATTCGTTGCGTCGAAAGTACGGTTTTTTCCTTATGCAGCTCATCCGAGAACAGCTTGCATGAGGGTTGAGCTGTACGGCTGCCGCTGGAAACGTAGGTACAACAGGGTAACATAATTATTATAGCTAGCAGGACCCGGGACCAATGCGACGCGACTTGACTCTTGCCACTGCTATCGATATTTTTGTGCTCCGCGATTATTTACCTCCTCGTTTGTTTATTATACTGCTGGCAAATTTTAAAATCCCCCAGAAAAGAGCTATTAATTTTAAACGAAGATTTTATTCCAACAAGGATATAGGTTTATAGATATATTTATTCTACAGAGGCTATAGTTGCGTACTCGGCACCGAAAGGCGGAGATATGCAGGCGATGACCGCAGGTGCTCGCTTTGAAGATCTCTCATATGATGGTGTCGTTCAAGAGAGTCGGCTAATTAATGGACTCGGTCAGATGACGGACTCCTTGGTAGGACCGAATGATTTCGAACTACCAGATCCTATGGACACAAGGGGTTAGTTAATAGATTTAATATTCATTCAATCAAATCACATTTAATACTGTTTACGTACTGAGATTAGATTGATATTAGACTCAGTATCTGTGTAAACGGTAGTACGTGCTGTAAATCTAACAAAGATTGTTAGGGAAACCACTAGTATTTGCGAGTACTGTGTCGCCTAATCCCATAGCTGTTCAAACACTCCCAACTCTATGAAACAAATCTTTAGATACCCACTAGAATTTATTTGCGTGATAAACCGAAATCTATCAAAGGGAACATTTTACCGTTATGAAACACCTTTTGTTAGTCCAGACCATTATAAACTTTAATTATATTTAGATGTGGTTTATAAAAAAACATTCGTTTATCCATCTAGGTATTTAATCATTCCCTTCCATTTACCTAACCATCCATTCCGATTTATTCAACCATCAATCGATCCATATGAAGTAATTCTATTACAAGTTCATACATCCAGTGAATTACTTCCATACAAACTGCCATTCCCTTCTCATCCCGGTAAATTATTTCCGGAATTAAAAATATCCTACGTCCATTCTCGCATTTGACATCTAAATCACCTTTACATATATTAAAATCAGTAGGTATGCACTCCGGTAATATTAGTCGTTTTCTTCCTCACCATCTGTCAGCCTATTAAGTCCAAATATGGTATCGTCTCATCTGTTTTCATGGGTGGTTATGAGAGTCATACAATTTCTACAATGCATAACACGGTACAGGTACTCGCTGGGTGGGTTGGAACAAGTCCATGCAGTTGGACGAAGAGGTCACCATCACCTTCAACTTCACTGACACCCGGACATTTTTTCACCTACAAGTTCACACCAACAATATGTTCACCAAAGACGTCCAGGTAATAGCTACTGCGAATTTGAATCTTATTTCAATGCATCAAAGTTTGTATTCAATTATATGACACTATGTTGTATTTATGACTATTGTGTTGAAATTGTACTTTTATTAAATAGCTGTTCAAAGAAGCTGAAGTGTACTTTTCGCTGGAAGGCGAACGTTGGCAAGAGGATTACATAAGCCATGAACCGAAGCAAGATAGAGTTTCAGAACATGCCCGTATCGTCCAAATAGATTTGCAAAATCGTACTGCAAAACACGTTATGATGAAACTCAAATTTCAACATGAGTGGATCTTAATCAGCGAAGTCACCTTCAAATCCGGTAAGTACATAAAATGACCAATACCACAGAATACCTCTTCTCTATTTCGTATAAAAATTTCAACTATCCAATTTAATTTGCATTTGTAGGCACCTACTTTATTTCAACCGTTTTGCTTACATTTTAAACTTCACCTGAAATTTCCGCCTACTGCCAAAATAAATAAATCAGCTGTAAAGCAAATCATTTGCTTATTTGCATCCTGATGTTGCTTTTGCGTTTAAATACGCGCTTGGTTCTATTTACTAAATATTATTCTGAAATCTCAAATATTTTGATAACGCAGATAAATAAACTTACCATCGCGATTACAGTATGAATTTGTCGTGAAATCAAAAGAAGCTATACAAAATCGCCTTTAATATCTTCGGTTCTTTGTTGTCTTAAAAATCATCGTCCTAGTCCTTATCATAATTTCTCATTGAACCCTTATCAACGAAAACCACTCTAACCAGTAAACACGCCAGATGCTTTGTCGCAAATTTTATCTTCCTCTAATTAATCCAGTTATTTTAAGTAAATCGCCTCTTGAATGATAAATAGCTCGCTAAATGAAGAAGTTGTAATTAAAGAAAATTTTTGATCACGATAATAATGTCCCCACGACTCAATGCCGGGAAAGATATTATCTTCAAAATGGAAATGAGTCCTCTTTAATAAATATTATTGAAGAGGAAAATATACATCAAAATAACTATGCACCTTTATTTTGGCTTTACGTTTCGACACGGGTTGCACCGGTCGTGGTCGCAAGCAGATTGATCCAGCCAAAGAACTCCGTTGATGACGGCGGCCGTAGGACAACATTTTCTCTAACTACGGTCACTTGTAATATAATTTTACTATTGTTAGGGAGCCTACATACTACACACACAATGTCCGAAATTTCGATCTTCAAATAGCAAGGTCGAGTTAACTCTAAAACTGGATTCCACGCCGAGGATAGATGTAGCCACTTTAAAGAACCGACAGATTAACAAATCAGCGATTGCGGAACATCTCCTCCAATCGGGTAATAACCACTGGATTGAATTTCATCTACCACTAGTCCTTTCCACAGATCGACACTTTTATTCAAGAGTAGTACGTGAAGCGATTGAAATCAGGAATATGCATCTTTCAATCGGGAAAGTGGCTACAAACTATCCTCGGCGTGGAATCCAGTTTTAGAGTTAACTCGACCTCGCTATTTGAAGATCGAAAATTCGGACATTATGAGTGTAGTGTGTAGGGAGCCTACAAGTAGTAGTAAAGTAAGTAAAGTAGTAACAATACTTAAAATATATTACAAGTGTCGGTAGTTATGTTAGGTTAGGTTAGGTTAGTTGTTCTACGGCCGCCGTCATTAACAGAGCTCTTTCGCTGGATCAGTCCGCTTGCGACCACGACCGGTGCAACCCGTGTCGAAACGTAAAGCCAAGTAACGGTGAGCACGTTAATTGCCCGTTATGATAAATATCAAAATAACTATAAAATTTAATTGAATGCTCTGTTTCGAATTCACCAGCTCGGAGTGAATCTAACTGCGAGTATTTCTAAAAGTAAAGTAAGTTGCGATGAATAAGTTTTTAATGATATTAGTGCCGTACCGTAGCGAAGGTAACAGACGCAAAATTTAAATAAATGTTAGTTTAAAACGTGCTATGTTTTAATACAATATTGAGATAGCAATTAGAAATCGTACACGGAGTGTTTCTATTAGTAAAATTATCATAAAATTATCCGGATTTAGATCTTATTTACGATTTCAACTTGACGGTTTTCCTTTTATTCTCACCCCTATGTTATTATAACTTAACTCAGGTATGGCTATGATTATTGCAAATACACATGCAATACCATTAATATAGAATATTCTTCTAAAGACTAGTAACTGAAGTGTAAACAAGATTTAGGTATTCTATTATGTTTCGACTGGAGAGTTCACCACATATTAATAAATTTATCTGAAACGTTAAGTCGGTAATTGAAATAATATTCTTATAGCAGAATTAGTGGTTTTTGATGATCTTTTATTATACTATTACAAAAAAATATATATACCTAACAACCGCGTTACATCTAACAAGGAGCAAATGTACATTTAATATTCATTTGTTGTTATTTTGTAATAAAAAAATGCATTTTAAGGTATACAACAATAAATAATAGATTTAAACCTAAATTAACAAAGTAAAACAAAGAGTTTATTAGGAAACCGTACGTGTGGATGTCGTGATAGGTGTCAAATTACGTTCCTATATGTTTTCACAAGATTCAATTAAATTGACTCGAATATCGTTACGTATACTGAATTAACTACGATTTGCTATTTGGAGCACTTAAAACACCATTACGTGACATTAATCTTATTTCCTATAGTATAAGTAGTAGTAACTGTGTTACTTCGAAACAGTTTTTATTGTAAATATACCTACTAATCAAATACCGTTATCATAAATGTCACAACACCTTATTTTTTGTTTATTTTGAACTCCATGCGAACATTGACCGACCTACTTACTAAACCATACTATGTACGTAAGTATGTCAAAATTAGAAGCAAAATAGAAGAAAAATATTTGGGAAGCTATGAAAAGTTAATAATCCTAATAAATATAAAATATATTATATTTTAATAAAGTACTTTTAATCGACCTACTTGTTTACTCACAAAAAAACACCTTAGTTTTAGTTTTTATTTTCACTTTATGGTTTTAGTGATTTTAAATATTTTTTTACTCAATTTTATTGTCAACGCTCGCTATTCTACAGTCACAAGAAACGCTAAAATTTTGTTTACCCAAACCTGTTAAACCGACACTAGTTTGAACAATTTTAGAGATTTTTGGCGTCTCTTTTGACAGCAGAATTACAAGAATTTAGCTATTCTATTTGATTAATAAAAAATATTTTTTCTTTTTTTTTAAATTAACCTAACTACTCTTATACACAATAGTGAACAATTTAACATAGAGTTAAAAAATTACTTTGATATACTGGAACGCAATGAATCAGACGATGTAGAAAAGCAATATAATGATATTACCAAAGCCATAAAATATTGTAGCAGTAAGATCAAACAAAAGAAAAAAGTCAGGAATCACCTATCAGAAAATACAGTTAAGCTACTCGAAGAACGATTGAATACACAATTTAACACAGAGGAACATAAAAAACTAGATAGAAAAGTGAAACGTAGTATCAGAGATGATTTAAGACGAATTAATTGTAATTTAATTTACACAGCAATAGAATCTAACAAATCACTAAGAGTAGCTAGACAAGGTGCATCAGATGGAAGACATTGGATTAACTGTTTAATAGATAACGAAGGAAGAAAACAATACAGGAGAGATAAGCTTATGGAAATATGCACACAGTACTATAAAAATCTTTACACCGATAGCTCAAAAACAAAACATGACTCGCAATATACGTACAATAGTAATATTCGATACATAACTGGGGGCGAAGTATATGCAGCATTAAAAACAATGAAAAACAATAAAAGTTCTGGAGAGGACGGCATTAAAACAGAAGCTCTTAAGATAGGATCGAAGTCCCTTTTACCACACATAACAAATCTATTCAATAAAATTCTAACCTCTGGTAGTCTTCCTAGAGATATGTGCCATTCAAGTGTTGTGTTACTACATAAAAAAGGATCTAAATTTGATATAAATAATTACAGGCCAATAAGTTTAACATCCCACATTTACAAGCTATTTATTAAAACTATTTTAAACAGGATCCAAAATAGATTAGATGAACACCAACCACCAGAGCAGGCCGGCTTTCGCCCTTGTTTCTCAACTACTGACCACCTTCACACCATTAACCAAGTAATAGAAAAGTACAATGAATTTCACAAACCTCTTTACATAGCCTTTGTAGATTACACCAAAGCATTTGACAGTGTACATCACTATGCCATATTTTCCGCACTTGATAATCAAAATATAGATAAAACTTACATAGACCTCATAAATCTTGTATATAACAACAGTACAGCTGCAATAAAACTTGAGTACACTGGCCCAACTTTTCAAATAGAAAGAGGTGTGAAACAGGGCGACCCACTCTCACCAAAACTATTCACCAGCGCATTAGAAGAAATATTTAAAATTTTATATCCGTCTTGGGAAGAAAAGGGCATTCGAATTGGCGAAAAACGTCTTACGAACTTACGTTTTGCCGATGATATTGTGCTGTTTGCTCCATCATCAGATGAACTGCAACAAATGCTACAAGACCTTAGCACTGCAAGCTTGAGTGCGGGATTGACAATGAATCGGTCAAAGACTCAAGTTATGACTAACAGTAAAAAACGTAGAGTTGAGGTAGACGGGCAGACAATACAATATGTCGATGAATACGTTTACTTGGGCCAGCTAGTTTCTTTCTACTGCAGGCAAGATAGGGAAATTAACCGCCGCATAGAAAACGGTTGGAAGACCTACTGGTCCTTAAAACAGTACATCAAGAGTGACAAACTTCCCATCTCGTTGAAACGTAAACTCATCGACATGTGTGTTCTGCCTGTCCTAACATACGGTGCTCAGACTTGGTCTTTGACCGAGACACAGAAATCCCAACTCAAGATTTGCCAAAGAGCAATGGAGCGCAGTATCCTTGGCATCAAACGTCAAGACAGAGTCCCCAATGTCGAGATTCGTAAAAAAACTGGCGTAATAGATGTGGGCCACAAGACGGCCAAGTTAAAGTGGGAGTGGGCTGGCCATTTGAGTCGGATGCAGCCAGAGAGATGGGCCCAAATAGCCACATACTGGGTGCCGCAAGACGGTAGCCGTCGCCGAGGCCGACCGAGAAAAAGATGGCGGGATGATCTGGATGCATTCGATATTGGATGGCCAGAGGTCGCGGGAGACCGGACAAAATGGAAGAATTTGGGGGAGGCCTTTGCTCAGCAGTGGGACAATAATGGCTAATAAAAAAAAAAAAAAAAAACCTAACTACTTTAAGTACCTACCTAATCTAAACTAATGCTTCGAAAAATTCTTTCGCGTCTTTATTTTCCGCGTGCTAATAAGTACTGGGGCGTAATATTTTATTGGACGCTGCTGTTACAAAACCCATTTTTATGCTGTACCTATAAAGTACCGGTCGCCATATTATTCGAGACACGAAATCCATTAGTCCATTACATACGAAAAAGCTCTGAAAATTCAATATTACTTGTATGTAGTAAAACTCTGTGAACGTTGTAGGTATATTCTCTCGGGCAAACCTAGTCGGTACGGTATTGGACTTAAAATGAAAATACAATCGGTAGTCCTTATTTTTAGTTTGCCGAGGTTCATTGCGCTCAAGCCTGTATTCGATGAACTTGTAGGCAGACGTGACTATCACTCACATTTAGGTCCCATAAGTAATTGGCGATCCTATTGTGTTTATCCTAGCTGGCACAATATCTAACTTCAAGCTGATAATAAAAGTGTTCTACGTTAGATACATTGTTCCTTTTGCTCTGCCCGGGTCTCAAAGTCGACACCTGCGTGTGTCTATAAATTCGCAATAAAGTGCGGGGTCAACCCCCTTGTCAGTCAAAAGAACAAACAAGTAGAGCACTAAATTATTATAACCTAAACATAAATATTTTATTGAAAATCTAAATTAATTACCATCTTATAAAAATTGTCACAATTGCTTGTCCATTAAAAGGTAAACGCACTTAATTGCAAAATTAATAGCATAAACCTTATCTATTTTGTTGTGGATAACAAGTTATTAAATCTTTCGAAAATTGGCGCCTCTTATATATTATTATACATTTCACAAAATGTACAATTAGAAATTAACGCCAAATTAACTGTCTCTTGGCACCTTCTCCGTATTACACTGGCACCTTGCCATTTAGTCTTACCTTAGTTTCAGTTTTAACCTAGTTTCGGGCAGGTATGAACGATTCGACCTACATCTATTTGAGCTAGAGTGCTTTATACACGTTCACCATTTCTAGCAAACCGTCAAACATGCTTTAGCTGATCTAAACTGTCCTACTGCTGGACAAAAGCCAACGTCTTTAGTGATTTTCTGTCACCCGTGCCCTCTGGGCATTCTAAATATCAAATGCGTCCAAACCGTCTATAAACATCAGCAGCAACACGGGCCATCGTTACCCATGCTGCCCATGCATGCCGTGTTGTTCTATGTACTACTAAACATGTTAATATTGTCCTATTTAATTTCATGATTGAAATGTAGGCTTGTAGGCTAACAAAAACTTGAAGATGAACAAAATTAGGAATTACTTACTTAGGAATTACTTAGAAAATATTTTTGAGATAGATAAGTAACATTAAGTTTCATTATTTGATGGCTCATTTAGTTTCGTAGTCTTTCTCGTAGGAAGCATATGAATTTCTGTACTTAACCATATGTTTTTAATGAAATCGTTTACACGGTAGGTAATATACAAGTAGTTTTATATAACATTTTAAAATATAAATACCGAGCGACCGATCTATTTTCATCAAATATAAATAAGGTAACCTACCTACCGTCCCACACAATACTCTCAGATGAACTAAGTAAAAAGATTATCCCACGCTGTAAACATCCTTTGCGGGATATAATAAACAGTAAACAGGAGAACAGGTCGTAATATAATTTAATAAAATGGAATATTGTTTAATATTCCATTGTCAGTTATCAGCTTAAATAATGATAGGTACTTGACAGTCACAGAAATCTAATAAATTATAATAATACACACGTGTCCCTTTTGAAGGACAATCCTACAATTTCTAATTCTACACTAAATCTAAATTCAAAAGTTAATAACCCCCACTTCAACCAAATCAAGAATCAAGATCTATTCTGAACCGATTGATAATCATCTAACATCTATCCTCTTTTTCCTCGGTGGTTAAAATATAACAAGTGACGTGTCTACAACATATAATGTTGTAACGATGATCCTTCACTATTACTCTTATTAGTAGGGTTAATACTAAGCACGTTACGATCCTTGTACGCCGCAGGGAGATCGGCAATCTTTGGATCTACCCAATTAGAAAACTCCCTTTCTAATCCAAGAGAAAAAAGAGGGGTACTCTAAGTTTGACGCTAAAAATATGTATAAATTTTCATTGTAAATACTAGTAAAAATTCTTGGTACAACTATTTTCTAGAGTCAAATAGAAATTCTCGTATTCAACAACAACAAAGTACATACGTACCTTTGTTGTCCTGACAATAATAATCTACACAGAGATTAAAAGGCGACCAGTGCCGTTGTCTCTAACTAAATTCCGACCCCATTATAAGACAACAATTAGTTCTGCGCTCGACATCTATTCATTTACTCGCATTGTCTTTGGCTTGCGTGAAGTTTGAAAGCGGGAATGAATTCAGCTAGGATAATTTCAGCGCTGTAAAAACATTTATTCATTAAAAATCTGACTACAAAAAATGTATTCCTAACTCTTTCAATAGAATTAGCTTCCTCGTTGTTTTATTCCAATTCGATGCTCCCCCTCACCTCAAATCGTCTTTTAAAAACCAAATGAAACCTAAAAAACAAATACTTTGTAAGCTAAGATAAGCACTAGGTACGTATATGGTAAGTATATACGTACCTAGTGCTTATCTGAGCTTACAAAGTATTGGTTTTTTAGGTTGACAATGAAAATAGAAATCCTTTTGTAAAATTTTCCTATTTAAATTTACACAAGCGCACCTTTTCCCCACGAGATTACGCTGAGACCATTGTTTATGATTAAATAAATTTCCTTGGCTACATTTATTTAATAACACTTACTACAAATACGGTGGCTGTGAGGTGTGCACATCTGACATTATTAAGACAACACTGAGGAAATAATAGTATGTGCCTCCATCTCCATCTTGCAGCCGTAGTTTTCGTCAATCCTATCATCCGTGAGCTCTACTAGACCAAACTATTTAAAGATATTATCTCTTTTTCTTTTAACCATCTGCGCCTCTTTTACAGTGCCTCCTACAACAGTGTGTTTTTTTCAGCTCCAACAGTGGTAAATGCTTCGGTGGAATTTCTAGAAGAGTACTACAGAACTGATACGCCACCATCTTCGAGGAAGAAACGGAACTCATCTCTACGCGTGTCTGTGGGGCTGGCTTGCGGAGCAGTGGTTGGCGGTGGCGCCTTTATTGCTGCAACTGTTGTGCTATTCACCAAAAAGACTAGGCGCAGAATTCCTAATATGCTGAAAAAGCCTTTCTGTCCTTCGCTAAGACATGGCAGTTCTAGTTCTCGAAACAATCGGAGGGCTCCTAGATTGGCTCTAGCACTTGCCAATTGCCCACCTATACATATGTTGAGGTACCTTTTCTATTGTTTTTTTTTATTCGCCCAAGTGATGTTATTAGATGATGTTATCAATTATACAATATGGCTGTTACATAATGTATCATGTGACTAACTTTAAGTATAAGGAAGCATAGGTCTGATTTTGGCACAGGTTTCTTGAGTGCAAATCCATCTGCGTAAAGACTTGTAACAGATTACTTACCAAACAGATTTTCTAGATAACTAGAGACGTAAAATAGAACTGTGTTTACTTCAAGTATCATTTAATAACCCGCTGGCTAACGACAGTTAAATTTCAACAAACCATCTACAATTCAGAAAACCAATTAAATTAAAGCGGCTTAGAGCAAGCTTAAATACAGGATTATAAATATGAAAATTATTTGTGTACAGACCCGCTGTGGTGGACGAAGATTACAGGGAACCCTACAACATTTGGAGGGAGACACTCGGCAGCCGCGACAAACGAGGTACACACGACCAACATGAGTACAACGGTAAGTGTCACAATGCTTCTGAAAATTTAAGTACGTAGGTAACCAGAGAAAGTTTTAGTATTTACGTACTTTATTAGGTTGTATACAAAAGTAACGACATCAATCGCGTAATGAATTGCTCAACCACTAGGGACTGCGCTGCAACTATTGTTGACAAACCACTATAATACTACTTTGTACACCAATCCAATTGGCAATGTTTACTAGGTAAAGCTTAGCTACGAAAAAGAAACAATAGCAAGTATTTGGCTACCTACAAGGAAAACGCAAGACTCGTTGATATTGAATCCGCAGAGAGCTCACCCTAATTGTAAACAATTCTGCTCTCACAAATGAACAAACTTCAATTTTTTGTTCGATAAACAAGGGTATTCCCATGCGAGTTTAGATATTACTAGCTTTGTTATTTACCAATAACTCTAAAAACTGCTGTAATAGACGATAATATAGGGTAGTAGGTAGCAGGGGACGTAAAGGTTACAAATACACGCCTTGTCAATATAACGAAATTGTTAAATAAAACTGTACTGACGTCAAATAAATTTTAAAAATCCATTAACATGAGATTAATATAATAACTTTCTAATGCCTACATCTTTTAAACTTTCCCGTACATAAAATTGGTTCTACCGTTTTCGAGTTTTAGCAATAAACAAAACATCTTCAATTCATTTTTATTTAAAGAGACGAAAAAGCAAAGTAACATCTCTTTAGTGTTTCACTGTTGCTGCGCACGAGTCATCTGTCAACTATTTTAAGAGCTGATATTAGGCATTACCCCCTACAATCTAGTCAAGTGTGTCCAACCACTAATAATATACCGCTGCTCCAATATAATAATACTACAGATACATAATAATATCGTATACAAAAGGTGTGTTTGAAGTAAGTCATCAGGATTTATTCGACGGGCGCTAGTTAGCTCGGCCGCGACACTCGACTCGTCCTCGACTGCACTCGTTAGGTTTTCAAGTGCACTTGCCCCGAGATTGTTACTTTACCCTCCGCTCTTGCTACTTACTGTACCTCTCGCGAATAGCTTGAAATGAAACGACCTAATGAATTTCTTAACTACGCTTTCGTGAGATAAGTCTAGCTAATGAGAGTGATTTCATAATGTTAGGAAGACCATCATAAGGTATAGCGCTTTCTAAAAATATAACAAACTTTAATAAGTTTGTTTCGTGATAGTAAAATAAAAACATCGCGAGCAAACCGATATGTATAAAGACTTTGTTCGAGGCCATGCGACATCTATCAAACTCTCTCAACTCGTAGGATAGTTTAGAGAAGACCCGTGCTTAGCAGTGGGACACTAAAAAGCGTTGAAGTGAAGTGCGTAATCAGCTAAAGTGTCAATTAAAATTATTGCAGAATTAAACAAACTAAAAATACTCCGAGAGTTGTAATATTAACCAGAAAATTAAAAGTCAAATATTTTACTAGTTAGTTGCAAGTAAAACTAATCAAAAGAATGTTAAAAAGTAATACTTAACTATAACAAAAATTTACCTAGATAAAGACCATACAAAATAAATCGGAAAATCTTCTTAAGTGCTACACTGCCACATTTTTTTTGTATATTAAACTCAACACGGTTAAAATTAAAAATAAACTCTGTCGATTTTTTTAATAAATCTATAGCAAAACTTATTTTCTGCTGTCGTTTTTCACCGTCTGAAATCCCGTTTCTGAATTCTTGACACTGAATTCTCTCAAGATAGGGTGTGCTCGTTACGGCGCAACCGGACATCCGGCCGGAAAGCCGGCCATTGTTCACAAGCAATATTGAAAAGATGATGCGCCCTGAGCGCGGGATAAATAGGTCCGGATTTTTGTATCTTTTGGTGAAAAGCGGAGAATATAGTGATGGATTTTTGGCCAATATATCTACGCATTGTCCGTGACTTTTACAGAGTTTTTAGGTGGAAAGGCATCCGGCTTCATGTAATCGGTAACATTTTGTTTGCACCATTATACAAACCGCTCGACCGCCAACGCCGCGGCGCCGTGACCTACTAGAGAGCGAGTTTGTAATCAAAGGAATTGAAAATTTATCTTTTTTATTATTGGCACAGAAATCTGCGAAGACACGGACTTCCCGCGGCCCTACATGATGAAGCGTCCTGATCCTCACGAGAGTTTCTACGCAGCCACTGATATCATCCACCATGTAAGTAATAGTTTTACGTTCTTATTTATAAAAATCTTTAGTTGAAATGAACTTTGTCTCTTTCTTACTAGTATAAAGTCAAGATGACAGACAAAACCCAACGATTTGTAAACCCATTTTAGCTATGATGAGCTTATAAGACGTTTGTGAATACGGGGGTTAAAGTATTGCCTCATTACTTATTATAAGCCTTCTTCTATTTCTGTACTAGGACTACAACTTACTTTTAATTCCAACACTTCAATAGGTAAATATCACGTAACAGAGTAAACAGTATAGGGTTGGTCATATTTGTCGAAGAACCGATAACCGCTGGGGTAAGCGAGTTCCTGAGTGGAGACGACGTCTTGGCAAAGTGGAGTGACCATCTGCGAAAGATAGCCGGCAGTTGCTGGATGCGACAAGCTGAAGACAGGATGAAATGGCGCTTCCAGCAGTAAACTACAATAGGCCGATGCAACTTAACATTCTTAAAACTAAAACATTTCAACAATCATTTAGCTATATCATAATGTTAAGTCTCTTAAAGGTGAAACCAACACTCGTAGGTATAATTAGCTAAACTTACATAATATAATTAATTATTAAACTAATTATATACTATGTTACATTATTAGTGATGTTTTTCCGAATGATGATGAGAATGACGGACAGGTGCGGTGGTGTGGTGGGTAAGATACTTGCTTATCGCGTTGTAGGTCGTGGGTCCGATTCCCACCCACGTCAGATATTTGTGTGATGAACATGTCTGTTTGTCTGGGTGTAATTATCTATATTTAAGTATGTATTTACAAAAGAAAAGTATTTTATGTAGTATATTAACAGTTATCTGGTTTCCTTAGTACAAGCTCAGATAGCCGTGTGTGATATTATTATTCTTATTATTAATGAATGAGTAAACAAAACAAAACCAACAAGCTTTTAGTAAAATTAAGCCTTTTCAGATAATCAAAATAGGTATCATCAAAATTAACATTCATGTTGACGTTATTAATATGATTGCAATCAAAATCAGTGCTTGCGAAGTAATAGATACATAATCCTAAAATCCAATTCAGTTTCCAATTAGTTCGTAATCAATACACTATCTCATTATTTGGAGTTTTGTAAAGCGCTTTGACATTACAAACTACAAAGCGCCAAGCATAACACCCATCTTGTTTTGGGGGTTAAAAATAGGCTTGCTTCTTGACAACAACTTGCCTTATGTTAGCGATTATATGATACACGCTTACCAAGTAAATACAATCTCAATCGTGATTACGAGTGATTTTCGTTAGAAGTTAGAAGAGGAATAAGGTTCAATATGTTTAACCTAGATGAAACCATAAAGAAGCAGTTGCTGTCGGAATAGCTATTCCGACCTACTCTCTCAAATAGTATCATCAGCCATCGCACCGGAACACGGCAAACCCATTTGTTGCCGCGACTTTGAGTAGTGAGCTGTTATCACCACCTACTAAATAACTACTAGACGCCACTTCCCTCAATAATTGTATGAAATTATAATTGTCAATAGTTGGCGGGGTATTGGGAAGCTAATTATGTTTGATTCGTTCAAGATCTTATTCTTGAACGATGCATTTAATATTAGCTTTTGATCGGACAATATTTAGTGGCACAGCAATAAGTTAAGCGAGCGCTAGTACCTAGCTATGCAGAGTTTTTAGGTAGGTATCTGGTTGGTGGTTGTTACTAACCCTTAAAAAAAAGGAACTAACAAGTAACTTCTTTCTTCCATGTACTAACTACAAACAATGCCTACCCACAGTTTTATGTTACCTGATTTTTACCACGGAATAGGAATTACTGATTCCGTTTGAAGCTCACTCCCACGGAAGTAGGTGACTTAGTTATCAAAACGTTTACCTAAACATACCTATCAATAATAGCACCTTTACCTATACACAGCTAGTGGTACGGTGATTTTAATGGCTACAGCTAATCGCATTAGCCCGGCGACGCAAACTGAATTACGGTGGATGTTTCCGAAGGCGATTGAATAATCGACTATTAATTACGTTGGATAAACGTATTTTCTAGTGTTAACAGGTGACCGCTAAGTATTTTTGAGATAATTAAAATAACCTCGACACATAATGTAAATATATTGACTCTAAAATAAAACCGTCTTGAGGCGTAGGTAGGTTTATTTTATTGTTGATTGTTATAGAAGAAAATCTGACCCTGTCTAACGTTAGGTCTAGGTTAGGCTCATGATGATGAACTTAATGTCGTATTTCAATGATATCAATAGCAATAACATTTAGATTAAAATTGTCTAACGTGCCTCTACGTGTTGGCCTCGGTCACACGCACAACTCTGGAATTTCGGAGCTCTGTAGCTCTGAGATATACATACATAATAATATTTTGGGACATAAACACACACGACCATCTAATCGCAAGTTAAGCGGAGCTTGTGTTATGAAACCAGATAACTGATACCTTTACCTACTATATACTACTTTTCTTTTAAACTCAAGACTCAACACAAAAAGTAATGTTCATGCACACAAATGTATAACTTGAGTAGGAATCAAACCCACAATCTGCGGCTTGAGAAGCAAATATCCAACTACGCCACTGATCAGAACAATAGTACCGACATACTGGTGACACACAATTTCAGTTTTCTCGTAGTGTCAATGGCTCTCAATGGTCTATTCAGGTTTGGTTTCTGGCGGAAATTAGAGTTGCCCTCAAAACTACATCATTACATCGATGTCGGTCGAATCGACATGTGCGTAATGGCGATCGGGTAATTGTTCGAGCGTGCGGTAGTGACACGAGAATCAATTAAGCTTCCTATCAACCATTGTTTATTGAACGTTGGAGGACGCCATGCACTTTGCGGTTGAGGATGCCGCAAATATTATCGATGTGTGCATAACGATGACTCCGATCGATTTATCGTTTGTGGTACCATTCCATTTGTTTTAAGTATATTACATCAGCAATATTGACTAGCTGTGAATCCGGTGGCGTGGTCGGTAAGATACTTGCTTTTCACGCCGCGCGCCGCAGGTCGTGGGTTCGATTCCCACCCGAGACAAACATTAGTGATGAACATTTGTTTGTGTCGAGTCTGGGTGTAAATATCTATTTTATGTATATATTTACAAAAGAAAAGTATTATATGTATAGTATATATATACCTACCAGTTATCTGGTTTCCATAACACAAGCTCTGCTTAGATTGGGACCAGATGACCGTGTGTGTTAATGTCCCAAAATATTTATTATTTATTTTATTAAAATATATAATATATATTATATAAAATATATAATATATATTATATATTTTATATTTATATTTTATATAATTTTGTAACAAATTTCCTTATCGTACGTTATACCTACTAACGACTGATGCAAAGGATTAAACTGAAAGAAGCGTAACTGCAATGGAAATGCATATTTTTTAAACTAGCAAACATCTTTGAATCTACTAAATTACATTTTAAGGGTTTAGTCAAAAACATGCTTCTGTAGATGGACCGGTGGCGTGGCGTTAGATACTTGCTTTTAACACGTATCGTGGGTTCGATTCCCACCCAAGACAGACATTAGAGTGATGAACATTTCAGTTTATCTTGAATCTGGGTGTAATTGTCTATATTAAGTATGTATTTCAAAAAGAAAAATAGTATACTATGTAGTACATTGTTGTATATAGTTATAGGTTTCCATAACAAAACGTCTGCTTATTTTGGGATCAGATTGCCGTAGGTGTTAATATCCCAGGATATTATTATTATTATTATTCTCAATATGCTATTGATGGCGACACTATTACAAAATTTATTAAAGGGGCAAAACATAAATAACTTCTTTCCAATCGGGTTTCTCTTACGCATTATTTCTATGGAGATTTTAATGTTTCATTTCAGTAAATATATGATATTTGGTTATGAATAACAAATAAAGTATTGTATAATAAATAACAATGAAGTTGAGTACTTGATTTCCCGGGAGTCGACTGGGACATTACGCTCTGCGCCAAGCATGCCAATTGAACATTAATATCTAATAAGTAAACAAGATTTAAATAAACTGTTACGCACTGTTTGTTTCCTCGTCTTAGCTTATTTCAAACTGCGTAGGTATGTAGTAACTTATTTGGTAACTTTTGATGCAATGTAAATAAGGATAGTTAAATTTTGGGTAACTGAGCTTAGTTTTTATATCTATCTATATAAATAAAAATCAATTGCTGTTCGTTAGTCTCGCTAAAACTCGAAAACGGCTGAACGGATTTATCTTATCTTGGTCTTGAAATGTTCGTGGAGGTCTAGGGAAGGTTTAAAAGGTGAGAAAAAAAATATTTCATACAAAAGTTTAGATCTTTTATTTATCGATTGAAGCAGTACGAAGTCTGCCGGGTCAGCTAGTCTATTTAAATAATTCAATTGCCGTTCCTTAGTCTCGCTAAAACTCGAGAACTGCTGAACGGATTTATCTTATTTTGGTCTTGAAATGTTTGTGGAGGTTTAGGGAAGGTTTAAAAGGTGAGAAAAGCTTATACATAAAAATCAATTACTGTTCGATAGTCTCGCTATAACTCGAGAATGGGGAGACAGATTTGACTAATTTTGGTCTTTTAGTATTCAAACAACTCTAAGGGTAGTTTAAATAGTGAGAAATACGCGGTATGAAGTTCGCCGGGGCAGCAAGTTAAAAATACTATACAAAAGTATCTGACTCTAACATCGCCTGAGTAAGGATGAAAGCTTTAATTTTCCTCTAATGTTTTTTCTGTAAATTGTAGAATCGTTTAAGTAAAATCTATTTGCAAAAATTGTCTGGACCATCAAGATACGGGACATGTTCCGCTTAGTTTGAGGTTCGTTGTTTAAGGTTTTTGTTTGTAATCTTTTGGCAATGACGGTTTTATTTTTATTTATGTACCTATGGGTACAGTTTTAAGTCATGAAGTTTGAGATCTTTGACTAATTTCATGCAGAATATCAATAAATAGTGATCAATAAATTATTTTGTCCTTTTCTTCATTATTAACGACTTGTACCGTTTCGTATCATAAACAATTTCAATGTTCAGTTGCTTTAAGGTACTCTTACAGATTTGATTTAAAACAATAAAATAACCTTAGAATGTGACATTTTAGAGTGGGTTGCACCAAGATTAAAGTTATAATAAAAGTAAACTTTAACAGTAGATAATTCAATGACCAGAAAATTTGCATATCTACTGTTTGTTAAGTCAAAAGGGTGACAAGTGACGAGACGTTTTATTTACCACAAAACGAGTGTAATTTTTTAGGTTCTAGTATTAATTAATTATGTAAGATTAATAATGATGATTAATGATTTTGTTTTCGGTCAGAATTAATTTAACTCTAATTTCTTGTGGTTGGTGTCAGTTCTAACACAAAGTACGTAAAACAGCGCTGCAGCGCTATTTTTGTAACTACAGCTATTTTAGGAAATGTTGTCAGAATTAACTCCATAAACCTTTCCAATCACCCTGTGTAAGATTTCTTTTTAACTTATGAGAATATAATTTTGCCACGTGGGTTCAACAAATTTGATTAAAACATCGTCGCGGAGTATACGAAGCATATAAATGTTTATTATACCTCTAGATAGAAACTTAATCATAAATGAATACCTAAAGAGAAAATTAAAGAAAATTTAATCTCTTCGCCTATAGGAATGTAGATTAGGTGTAACCGCGAAATGCCAAGGAGAGGGGAAATGGATTCTCACCGCTGCTAACCGCGTTACCGCGTCGGCGTCAATATCGGCGCGTTCAGGCTGCTCTAAATAACTAAAGAAAATAAACTACGTTACACTCAGCATAATTTTGAATTAGCATCGCTAATGGTGATGCATTAACGGCATACGAAATATTATTACTTACTTAAATACCTAATTTATGTAAATGTAGGACGGCATGTGTATAGCTAAATATAGCGAAATGTCTGTTTCTAAACGCCGAACAGCACTTACATTATTCGACAATAGGCACAATAGTTCCAAAAAAAGTACAATAGATCATCACTGTAAAATATGTTATCGGTCTGTACAGGGTGATTTTATTATCACTTTCCAAATTTTGTGCATAAGGCATTTTCCAAAAAAAAAAACAGTTTTGAAAAAAAGGTAGACAAAATCTTTACAAAAATAAAATTTATTCCGTAAAAAGTATAAATGTTTTTGGTTACTGTCATGAAATTTTTTAAATGGCCATTTTTTAAATGGCCAATGGGCATCAGCTGGTCGCCTCGCCGACGCGCTGGCAAAAATTCTACAGTAAAGGGATACGCCAGTTCGTCAGGGTACGTCCACGCATTGATATCAGATTCGGGGAATCGTCATACAAATTTGGGGAGATTTTTAGCCCTGGGGGAAATTCGCGGGATGAAAATGTTGGGAAATATTTGCGCTAACTTCGTTCGCGTTTAGGTTTCTTTTGTTTTAAATTATCATTATTACTAACGACAACAATTTTACGGTCGCTCCACTCCTATTTACATTTATATCCTACGTTTTTGATATGTACCTATTACCAAAAGTTTTTTTTTGTTGTGATATTGCACAACACCCTCACACAAAAAAGTAAAATTTTATTGCTAGACAAAAACATTTAAAGGAAAATTTGATATATAAAACAATTTAACAATTATTTTAGTACTGTTAACTTTAACTAAGTAACTTAATCATTTTAAATACGTCATAATGCAAATGATTAGTTGGTACTAATTGTTGATTTTTTTAATGCAGTGATTGCGGCCTCTATTTGTATACTTTTAGCATAATTGACTACTCTTATCCAGCACTAGCCGGTGACACTTATCGAGACTATTGCTCTACCCAAGATCTCCCTCTTTATTTGCCGATATACCGCAGACATAGAGCACTTGTCTCTTAGTTATCTCGCTGTGTATGGTATAGTTCTGCACATCAATCAGAAATTAGCTTAATTATAACAAGGTTACGCTTGCATACATAAACCAACTATTATGTATTATGAATCCCAATCACGTATTCGTACCTATCTTAAATTACTAACTCCGTGCACTATGCAGTCGCCTTGATATTTGTATACAGAGTTATAACATATAGATATATAATTTGTGTGCAATGTACACAAATTATACATCTAAGTACATCCAGGTATTATTTCGTCACAACGTCACATTTGACGGCACCAAATTCAATGAATCATAATTGTCGCATACTAAATACTCTGAACAGATGGCTCACAGGTATTGAATAATCTCAAATAGCTTTTGACGTACAGTCGTGCTTGATTACTAGTGTAATAAACTGTACGGTGAAACTATACAGTCAGCATTTTACGCTACTTGCTTAGTAATATATCAAGAATTCCTCAGTACACGTAAACTATTAGCGGTCATCGCGTGTGCTCCCGCGCTCCTTTTATTATTTTATAATTATTTGTGTTGGTCATAGAAATAAACTATATTTTCTATTTAACCTAATTCAGCCGTATCATTTAACTAGCTCCGAACCGATACCCTTTACATGGTCCTTCGAGCCGGATTCGACCGGATTTTGGTATTTGTACAATAAATGAAAAGTTAATATAAGATTACCTTTCTTAGCCGATCTTACACAGCATTTTTAGTATGTAGCAATCTGCCCACGTTAGTTGAAAAAGCTTATTCCACACAAAATTACTAACGTTAACGCAACCAACAAAAATATGAAACCCCAGACAATAATATTTATTTAATGACTAGCTGCCCTGGTAAACCACGTTAGTACCACGTATTTCTCACCTTTTAAACCTTCCTAGGGCAAAATCAACCAAATCAGTTAAACCGTCCTCGAGTTTTAGCATCACACATAAAAGTAGATTTATTTTTTTTGTACACAAAAATATATATTATAAAAAGATGAGTTCCAGTAAAACAAAGAAAGTAGACGAATATTGCGGGAGTTGTTGCTTATATACCTACTATCCAAATTTTCTGAGAAAAATCTCAGACTTAGAACAGCAAGTTAAGAGTTTTCAGCTAAAAACGGCAACTATCCACTTGATGTTTACAACCATTGCGTCATTGAACACTTAACTAAACAAACATAAAACAAATTGTACGACGTAGATAAAATCATTAACATAACTCTGCAAGCTATTAAATATTAAACCTATGAAGCACGCCATATTAAATACAATTTGAATTCAGTATTGAACGTTCAATTGAAACAAACAGATATCAAAGAACGACACGTTAACTGGATAGCATTCATTAAGCTCACGCTTCAACAGTCTAAGATCCAAGAACAGCCAGACTTATCTTATTTAACCATCATAAGATACAAAACGTGTAGGTGCAATAAAAAAGGCAATTCACTTAACTTTGTTACAATTAACAAAAATTAAGGAAACTTTATCCGAATGTATATTCATTGCTAATGAAAATTTAAAACAATTACAAAATTTAAAAACTCATCTCCTAAGTGACTAAAAATCCGCCATTTTAATATTGTTTTGTTTATGAGACGAATTAACGATACTCCAAATCTACGTAATAAAGAAATTTTCAAATATACAAGATTCGCATGAAAACTATTTTAACCATTCCTTGGCAGCCGACTGAAATTTAAACCTCGAATTGATATTAAGCCCCATATTATGTATACATATAATTTTAATAAGTACGTTATCTTATCTTATCAATGGGGCTGGCACTATCTCCTACATTAGTCGTACCTAGGTTTTAGATACCACATATTTTCTTTACAAAAAAGTGAAGTCCGGCTGCTTAATGCTCATTTTATACCTATAAACTTCATGCTTCAACAGTCCTGCCTCTATTTTTCACAGTTTCGCAATATTCAATAGAAAGAGAGAAAAATGTTGCCTACGTGAAGTTCTGTGCTGAAGCGAAAACTGTAACAAAAAAGCAATGACACGATAGGGTAGCCGGGAACAGAGAAACATTTTCCAATCCAAACGAAGCCAAAGCAACGATAATCGGGACATATTACGCTATTGTCCTGCGATGCAAAAATGAAAAAACAATAAACACTATGTCGCTTAATCCGCTTAAAGAGTTGAGCATCCATCTGGCAAACGAATACCAAACGCTATTGGGTATTAAATAACTTTGTATGCATTTGGCACTTAAATATTATTATAATCTATGACGGTAAGTACTTTATAGTCGCATCTCTTATAAACTAAGCCCAATATAAAGTGAACCGGAAAGGGTATATCATGCCTTAAATTCAACATTATTTGAGCCAGTACAGTGATGTTAAAATTTTAATAAATCATTTAGAAAAAAATAGGATAAAATTAGGATACAAAATAAAAAAAATATTTAGCAATTTATTTTCTTAGACAACTTTAACATACTTAACTTTACATTTTCTTCGTTCTTCATTTTCTTACCTGCATATATGACCAGATATGTAAACGTTAGTGAACGACTAGAGAAGTATGTTTAGATCGTAGCAAGTGGCGCTTTATAATCTCAGCCAACCCCCATAGGAAAAAGGCGTGATTGTATGTAAGTATGTATCAACCTTAACTTTACAGACTGCCAACTGTAATTCACTTGTCACGTCTTTTATAAGTCAAAGAAAATCCGGAAAACAGCTTTAAGGGTTAAATATTTAGCACGTTATAAATCGTCTCAAAACATAATGCAAATTCATAGTAATATAATATACATAGGTAGTAATGCCCTGAAGAATGTCTGGTTTCAAGTATAGTCTCAGTAGCGTATAGACCAAGTATAGCCTTTCCTGTTCAGGTTGTTTAACTATCCCAAGTACTTCAACAAATGGCCTCTGGGTACTTTAAGTAGGTAGAACCTACCTTAGCCTAATAAAAACTGAATTGTAATATTACTTTCTGTTTCGTTCCATTTCTCCGAATATCACATAAGATCCCGAAAATATTTTTGTGAGGCTAACTTGGGAGTTTACAAACTATAATTTTCAAAATCGGTCCACAATTGGCGGAAAAGTTAGCGCAAACAAAAATACATATAACCGTATCCTCCTATGTTTAAAAGTTACCAAACTATGTTTCTATTTACATTTAACACTTATTAGGAGTTATAAAAAGTTAGATATTAAAGGAAATGGCTAGGTAAGATAATGTTTGTACTTAGCGGCCTTGTGAAAAGCGGAGCCTTAATCCATTGTAACATTTTTACACAAAAATATAGCTATGCTTTATATTTTTACAGCCACCCTGGTGATAATATATTTAGGTAATTGAGCACTCACAAAAAGGTGAATTTTACTACTTTGGTATGCTACTTTCTATTACCAAACAGAACCAAACATCTACCTATAAAACATTTAAGACGTTGAGTAAAATTACACATATTTTAAGACACCACCCTTGAATTTTTGACCTAAAATTTTACTCGACGTTTCTATGGCGATTTTATATCCTTTTTATCCCATAATAGGCTTGCCTGCATATACCGATTCACTCGTGACTCGAAGACAGGCAGATTATATATCCGTCGGACAAACAAAGATGCCAGCATTCCACAACTTGGAAGTTGGCACAATAAAAGTAGAAGCAAAGTGCTTTGTTTGTACCCGTGGAAATTCCACCATGTATCGGTGGCGCGTAGCTGTGTCTCTACTTGTTCGATTAAAGAACGGGGATGGGGATAGCAAGAATTATGTATCTAATTCCAACGCACCTATTACCTGCCTACTTATCTATTCGTCTCTTATAACTTTTGACAACTTATCTATGCTTGTTGTTTGTCTTACAAAACTAGTAGACATGTAGGAATTGTAAGCAGAAATCTTATAGGTCCATCGAATTACACAGCTGTGCGCTTTAAGTGTTAGTGAAATAATCGCTGTTCTTAATATTTTAAGCCTGAAAAGTGAAAACACCGATCACGGACACAAAAGTAAATTTCGTAAAAATAAAACTTAGATTTATTTCAATAAACAATATACATACAATAAATACATTGAAACTTAAAAACTTAACATAACTCATGTATTACAATTTTTCCCAAAACCTACCATCTACTAAATATCATTATAATCGTTGAAGCCGCGAGCAGCGGTGGCGCAGCGGTACGAGCCTTGCCTTAGATTTATAATGTCGCGGATTTGATTCCCAGTCGTGCCCCCACACACATATTTGTGTTAATTGTAACATCGCCGTTGCTCAATATCGGTGAAGAAAAACATCGTGAGGAAACCAGCATGTCTAAGAACTAATTATTCGAGGACATGTGACTTCCACCAACCCGCACTTGGCCAGCGTGTGTGGATGAAGGTCTAAACTCTCTCAACTCGTATGATAGTTGGGAAAAGACCAGAACCCAGAAGTGGGACACCAAAAGGGTTAAAGCCGTTTCCTTTATGTGTAAGAATCGTTCTCGGCGGCTTATGCGGTCACCTTGCGACTGAGGACAAATATTTAATGTTCGATCGATTTTTTATATTTAGGAGCCATTTTAACTTCCATTTTCCAATTCCTTGATTCAATAATAAGATTAAATAAGATCCATTACTATTGTGAAATAATCTGAAGATAATAATTTATTATCTACTTACACAGCAAACCAGTTGCAAAGAATTCCTTTAATAGCTTTACAGCTTTGGCGAAAGAGGTCAATTAGATTAAACTTAATATTAATCTTTATTAAAAAAGGATATTGAATTGTTACTATATTATAATAAGTTACTAAGTACACTCAACTACAAAAGTTAATAAACAGATTGTTGATTTACTGCGTGGCTTTTGTGTGATTTAGATTACTACAAGATATAATTACAGAATACTAGAATACACTATACTGTAGAGTGAAACTAAATGCGTGTGTTCCTTATTAGACTAGGGTGTGGTGTAAGGATCCTATTGCACTGTGAGCTACCGCCACTGGCCTTGCCAACTGAAAGAAATTATAAAAAAAAATTACTGCCATAAAATTACTCAATTACTAAGTCTCTCACAAGTACCCGGGCCGGCCAGCGCGCAGTAACTGGCCGAGCTTGTATTTTACATCTCGCTTGCATACAAAACTGCTGACACACAACTCATTCACTCTTACATGGTACCTGCAGCTTCAATAATACAAAACATCTTAACACAAAGCACAAAAAAAACATAAATAACCGTTATGTGACTGTCCATTGTACACTACTAACGAGCTCCCTCGTCACGACACTTATTCATAGCATCTTCTGGTCGTTATTATTATGTAATATTGAATCTAGTAATCAACTTTTGTAGCTAACTGTACTAAGTAACAAGTAGTAGTCAAAGTGAGCTTAAACATGATAAACTTTAAACTTTCCCTTCGTAATATTGAAAATCGTATAATTAACGGGAAATTAAAGCGCTTAGTGCTTTGTTTGGCTTTTTTGTTTTTGAGTTTAAACCTGTTTATAGAGGTATTTCTGACCTTATTATAGATATATTCACTCAAAAATTTTGTGTTGCTTCGCCTCTTTTGGTAAAACGCAAACAATAGATGCTATTCTTATCACTTTGTGGATAGACTTAGACAATAAAACTTTCGTGGAGTGCCACTCCAATCAGCGAACTTTGTGAGTGCACTCTGTAGATTTCTTTCTTCCTTAATTAGAAATCTATGTATAATGTAGTACTTCAGTAACCCAATATTTTAATCTTACTCTTTTGCTTTTGCAATAGCGCTAAAATGTTATGTATTCTATTTTAAGACTGATTTTTGGCACAAATTTTCTATTGCAGATACATACATTCAAATACCTTCTAGGCGTAAACTGCAGGTACCCTTAGTAAAGGCTCGTCGAAATGAAAAAGTTTTCGAATACTATATTGAACCTGTCAAAATGCGTTATTAAACTCATTTTTGCGTTAAAAAGGCTTGATAAATAAAAATTCTATGCTATAAATAGGATAAAATGGGATATAATTTTTTTTTGCGTATAACCTAATTATCTTGATAGGTGCATGATAGTATTTGTAAACGTTTTTCGTATTGATAACTCGTACTAAGGGTATAATTTGTAAATACTTCTGAAAAAGTTGTTCAACAGAAATGTAGATCACATTTGAGGTGTTTTAACGTAGCACAGTAACTGTGCTACGTTAAAACACCAGATACGTTAAACAGATTAACTGTTAATCTGGTGAAAACAGACGCCACTCGCTTGCAGCAAACAAACAAATTAGAAGAACAGTGTTTACGGTTCAATGTAGTTAGGACTCTTCAGTCGGATAATTGGAAAAAACACCTCTTTTACAAAAATTTAAGTAGATGTTTGGAATTAAATAGTTAATGAGTTGTTATATTACGCTGCGAGCACACGGCCGATTTTGTTACTGACTCAATGCGTGGCCTTAATTTTAGTATTAAATAGCACAAAATCGGTCATATAAGTTGTACTCGTAGTTAAGTAAAGTATAATTCTGTCTTCGCGTCATAAGGAAAGGGAAATTTGACTTATTTTCAAACAGGCTTTACTACTAGTAGATGCATATTTTTTTACTGATTCCAATAATGTTTATAAGTTACTTACAGAAAAAATGTCAGATGCCTCCTTTTTCGTTATGACAGCAGATTTAAACGGAATGAAATCGGCATGTCTCAGAACTAGTCGTAGGTACCAGGACATTTTTTAAATCAATCGACAGTGTCACGCATTTAGTGAATCGGGTTTCAGTATAATCCAGGACATACGATGTTCTCCTAACCGCAATTGGCCCAGCGTAATTAAATTATATGGGCTTAACTCGCTAAATTCAAGTCGACAAGTCCGTTGCAAACTGCCAACTGCAACTGCTGACAGCACGTCATGCAGTCCTTGGAACAGAATCATATACAATTTCATATTAATAAATTGTCCCTTCTGCTGCACGTGTGTAGGCAGTTGTAATTGACAGCAGATTCGGACTTGCACAATCTGCGGCCATAAGTCTAGTAGCATCTTAATGATCATATTATTCGCTTTTATTGTATACTACGTAAGTGTGCATAATGTAAATGCGACTTGTTTTGATGCCATATATTTGTAAAAGGACTTATGACCGAGACCATACTTCAAGGGTTGTTACTACTACTTTACTTAGGTATACCTAACTACTTACCTTTAATTTCAAACACCGCCTTTCGCGTTTTCGCCCAAAGTTGTAGGCAGATGTGAATTCTAACTCGGAACCTCGCAATTATTAAGTGAACACGCTTATCAACTGCTACAACTGCTGAACCAATAAGACAATCCTTAGCAGAATTCTCACAATACTTCATAGCGTACCTACAGTGTTACACAACTAAGCCCATAAACTGAACCTGACATTGTCCAACAATTACCTTTGGTGTTACATCCTTTGTCTCATCAGCTAACTGTTAATCAGATAAGATTGTGCTCAATCGAATTGTTTATTCAATCAATTGGGATTCTGTTTTAATTAGCGTAAGTAGCTGTTATAAATCATTTGACATAATGGCTTAGCGTTGTAAATACAAAACTGGGGATTTTATGAAAACTTGACATAGATACATACTCTTTATTATGATTCTTTACAGAAAATTTAATTTTTCATGGTCATATGTCACCTTCTCATCTTATAAGCTATTAAAAGATAGAATCGAGTTTTTAGGATAAAATAATTTACTACGAAAATAAAACAGCAATTTGAAGTTAAAATCCTAAGTGTAATATTGTATTCGTGTTTTGAAAGCGATCACCTGCTTGAAAATGTGCACTTCTTTTAAAATTATATGCTCCACCGTCCGACCGAGTTATTTTCATAAAAAAATACAAGGTTTATGAGTTTCATTCATGATAAAAATTAAACACGATGTTAAATATCTTCATTGTAAATCAGATTCATTCCCCTTATCCAAATCCAGCTGTCAATTCGTAACAAAGTTAGTTTGTATTATTGCAATTTCAAGTAATATTGAACAAGATCACTGCATTACCTTAATAATACCAAAATTAAAACAAACGGTAACACCGTATTACAAATGTAACACTCGATAAACATAACTCAAGTGACTGTGCGAGTTACAAAAAGGGGAGCTGCTACAGCTTACATAGCGGGCTCAGGTGTTGTGGAGTCCTTCCATTTCTCAAAGTGAATCCACATTGTGGCCCGTATTTTATAATGACACAGGGAGTTTGGCCAAACGACGTATGCTCGCTGCCCGCTAAGGATTACAGATAGGGGTGGTTATAGCTTTTTGTTGGGAAAACCTTTATGTAGTTTGTATTGAAATTGTAAGTAGGTACTTGCATTCATCGGAAAACATGAAACAACAGTATCCCTTAACTACTTGCCTATTTCCGTGCCTCAACGTGCGATCCTAGAAACAGCGTATGTACCTTACGGCATAAAATTAATTCATCAAGCGGAATGCTATTTTGCGACTCTGGTAAGCTAACCTGTTGCCTTAAGTTTTGCCTGTTGTGCAAGGTGAAAATATCATCACTTCCACCACTGTCTATCAAAAATTTGTTATACAAAATGGGCATTTTTGTGAAAAGAGCTAGAACAAAAATACTTTTCATTTACCTGAAGAGCACATGTAACAAAATGAAACAACCAAAACCGTACAGAAAGAACAACATTATCTACGTATGTGGCTACATATATAATAAACGCAATGGCGCACTACGCCGCGTCGTACAAACCACACATCTCCATATTATTTTAAAGTAGATACCTAAGTGCTCCACAATCTGAGGGAACAAAGCTAATTAGCACCAACATACATGCCTTATTTACCGTTTTTCCTAGCGAACTTAATTAATGCATTTTGTTCAAGACCACCTGAGACGACGACGGTGGAGTATTTAATTTTTAATTACATTGTAGTGGCGCGGCGTCTGTCTTGTAGCTCGATACGAGTTTGTGACTAGATTTATTAAAACAACGAAGTTAACCTGCGGTGTCTTAATGCAATTAACTAGAAAATAATCATATTTAACTTTACCAGGAAAATAACGGTATCTTCTACGATGTCAAGAACCTAATTCTTTCATTATTGTTTTAGATTATTAACCTACTAGGTATATTTGCCTCAACTGGCTCAGATTTACTAGAAAAAATACCAGTGATTTGGAGAGGTTTGCGGTTTTTCTCTCAGTGATTAAAGTAAGTCCAAATTTTTTAAACTATGATGACTTTGGGATTTAATTTGGATTTTGTACTGCTTTGAAGAGTCGCACCTGTTTGTTATCCACTGCGTGTAATCGCGGCATCAAACAAGACGACATCTTCAACACGCCTGTCTTCTCGTTTAAAATCATTATTGCTTTTACTAGACACCTCAAAATTCTAAAACTGTTTTTGTTTTTGAATTAAAAATCAAAACTTAAGACCGTTATTCAGGATCTGTACCCATATTACAGTTATATCTTGTATTTATCAAAAAATGAACTCATCCAACTGTTAAAAAAAATTAACCAATAAATTAATCTGAAATTCAGCATGAAATAGGTTAAAACTTCAAAGATCACTGTGGTAATGTAATTTTCCCTTATTAATGCAACGTACATATCACTCACTTATATAGGTATGTACTTCAAAGGAGAACTATAACGGCTTAGTTAATATTAGCTTTCTTACTGGACTTAACACCACTTAATACAACATAACTACCTACTTCAATTAAAAAAAAGTGCAAAATATAAATATCAAGAAAAACTTAGTATCTAATAATTACAAAAAAACATTGGGCGTGTCCCGACACGTACCTGGCTGGTTTTTTTTTATGAAAAGAAAGCATGGAAATATTAACAATTATTATTGACACCCATCTCAACGCAGATGTACCTCGGGAACATTTTGTGACGCAGCAGTTTTTCCCTAGACGAGAGCATAAAAGGTTTTTCAAATCGTCGTCGTAGCTTCATCTGACTTCGTCTTTCAAATGCCGCTTTTGTCTTGTTAGAGCCGCGGGTACGTTTGTTAGGGAGCTTCGACGCTTGTACTAAAGCCACACTTTCTATAGGAAGACTTCTATTTCTGAATAATTAGTGCAATGAAAGAGAAGTTCTTGCTTTTGACTAAACAAGCGAATATTTATGCTTCTGACAAATTAATACCCTAATTAGAACGCTTAAGTGATTATAGAGAAAATCTGCAAGTATAAATACTTAAAGAAACATAATAAGTTTGTGTCTAGCTTAGTGTCAGCTTAGGGGAACCTAATTTACCTTTGAATAAGGTATTCGTTTCTTAATTCAAAATTATCTTATTCTTTATTGTATACTAAATACTTACATAAACAATTTAAATAGGAAACAACAATGTACACAGGCGAGCTTAATTCAAACATGAATTGTCTACCAACAAACCTCTAGTAGAAAAAAGTTGTGCAATTGGTAGAAGTGCTCAACAAATAATGAAGTGATGATTTTCAACTGTTTCCTATCCAATTTTGACTAAAGTCGACTTCAAAATATTAATTTTGAAAATGAATATTATATACAATGCGTGTTTTGTTATTAAACAAAAGCCGCTTCACATTTACTCCCCCAGTCTGCGCTGACGCAGTTGCTTTGCGGTAAACGATTCCGCAATACGCGCACTTGTACATTTCCAACGATATTTATGTTCTGTGGGGCGATAACTTATCATAGCATATAAAATATTCAGTAGAAGGTATAGGCGTATATTATAAAGATAACTATTTCGCGGTAACTTTGTTCGCTTCGCAGCGCAGCTTGTTGTAATGCCTTCAAGTTTTTATGTTAGTCTTTAATGTTATAAACCACCAAAATGTTAGCGCATTATCTCTAAAAATGTGCTATTATTTATGTATAAGTAAATGTTTCAACAATCAATAATTTTTTACAGTACTATTGTGCCAATAGCCCTGTCTTACAAGGTGAAACGGAAATTCTACATTATTTGAGCCATAAACTACTATTGCTTATGTGACACTTAAATTTAAACATATCAATTAGAAAAAAAAGAATAACCCCCTACAAGATAAAAATATTATTTTTTTAATTTTCTTTGGCAACACTAACTTTTGAAGAAACCGCCAGTTTTCATTCGTTTGTCACATCTTTAATTAGGTCAAAAAGAGTACACAAAAATCGCTATTAGGTTGCGCGATTGGGAATGTGAGAAAATTTTGCTAAAATTTCATATCAAAATATAAAGCAAATTAATTTCTGACTTCACATAGTCATTAGTAAAGGCCTGGAGAATTTCTGGTTTCAAGTGTTGTATAGCTTTTCCGGTTCAGGTTGTATAATATAAGCTTTCCGCCCGCGCGTGGTTATCGCAGGAAACCACTAACCTCTGTTTGCACAGTCGTACAAAAACTATCCTAAGTTCCAGATAATTTCTTTCAGAAATTATCTATATAGTTGCCAAATTTTATCTAAATCGGTTCAATAGTTTAGGTGCGACAGCGTAAGAGAAATCTCGAATGACGTCATAGGAACCTAAGTTATATACAGAGGTATGACGTAGCGCACTGCCACTATAACTTTAATGCGTTATATCTTATTATTTCCATGATAAAGCAAAAAAAAACATTTTTAACTTTTTTAATAATCTTACTGAAGAACTACCTAATTAAAATACACTTTTCATGCCTTGTCTTCCACCCTGTTTTAAATTTTCAACGTCAAAAAGTTAATAAGATATAGATAAATAAGCACCTAAGTTTATGTATATTTTGTGAATTACCTTAGTGCACCATTTTGTTTGCCGTCTGCCACTTTCGGTAGGCACTCTATTACGGGGACATACAGAAACATGGCCAAAACAATATCTACCCCTGTTTCTCTGTGTGCGCGGGAACATGTCACGTGTGTGGTGTCGGTAACACCCCACTCTCCCCTCAGAAATTGAATAATTGATTACTTTCACATACTATCAGCTTATTGTATTAAACTTAAGAAAAATGATACGTCTGTGAAATGAAATTAGGTAATTACATGAATTCATAACTATTTATAGGAACTACCTACTTATTTTTATAGGAACCAATCAATTAGTAAGTAATTCGCATTATATTAGTTGTAGTTTTCCAACTACAGCACTGCCCTCGCGTATGTCGGCTGTCGTGATAAACCATTAACCTCGTTTTGTACAGTCTGATAAAAACTATCTTAAAACCTTCTCCAGGCCTCAAACTATCTCCATACTAAATTTTATCCAAATTGATTTAGTATATTTCGCGTGAAAGTGAGATAAACAAACGGGAAGTAAGTACTTCCGCATTTATAACATTAGTAAAGATTAGTGATTATGCAAATCGCGATGTTATGAATATTCAACTTTTGGGCAGTTGTGATTTATTTAAACTGTAACTGTTACATGCAAAAATGTGTTGAAAAGGACAGAAAGAAATCAATAGCTAAGTAGCAATTCTCTTCAGCAAAGTATTCAAAGCATCTCACTCTAATTATGCTTTGTTTACCTTACCTTATTAAAAGTTTGTAGTTCGAAAGGGTCTTTAAACTATGTATACTAACAGCTAACAGCAAAGGGGTTTGTAATATTAATGGTATTGCCCAAGGTACGCTTGGATTTTACTCATAAGGGGTATTATGCGGTCGTTTACGAAATGATAAATGAATGCACAGCAATATTATGAGCAAGTTGTGGACCCTATCGTGTTTTGTTAATGTTTTACTGCGGCATTGTAAGGCTGCTTATAAGCCAGAGCTTTAGTTACAAAGTACTTTCAATAACTAGGTAAGTGTATGTGTTACAGGAAACGTTAGAAACCCAGGGATTGTATACAATTCCCAGTAAACATAAGAAATATGTAAAATAATGCTTTTAAGATTCTGTTATACAAAAAATTCTTAGGAAATGTATGTATTTCCTAGTAATTGTATGCAATTCTGAGATAATACTAGGAAATATATATAACACGAATGATTAAGTGAATAAAACATATAAAATATGGGTCGATTTGTTTCAAGCACTCGCCAACCGCTGTCACAGCTTTATATTGCAATTAAGGAAATTTATGGAGTTCCTAGGAAAAGTTTGTAGGTACTATAAAACCTTTCATACCTTTCCCATCATTTTTAACATTAAAAACATATAACACAACACAACTCTTTAAATTGTATATTTTTCCTAGGAATTGTATACAATGACGGATTTTAAACGTTTTCGTAAATGTATTATCTAGCAGGTTTTTTTTACCTATTTTAATACATAATTATGTTGGTACATAATTATTTTATTTCTGGTGTATTTTGGTGATTCTACATGTGTAGAATCGGTATTTAATTATTTTGAGAATATCATAAAATAACTAGATACTCGTACACCAGAAGTTTACAGTCGTCATAAACTATTTAATATCTGTGCTGTGCACATTATTTGCTTGGTCTTAAATAGTCGATATTTACTTTGATATTGAAACCTGTTAAAATCGCAATCATATATCAAACTAACATTGTACATAGTTACTCAAATTAATATCACAGTCTGACATCAAAGTCGTAATACAAATTCACATTGAAATAATCTCTAAAGCTTGTTAATTAATTAATCGATATTGACTATATCACGCAATAAACGTTAGCTCCCACCAAATATTCTTCGGATGTAATTACGGATATAATTAATGGCGACATAATAATTGCAGTCCACATATATAATACAGCATCTATAATAATTCATGGCATAGTATAAATTATACCAACGCAATCTTGGAAGGGGAATGGCAATTAAGCCGAAAGCTGTTATTTACTGTTTCATATAAAACTAGATTCCGCCCGCAACCATTTCCATGTGAATTACCGAATTATTAAATAAATAAAATATGTGTTATCTAACATGGTCTCAGTGCGTATTGTTAACCTCTTCATTGTTCTTTATGTAAGAAGGTATCAGTGGTGAAGGGTGGAAGTCTGAAAAAGGGAAGCCGGAGCAAAGTTCTTATTTATGAAAATAACATCTCTTCACTGCCGTCACCGATCATTCTTACACTTGATGCTATACTTATTTTTATTGCTATTTAAAACTTTTAGGCGTTACATAACATATTATTAAGTACGTGTGATATTGACTATTTCCTAAAAGGAAGCCGATGGGAATCGGCTTGTATGGACCCTTCGCCACTGGAAGGTATAGGATGTAAGATGTTAAAAGATGTATCAAATATGAATAGTTAATATAATTGGATGGATCAATGCAACCTACAAACAAAAAACACTTTAAAATAAACAGTATTAGGTACTTGACTTGGCGGGGGCACTATAAACAGTATTTTACTAATATTATTCAGTATCTCGTGCAGCAGCGGCGCAGCCCTATTGGCCTCACCTTTGAAATAAGTCGCGGGTTCAATTCCCAGTGACCACAGATCTTTGTGTGAATTGTTTTATTGCCGCTGTTAAATATCGGCCAAGAAAAACATTGTGGGTCCTTAACCAGTATGTCTCAGAACTAATCATCCGAGGACATGTGACATCCACCAAACCGCACTTGACAATCGAGTATGGAATACGACCTAAACTCTCTCAACTCGTAAGTTAGTTTAAAGAAGAGCCAGTAATGGAACACTACAAAGGGTAGTGAACTGGAACAGTCTAATTGTATCCCTACGTTGTCCTCAGACTTATCCAGATCAACGAGTGTGCCGACGCGAAAAACCAGCTCCTGGGCTCTTTACCTCCATCAAACTACCAGAAGCTGAGCCCCCAAACGGAGTGGCGCCCCTGCTAGATTTCCCGCGGGGGCGCATGAGACCGGTCACCTTTTTGGGCGAGGGCCCCCATGGCAATGTAAGTACATAGATTTTTTTAATGTCACATCATATTCGTTACATTTGGTAAATAGACCATTTACTATATTTTAAACTTTCGTGTTGCATTATTAATATTTATATAGATATTTATCATAACGGGCAATTAACGCGCTCACCTTTAATTTGACTTTACGTTTCGACACGGGTTGCACCGGTCGTGGTCGTCAGCAGACTGAGCGAAAGAGCTCCGATGATCAGTAATTGCCCTTTATGATAAATATAAATATTAGACTATTTACCAAAAAGTTCTCACAATAAAGATTAAAGTGTCCACACTACTATCGAAGTCACACACATATGCCGATGTCGAATATTTAGGTACCATACACAGAAATAGGATTTGTCAGTATTAACTTCAATCTAACATTATACAGCTAAGAGTAAATGTAGGTACCTAATTTTATCCCTATGGGAAAAGCAGGTTCGCAGATGTACTCAATTACCCCTAAATGTTGCGGTGTGTAACCCCAGGAGATGAGCCTATTGTTATAACACACGCCCGAGAAACAAACGCAAGCCCATAATTCCTATACCTATTAGGGTGGAGTTACTCGTCACTAGTAAACTGAATGCGAGGATATGCGATGGGATACGAGAGGATACAATATACCTTATTATAAGACTCATGATCTTAAGACTACCATTATTTGTAAGTACTTACGTTTGTAATTTAAGGTCGCGGGTTAGATCCCCGTTGTGCCTACTCATCTTTGTGTGAATTGTTTCATCGCCGTTGCTCAAAATTTGTTGAGTAAAACCATCGTAAAACTGGCATATCTAAAAACTATTCGAGAGCGCCATCCACCATCCTGCACCTGGTCAGAGTGTGTAGATTGACTTAAACTCTCATAACTCTTGTAGACCTCAACAGTAGGACACTATAAGGTTACTTTACTAACCTACGTGTTCTAATCGTTAACGAGAGAATACTAACCTTTTTTAGAGGATAACAGTTAATAATGAATATTTATTTCTTTTGTTATTATTATTTGAGTTCACATGTAATTAAATTATGAATCGAATTAAATGTGCTATAATTATAATATTACTAATATTTAATTATTTATTAACTACTACTAATATTGTGGGACATTAACACACGGTAATCTAACGTCACGGAAACCAGATGGGACTTAACCTACACTGCAAATCCCGCCATTGCTACTCCTGGTAAGCCAGGATGGACAACGACGCCTTAAACACTCGGGATTTGAACCATGGAAACCTGTTAAACTGTACACCACGGACCGGTGCGCGGTGGAGTGGTCAGTAAGATACTCGCTTTTCACGCCGCATGGCGTGGCTTTCGATTCCCACCCAATTCAGACATTGTGTGATGAACGTCTGTTTGTCTTGAGTCTGGGTGGAATTATATTATCTATATTTAAGTATGTATTTACAAAATAAAAGTATTGTATGTAGTATATTATCCGTCATCTAGTTTCCATAGTTTATGCTCTGTTTAGTTTGGGGTCAGATGGCCGTGTGTGTTAATATCCCACTATAAACACACATATACCTATTACTTTTCTTTTGTAAATACATGCCTATAATAGATAATTATACCTAGACGTAAGACAATCAAACATGTTCATCACACAAATTTTAATGTCTGTCGTGGATGGTAATCGAACTCGCGACCTGCAGCGTGAAAAGAAAGTGTTTTACCATCCACGCCACCGGCCGCCGGCCCGTCAGTTAATATAAAATGCTAATGAATTAATTGTAATAAACGAAAGAATTTAATATATACTATTTACCTTTTGCATACCGTAATGTTGAATTCAGCTTTTAACTATAATATTACCATAATATCCTTATAATTACCTATATAGATGCAAATAATAAAAAAATCTTAAGCCATACTGAGAGAGAATCAGTAATTGCTAAAGAAAAAATACTATAAAATTGTAGTATTCTATTTATTGTTTATAATAGATATAAACTTCTGAAAACGTAGATAATAATTTTACTGTTTGCTTCATGGACGTAATATTAAAAACTTGGTATTTACTGTTAAAAAAACTTGATTACTGTTATACATAACTACCGGTCGTGAACATGCCAAAACGTTTGACAATGCAGTTAGTCAATAAATCCTACAAATGTATCTTCAGGGTCTATATACGGATGAATCTTTTCGGCTTTGTCCTTAGAAGCCTCATTATCACTAGAGCTATCAATATTAGGTTTGGAAAGTAGGCCAAAGGTAGACTTAGCTTTGTCTATAGTCTCGCCCACAGAGGAAGTCGGTGTGTTTTTTAAAATATTTGCAGCTGGGATAGCAGCTGCCGCAGCTTTAGCCTCTGTTATCTCACTAAATTTTGTAGCAATTTCCTCCGGGTCAATAATGTCGTTCGGCTCCAATTTTTGTATAGTTTTTTTAATATCTTCCTCTGTATTTGTTATATCCGAATTAGGTGCTGTAATAATAAAACATATTATTGTAATACACGAATATGACTGTCACCATTTTGTACTCGATACATAGAAGCTGTTGGTAGTCCATATTAAATAAATAAATATTGAAAATAGGTAACTCCGAACTTCCTTAACCTCCAGTATGTTATTAACTTTACTTGATACTGTTCTGTTGTATTTTAGGAAAAAAGTAGTATCACTGAGATAATATCATTAAAATTAGTCCAGTAGTTTTTGCGTGAACAGTAAAAGAAATCCATACATTCGCATTTATAATATGTATTAAGAAGAACAGGATACTTACGCATGGCCATTTTTATATATAATATTTATATTTTTTCTAATATATACGAGTCTTAAAATTTTAGCACAATAATTTAAAATATGGTTAAATTTCAGGAATATTTGTTAAAAAATATTTTTTATTTGTATTTCAATTTTAGTTACATGACACTTGTCAGAATATTTTCTTTTCTTGGTACTCTCCTACCTTCTTTTGTGATCTAAAAAGTTTGGTTTGAAGCAGTTTGATAAGGATTTATTACATCAGGGTTTCAAATCTAGAATATATTTCAACTAAAATATTATATACTACTGGATGAGTTTCACAAGTTGCTGATAATATTTTCGAATAGCCTATTTTTTTAAAGTGATAAAATAAAGTAATAAATATTATCATACATTTGTCAGCGACCGGTGATACTGGCGTTAACTTAGATATTATTATTGTAGATACTTACTACTTATTATTGACGGGCCGGTGGCGTGGTCGGTAAGATACTTGCTTTTCACGCCGCAGGTCGTGAGTTCGATTCCCACCCGAGACAAACATTTGTTTAAATATGTCTGTTTGTCTTATATCTGGGTGTAATTATCTATATTTAAGTATATATTTACAAAAGAAAGTATTATATGTAGTAAATTACCAGTTATCTGGTTTCCATAGTACAAGCTCTGTTTAGTTTGGGATCAGATGACCGTGTGGGTTAAGGTCCCACTATATTATTATATTATTATTATAATTACTGTTATTAAATTAAAATTCTAACCTTTCTATGAATAAATCTTGCCAGGTTCAAGTTTACTAGTACCTATGCTTTTGCCGATGTCCTAGTTTAATAGGTATCTTTAAAATCAACTGTCATCTGACAAAACTGAGATCAGTCTATAAATACGCGCCTCGAATACTCGAAGTACGGGCCGGTACATATCACAAACATTACCAACAGTTTTTTTACGATAAAATGTAGAATGGTGCACACGGCTACTAATCAGTCTATAACAAACCAATATAAGATGACCAATATAGGCATGAAAAAACTACGTAATTGTTTCGTTACGCCAAAATCCTAAATAGCTCTTCACTAGAAGACGCAAATCAAACAACCGGTTAATAAATCCTCATATGAGCAAGAAATGATTTTCCAAAGAGCCTTGAACAGATATCATCTTAAAGCTAAATTATAAGCTAATATAATTAGGATTATTTCGATAAGTTAGCGCCAGATGGCCTTTTATTATACCATATCTAATATTGACTCGCAACCGCCTCTAATGGAAGCAAATATTAATATATTAATTGGTCCCTATTACGTATGGGTACTAAACATAGCCCGTAAAAGTGGGTGATATTTACCTCTGCCTACAGCTTTGGGTATCGCAGGCGTGATGCTATGTATAAATATTGATATAATATTGATTTAAGTTGTTATATAGCCAAATTACCTTGCTAGAGAGGGACATTAACACACACAACCTTCTGATCCCAAACCCAACAGAGCTTGTACTATGGAAACCAGAATCCTGGTAATAAACTACATACAATACTTTTTTTGGTAAATACATGTTTAAATATAGATAATTACACCCAGACTCAAGACAAACAGATATGTTTATCACACAAATGTGTGACTTGGGTGGGAAAAGCAAGTATCTTACGGACCACGCTAAAATCCGTTAAAAAGTAGTTTTATTTCAATGTGTGATATTCGCGTAAATCTAAGACAATACTAAATAAACTTTAGTTGTAAATATAATCAATAGTTTGCATTTATCGTAATTATTTTTTGATACCCATACGGTACCTTTCTATGAATTAGACAGCGCGCTCCATTCCATCGTAGGTAAGTTAGGTAGGTTACACATCAAGCTACACATTACCAGTATAAGCTGACCTCTTGTTTTACGGAAATTCTATACTATGTGAGATCACCTTGTACTTCAAATGTACCCCTAACGTAATGTGTAGTGTGTAGCCGTGTGTACTGTACGCGGAAGGATTTTTGACAGATTACTTTTATAATCGAAAATTGATATCGCTCTGTTTTGTTTTTATTTTTCGACACTAACGGTCTTATTTATAAAAATCTTAAAGACTCTTTAGTTAAAATGGACTTTGTCTAGTTCTTACTAGTATAAACGTCAAGATGACAGACGAAGACAAACGAATTATAAACCTCTTATAACTATAATGAGCAGACGTTTATGAATAGGAGGGGTAAGTATCCTAGCAGTTTAGCGGGATAATAAATTAACACCTTATATATTTCTGATAGTGCGTGAATGAACATTAAGTAATATGAGGGTAGATCGAAATTCTACCTCTCTTAAAGAGCTATGATATTGTCTGCTTGTGACAACGGTGTAACCCGTAGCGAAGGTATGTTACGTATGTGCCATGTAATTCCGTGATATAATACATATGATATTTTTAACTTTTTCATGGAAATGAAAACATTACTCATATGCAAATTATAAAGCTATTAAAGAAGCCAAATAATAGCTTATTAGAATTAATTTTTTTGCGCGTTGTACTGTACCGACTTCGCCACTAAATTTCGGACTCTTTGAACACAAATGTTTGGGATTTATGTCTAAAAAGTCAGAAATTTTGTAATAGGTTTTACATATAGTGGCTTTTATAATGCGTTTTAAAACGAATACGACTGGACTCGTGACTTACTTCATGCCGAAAACCAATCAAAGGTAGCGTCAGTAATATATATCTAAACAAGCATAAAATAGTATGTTAAAATTTATGGATAGGTATGTATGATTTACGGAAAAAGGATGTAAAAACAGTACCTATATAAAATAATAAATACCTATGTATATGTATGTACAAGTATATTATGTATGTATGTATCAACAAGTAAAGTTACACGCCAGCATGCCACAGCTTGTACATAAATACACAGAAATACAGATACACAGACATACACACGTCTGAACTTATTACAGACGAAGTTATAAAATATGTTCGTGCCTAAATATTCGACCGGTTTCTTTTTCAATACATTTAGTAACCACCAACTAATGAAAATTTATTTATTAAGTGTAGTAAAGTATGCATCTAGACACACATCATTAACCACCGCGCCTGTTCTAATCCTCGTTACTTATTACTACCATTCAATAATAAGTTTTGGCTACAGAGCTCCAATTAAGAATAACACTAACACAGTCGCATGTAAAATCGTCCAGAGAGAACTTTGGTCTACAAAAATGCCCATAAAAATTGATTACTGGCCGTAGCAAGAAAATGCAATCTGGGAGAACCACCCAACCCCCTGTTTGCGTCACCCACCCACAACAACCGTTTAATGGTCCAGGGGCGTTTATTTTTCATATTTCATTATACCTAACGACGTATGTCTTCAAGGATTAGGCAATGAGTTTTGAAAGTTTTAAATTAGCATAATTAGCAAAGGTCACTTTGAGAATCATATGAGAGCAGCGATGACAAAGAAGCGGTTTTGACCTCGCCTTTAAAATATAAGGCCACTGGTTCCATTCTCGGTCGTTCCCCCACATATTTGTGTTAATTGTTGCACCGCCGCTGATCAATATTGGTGAAGGAAAACATCGTTAGAGAAACGGGCATGTCCAAGAACTAATCATTTGAATACATGTGACATCCAACAACCTGCATTTGGCCAGGGTATGAGGATCGAAGCCTAAACTCTCTTAACTCATAAGATAGTTGAGAGAAGACCCGTGACCAGCAGTGTGACACTAAAAAGGGTTGAAGTGAAAAGTGAAGTGGTACATTGTTAGGTAGGTAGGTAGATAGGTAAATTGGATAATATTTTGAGTCTTATTGTTTGCTTTTTCTTCTATATAAGTCTAGTAGGTAATAATCTATTCATTTCTTGTTTAAGACTATTTAATAAGTGTTTCATTTAGTCGATCATTCTAGTTCTAGTTCAATCTAGCTACTTAGTCTACCTAAATAAGAACATCGCACACCAAACAATTAGAATTCTAACTACCTACTTATGGTTTTATATCTCTAATTAGATTTTATTTCACATTTGATATAAAGAGAAACATAAATTGATAAGTGCCGTCACTTGCTAATGGAACAGAAGAAAAAATATATAAAAGGGAGAACGGACAGAGCACTCTGTCTCCCCGCTAATGGAAGGATATTAAAAAATAATTATTGAATGTAACGTAACGAGCTTTATTTATTCAAATAGATTTTATTTGCATGAGTTATGGCGGTTAATTGAATCTATAAATTGTAGGCAAATCACTCCGTGATGTATTATCCAAGCAATTAGTTTAATACGTTTCTGCTTGCCAGCAGCGGTGCCGTAACGGTACGGGCCTTGCCGTAGAAAAATAAGGTCACCTGTTAGAATCCTGGTAGTGCCCACGCATCTTTGTGTGAATTGTTTCATCTCCGCTGCTCAATATCGGTGAAGGAAAATATCGGCAGGTCTAAGAACTAATCATTCTAGGAATGTGACATCCACTTACTCGCACTTGGCTAGCGTGTGAGGATTAAGGCCTAAACTCTCTCAACTTATAAGATAGTTGAGAGAAGACCCGTGCCCATCAGTAGGACACTAAAAAGGGTTGAAGTGAGTGACTGCTAGGAATGTGACTTCCTAGATAGATAATCAATTATTATTTATTCGCTTCGCTTTCAGAAACAAAATAGTATTAGTTAGTAGTAAAACATTATTTCTTAAAAAAAATCTAATTTTTATTTAGAAAAAATATAATAATAGTTTTTGTAAAAGTCGCTCAACAAAATCATAGCATCACACCTGTATTACCCAACGGTGTGGGCAGAGGTGAATATCACCCACTTTTCGCCAGCTTTGTTTGGGTCCCTTATGTAATAAACGAGGGGGGCGAGACTATTGCCGTTCAACGGTCACAATTCCAAACTTCGAGCAAATATATGATTCTCTGTAAATTAGAAAATACTTTACTCGCGGTTGAATAAAATCATTCTTAAATAATTGATTTTTCACATCCTTAGTTATTGCTACCGTTGATGTTCATCGCAAGTAATATGTAATGTCCAAGTGGTTGTAACTTTACCAATCAAACTGTTTAGACACATTTTTTGTCTTTTAATTTACCACAGAGATGGTTTATTGTCTAGAATAACACGGCTACCTAACCTAATGCCTTGCGGGTGAAGCTAGTATAAACATAGACTCGAAGTTTACGAGACGTTACAGTTAATCCACGCACATGTGTAAATTGTGCAATATTTAAGATCATTTAGCACACCTCTATATTTTTAGTTAAGAACCATCACGAACACTTACCTGAAAAAATATCCGCGTAAAGATCGGTCTATCCGTTTAGACCCTAGTAGTGTCCTAGGCTAATAGATAACAAACTTGTACGTCATCAAGCATTACATTTCCAGTAGGTTTAAGCTGACCTTGCAATGTATAGCGTTTCCGTACAACGAGAGGTCATCTTATACTGTAACTGCCTTATTCATAAAAATACTCTTTCGTTAAAATGGACTTTGTCTCTTTCTTCCTAGTATAAATTTCAAGATGACAGACAAAGACAAACGAATTATAAACCTATTTTAGCTATAATGAGTTTAAAATACGTTTATGTAGACGGGGATAAATGTATAGCTTGATGTGTAGCCGTGTGTACACATACGCATCGTCAAACTTATAACGGCTCTTTTATAAGCATTAAGGCAAAATGACTAAATTTTATTGTTAGATCCACTTCTAGATTGTTCGAAAATATAGAACAATATTTATAGTGTCGCGTAACGTCACATTCACCGAGCACTTTTTAGTGAGTTCTACTCTAACATGCCGAGTTTTGTTTATTAATTCGTAAAAACAAAATAACCCAATACATTATTTTCAATTCTAAACGGACTTCCTAAATAAATAATATTCTAGGACATTAACACACACAGTCATCAGATTACATACTAAGCAGAGCTGTGTCTTGAAAACCAGATACCTGTACATATGCTACTTTTCTGTTGTAAATATATACTTATAATAGAGAAATCATTAAAACTCAAGACAAGACATGTTCATCACACAAATGTCTGTCTTGGATGGGAATCGACCCCACGACCTGCGGCGGCGTGAAAAGCAAGTGAAATAGAATTTTGATTTTTGTAGGTGCCTTTTGTTAATTAGCACCTTCAGTGCCGGCCACGTACTCAGTTTGTACACCATCTGAACAAACAATACTTTAATTCCATTAGCTGTAGCTGCTTGAGATTTGTAGCTTTCTTGTTTACCTCGCGGCTGTATTACTTTTAGTTTGTGGCACTCTGATTAAAACAAACTCACGTCTGCAGTTTATTAGAAGTATTTGTTAAATGAAATGTGAAATAACCTTTGGTGTGTATTTCTCCCTTAATTATCATTGTCTTTTTTGTGTGGGCCTAGTTTATAATTACAACCATATTTAACAGGAATCTACCCAAAAATCTAAAGTAGGTACAGAAGCGGATAGTATACTGGTACGAACTTGTTGATGCGGGTCGGTACGAATCAGTGCAGGGTACCCTACGTAAAGAAACAAGTCGTTTTGTCTTTTTTGACCATTACTTTGAAGCCCTTACGACCCAGTCCAGGGCCCGATGCTTGCGCTTTAGACATTTATCTCTAATAGACATATGTCGAAGATAAAATAAGGATTTCATTAGTTTTCTGAAAAATTTTCGACATTTGTCTATTAGGGATAAATGTTAAAAGCGCGAAAATCGGGGCCCTGGACTGGGTTTTACACCCAGACACAGAACAAATAATCGTGCTCGTCACCCAGACTTGTCCTGGGCGGGAATAGAACCCACGACCTTTAGCGTAGCAGTCAGGGTCACTGACCATTACGCCACCAGGCCAGTGGTAATAATGAAACAATGAATTAATTCGGTAATTTTATAATGATAACATTGGGATATTTTACCTGTACGGTTCGGTACCTCCCGTACTGATTTGTCCGCACCGACGCACCGAGAACCCGCCTCTTTATAAAACCTAAACTAACTTAAAAATACATGGGTATAACCTGAATCTTCAAACTAAGCGTTTTTTAGGTTACGTAAAATAATTTGAATTACCCCAAGCTAACTTTTTTATAGTAATGAACAATCAAAGTATTTGGTAACAGCAGGTTAAGTTGGTATATACGATATTAGAATTATAAATAAAACCGGAAAAGTTGGTAGGTGTATTATTATGATATAAGCAGTGGGAACCCACCAAGGCCTGTAAATCCACTAGACGCTAAGCTATTATCCACGGTCGGTAAACTTGGTAACTGGGCCAGGGTAGGCTTTTGCGAAATATGCAGGAAATATCCCTAACCGTCCCAACTGTAACTATGTCTAACTAGGTATATCTTTCATGAATCTAACTTATCTAAATCTATCATTCTTTACAAATTTTAAGTACTACTTTTTCACCGTTCACCTATTTAGACTTACCTATAGCGTATTACGAAGGATCAAAAGTAGTTTGTGGGGTAGACTTGAGTTTTAAGTGATGTATAGATGGTCCAATGCGGTCCAATGTCCAAAAAATGGTCTTCTCAGGAGGTAAGGACATAAACATTACTATCGAAACGTGGTTGTTATTCAACTTCTGCCTACATCTTCAGGTAATACAGGCGTGAGCAATATATTAGATATAGGTACCTAATCCCTTAAATATATTTGTTGTTATTAGTACTTAAAGTTAAGTCATAGGCACCTACTTAGTGCTTAAATAGGTCACGGTACACACACCAAGTGTATAAGAATGCCTCTCGTCTAAGCATTGTCAAGAAGTTTGATTTTTGGTCCACATAGTCCATTTGAATGTGGTAGGTAGAAGATAATACTGGTAGGTATGTGTTTGACTAACTAAATGTGGTTAACTTTAACATAAGCACTTAAGTTGTATTAAAATGGCACTTACCTGACTTACCATATATCTGCTCCCAGCTTCAAATATGCGAGACCGATGGTATCGAAGAGCTGAGCGACGAGGAGTCTCCGACTGGAGGTCGGCGACGCCTTGTTGTTGTGAAGACCCTGTGGCGCGGATGCCATAACGAAGTCAAGTTAGTACTAATCTGCTTAGTAACTGATTTAAAACTCTGCCGAGTGTAAGTTTTATATAACAACGCGTGTACCGCGTGCTCGTGCATGACAACGCCTTCACATTGGCACAATATGTTAAATGAGAGGGCATAAAGATGAAGAAATTTATAACAAAAACGCGCTACTAGAGGCAATGCACATTTTCTTTATACAAATGACATAGTACGCGCTCGCAGTTGTACCTACGCATAATATCGTCTCACATTCAGGTTACTGAGTGTGACTTTTTTGTCGATATAGGTACCTATCCGATCCTGTCGCGAGCGTGTAAGCATGTTATTTGTATAAAGAATTTGTATTAAGACCGTACGTAGTGGTACTGTACATTTTCTTTATACAAATGACAATCATAAGCGCTCACGGAAGAACGAGTAACACAGAGTGCTGAATGGGTCGTTTTCACCAATTTATGTATCGCGTCCTATCGCGAGTGTGTCATTTGTATAAATAACTATATTAAAACTGTGCTACTAGTGGCACTGTACATTTTCTTTTATACAAATGATGCTCGCTGCAGAACGAGTTTTTTAGTTTTCAAACTCGAGTGCTGACTGTGACTTTACGTCAATATATCCTATATTGACGAAGAGTCACAGACAGCACTCGCTCAATCGCAAGCGCGTAAGCATGTCTTTTGTATGAAAAAATGTATTAAAATCGTACTACTGCACTACACATTTTCTAGATACAAATGACAATCTTAGGATCTCGCGGTAAACCGCGTCGTCGTTTCACACTGACTTTTTTCGTCATTAAGTCACTCGTCGAAGAAATATAGGTATTTCAACAATGCTTGGCCAGGGCCATTATATACATTCTTCATATAAAATAACATACTTACGCGCTCATCGAGACTATACTCAGTTTACCTTCAACAAAATTCACTCTCAGCACTCTGAACACACGTATGTCTTTTTTAAAACGATGAGTATGTTATAGATATAACATAAACTAACAAAATTACAATTTGAAAATATGTTTTACCAACCAGAGCGGCGTTTGCTCGAGAAGCTACATGGGGCGCCGGTTTGAAGCATCCTCAACTAGCACGAGTGCTCGGGTTGAGTTTGTTAGAACCCCCATGTGCAGCCCTGGATCGAGGCGATGCCGCTCATCTACCTACAATTCTCAGACAGGAACGGAGATTGAAGTAAGTGTACCTACTTATACTAAAAAACACAAACATTTGTCCTAAAATGTTCACGTTAAGATGTTAATTGGATTCTATAATTTTTATGGTTACAGTTATTCGAGTTTGATTCACATATGCTGTCAGATAGCAGCCGGCATGAAGTATCTGGAATCATTCGAATTAGTACACCGCGACCTAGCCGCAAGGTAAACTTTGATACTTACAATGACTTGCTAAGTTACTAGGTACGCAAAAGTAGATCCCAACAAATTAAAACCAGACTTGTAAAAGTTACAAAGAACTTTATATGGGTTAAACGAGCTCTGATCGAGTAAAATCATTCGCATCTTGTTCACATCAGCGTTAATGTGGCACTAAAATTAACCCTAACCCCGTCTAAAGGCCATGAACTCATAAATAGACACATACTAACTCATCCGTGTTTCCCGTTGGGGTCAATATTTTCATATTTATATAATTTTCCGTGGAAAATGATCTATATATTAAACAATATTGTTTCAGGAACGTAACGGTAACTGAAGATCTGCATGTGAAGGTAGCCGACTATGCGATGTTCTGCGAAGAGTACGTTAATGACTACAATGTTATGGTTGATAACACTCGACTACCTTTACGATGGATGGCCTGGGAAAGTCTACTTATGGTAATATTTACCTCACAAGAATTTCGTTTCTGGGGCATATAAGGTTGGCTTGGCATAATAAAATTGTACACTTTATGGAACTGACTCACCAAATCTCGTTTCGATAAACCATTCCGCAGTCCTTTCGTTCCATGAATCGGCTTCAGTAAGCGAACTATGAATTGCGGCAGTGATCGAGTTCATTTCTCCTCGAGCATTCCTCGGAACCACTCCTCCTCAAAACAACGCAATCACTTCGTAGTTACTCAAGTGCAGGGTATTCCTGTTTTCAGATTCGCCTCATCTACGCTTTACTAAACTCTTCACTTAGGTACCCAAATTCTTTACGCCCAAATTTTTTACCGACACAATTCATGGCCTTGTTGTTAGTATTGTTGCACAAAATCGGTCATAGAAATCGGTGGAGAACTTGGCCGCGTGTGTGCAGCGTAAAGCTGTCGATCCTGTTTTGTCATACATAACAAAACTGTTAAATATAATGAATTCTTATCTAAGTATGTTAGGTATATTCTTTCATTGTTATTATAAAATCGGTGCTATTTACTTTTTCAGGGCATGTATTCACCGGCAAGCGATGTATGGTCATTTGGCGTTACCGTCTGGGAAGTCCTGACCTACTGCATGGCTAAACCATTCGAAGAAATGAATGATGATGAGGTAAATATTTTTCGTAAAATATATTTTCTGTTAATTAAAGGAGATCCATTTTTTGTACATATGTCTTCTGAACTTATGTAATTTTCTGAATTTCCTAATTTTATTTTTGAAAGGCGTAATAAGACCGCTGTGATTAAAGACCTTCCAATCTGGGCAAGTTTTGGAAGCATTTTGTTATGACATACGGTGCTGAGATGTGAACCCATACAAAGCGTCTAACCTTTTACATTATGTCTTTGTAAGGTGGTGGTGAATGCAAGTGAGTGGCGCAATGGGGGGCGTGGAGCGCGCGTACCCGCTGCGCCGCCGCCACGATGCCGCCGCGAACTATACGATCTGATGCACGAGTGTTGGCGCCGCGAACCAGCCCAGCGCCCTCGTTTCCACGACCTACACCGTTTTCTCGATCGCATGACCCACGGGTACATACCACCTCACCGCTGAATAGGTTTACTCCATTCTCAACTAACAACATCATCAACAAGTCTCCAACCGAACTTTGTGTATCTTTTAAATTTTTTTATTTTTTAAATCCTGCTTACCTGCAGATGGTTTGGTAGACCTGTTAACTAAACAACATTAACAATGTTGTCAGTTAATCTTATAACACGAGCTTCTATCACCCCATGACCCCATAGATCAAGTACATAGTCCTAAGTACCTACACTATAGCATATCGACAGCTTTCTACTTGTCCGAGATGTGAACATTTTGGATAATACAAATAGACTGCTTAGATTATACGATAAAAATCTGGCAGTATTGCAAACAGTATTAACGTTTAAGACATTTTAATTAGACAGTAAGTTAAATATTTAGGTCAAGCGACTTCGCAACGTGATTCTTTACTCCGTCAATTTCTAGACCGAGTTTATTGAAGGTCACGAGCAAGCTGTAGAGCTTGCAATCCTATTAAGGGTTGTAAATCATCTCAAAAACGATGATGACATCAAATTGTATTTGATGCTATTCGGCATTTTGCAATTTGGAAATAAAATTCTGTGTTCGTTTAAGGGTAGTTGGAAACCAACGTATAAATAAAGTTTTAAATTATTTACAATATAGTCTCGAATTGAAAGTGGGTAATAATCGAAACAGAATTTTATTACCATGCAACGTGTTGATGCTTCTGCCAACATTTCTTACTCTAGTCATTTCCGAGGAAGCGTCATAATGTTGGTAGATTCATCGCTATCCTGTAATTCCTTGCTATCCTTAGCCTACGATCTTCCAATTTCACGCCTTCATGGCAAACCCCTCATTGGCGGCCATTATTTCAATATGCTGTACATAGCTAATCAAAACCACTGCAACAAAATCATTTATACCTATCAACACAGGACATCATTGAGCTCATTTTATTCAAACCCGCATGTTGAAGTATTGGCCTGCTAGATCATAAGCCAGATATTCATTGTATTGCGTAATCACAAAAGTGAGCGTCCAGACGCGGTATGAAAACCTAGCATCATCTGGTCATTAAATGCATAACTTTGTGATAAGCAATACAATGTATAGCCAGCTAGTGTTCTATAGTATATCCAAAGTCTAACTCCTATTTTTTTAACCTGTTTTAAATGTTAAGATTGTATACTTCAGGAGGCAAAATCCTCCAGGGCGATATTCGCTCCCTGTGCTTCTTGTTTTCTTCGAGCACAATAGCATAAGGTGTCACGCTGCCTCCTTAAATATCGATAGTAACACAGTAAATAACAGAAATATGTATTTTAGTAAAATAACGGTCAAATAATGACAAGCACAGCAAATTAAATAGACATTAATGGTAAAGACAAGAATGTTTTCAGTCAATATTTCCGGACGCGGCGCGACGTTTGATCGGTACCTAGTCACTGATCTAGTGTAATAGTTTTAGGGATACATAATATTAATAGAATCGATGTTTCATGTCACAGTATGTTTATGTCACAATAATAATTATTACGTATTTAAGATTCCACTGAATCCCTACACTGCCCCGAATCGTCGACAACAACACCTATCAGCTTTTAATTGTTCTAAAAATACTCCAAGTACCTTCAGTCGAATTGTTAAATATCATATATTTATTTACTCGACTGTATTTAACCTAACCTTACTACGCACTTAGATAAAAAAACATATGTTAGATAAAAACCCTTACTGGCTGATTAAAATATCGTCAATTACACAACATCACTCAGAATGCTTCTCAGTATAATCAATAATTAAGTTTCCAAATATTCAGCGTCGCTAAAAATATTCTATATTTTTACTTACCTACTCCAATAAAAGGGTTCATTGCCGTTAAGTACAGGTGCGCAAGGTTTTCTGTTTCTACTACCCATGGGCTAGCGAGTTAAGAATGATAGAGGCGCATTTTAGGTATAGGACTGTAAATAATAACAAATAATAATAGTTTGTAAGCTAGACACATATAGAGAGCAATATAATTGCGAACCTATTTTTATGCGTAGATTAGTACCTACAGGTCATAATTTCGTAGAGTAGAATTGATTTGCACTTATAGCAGCAGATTAGTCATAACAAAAATAATATACCCGATAATATGTAGATTAATAAGTATTTTAAGGCTTCATTGCCTCTTCGCAAAATTTTAAAGTTTAGGACAACAAGTACACACGGCTACACATAAGCTATAATTTTCCAGTATAAGCTGACCTCTCGTTGTACAGAAATTCGATGCAATGCGAGATCATCTTGTACTAGAAATACATAGCTTGATGTGTAGCCGTGTGTATATACATACACTATAATTAATCCACAATTCGATACTGATACCCTAAAAATTGCCAGCATCTGTAGTTTGTTAAACGCTTTTGATGTATTTCAGTTGTTATATTGATTTCGACGAGAGCGGAGCTTTTTAGGTATTTAAGCCAAAGTGTATTAAAAGCAATAACTTAAACTAATTAGATTTATAATTTGTGTGTTATGATATAGAACATAGCATTAATATAGTAGCGATAATTTCGTAGAGTAGAATTCATTTGCACTTTTATCAGGTACAGCAGGCATAATTATAAGTATACCCGATAATGTTATGTAGATTCAAGCACAAAATATCTGGATTTTAGGTACATTTTGCGACAAAACGAAACTAAATCAAATGTAAGTAACGATCACAGTTAGTATGTTCCTTTTTTTTCATTTTCAGAAAAACATTAGTTCATAATATTGTAAAAAAAATTACCTGAATTCCTTGCCTCTTCACACAAAATTGACAATATTGTGTGAAGTTTAGAAACATTTTTTTCTCTTGTTCGTCTCGAAAAGTTCATATTTGACAAATTCAACTTGATACTTGACCAATTTTCATCTTACTGTGCCAATTACGGAGTAGGACAGCTAAGACAAACGTTTTCGTTGTTTCATAACATAGATTTACAGATTTTTCTTTTGCTAAATTTAGAGATTACAACAACCGGGTTCGTTTTGTTAGTCATTTTGACTTCTTACCTCCAAACTTGATGGCGTGACCTAAAGGTGTACTTCGAAATTTTCTAGTACACCTTTAGGTAGAGGGGTGTGTTGAGTTTGGGCTCATTTTAATACTTATGCTGAGATCATAACTCCAGACTTAATGGAGTGACCTGAAGGTTTACTTCGAAGTTTGCTACTGAAACTAATAGATTAGTAAAGTGGGATTTGTCGAGTTTGGGCTCGTTTTGTTAGCAACGTTGAGATCTTACCTCCATACTTAACGGAGTGACCTGAATGTGCTTCGAGGACTGCCACTGGTAATGATAGACAAGCAGAGTGGGGTGTGTCGAATTTGGACTCGTTTTGTAAGTTATGTTAAGATTTCACCTTTGTTTTTGATCGGGCGACCCGAGGGTTTACATCAGCCAAACTATGCGAGCCCAAACTCAATGGGGTTGCGTTGTTTTTTTATGGAGCTGATATGGTCATTTTTCAACTCCAACATCACATCAGCTCCATGTGATCGTAATATTACATCGTCACGCTACTGTTTTTACGGTCTAGCCCCAACCCGCTCAAAACGTGCAACGCGCCATATGAAATTTTATTACAATAATGTTCACAAAATCTGTAATTCTAATTTTATGAAATCAATTGTATACCAATTAAAGTAAGCCTATTAAAACCGATTCAATATTAAATAAAAGCAGGGTCAATTATTAAATCATGTCACTTTAATCATAATTTCACCACATCGCGCATGTCTGTGTGTGTGTGATACCTAGAATTGAAGCGCGGCAATTCGCAAATACAACCTTGAGGGTTTATCGCCTTTTCGACAAATTTTGAAAATAACTAACAAATCCATGCAATGTAGTTCATGCACAATTTCGATACTGATCCCCTAAAATTTACAATCATCTGTAGTTTTTTTAACGCTTTTGATGGATGTATTTCAGTTGGTATATTTATTTCGACGAGTGTGGAGTTTTTTAGCTAACTAAGTAACCACATTATAAGCAATAATAGCGAATAAATAGGTTTAACATTTGCTTATAAGTCTATGTTATGATATAAGAACATGACATGAATACAGTAATATGACTTGGTGGGTTTGCAGTTTTCGGTAGGTTAGTTCCTTTGGGTAGGAGCGAGTTGCTTTGACAGCCTCTTACCTGTTAGTTGATAGAGATTACTCTAAATGTACTAATCATCATTTGTATCGTTTAAAAAAACAGCTGAAATATCCAAGTTCGAGTTTAGTGAAAGTCAGCCATCTTTTGCTAGAGGCACTAATTTCTAGCACAACTACGAGCTGAATACAAACAATATTTTTTGCTCACACAGCTTTCTAACTCAATAATCCACGGTTTGTGGCCAACATACTACCACTAGATCCACTAGTTGAATTAAAAATAAATACCTACCTTTAAATTAAAAATATATTACCCCAGACACATTTTGCTTGCAATCTTTTCTATCATTTCAGATTTGAATAAAAAAACGCGCCAAAATCGGGACATCCGTTTAGGCGTTAGGTGGCCACAAACTTGAACACAGATACATAGACTGCGTCAAACTTATAACACCACTTCTTTTCGGGGATATAACCTTCTTGCATTATAGTATCTGCTTTCACTTATTTGCGTACAAGTGATATTAGTACATTTTTAATGACTGTAGCTTGTTAAACTTTCACTGAAATATTCGCTTTCTCAACTTAGTTAACTGATGTTTTCTTTACCAGTCTCCGATATTTAAGTCCATTATTTTTTTAATAAACTTTACTATTTCATTACAACACAAAAACAGCTTCACTAAAACCAATATCTACTTAGTAAATTATAGACACCATTAACAAAATGTTATGCCTAAAGGCTCGCTATAGTAAGATTAACTCTTAAAAGTTTAACAAGCACAGTTATTGTATAAGTATGTAGCATTATAATTTGAAGGCTGTAAAACACTGAGATGTTTGGAACTGTATATACGAACGCAGTTAAGAAATTCTGCGCCTGAACAGATATTACTGTATTTAAGCCGTGTTAGCTTTAAGTACAGGTCCGCAACGTTTTCTTGTTTTATTAGTCATTGGCTAGCGATTTAAGAAAGGATAGAGAGGCGCATTTTAGCTGTAGGACTGTATATAATAACACATAATATTATTTTATAAACTAGACACATATAGAGCGCAATATAATTGCAAACCTATTTTTATGCGTAGATTAGTAAAGGTCATAATTTCGTAGAGTAGAAATGATTTGCACTTTATATGAATCCCATAATTAGAATAATATACCCGCTAATAATGTAGGTTAATAAATATATCAAGGCTTTATCGCCTTTTTCCAAAATTTTAAAGATTAGACGACAGTAAAGGACCTAGGACATAGTTATTAATTTACATTCGATTATTTCAGATTCGATACCCCTAAAACTTGCCAACACCTGTAGTTTGTGAAACGCTTTTGATGTATTTCAGTTTTTATATTGATTTCGACGAAGAAGAAGATTTTTAGACATTTAAGCCAAAGTGTATCGAAAGCAATAATTACAAATAATTAGATTTATAATTTGCTTATAAGTATGTGTTATGATATAGAACATAGCGCGCATATAGTAGCAATAATATAGTTGAGTAGAATTGATTTTCACATAAATCAGACTTATAAACCCGATAATTTAGGAAGATGAAATATCTCCTTTTTGCTTGAATTTTAAAAATAACTAAAAAGCACATACAGAGTATAATGAAGCTATATCGCCTTGGCGCAAAATTTTAAATATAAGACAACAAGTACTTATCTACTCAGAACTAATGCATAATTCGATACTAATCCTCTAAATTTTTCCAGCATCTACAGTTTGTTAAACGCTGTTGATGTACTTATTTCATTTGTTATATTATTTTCGACGAGGGAGGCGTTTTTTAGGATAAATAAGTAAGCGTATTTTAAGCAATAATAGCAAATTAATATATTTAGTTTTTATGTATAAGTAAGAACATGACATGACTACAATAATATGACTTGGTGGGTTTGCAGTTTTCGGTAGGTTAGTTCCTTTGGGTAAGAGCGAGTTGCTTTGACAGCCTCTTACCTGGTAGTTGATAAAGATTACTGTAAATGTACTAATCATCACTTTTACCATATAAATCTACTGATTACAGGTGTAATAACCTAGTTTGAGTTTAATAAATGTCTTCCAACTTTTACAAGATACACAAATTTTAACTACTAGTTGAACTGGAATTTGAACTCAAATAATACTTTTTGCTCCACTCAGGTTTCAAACTTCTTTTACACTTTTTGTCCGGGGATATAACCTTCTTGTGAGTATCTGCTTGCACTTGTAGGTACAAGTGATATTGGTACATTTTATTGGCTGTAGCTTGTTAAACTTTCACTTAAATATTTACTCTTTTCATCTACCTGAAGTTTTATTTCTACCAATGTCCGAGATTTATATTAATAATTCATTCTTTTACCTTTGTCATTTAATTACAAAACTAAAATCACTATTTACTATAAAATAAATAAATAATGGTATTAATTAAAAAAAGCCACATCAGGTCCTTAAAGTTTAACAAGTACAGTTATTGTATCTAGAAATTATAATTTGAAGGTTGCAAAACACCGAGACGTTTGGAACTGTATATAAGAACGCAGTTAAGAAATTCTGCGTCTGAACAGATATTATTGTATTTAAGTCGTGTACGTAGATAAGAGGTATGATTTTATTTTTGATGTTATAAGTATAAAAATAGTCAGACGCGTCTTAGGTTTTTGCTTATGTGTTTTCCATACTAGATACATACACTATTTCATGACTTTCAATTAAGTATGTACGATTATTTTAATGTAAGAAATGGCATGTAGTTTTTATAATAATAACAATATTAATTACGTACATTACATAGGACGGACTGAAAATAACATTATGCTCCGAATCTTACAAGCAAAATCTTGTTGCAACCGCTGCTAACTTCAGTGAGTTCAGACGACTCTGCTATCATTATGATTAAAACCACTTTAACACGTGTTCCAAAATTACATTACTAGTGTTCCTTTCTAAGAGGAAGTATCTCTCCGTTATTTCCTGCTTTACTTGAAGCGAATTGGATAAGTTCACTTAAAAATCGTTTTTAAAATCTTTGTTATTAAATTTGTTATGGTTTAGGTAGGTGTCTTTTTATGGTTTAGATAGCCAGGATTAAAAACTCGAGCCTCTTTACGCGCCCCTGTTAACCCTGGCTTTCAGGAGTATCAATGGCGTGATAGTAGTGCTGGGTGGTAAATCCCATACAAACGTAGATGTAAATTCAAAAATTCTATAGTAATCCTAGTAAGTGCACAATTTTTTATACTTATAACATTCCCTTTCGCATTTTTGTTCAAATTCATTTAAAGTTTGCGGACCTGTTAAAATTAATAGAATTGTCTTACAATTCTATGTAGGTAGTGTATATTTTAAGACAGTTCTATTAATTTATATTTTATTATACGTACTTATGAAATATAAGTACGTATTAACACATAAGTATGTATAATAATAAGACACGTAGTAGGTACTTTAAATTGATTTTTCCAGATTTATGGTACAATATCTAAAAATGACCTTTGCGCTATTAATTTTGAATAATAATAACATGGTAATCGTAGTCAGTTTTAGCTTAAGCATCGTTTTTATCTTGCGGTCGCGGATAATATAAAACCTAGTTCAACTTCAAATGTGCTTGTCTATGGAAATTTTTATCGTTTTAAAGATGCCCGTCAAATCAGACTAATTTAACAAATTTAGTTCATAAACTGTTACTGTCACTAATATGTGATACCTGTCACTTATCTTATCATTACACAAAATTGAACAATTATCGACAGTCATGCATCTTTTCGAGATATTAAAAAGCATGAACGTGAGCTCTTGTTACGTATATATCCACGCCTATGTTTCTTATACATTCGACACTATCTAACTATTAACTTTATATCACATTATTCTACTTATTCGAAATCTTTGATGACTCTAAATCAAGATTTTAAATAACCTCCGACGCATATTTAAACCTATTGACAAAGTGAGAGACATCTCACATTCGCTTCTGAATAAAGAACACATCAAAATCGGTTCATCCATCTAGGCGTTACGAGCACATGTACACATATACCTACATGTACACGCGTCAAACTTATAACATTATCTTTTTTGTCGGGGTCTAGTTATTTTTCCATGTCACTTCTTATATTATTGAGAATGCTTGACAGCAAATGTAACATTGTGTGAAATAATAAGAGGAGCGACGGGCTTCCCTGATCACTCCGCCCAGTTCCAAAGGTATAGCGCCGGTTATGTCAAAAGAGAAGCGCCGGTCGATGCTCTCCATGCAAGTCTGTGTAAACGGACCCTTAATTACAAAGCAATTTCACGCTTAATTGTGTTCGCTAAGAGTTTATAAAATTCGTGTACCTACACACGGCTACACATCAATCTATACAAATCCAGTATAAGCTGATCTCGCATCGTATAGGATTTCCGTACAACAAAAGATCAGCTTAAACTGGATTTGTATAGCTTGATGTGTAGCCGTGAGTACAACATTAAAAAACGATGCTTAAGTGTCCAGCCGCTAGCGCGTAACCAACAAAGTACTATTGTAGATTATACAAATATTCTCTTAGTAATATAGATAAAATAAAGTGAACTTGTTTAGTTTGATTATAAGATAGGAAATGAGTAAAACTAATGATAAGTTCTACAAGCATAAGAAGCAATTCCATGTAGTTCTGAGACCTTAATAATGTCAGAAAACAGTGACTACGCGATTTCATAATTCTTACCTACTATTTGTAGTCATGTTCATTGTCCACTAAAACAAAGTTTCTAATATATTGTCCTTGCTCATTTATTAGGAGCAAGGCCCAAACCAACCAGCTAATAATTAAGTAAAAGTAAAAGCAGCGCGCTGCAGCGGTGGCTTAATTGTATCGGCCTCGCCTTTGAAATATAGGTCGACGCCCCTGCTTGCTGGTTCGATGCTGGGCCATACCCAGCGTCGAACCAGCAACCAGAAGCATGCCCCTACACATCTTTCGACAATTATATAATCGCCGCGGCTGATTATTTGTGACTTTAACATCGCGAGGAAACTGTCCTTGTCTTAGAACTAAAAATTCGAGGACATTATACATATACAAGCCAGCACTTGGTCTGCATGTGCGAAATAAGGCCTAAACTCTCTCAACTATATTGCGAGTTAAGAGACTAAGACCTTATTCCACACATGTGTTCACAATAAAACTACCCATGCCAAGCAGTGGGACAGTGCAGAAGTAGTAGTTGTACCTAGTAACACTCCTTACAATAGTGCATTGGTTACGTGCTAGACACTACATTAGAATTCATAGTTAAACAAAAATTCTTGAAGTCGCTTGTTTGCGACTGTATCTATTACTCAGGTAGCAGTCACAAAGGGTGCCCTTCAATCGGCGTGATAAATAAAAAAAGCAATAATAATTATAATTCTTAAATTTACGAAATATCACTGATTGAAATAAAACAACTTGGTAACAAATTTTATAGCGGTATATTTTAGATTTTTTCCCCCGACATTTTAGTCTTTTAAAATTTCATGGTCACCTGTCGGGGGGACTGAGGTATTTGACGTCTAACTTATTAATTAGCTAAAATTACTACCGACTGCCACCTACAAACATCATATTATTTAAGTTACGTTCCGATTTAAGCAAACCGAGCTCACAGTGGCTTGATTATAATGAATAACTGGGTCCCATATTCCAACCATTGTGTCTGTTGAAATTAGAATTATTTGTAAATTCCAATAGCCTCGCGGTTTATTCTTGGTAAGAATTGGTTTTTTGCCTATTTGTGTTTTATCAAATATCAGCTATAAAATCTAAAAAAAAGTAAAAAATGAAAAAAAGTTACAAAAAAACAATAAAAAATATTGCAAAAATTAAAAAAAAATAAAAAATGTAAAAAAAACCGTTATAAAGTAGTTTTATTTCAATATTAGTATATATACGTAGATATTAGTGCGCCTTCTGTCACTCGAAAACTCCTAGCTCGCCTTTTCATTGCCACAATTTAAAATACCCTGCGTTTCTCCACCCAACATAAGCAACTCAAAAAATTAAAAAAAGAAAACAGGTAAGCTAAGGCAACTTTAGGTTAAGCCAGACCTTGCCAGAATATATTTCATTTTATAGAGTAAATAGTATCTAATATATTATATGTCGAACGTATAACTTGAATATTTTATCGTGGGTTCTGTACAACGAATGTTTATATTTATTTACATACAAGTAAATCATTTGTGATGAGTACTGTGACTAGATGTATGGCATTGGAACTATGTGTTAATTGTATGCATTACATTTGTAGAGAATAACGTTTACGACAAGTAAGGTGTTTGTCAATATTATAAATGTACTACACTACATTATCTTTTCTGTATAACTACGTGTTGATGGTTGGTATTTTATGATTCGTATTTTTAAAATCTGGTCGTCATTAATTGATGTCGTTAGCATTTAAGACTACTTACTTATTGCCATCACTAAAATCGGCAACAAATTGTCGTAATGATGACATCAGTTATTTGTGTATTTAAACTTAATATTATATGTTGTATAGGTAATCGGTGTTTCTTTAATAAATATTATAATTGTGTAGTGTTAACAAAACTAATGATAATACCCACTAAATCCCCATCTAAATGTTCCACAATTGTAAAAGTAATAGCTTACACAGTCTTAACCCTGTTTAAATATAAGTAAGTGTCACATGGATGTTAAGCTAATACCAATGTAGCGTCAATCTTTTTTGTGTATTAAAACAATTATGAATTGGTAATTCCAAAATTTTTAAACCACTACACAGAAACTGCTGGATAGCTGATATTTTTTATCTATCATAATGGTTGTTATCATCTGATAACATTTGTTTTCTTCAAAATTGAATTGTGCTGTATCTTATCAAATCAAATTGTTTATATACCTAGAACATCCTTAAACCGTTTGTCAGTATAATTTTCATATAGGTAAGCGCTTTATTTAAGACAAATATTGATTTGTTTAGGATGTTGCATTTAAATCATATAGGTGTCATATACTAGTACAACTAACCGTACCGAATTTTACTACTTAACAAAATTTTACTACAAAAATATAACTTAACAAAAAAAGCATGGCACCAGTTTGCGTAGGGACCAAATACCACTGCCCTGGCAATGGTTGTTAAATAGGTGACCAGGCAGTTTTCGCTTGGTGGGGCAGACCCTAATGAATGGATAGCATTTTATCAAAAACTTATAATTTGTTATTAGATTATTACTAACCCTAACAACAATAAAATTCCCTAATACACATTTTATACACAACAGCCATATGATTAATTTTGTTTAATCCGAATTACTAAAAATAATATGATATAATATGTAACTATCAGTTGTCCAGGAAAAGAGGAGATATGCCTGCTACTCGATGAACTATCTGTTCTAGTAGATTTTGACTATCTGTTCTACTTATATACTATCGTGAATGACCGAAGCACAATGATTGACTACAGAATTTGTTTATATCGGTCTCGGTTGAGACAACTCTACGCGATGATGAGCCCTACGATGTGACTACGCCTATTTGAGATATGGTTATATCAACGCAACGGCCATTCGCAATAATATACCTACTGTAAATACATGTAACACACTGTTAAAAGCGAATCCTACATCTACCTACACCATATCATTACGTTAAACATATTGTCTGTTAAAATCCCAAATAAATTCAACACACTGTAGTAACATGATATTTGGAAAGTTTTAAATTAACGGTATTTAAACAAATCACTACCTTACTACTGTTTTTCACTTTTCGAAGTAACGTTGTTTATACGTATGTTTATAACCTCCAGGGTTTTCGATATAATACTGTAACGGCACTAATAAATATTTTTTGAATACCTATCTATGAAAAAAGGGTTGAAAGAACGAAAAGGTTGAAGAAAAAAAAAGGGTTGAAGTGAATACCTATCTAAGTAAAAGGAATACCTATCATAATAAAAATTAAGTATTTATTATTTAACTGCAAACAGACGGCCTCTGTTTTCCATTTACCATGTTACCTAATGTGTGAACAAATTTACAACTCTATGAAAATGAAATTAATTCTGTAGGTACATAATTAATAAATAATCAAAGACTTTTAAGGCACAATGCCTTCTTTTTATGTAATTTTAAATGTTAAATAAATGTTAAATAACATATCAAAATAATGTTGTTTTATTTAATCCTATCCTATTACCCTTTTATCTTTCTTATTAGTTAGCGATCGTAAAGTATTCATGAATTGTTACTAATGTAACAACATTTGTTACCTGTCTGTTGTAGTGTCCGACCGAATATTCGGTTTCGGTTTCGGTTTCGGCTGAGTTTCGGCAAAAACACGAGTTTCGGTTTAGTTTCGGTTTCGGCGGCAAACTGGCCGAAACTACGGCCGAAACCGAATGTGCGTTCGGGAGTTTCCGCGCTGTCATCGGAACGGTCGTGCTCGGAGCGTTGAATGAGTGAATGAATCCGATCAGAGCCAATGTCGTGATTCGCTCGCTTGTTTGTGCTGTTCGCTTTGTTTTGTTGTGGTGGCGAGTTTTCGAGTGATTTATTTTGAATTTGGTAAGTTTTATCTTGTTTTATGTCGTTATATCATAAGTGCGGGAAGTAAACATCAAAAAAATATTCAATATGGCTGATAAAAGTATAGTCAAAGTAAATCTAACCTAAAATTTTTTTTGGTTTGCAATTGTAAATTGTAAACAAACATCAAACATTACTTAGGTAGTTAGTTATGACTATAGTGCATTTCATTGTGATAGTATTATGAATTCAGAGTTTCAAAGTTCATTTTAGTATTTATCACCAAGGTATACTATCCAAGTGGCAAGTACAGTAGATACTAACTTTCATATTACCAATTTTGTTTTGAGAAATTATTAAGGTAAAAGACCCGATTATGACACGGGTTATGTCGATTTTTTAAATATTGTGAGTAATTAAAAGAAACCTAGACTATAAATCCTTATTTTTCTTTTTAATAAATTAAATTTTTAAGAATTGATAGTATTTAGTAATAGCTAACCTTTAGTAATTAGAATAGAAGAAACCGTGTTAATGTCCTAATACCTGCTTATCAATATGCAAGATAGCCTTACATTAAGTATAGATTATACCTAACAGACAATCTTTCTTTTGTTGTAGTACCTATACTTCAATCGTCGATGATAAAAGAACAATGAACTGATTTATCTAAAGCTAAGTGCAAACAGTGCAATAAATTATATTCACTTGGAAGTTCCGAGCCTAAAAGGCAAACGATTACTGGTTTAAAACAACACTTGTCTAAATATCATGAAACAGAAAATAGGCAATATCTAAAACGTCAGTTGGAAATCGACGAGCAAAAATCTGAAGCTAAGTTAAAACGACATGATTCACAAAACTCATTGACAACCATTATTGATAGTGGTAATAAACTGGTGCAGACCACAATTCCTAACATAAAGCAAACGCAGGCTTTAAAGACATTAAAATGGCCAGATGATAACGAAATATCACGTAGAATTGATAAGAGTATTATGGATTTAATAATTGTCGATATGCTTCCATACTCTTTAGTAAATAGTGAGGCATTCAAAAGACTTAATTTAACAGATTCTCTTGGTCCCCGAAGGTACAATTTAAAATCAGAAAAATATTTTCGCACCACTTTAATGCCACAAACTTACGAAAAGGTTACAAAAAAAAGTACAAGATCTGATTGATAAATGTGAGTGGATCAGTGGAACTTGTGACATATGGACAAATCCTCCCAAAACATGTTCACTTTTAAGCCTCACTGGCCATTTTATTGCTGGGCCAAAACGACTTAAAGTTATACTAGGTGCTCAAGTACTCGAAGACGACCACACCGGACCTTACATAGAAGAAAAATTACGAGAAATGATAGAAAAATGGAATATCAGTAGTAAACTATTTCTACTTTTGCGTGACAATGCAAGAAACATGGTCAGCGCTATGCGGGGTCAATTTGAATCTTTAGGCTGCATGTCACACACGTTACAGTTGGTAGTAAAAGATGCATTGTTTTCAGAGGAAGAACATGAAAAAATCATTAAAACTTGCAGACATATTGTAGGTCACTTCAAACGAAGCGAGCAGGCTTGTAGAAAATTGACTGAATGTCAAAATCAATGCGGCTTACCTGTACACGCATTAATTCAGGATATTGAAGTTAGATGGAACAGTACTTACAACATTTTATCAAGATTATTTGAACAAAAAACTGCCATAAATTTATACAGCTTGGAACATGGCCGTATTGACACTCTTTCGCCTTCGGACTGGGAAATTATCAGAAATCTTACGGAGGTTCTTAAGTTTTTTTATGAAGCTACCCTTGATCTGTCATATGATAACGCATGCATATCCCTCGCAATTCCTTTGATATCTTTGTTGAATAGAAAGCTGCAAACTAGAGATGAAAATGAAAGCGAAATACTGAGAAACATGAAAACACGGTTGCATGAATCAATGAATCGACGATTTGCATACGTCAAAGGACATCCTGCTCTAATAACTTCAACATTACTGGATCCAAGATTCAAAAGTATATATCTAAGTTCAGATGAAATTGACGTTGCCACTTCAGAAATAGAAAACCATTTGAAGATGGACATGGACAAAGTTAGCGACACAATAACGGAAAACTGTAATTTTGGAGAACCACAGCCGTCTTGCTCAACAAGCTCAAAAGGAGAAGGACTTTGGGATGCCCACGATAAATCGACTTGTCAATTAATAGAAACCTCAGGTGAGGAGAACAGTAACTGCTTATCGCAAATTACTAAGCAAGCCGTTCAAGCATACTTGTCTGAGCCTAGGTTACAGAGAAATGCCGATATTTATTCGTACTGGGATTCTAGTCCATTTCTGTCTTTGAAAAAGGTAGCACTGAAATTCTTGTCAGCTCCACCGACGAGTGTTTCAAGTGAACAATTATTTAGTGCTGCTGGACAAATTTATTGTGACAGAAGAAGCAATCTACTAGGCGAAAATGTTGATAAATTATTGTTTCTTACCTATAATATAAGATTGTTTAATTATGAATACTAATAAGTAAGATTAATAAGAATAAGAAATAACGATTACCGATTATTACGGATTAGTTAACTTTTACAGATTAATTAAAGTTATTAATTATTATAACAATAATTTGATGTAGGTACTTAGGTATATACTTATCTGTAATCTTTATTTCTTATTAATCAGTATTAATGTGGTTACTACTTCACTAGTCGTCGCCTCCTGTTCTGCATTCTTGTGATTACGATCATACTCCCTACCTAATTTATCGTATTAGATTATAATATAGTAGTTTAGCTTTTGTTTTTTTTCTTTATTTTACTTTTTTGACTGAAGGGTCATAATAATGTGTGAAACTGAGTTTATAAGAAAGAACTAAAGAAGTTTAAGTTTATTTGTTCTAAGATAAAAGTGATTTATTTTTGTTTAGTACTTAAATGTTAAGTATCTACTTATACCTATTGTCTATTGTGATTGTGATATTAGTAACTACTAACTACATATGTGATTAAAAATGAAATCTATGTGATCTAAAGAAAAACAATAGAGACTGATTAAACTGACTGATTATAATAACGTTTTCTTTATTTTTTCCTCAAAATATGAGCCTTGCAAGGAAGTTTCGGTTTCGGTTTCGGTTTCGGCCGAAACAGACACCGTTGCCGAAATTCGTTTTCGGTTTCGGTTTCGGCCGTAAAACTAGTTTCGGTCGGACACTAGTCTGTTGGTGACTGGCTGGAATGCCACCTCTTTTTTGTAAACTTTATTTTTTTGTAAAAGTAATTCATTATTTTCCTCTGTCATATTCAGTTGTTATTTTCTGCTCTCTGTGTGTTGTCATTTTGCTTTAATATTGTAATTATTATTATAATAAATAGTAATAATATTATGTGTTTTCTATCATAAAACATACAGTCCACTCGTTCGACAATATTTTTGGTTCTGTTTCGCCGTACAAAATTGTGATTTTTGAGTAAGTTTTTTGATTTGTTTCAAAATTCATTTCATGATTCTAATTAATTGAAAACGATGGAAACACGTAGTCAAACAAAAGCAAAAAGGGACACCACGGCCACGGAAGTCGACCGGCCGCAGCCCGAACGTAATGAACGTTCACAGGGTGGCGACCGGTCGGTTTTAGCCACACAAACAGAGGGTGAAATAACAATTAAATCGGCCGAACAGCTCGCAGGCAGCGAAAATTGCGACCAGGCACAATCTTGCCCCGCAAATCGCCCAAGTGCTAGATCTATTCACAGTATACAGTCGTACACTGAACCCTCTCACTCCTCGAGGTCTTCGGCGACCGTCCGCGCTCGGAAACTGGCCATCGAGGCTGACGCGGTGCGGCACCGAGTGGAGCGTGAGCGTGAGCTTGCACGGCCACAAGCAGAACGCGAGAACCAGCTTTCACGACAACAAGCGGAGCACGAGTACCAGCTTGCGCGACAGCAGGCGGAACGTGACCGCGAGCTTGCCCGCCTTGAAGCTGATGCGGAAGAGACGGAACTACAAGCCAAACTAGCCGCTCTAGAAGCATCAGATTAGTCATCTAAATCCCATTGTTCTCATTTGTCTAATTGTCATTCCGCAAAACGCACTGCGACATGGGTTCTTGAGCAGAACATGACCACGGTAACTGACGCTAACATACCTGGTGGGTGAAGCTCCGACTGTCACCTTGGGAAACCCCCAAGGACAACATTCACAATCGGCCACTCCTACCAACACGGTATCGTTCTACATACCGAATGCCAACCATGCAGCCCCATCGTCAATTGCGCGCGTAACAAATACCATAGCGAAGCAACACAAAAATTAAATACGTCTGAACGCCCTTTCTCAGATTGCGTAACTCAGCTTACCCAAGCTATTAACGCCCTTTCCAACAGACCAAAGAGACCTGAACTCGTCACGTTCTCAGGCGAAATTAGTCAGTTGATGGCGTTCAAGAGTAGCTATGAACGAACTAAATCAAATTTTTCGCCGTCAGCTAATTTAGATCGTTTAAGCAACGCTGTGCGTGGCCCGGCGTACCATTCCGTGGCGTCTCTCCTGTGGACTTCTGGGGAACCGGACGACATAGTGCGTGCCCTAGAGCAGACGTACGCGCGCCCGGAACTTCTCGTCGCCCGCGAGGTCACCGAGCTACGCAACAGTCCTAAGATAAGTTCACCCGAAGAATTAAACCGTTTAGCAAATAGATTACGCAATTTCGTGACATCGCTTAAACTACTTAATCAGAGCGAGTACTTATGGTCACTGGAGCTCTTCCGGTGCATATTGATAAAGTTGAGCGATTTTAAAAAAAAAATATTTTTATCTTAATTTTGATAATATTAACATTCATACATTCCGATAAACAAATTAGAGTGATTCAAAATATTTTAGTGATGTTCCTCAATCAATTTGCAAATATATCGATAGTTTAGACGTGACTTTATTTATATTTGTGTTTTCAAACTATTTTTTTTTTCTAAGTAAATATCAATTATATTACTTAAGATAATTTATATATTTCAGAAGGTGGACAAAAGCATTGTGAAATTACACAGGCATTAATTTACATGATATGCAAGGACAATTTGCCAATGTCGTGTGTAGAAAAAAAGGGACTACAAAAATTTATTCGCACAGTTTGCCCTCTCTATAAACTGCCTTCAAGAAAAAAGGTTGTCTTTAAATTACTTTTGGTCTAATTTATATTTTTAATATTTAATCGCAGTGAAATAACTGATACTTTTTACTTTGACTACTGATATGGGCCTTCGGGGAGTGACAGAAACGTACTTCACACGCCGAAAAAACGGAATAGAAATAAACCTGTGACAGGTATCGATGAATTCGATAGTCATGCTATTAGAAACAATATTTATGGGTATTTTACATGAGGCGAATTTCCAACATTGGCAAAGTTATGTGAAACTTGAAAAGATGCCTGTACAAGGGAAGTATAGAGTCGTTGAGAACGATAATCACAGGAATTTGGCTTCAGATACAAAAAAAAGTTGACGAACAAAAAATTGTTATGGAGCGACATGACATAATTATGCAGCGACTAACATTCCTGCGCGAAGTAAAACAAATTATAAACTGGGATAATGTAATATTTTTGGACGAAACCTGGCTAAATTACAACAATTCTGTGCCGAAAACATGGACAGATGATTCTGAAATTGCATAAACCACCAAAACCGACATATATTATTGACCAATTGGCCGAAGAGCACGGGCACAAAGTCATACGACTTTCTCCGTACCATTGCCAATATAATGCCATTGAACTAATTTGGGCCCAAGTTAAAGGTAATACTTTATAATTATATAATAATAACACGAGTACTTCTAACATTTATAATTTAAACAATAGTTTTAGTCTGCCATCAAATAGTTACATAATTATTTCACAGGTTATGCAGCAAGACACAACACAAAACCACCCTTCATTGTCAAGAAAATGGAAGATTTATTAAAGGAAGCATGTGCGCAAGTTACACAAGAAGATTGGACTAAAGTAGTAGAAAAAACAAAGAAAATAATAATGGACGACTTCGACAGAGACATAAACTTCGATAATTTCGTGGACAATCAAATAGTCATTAAGTTAAATGACGATGATGACAAAGACGACGATGATTACAGTACTAGTAGTGAATAAAAAAATTATCCTGAACATTACTTTTATTCAAATACTAGAATAGGCATTCGTATATAATACTAGTTTTCCGCCCGCGGCTTCGCCCGCGGATGTTGGTTATTGCGCTAGACCATTAATCCCTTTTTTCGCAGTCGGATAAAACTATCCTTTCCCGGGCCTCGAATAATCTCCATCCAAAATTAGTTCAGTAGAGTAGGAGTGTAAGTAACATTTTGAAATCGTCAAGCGCCCATACTACGGCTCTTAGACCATACTTATAAGAAATGAAATTTAAATTTCGAATTCTATTCGTAGCATTGAGTTATCAAACATGTCATTGTATCAAAATAAAAAGTAATTTAGATCAAAATTACGAAGGAGTATTGATATCAACTTTGAAGAAAATCATCCTCAGAATAATTTCTCAGGCTTTGCCCGCTTAGTATTAGAACGAAAATAAAAAAAATCGAAAAAATGAAAAACACGTGTTTCATTATTTGTTTTGAGCTTTATTGATACCAAATTTGAAGGAAATCGGACCAAGGACTAAACAGTTATGGAATATTTAATTTTTCCAAATAAACTCATTTAAGACCCCCACCGGGGGTAGTTTTGGAAAAATAAAAAACACGTGTTTCATGATTTCTTTTAAGGTATATGTGTGCCAAATTTGGAGTGAATCGGACTTGAGACTAATACAGATCCAGAGAAACTTTTATTTTTACCAATAAAACTCATTATCCACACCTCATATGGGTAATTATGGAAAAATAAAAAACCCGTATCTCATTATTTCTCTTAAGGTTTATGTGTAGCGAATTTTAAATGAATAGGACCAAGGAATAAAAAGTTGCATACAAACTTCACCCCTCTATTTAACCGTCTTAGGGGATGATTTTTGAAAATATTGTTAGCCTATGTCCGATTCTAGGGTATACACTATCTACATTTCAAATTTCAATAAAATCGGTTGAGCGGTTATAGAGATACGCGGTAACAAACCTTCACACACACACACACACACTTACTTTCGCATTTATAATATTAGTAGGATTGTTATGGATTTCCCATTAGAATAAGTCGGACGGCCCAGTTGTTATAAAAGCGCTGTCATCGGAGGTTACACGTCATCGGTTCGACCGTCCTCGGACGGCTCACCGAAAAAGTTCGGTGAACCAATAGAGGCAATTCCGCCTAATTGGATTAGGTCATCAGCAAAAAAAAAAGGTTACAAGTCATTCTTATTCGAGTCGTCGTCGTGATAACATTGAACTGTGTTAACGTAACTAGTGTTGTAATATCCACTTTTGTGTTAATTATAAATCTCTGCCATTTGACTGAAGTCTTTTTATTTTTAATAATTTTCCTTTACTACAGTCCCCATATGACATCTTTTTGTTTAAGCGTGAACAACGCTACAACTTGGTGTTAATAGTAAAGAAGAGACTTACTAGATGGCTCTGTATGAAATTATCGACCTGTGAGAGTGGAATATTCTGGCAAGTGAAAAAAAATTTTGAAAAAAAAACTTGTAATCTTGACAGTCCGCCATTGTTATTGAGCGGGCGGCGGCGTCACTGCGGTTCTTTAAGATAATTAATAACTGTTTATTCAATTTTCAACTTTATTGCATTACGGGCTACTATGAGCGTAAACTATTGTTTGACAACTATTTTTTTTATTTAAATATTTTTTATAACTTAACTTATTTTTAATTTACATCAGAACCCTCTTTATGAGGTAAAAGCCTCCTCCAGACTCTGCTATGTCTGCCTCCAAATTCGGACCCTACAGCATACTTAATTCCTCTGTAAACTTGAGTAATATTAATGATTAACAATTACTAGTAGAATGCGGGATATAAAATAAAATAAATTGGAACCTGAATAATATACAATTTTCCAGATTTATTGGTAGAACCAGGTCCTTCATGTGCTGAGATCAATGTGCAAGCCCACAAGAAAAGGAGTAATGTAGTTCAAAGGTGTGTATGTTTTCAACCTCTCATCTTTTTTTAATCATCATAGAAAGGAGAATGGGCACTAATGTATCTACTTGGCACCATCTCCAATAGCAATGACACAATATCTTATAATATAAATATGAAGTTAGTATAATATTAAGATAAAAAAGGATAAAAACCATTAATTTTACGTTATAACGATTTATTTGAGTTAACTGACATTAATTGTATTAGTATAAACAGGGTGTCCACTTGTCTAGTAGTACGACATAATATGCAGGGGGTGATAGTTCTTTATGACAATTTTTACTAAATCACAAGCCTTCACTGTCCCTCTGCTGTCTTAAATCATAAATTCAAATTAGCAGTTTGCTTGAATTACTTCAAAATAATTGATATTTTTAAGGGCTCAGTGTTGGAGAAGAAAAATTGTTGTTGAAATTGAAGGCTCAAAATTCAACTTTACAAAAATTGGCTAAAACATCACTGGATTTGGACAAACTCGAAAAGACAGTTTTAAAGGATTTGGTTCCTGACATAGCTAAAAGCCACAAAAAAGCACCATCCGGAAAGCGTTGGACTATGAAGACAAAGCTGTGGGCTTTGACGATTTACAAGCGGTCCCCAATAGCATATCGCTATCTTGCGTGGGCTATGGCTGTACCAAGCGAAAAAACCTTACGAAGGCTACTTCAAAGTGTGCCCCTAGAACCTGGCATAATAAAAAAATATATTCTAAATGCTCAGATATAATATCTGGCTTGACAGAGCAAGAGAAATTTTGTGTCTTGTTATTTGATGAAATGGCTTTAAAAAAGAGGTTAATATTTATAATGAAACCCGTGACAAAATTGAAGGATATGAAGATAATGGAGATGAACGCACTTCAAAACTTGCAGACCATGCACTTGTTTTTTTGGTCCAAGGACTAAAAAAAGTTCAAATTGCAGTAGCATATTTCTTTGTGCAAGGCACAATATCCTCGGCAAGACTTTGAGTCTTAATAAAAAATATTATTGCTGCAGTTGAAGAAGCAGGTTGTGGTTCCGCAAATGTTGGGGCACTTAATATGTTAAAAAAAATTGTGGTCTGTCTCCAGAAGACAATTATTTCTTTATGAATGAGTCCAAAAAAGTTTATATAATGTTTGATATACCTCACTTACTCAAATCAATAAGAAACAATTTTTTTAATGCTGATGAGATTGTATGGGGAGAAAAAATGGAAAGTGGAGTAATTTTAATGAAGCTGAAGAAAACAATAGAAATTTTCAAAATTTCCCTATAATAAATAAAAATGACATTAATCTAACATACAAAATAAAAATGCGAGTGAAATTTGCAGCACGTGCCTTAAGCAACACAACATCTGCAATTTTTTTTAAATGTTGGCTTGGAAATACAACGAAAAATCTTTAGAAATAACAGACGCGGCAGATGTGATTAAAGAATTGGATAATTTATTTGATTTAATTTATTAAAAGATATTTAAAAGGGAATTAGAGAAAATGTTAGCAAAAATACTAATCACTTAGAAATGTGGCAATATTTCTATAAAAAAATTGAAAATGTAATATTCAGGAAATCTGACTCGCATTTACACTTAAATTAAAACCGGTCAAGTGCGAGTCGGACTCGCGCACCGAGGGTTCCGTACAAACCTGCAAGGTTTACAAAGTTCGTTCATTACGACAATCGAGTCATAACTATGGTATTTTTATTATATTTTGTATATTATATTATAAATATATATTTTGTAATGTAACTAAAAATTTAAGGTTTTCGGAATTTTTCCTTTATGTGTGCTATAAAACGTTGCTTCATGCCAAATTTCAAGATTCTAGGTCGACTGGAAGTACCCTTTAGGTTTTGATTCCCTTGCGAGTACTTGCGAGTTTCAAAATATGCAGCTTAAATTGCTGTTTCTTTTGATTGCGTTGACATAGAAGTTTGATTTTGTTACAGCTTAAAGGTATTATAGACTTGAGTACTTGGTATGAATTTCAATTTAATACCTCTACGCGTTTATGAGGAAATGGGTAGTAAGTTTAAAAATATATATTATGTGATGTAACTAAAAATTTATGGTTTTCGTAATTTTTCCTTTATCTATGCTATAAGACGTTGCTTTGTACCAAATTTCAAGATTCTGAGTTCACGGGAAGCACCCTGTAGGTGGTGATTCCCTTGCAAGTGTCGAAAATTTGCGGCATAAACGGCTGTATCTTTTGATTGCGTTGGCTTAGAAGTTTGATTTTTTCACAGCTTCAAGGGACAGTAGACTTGAGTAATTGATATAAATTTCAGCTTCATACCTCCACGCGTTCCTGAGAAAAAGGGTCTTGACAGACGGACGTACAGACGGACAACAAAGTGATCCTATAAGGGTTCCGTTTTTTCCTTTTGAGGTACGGAACCCTAAAAATGTACGTAATGGGGTCAAAATATCATTAAAGTCATTGGGAGATATATGGAATTATTTACAAAATCAAGGTTTTAAATATTTAAATTTGCGCCAGCTCAACCAAGACTCTCTTGAAAATTTGGAATGATACGGCAACACGGGGTTACAAACAAAAATCACATGTACTCATTTTACTGCTGCAATTAAAACATGTATTCTGTCAGGATTGACGGCTCCCCATAGCCGTGGATCCAACTGTGAAGAAGAATTAAATATTTTTTTTATTATAAAAATATTAAACATATATTGGCTGAAGAAACAGCCGATGAAGTAAGTATAGACAGCACTGAAAATGTACACCTGTTGTCGTTGACTGAACAAATGCAGGACTTTCTCACTGATTTAAGATCCTTTGAGGAACAGCCTGTGGTGTATGTCAGTGGATATTTAGCAGCTAAATATTAAAAGATAATGCTTGCATTAATTATAAAAAAAATTAACTGTCGAAAATCCAAATAATGAAGTATATAATTACATAAGCTTTCGCGAGTTGTGGAAAGCAAGCAGTCCCTGACATACCCCAGTACTGATTTATGCCAAACAATATAAAGCTAAAACATTATTTGAAAGTAAATGCAGTCTACATCAAAATAAGATAGGTAAAGTTTGTCATTTAGAATTAAATATTAACTGTGACCTTGATTGGTTATTATGCAAAGATCATTTGAATATTAAAGACATACTGTTATCAAAAATGTGCTTATTGTTTATAAGAAAATTTTGCAAAATTAAAAATGAAAGTTTGTCATTGACAGAAAATGACATCATTAATAAATATAAAAAAGCAAAAAGCAAAGCTTAATAAATTGTAATTTCAAGTAATGCTGATCTTTTTATTTATTTACATATTTCCTTTCAAATAGTTAAGTTTTAATCGGCGCAATCCCTGGCAAATTATCGATATTAAAAAATAAAAATATCAGTATTAGCATACAACTTTAGGTAGGCGTGAATAATCGGGTAAGAAGACGATATTTCAATAAAATAACTACGGCAAATATCACTTCACCCCCGTCTCTCAATAGCACAATCATGGATTCTACCAGTTAATTACAGATCGTTAAGATTACGTTGGATTAAATAGTAACGTTCACCGAGCACGTTATTGCATGTGCATTTCCCGACGTCACAACGGTTCAACACCAGTGTCTGCCATTCTAATATGGACGCTTCACCCGTGCTCGGTGTTCATTCGTGCGTTCATAATGACATTATCGAGTTACAGCTGACTTCAAAGACGGACGCGATGACAGTATAAAATGACAGCTGATGCATTGAGAAGTAGATGTGCCAACATATTTAACTTTTATATTTATTATTATGTTTCACTGATGAAGTGAACATGTGCTTTAACAAAAAACTTCATGTGTGTGTGTGTGTGTGTTATTTATTAATTTTTCACGTGCGTTTGACACGCTGAACCATAATCAACTTTTATCAAAATTAAGGGACTGTGGTATATACGTGGACCGGTACTTCAGTGGTGCAGCAGCTACCTTCAAAATAGGAAATTGAACATGATTAACATTTTTAGTGAACCGATAAATAGCACTGAAGGCACAGCCCAAGGATCAGTGCTAGGACCACTCCATTTCCTTTCATATGTCAATGAAATGGTTAAATATATACAATGCATGCTATCAGTTTGCTGATGATACCTGCTTAGTGGCTTCTGACAGGGACCCCAAAAAAGCTTGTGAAATAACATGCTTCATGCGTTAACATGCTTCTGAAATGGTGTCATGATGTGGGGCTAGTTTTTAACGCTACCAAAACAAAGCTGTTGCCTATTAAATCACCCTATATTATAAATGCTTCACTAAAAGGTATTTTAGCACATAACCACAAATGTTTACACTCATCTACTATTAAGTCATTGCAGCTGTGCTCCAATAGATGTTGTGGATTGTCAAACATATTTAGGCCTTCGAATTGATAAAAAGTTCAACTGGTATAACCATGTTGAATACGTGTGTGACAAGTTGAGACAGTTCTTGGCACATATCATAATACTTCAAAAAGAATTCCATTTAAAGTTAAAATAATATTATATTATTCGTTAGTCGAATCATATATTCAATACGGTTTATGCAGCTATGGACGAACCTACAAAACTTATTTGAACCAAATTTATGATCTTCAGGTTAGAAACTTAGAACATTTTGGCAACGACCACACCAGTTTATTTAATCACTGTAATGTATTACCCGTCCATACTCAGGTCAAATATATTTTATTAAAAGATCTTTTTTTTTGTTACCAATAATAATCAGCCATACGTGGGACATCCTCTACACACTCAGTCTGCAGCTCGATGACAGCTGTGTTATAGTATCGATCCGTGTGAATAATGAGTACGGTAGGCAAACGTCTGAATATGTTGTTCCATGGCTCATTAACAAACTACTTCAGAATTGCGAAATGAATTAACTTTAAAAAATATTAAATTCTTGCTTCTCTTCATAATGTTTACGACTGTATGTGACACCAATCAGGTAACCAAATAGTATATATTTGTCCAATTCTTCTGTGTGTTTTTAACATTGTTTCCGTTTCTTTGTTTGTTAAATTTTATTTCTGTTTTGCTGTAACTTTGTTGCAAGCACCTACCAACCGGACTATCATCTGTACTGTGTTTATCTCAACTTTTGTTTATTACTGTGATCGACGTAGACTTAATACTTAGCATAGTTATAAACCTTAATGGCTTTCTTATGTTACGTTACATACATACAATGTTTAATAAGACTTTATATGTGATAATAAAGGAAAAAGAAATTGTAAGAAACTGCAAGCAAATGTAAATGTGCAGTCGACGTGTGGAATGCGACAACATTATACTCGGTAAGCGGTTCAATATTTTTTCTCTATAACCCGACAAATAATAATAAATGACAACATGCATAGCTTGTGTTGCCTGTGTGGTGGCCTAGAAACCATTAGGCAGTTAAGAATAACCACGGCTCAGGCACTTTGAAACCTTTATCAAACAGCTCCTGCTGCATTTCTTAAATCACTAGCTACCTCTACAATACAACCAGATAAGATCCCAAGATTTATTAGATGACTTTCAAGTAAGTTAATGGTGTAGGTCACTGAGTAAAGTAAAATGAAAAATAGTAATTATTACCAGATAGAGGTGGGAGAATATATCTACACCTACATACATTCACAATACTTATTATTATTTGAATATTAAGGTATTATATTTAAGGTCGATAGCAAAGAGTTGACGATAATCGAAGATTCACTGATGACTGATGATGTTTCTTCGGACAACGAGAAAAAACAGCTGCTGTCAGTCAGCAGTGACTTTATTTTTTTAAAAGAAGAGGAAAAAGAAAACATATCAAGTGGCGGGCAGACCCCTGAAGAAACGTAAATATTCAAGCAGGTTTAGTAAAGAACATCAGCCCCCCAGGACTAACTATGTATATTTATCACTTTCGAATAACATCATTCAAGTATCAGTACATTCAGATGATTCTATGATTTATGTATGTGTTCAATGTCAAGCACTTCATTTTTTAGGTGAAAAAATTAAACATGATTTTAAAAATAATTGTCATAATGGGAAGGTATACATAGACCCCGATTAAAGACAAGTATTAAAGCCAATTCCAGATATATTATTAGATTTATACGAAGGCAATACGTCTGATGCTAATCATTTTAAGGCTAATATACGACAATATAATTCAGCATTTGCAATATAATTCAAACTTGAATACACTCTTTCCAGGAATTTTCACATATAGGGTACAAGGACAAATTGATATAAAAACTGGATCTTTGGTTCCGTTGCAAGGTCATAAACCACAATACAACCAATTCTATATAATTGAAGATGCATTAAATGAACGATTATCTGATTCTAGAAACAATGCTCAATAAATCCAATCTTTTGTCAAAATTTACAGGAAGGTGGCTGCAATTTCAGCTGAAGAAGAGTTAAAAGCAGCCTCAGAAAATCGACCCAAATATTCGGTATCAATGCAGTTTTATAAACACAAATCATCACACACAAGCGTCGGTATAACACACTATCTAATAATGAGGTAGCGGCATCTTTGTAGGAGAAAACGGCGAACCTCCATTAAATATATTCGATTCGAATCCGAAAATTTCACTGTCGTTTACCTATCCTTTGTTTTACAGTATTACTACCAACAAACTTTTCGCGGTCGCTTCGGTCGCGATACATTTGTTCGCTGTTTCCAACTTTCGCTTTTATTTTCATTGTTACCAACAAATAACTTCGCTGCGCTTGCGTTTTCACTTTTTTATAACGACATGACTCTTCCCTCCCCAGATTTTCTATAGCTACGTACCTGTGCGGCCCGCAGTGACACCCCACATTATCCTATATGGCCCTTGACCTGAAAAGTGTGACGACCGCTGATCTAGAGACAGGAATCTCGACACTGAATACCAAGACAATAAAAAATCTAATGAAAATGGATCATAAACTCAATTATTTCACATAAAAAACTATTTCATGATACAATTTATTACCATTTTGACTAAAAATCTATTCGATATATAGAAATATATCGAAACGATTTTTAGTCAAAATGGTAATAAATTGTATCATGTGGAAGGGGTTGAATATTTAATGCGGTCGTGCATGCTGCATATATGCATACAATTAAAAAAATCTAATTAAATAAAGATAGTAAAGTTAAGAAAAAGTTGTTGACCAAATCGCAGCCACTGAAAATGTTAATGTTTTACGCTTTCTGTCATCGTGAATGATGCCCCATTGAATTAATATGGGGTCAACTAAAATCATATATTGGAAAAAATATATATTAATAAAGTATCAAGGAAAGAGGGCTTAAACCTAATAAATACTGTGTCTTGGAATAAATGCATCTTAGAAGAAGATGCTAAAATAATGGAAGTCATTTGCATTCTTGCAATTTTAGTCACAAAGTATTAATTTGAAGTGTAGATAAGTAGATGATGTGTGATCTTATGTATCTACTTTTCAAGGTGTATCCGTGCCTATTACAGACCACCTTGAGCTTCTTGGCGTCAATATACTTCACTGGATCGGTATTTACTGGGTAAGCGCGTTCCATCGCAGACTGCATAATTGCTTCACATCAGACAAGTTGTGGTCAAGCGCAAGCCTATCTTAGATTTAAAAAAAAACTATGAATGTAGGTATTTAATGTAAGAACGGATACCTATATATTTTTAGTTTTTTACTATCTGTAGAATAGAAGACTGAACCATGACTGAACGTATTTTGATAGATGTTTTTGTCACTGCGAACTGCGATTCCTGAGTTATTATTATTATATTAATATAAAAAATATTAAAATGCTCCGCGATATTATATCGCTCTTCCAGACTAGACCAAAATTTTAGTCTTAAATTATCGTAGGGTGCATTTTACCTATAATATAATAGCGCATACGCTATAGGTAAACAACAAAGTGGTTAAACATTTTTTTTTTGGATCGTCATCATCATTTCGGCCTGTTGTCGTCCACTGCTAAATATTGATAGATATATGAAAATAAATATATACTTCAATAACTGAATAATTAAATATTGTTGTTTCAGGTCAAAGTTCAAAGCCACGGTCAGAAATACAACATTGTATTTCTACTCATTCAATTTCGATGTACAACAAAACGCCAGCTTCTTCATCACCTATTCCATTAATGTCACCAGAAATGTCAACAACTCTTTGATATGTTAAATAAAGGTGAACCCATTCTTGAATATAGAGACATTTCAAATCATGTAGATATATTTAATAATTCCGATAACGACGATAGTGTTAATAGGATCCGAAATTTGTCATGAATCACAAAATAAACATAGACGAGTCAACTTCTTGTTCATCTTTAGATGAACCGAATGAATGTAATGAGCCGAGTATAAATAAAATTAATCAACTAATGAGGAACAACATAATAATACGGGTGTAATATTAAGTCCAATATTAAGTACAACACTACCTATAGAAGTATCAAACAGACCGATACCGCTCATAACTGAAGACGAAGAGACAAGCATCAATGATTTTAAATCTGATGTGAGAACCGGAAGACCAAAAAAGGGACGTAAACGAATAAATCCGCAGCTCTGTAGGCTAATTCACGTTATTTCTTGACGCGCCGATCAAGTTGGGGTCCAGTTGAAATTACGTTGACATAACAACTGCGCCTGCACTGCATCTGAACTTATTTAATTACGTGAATTGGGCCACTGAACTGAGAGAAAATATAATAAATATAATAATTTAGAACCCCTAAAAATGGGATACTACTATTGCGTCGATCTTATTTAGTCAAAAGTATGAGTTTAGATGTAACTAAGTTTTTTTTATATTGACTCTACTTCCAAAACAATATCATTCTGTCTCTGGAAAGCAACCATTTAAAAGTCACGGTGTATATGAACAGGAGTACGCACAACATTATGGCGAAGAGCGCAAGTGCGCCTCCTTCGACACAATGAAAAAGATCTTCTACCCTAACTTTAACCTGAAGTGTAAAAACTAAAGAAAGATAAATGCAATAAATGTGATATGTTATCTATGAAAATTTAGAGTGCGAAAATCCAAGACGAAAAAGGAGAATTTGAAGCTGGAAAAGTCAACATTTAGAGAGAGCGGAAAAATTAAGAAGTCAAATGAAACAAGATTTTAAAGAAGCACAAAACTTACCTAATATTGAGTGTTTAACGTTCGATTTACAAAAGACACTACCATTACCCCGTATAGCTACGAATGTAGCGTTTTATAAAAGGCAATTATGGCTGTATAATGGCGGTGTTCACTCGGCATCCGACTACGTTGGACATTGTTTCGAATGGGTAGAAGGAGACGCCGGAAGAGGTGCGCAAGAGGTTGGGTTGTCTTTTAAAATACATTGAAATGAAACTTAGTCCCTCTGTTGAACATCTTATTCTATGGGGTGATTGCTGTGCTGGGCAGAACCACAATATAAAAATTATATTGATGTTAAAAGCAGCATTAAGCTGCCATCAAAGTCTAAAAACAATAACATTTAGATTTCTTCAATCTGGGCATACTTTTCTTCTTAATGACACCGACTTTTCTAAAATAGAAACTGCCTTTAAGCATTATCAAAGCGTGTTTACTGACGAAAAATACATATTTTTTGTAAGGTTAAACGTCATTCTTCTAAAGAAATTATGATCACCCCATTTATGTAGTTTTTTAATAAATAACATTAATTTACTGAGACGTCTAGCATATCAATTGGCAGTTAAATATGGAAAGGTACACAATTTTAGTACTGATTAAGACCTGGCAGGTGTTGATTAGGTTATGAGATTTTTGGAACGTCATCAAAATTTATCAATTCGTAAACCTGAAGTCATATCAGCAGTTAGAGAAAAAGGGTTGAATAAAGTGGCCGTAAGTAGATTCTATCGGTTGTTCGGAGATATTTATGATAAGTATTAATTGAGCCCTGACAAAATATACAACTGTGACGAAATTCAAATTTCCGTAGTGTCTAAAACTAAGAGCAAAATATTTGCTATGAGACGACGAAAACAAGTGGATTCGTTATCATATGCTGAACGAGGACTAACTATCTTAGTAGAAATATGTTTTAACGCTGCTAAGACCATGTAGGTCTTGATTGGATGGATTTTGTCGAGACAACAAATGAATGCCATCCTATGCGGCAATGCTTCTAGTCTTCTGGGTACGTTCACGGAAGATAATGATGCGGAAGAATTTTTTGACGCATTAGTTTAGGTAAGGCATTAGTTACTTTAGTGCATAATTTAGGTTAGTGTTGAGATTGTTATTCAGTTATGTACTTTATTGAATAATTGTATCTTTTTGTTTTACCGTAATTAAGTAAGTAATTCTTTATTACTTTTGGTGACTTCTAAATTAAAATAGTTCTTATTGAACTACAATAATAGTAGTAAACAGTAGTTAAAAATAATTTTGAGATCAATCAGTAATAAAATTAGTGTCCGACCGAATGTTCGGTTTCGGTTTCGGTCGAGTTTCGGCATAAAAACGAGTTTCGGTTTCGGCAGCACACTTGCCGAAACTACGACCGAAACGGAAACTGCTTTCGGGAGTTTCCGCGGGTGTGCTCGGGTGTGTTCGGCGCGGCCCAAAAGAGGAGATTTTTATTCGATGTTTATGTATATTCCTCTTGTAGGATAAGACTCGTAAATGAAACACCTTTAGTACTAATTAATGAAGATCTTGTACAGTGCAGTCAAACATCGAGTAAACTTTTGTAAAAAACTCAAAATGAACCGTTCATTCCTGAAGATAAGTTTAAACATAATTCAACCCAAACTGAAACCAAGAAATTTTAAAGAAACTGAAAGAGAAATTTATTGATCCGTCTAGTTCGACTTCTATGAAAACTATGATACTGACTAGAGCGCCTAAGTCATGGAGTGAAAATAAACTTGCGGAAGAATTTGAATATCCAGACCGCAATCGTGAAAAGCAAAGCTAAGATTTTTAAGAAAAATAACATATAAAATAACATAATTAAGAAGAAAAGAGATGAGAATTAAGAAATTAAAACAAATTGAAGAACAACAGCAACTTTTGAAATATTAAAGAAACATGTAACTAACACTGCAATTGTAGCTTATTTTCAGCAAGACGCGCCTGTTTTCGCTGTCTCGACTATGAGAGACAGACAGTAGCTGCATAGGAATGGCAGCCTGTCTACTACATATACAAAATGGTGTGAGAAAAAAGTCAATAAGTACGGAAGCAGATGCTTAAAGGATGCAGAAACGAGATGCCACACAAATTAACTAGGGGAAACAGCAGTTCATAGGGCAATTGTGTATAGATTCGTGAATTATAATAAAAATAATAATAAAATCGTTTATTGCCAAAAGAATACAAACAAAATCTTAAACAACGGACCTCAAACTAGGAACATGTCCTGTATATTGATGGTCCAGACAATTTTTACAAATAAATTTAACAGAATGAGACCGTGAAGAAATAAACGATTCTACAATTTACCGAAGAAAATAGAGGAAAATTAAAGCTTCACATTGGAACTTCAAATGGACAGCTGTACATTTTAGAGCTATGTGAAAGACTGGCAACGAAGTCCCCCGTAAAATCTTATGTCATCGATAATACTTAAGTTTTTAAAAACTTTGTATGACATTCCATCAAGAGCGTGGGTGGTCTCTTCTATAAGATATTACGGATATTAAGTCATTGATAGAGAATGGGCTGATTAAATAATTATTGTTAAGATTCGTATAATTATAATTATTTTGTTTAGGTTCATTTGACGCAAAGTATGGGGTATATTTCCTAAATTTGATGGCTCGTATTTTAAATGGTTAAAGTTCAAAGAAACCTTTAACTCTTTAATTCACGAAAATGATAATATTAAAAACATTTACGTCATTGTTATGCGACGGTATTATTTAATTTCGACGGAACTAGTGAGACCGGCAAAACATTAAGGTTTATTATAGACCACGTTACACAAAACTTACGGGCACTCAGTACACTTGGTCTTCCTACTGATAAGTGGGACGTTTTAATTATGTTTATGCTCACTGCCAAACTAGACAGTGGCACTATATTTAAATGGGTGGAACATAGGAACTCTTTATCCGATATTCGCACCCTAAACCATTTTTTTAGTTTTGCAGATGTTATCGTAACAGTTCATCGCAACACATCGCAGTCAGATAGGCAGGATAACTGTAATAATAAAGACTAATAGTTCACCGTATTTTAAAACTCAATCTAATAGGGTTTTGCCTGTATCGTGACAAGACGGACGTATTTTTGTGCTGTTCAATATGAATCACGTAAATTAATTATTACTTATATTTTCGGACTCAGTGCTATTGATTGAAGTGTGTCACACGTGAACTGAATAATCTACTTAGGTACTTTGTTAGTTGTAATGTACTACCTAAAACTCTTGTGTAAGAAAGTGTGATATCTTGTGTTAGGTAGATATGTCTAACCAGAATTGAGAAGTCCACCTACGCCTTCACCTTCTGCCCAATGTGACCCAATGGACCAAACAGCACCTACGTAAAATATAATACCGTTCCGGAAGTCATAAGCACATCGGAAATCCAGCAATGGATGGATAGAAACTATCCTGAGTGAAATTCGTTCAATAGTTACTGAGGGTAAAATGAACTCTGACCAAAAAATGCGCGTCGGTAATCTTTGCCGTAAAGTGTCACATGGCACATCTCAAATATCAATCCCTTTAGAAGAAGAAAATACTAGATCAAAACACCATCCATAACTTGCAAGGGCAGCAGGACGTTACTACCTTTTTGCACAAATTCAAAAAGGTGGTAGAAACTAGACTGCTGCCAGAAGACAAATCATACGCTAACATGGTGAAAAAAGGGTATAATACTTTTATTCGCCCGAAAAATTTAACTAGTTTCCTCAGGGCTCAAGGTGGAAGAAGCCCCTAAACGCAGATCAAGATTGGCCATAATTGGAATTCCTATTTCGTTGTCAGAAAAAGAAGTTTTTAAATGTTGGTTTACGCAAAATCCCCCAGGAGAAAAAAACCGAACTTCACACGAGAGTCCTCTCTTGAAGATATAAAATTAAGCTGCAAATCAGGCAGAAAAGATCGCCCTACAATGTACTTATGTATTAGAAGTACATCCTATGATAAGGAAAATGTTAATAAACCAGGGTCGTATCTTAGTAAATTGGACATCTTGCCCAGTGAGAGATTTCAGGTGCTTCAATTGCCAGCAATTTAGTCATGCTACCAAATTTTGTCGGGAAACCAGCCTAACCTACAACCTGTGCTGCGAGTCTAGTCATACCTTTAAGGATTGCACTAAGAAGTCATCTACTCCAACAAGTGAAACATGCAAACGTTTAAGCGTAAGTCTATCCGCCTGGTGACGCAAACTGCCCGGCACGCAAATTTGCGGAGGACAATTACATTAATTCGATTGACTATGTAGGCGCCTAAGTTTGCCGCTGATTCAGTTAGTTAAGTAGCTCTTAAACAGTAACCTTTTTTGCGGATGACCTAACCCAAATAGCCGAAAAGGCCTTTATTGGTTGACCAGACTTTTTCGGTGAGCCGTCCGAGGAAGGTCGAACCGATTAAGTACTGTGGCAACTGCCATGAGAACTCCCCATGTCGGTACGAACTTCGGCTAAGGACGATGCCGGACACTCTATTTTTAGGGGATCGGTGGGCATTACGTGATCGCCCCGATAAGGTAAACCGGATGTGGAGCGGTTTTATAGCGGGAGCAGGTAGTGCAACACGTGGATTCCTAACGGAGTAATTTACGGTTACGGTGAATTAAGTTGCGTCATTAAATCAGCGCTTAGTTTTTTTTAAGGTACTGATGTTAAATGAAAGCCTAATTCTTCAGCTTTCGAATAATATATCGCTTTTAAAATTACCATTTATCGTTTTAGAAAAATCAATGTATATGTGCGCCGTCGATGCCGAGTCGATTTGGTTGCTCGCGAGTGTATAAGTCTGCCTGGAGGGAGGGTAACCGCAAGTTATACACGAGGGGTAGACATGACGCAAAAATCTAAGCCTGGAGGTTGACCGAGAGAAAAGGAAAAGTACATTTATCTAGAAACATTGCAAACAATAAACAAAGTTCAAAAATTAATGTCAGTACATGAGAGGAGCTTTATAATATGGTTGCCACACTAGTGGTCTAGTGAATGCTCTGTGGTAGGTTGACTTGACACTACTCTACACTCTATGGACACGCCAGTATGGATACAGAATTCATGTATGTCATATTATTATAATTGACCTATCTAATCAACTACTACCAAGAATTGTTTATTTATAAAATACTACATTACTGTCATGTAATGTAAAACTAAAACTAAAAAACAATATCAATACCTAAAAAACTATAAGTTTATATATCTATATATCATTTATATAAAAACAGTATAAACTATATTTTTATCTTGTATTTTCAGATGTCCAAATACTAGAAAATCATAATGTTGATGACCTTGATATTATGCACCATGATTACCCTAATATACAAATCATTAAAAACATTATTGTTATCGAGTACGTCAGTTATAGGCGACCTAAAGCTGTCGTAAACATGCATGGATAAAGATATTGTTGTCAACTCCACTACCACGAGTCTTGTAATCAAAAAAATGAACATCATTGTATTTGATTGTGTTCGTAACAAAAGTTATTCATTACCTGCAGAATTTCGAGGAGCTGTTAGAGAGAGGTGACGAATACAATGCTGCGAGAGACGCAGGTATCTTGTACGAGAGTTTTGTTCTGTCAGCAGCAATATAGTTTTCCAAGGGAGTCAAGTTGCAGGAAGTAACGAGGAAGAGTTGGCCGCCTATTGCAGTAACTATCACGATTCCAGACACAAGAGACTTTGGTCAGGATAAACTGTATTTTTGCATGGGCTTGCTCATATCTCTGCGGAAAGGGATAACAAAAGCAAACCAGTCTGCCATAAGCAAAAGTGACAGGCCGTAGTGACCCCGTCATCTATAGACAACAAGGTTTCACCACAGTGTGACGCCTTCACTGTAGCCGCCGCGATCCGAAAGCAAAAACTTCTATTATCTCGTCGCCACATTAGAGAAGGTCTTGCCATGCAAGTTCTGTCTGTTGTATACACGGGAATAGAATTTTGATTGCGAGTCATCTGAAGCTCCAAATACTGCACTAAAGCAAATCAAAACGGTTTCAGAAACCTAAAATGAAGTACCTATAGAACTTGATTCAGAAATACGTCTCACTGGGGAATCCCATTTAAGACAGTATAAATAGAGCCAATATTCACAACAATTTAGCACAGCGCTCTGGTTGCCAATACTAAAGCAGGGCACACCATATTCCAGATAACTGCAGATTACTACAATCACCCAGATTAAACCTCAAGATAGCCGCTGCCGTTCGAAATAGAGACGGTATAGAGGTTAAACAAAATCAGTTAGGATTGGGAATAAAGGCTATTTCAAGAGCTATGGAAAATATAATTGATGACGGAAGTAAAATTAAAACTATAAAATATCTCTTTGGAGGTTGTAGAAAATTGACAGATCTTCATAACAGTCAGCTACAAAAATTGATTTTCAGATTGAAAAATAATCAGTACTCTGAAAAATGCCACAAATAAGTGTCGTGATAAGAGAATATAATCTTGACAATAATAGTTAACGATGCAAAACTTATGGAATCTTTTAGTGTTAGGATCTTTTGTAATATTGAATCTATTAATCAAATTTTGTAGCTGATTGTACATAGGTAACTACTGAGTCATAAAAAAAATGGCAGATGTTGAGTCAAGTAATCCAGAGGCTAGCCTACAAAACAAAATTTTAAAGGAACGCCCAAAAATAATGATAAACAAATAGTAAATTGCCTAAAAAGATTGAAAGAGGAAAAGGAGTCTAGCGAGTAAAATGAAAGAACCAAGTGAAACGGAGGAAGTTGCAATAGAGAGGTACAAAGAAGAAGGGAGTGACAAGCGACGATAAAAGGTTCTATAGTAGGCTTATATAAGGGCTATAGGCTTTTTAAGCTATTAATTTTTTGAGCTCATTGAAAAACGTTCTAACGTTAGTGATCCCAGAGTCTCTTAAGGCAGAGCTCATGAAGGAGCTTCACGACGCGCCTACTGGACACTTGAGTTTGGAGTGGACCTTGAGAAAGATCAAGGAAAAATATTATTTTAAGAGTATGTGAAGTTACGTAACTCAGTATATTAAGCGCTGTGACCTGTGTCAGAAGTACAAAACCACCATCACAGCGAGACGCAATAATCGCCAACTCCGAGTAGCCCCCCAGCACCCCTCCATAGCCGCAGCCGCGCCGGCGTTCTTCTCGCATCAGTGCGCCGGCCTCTCAACAACAACTGTAATGTAAACGCGCATGCGGTGTCCTGCTCACTCGCGAGTCGAGATCACGTGAGACTCGCGCCGGCCGCTCTCCCAGTTCCCCCTGGCCAGAGCCGAGCGCGGCACGGCGGCGTGAGGCGCGGCAAGCGGTAATCGGCGAAAACAAATGGTAGACAACCTATAGGCGGCTACAACTCACGCCGAGAACACCCGAGAAGCGTGAATGTGATCGCTTTCTTGCCGTCTCGTTCTCGCGCTCGCCTGTTCTCCAATCGGTGTCGGTATTTTTGCCCGCTTCAAAGGATTTCTCGGGTGAGAAAAGAGAACGGTATTACATTCTTGTTCTGTCTCAGTGCGGCCGTGACATTGATTGTGTGTTGTCGTGTTGGTACCTACATTTCTAGTTAAAATAAATACCATCTAGTCTGTGGTCGCCAAGCTGTTAACAAGTTCGGTGGTTTGTGTTTTTTTTGTCAGTGCTATAAAAAGGATAACATGTGGAATAATGAACTAGAATTAAAGTTTATAGAGCATTTTCATTCAGAGCCTATTTTATGGGATGCAAAACATAAACACTACAAAGACAAAAGTCTAAATCATGACGCATGGAATCAACTAGGAGAGCTAATGGAAATACCAGTACCAGACTTGAAAAAGAAGAAGGAATCTCTCTTTGCTAGTTACCGCAAATATAAAAAGATTCAGGTAAATGAGGTGCTGGGGAAAATGAGGTTTACAAACCAATGTGGTTTGCTTATGATGCTCTGGATTTGTTTCTGGGCGATTGCCTCACTCCGAGGACAACAATAAATACGACATCAAATGTAAGTATGAAGTTTTTATTTTAATTAACCTTATTACATTTCTTTAGATCATAATTAAACAAAAACTTTAAATTAACCCCGTATTGGAAAAATAGGTTTTGAACTCTTCACGCACTTGATTAGCACTAGCAGCTGCTCGGCGTGCTATTGGTGGCAAATTTTGAATAGCATTAGTTCTTGTAATTTATGCACGCCAACCATATTGAATTAGGTTATCATTATTGTCGTAAACGTCAAATGTGCCTAGTGGAGAATATATTTGTGAAGAAGTATTACTGTTTATTAAATAATTATGTAATAATATGCAAGTCATGGTAATAATAGAAGCTTTGTCAGGGCACAGCTTGATTGGCCTTTTAAATATTTGAAATCTTCATGCCAATATTCCAAATGTGTTTTCCACAATCACGCGTGATCCAGATAGTTTTTTATTAAATATACGTTCAGGGCTGTTTCTGTCATGATTTCCAGGATAAGGTTTCATGATGTTCATGTGCAGTGCAAATGCACCGTCTCCCAAAAACACATATGGTATATCAATATTTGAGCATGGCATGGAATGCTGTGCTGGTAAATTTAGAGTATTGCTACAAATCATGTCCCGTAACACAGTATTTCGAAAAATTCCACCATCACTTATTCTACCTTGACCACCAATATCGGCAAAAATAAATCTGTATTTGCTATCGACTACTGCCATGAGCACAATGCTAATTTTTTTTTAATATTTGATATATTCTGAGCCCGAATTAGGTGGACATATCAGAACAATATGTTTGCAATCTATTGCACCGACAGCCCTAGGTAATTTGGAGCTGAATCCTTTTTCAATTTCCAACCATTCTTCTGCAGATGATGAAATCTGAAATAAACTTGGTTATGTATATCCTTAATTAAATCGAAATGATGGTTTCTTTTTCAGACTGAACAACCAGGTAGGTACAAGTAGTAATGAAGAGCGAATCATAAGAAATGAAACAAAACCACTACAGACTGTTCGTTCTAGGTCGCAATTTTAGTGTGAGGTGAAAGAGGCTGGAAGCAATAAATCTTTTTCAGGAAAGCATTAGAAAAAGGGAGTCTCAAGCCCTAGTGGACGACTGTGAAATATATGCATTGGGGTTAGAGAAGAAATTTCGAGCATTCACTGAAGAAGAAAGATTGGAAATTATGTATCATATCGATGGCATGATTATTAATTGCCGCCGCGCCAAGAACCCAGAAAGATTTTCAACCATTCCATCATTATTTAGTAAACCTTCTCGACCTTCATCTACCATGTCTTCCCATTCCGAACCGCTGTTACGCAACATAGGTGATCGACAGACTACCCGCTATATTTTATATTTTATATATTATTTTACTATATTTTAAACCACCGCAAATTCACATTCCAGAAAAACAAGATATATACCACATTTATCCTGAATCACCACAAATTCAGATAACACAAAATATAGATGCGCAAACTGAATCAAATGTGCGTATAATTTCAGACGAGCATTTGGAAGATAGTCAACTGTCCGCCATTATTTCTAAAGCCTACAAGTATGCTTAATTTCTGCTTGTGATACTGATTTCATGCTGATTGATGACATTTGTGATGTGATACTGTTTAAGCTAAATGATAATATATTGAGTACCTAATAAAGATTGATTGATTAACCTCACCTGTATTTGTTTTTCCAATACTTGATTTAGTTCTGCACGTACTTCAGGAATAATTGCTGAAATTAGGTACTGTTAAATTTACCATCGACGCCCTCTGGCGGTGAGTGGCGGAAATGCAGTTTTTACTGCAAAACGACGAATGGGGGCGCCACCGTTGGGAGCTCACTTCACGTTTAAGATTTAAAATAAGATGGCTACGTTATGCTATCGAACAATATCGTTTTCTTTTCATTTTAGTATTTACGTTTAAATATACACAGTTTACCGTTAAAATATAAAACGTTCATTCAAGAGCACCTTCCCATCACGTTAGGGTATAGATTCCTAAATTATTATTATTAGTCTAGATTGAGCCAAATACGTAGATCCACGCCACGTGGAGCGTCACGTTGCAAGGTATTGGAGAAGAGGCTGCAGATCATCCAGGATTGTCGTCAAGTCGCATCCGGTCAGGTCACAAACTCATCCTCCTACTCCTTGTCCAACAATTTGCGTTAACATCGTTATTTTTACGTTTTAGTCGTTCGTGTGGTGTGCAACGCTGTGCCGCGCCAAGGTAATTCCGAGCGGGAACTGTAAGTACTCTTTGCTTTCTATAGTCTACCAAAGAGTGTTTTCAGTTAGGCTCTGAACGGGGAACAAGAGAAACCTATAAATCCCCTCGCTTCGGTGTTAGTTCAGTGTTTAACAAACGCCTCGCTGACTTGAAAAAGCAACGGGGCACGCTGAAAGGTAGACGTTAATAAGGTAACGTTATTTGAAAAATGTATTTTAAAATTGGACAAATCAAATTTAAATTCCAATCTTAAAACTGAATTAGATTCAAAGTGAAATTGAACAATTAGTTGATGATTCTGATATACCTACCTAATTAGAATTATTTCAACAGCAGTACTTTTCCATTATGACTGACGCGAAGTGTTTAGAGAATCCTATCAATAATAGTGACCAAAGTCAATCTGTTTCTTAATTCTGTGCCTATTAAGTTGCCAGTAATAAAACTACCTGCCTTCGACGGTTCGTTTGACCAGTGGTTGGAGTATAGAAACTCGTATCTCACTATGATACATACTCGTGAAGATCTTAACGACATACAGAAGTTTCACTATTTAAAGTAGTCACTTAGTGGATCTGCCACTCATGTGATTAGTGCATTGGAGTTTTCTTCTCTTAACTACTCACACGCATGGGATCTTTTAGAAAAAAGGTTTCACAAGAATCGTTTATTAGTACAAAATCATATAAATCCGTTCAGTCACTGCAAAGTGAATCGTATGTCCATATCAGAAAATTAATAGATTTAACATTACGTAATTTGCGAGCACTTAAGTCATTAAAAGTACCAACCGATACCTGGGACTAATTAATTGTTTTTCTTATTGTTCCCAAACTCGATCAGTCAACGGATCGTGAGTGGGAATCTCATAAAGGTATCCCCCTCTTATCTAAAAATGATTCAACTAGCATTAAATTAGTTGACTTACTAAATTTCCTAAAATCAAAACAAAAAATCAAAAAAATCCATTTTAATGATGGAGCCGAAGAATGTTGAAAGGTTGGTTGAAAACTATACTGACTACTAAAAGTTTGTCCATTTCATGTTGTTTTTCTATGTAACGTATAAATTGTCAGTATCACTGTGACTTCCTCGTGGTCTAGTGGTAGGTAATGTGCTTTGCTTCTAAGCCGCGAGGTCCCGGGTTCGATCCCCGGGTCGGCCCAAAAAGGGTGTTGCAAATTTTAATTAAATTTCATACTTGGCCGAAGTCTGGAAGTAGGCGGTGAAAACCCCCTTCGGAGAGCACCTCCGTCGGTCCTGGTCGCCAATCGAACAACTTTGGCAGTCGTTATGGGGAGTCAGTAACCCTCAAATTATCTGGTATCCACCAGCTCCCATTTGGCCAGAGTGTGTGGATTAAGTCCTAGACACTCAAATCTTAAGATAGTTGAGAGTAGACCATATAGCCATTTCCTTTTCTTTTAGAACTACACTATTAATCAAGAAGCCATGCCAGAAATTATAATTATTCCACCTGTTTCTGAAGAACCACCAAGTCCCATTGTTTTGCTACAAATGGAAGATTTACGTTTGACGAATTATGTACTACCAATGATTGATGAAATATCAGAAGCCCTAAAAACATTTACGGCTAGTTTAAATACAATCAGCCAAAATCAACAAGTACTATTCTGAATTCAAAACAACATACTTTCTAAACTTTCAGAAATGGAAACGCAATTTGAACAAATTTGCAATACAACTTTTTAAATCAAAAGAAAAAACCCAATCATTAGACATAAAGCCCATTACCAGTCTTAAAGAATTTGAAAATATGCTTTCAACTAACGATTCGGCAGTCATTTCTGAATTGAAGAATAAACCTTCAGTTGTATGGAGTAAGGGCAAAGGAAAGTGTTATAAGAATGCCTACATTTTTGTAGATGTTTTATTTGAAAGAAACTTTTTAATTGATTGTTCATGGGCTGGAGGTTTGAAATCAGATAAAATAAAAATATGCTTCAAAAGCTTCAGGAATGCAATAAAATTGTTCTTGGATACACTTCATGAATCTGATGGAGACTTTACTTTAGTTGATTGCCAAAAGTTCCTCAAAATCATTCTGAGAAACTCACTTCACCGATCTAATAATAAGCAATTAAGGCTATCTTCAAAGAAGAATAGAACGACACCACACTCCCAACCGTTTGAGACGACAGCCCATTCATATGAGTCACCGCTACCAGAAACGCTGCCGATGGTGATTACAGAAATTATCAATACGGAAACGAATTAAAATTAATATCGAAGATTGCCGAGAGTTGACTGATTAGTGAGAGTACAAATTATAAGACTACATTATACAGAATTCTAGTACCTAGACTGATTTACAAAGTACATATTATAGTATTAGTTAATTATTGTGCGAGTTAAATTTTTGGTATAACTTCAAAAGAGAATGACTTATCACATCGTACTCAGCAATTTTGTCAAGAAACCTATATATATATATATATATATATATATATATATACAGTCAAATCTCATACCCGGTCAAAACCACTTATGACAGCAAAAATCAGTTAATAATGGTTTTGCAACAAGTGTCCCATATTTAATTAAATTTTTATAATCATTCAGTCCAAAAAAAGAGGCAATCTGAGAATCCTGGGAAGGGAATCGGTTATTTGGTCATAAGTTCTAACCTAACCCAGATCACTCAGTATATTAACTGATTTTTGTAGTCAAAAGTAGTTTTGACTGTCAGTGAGTTTTGGCTGTGACATATAATTACTGTTTTTAAAATATTATGAAGATGCTAAATTTATTAGGTATTCGTTGAGTCATTCCTTAAAGTTATGCCGAGGCTTTTATTTTGTAATTGTTAAAAGTATAGATTAGATTGAATTATTAAAAGTAATAACTACGATTAATGGAAATGTATATGTTAATTTTCTAGGAAGCTTACACATGTTCCTATTCATTGTTTTGTCATGACGATTTTAATATGTTGATTATTTTAATTAATTGAAAAATTGTTTAAGGCTGCCTTATTCGGGAAAAGTAGGCATTTAGCGTTCTTTCAATCACGCGCGCAATCGCATGGTCCGTATTGCGACGCAGTGTAGACACGTAGTAGGTAAAGTATTTTACGTCACGTTAGATATTATTTTCGTGGTCTAACTTCATTTACATTGATGATAAGTTTAGGAATTGTTTTTAAGGTAAATAAAATACAGAGTAAAAAAATACAAATTTATGTATTAGTTTACAAACCAATTAGAATACACCTTGACTTACTACTGTTTATCTGCGAGTGTTATCTGTGAGTAAAAATTAATTCTTCACATCTGGTAATTGAAGTCAGTGCTAAATCGGTAGATACAGTACCTAAAATAAATATTCGTAGTATAGCAGCTCGAAGTTTGTGGTTGTGGCCGTTAAATGTCAATAGGTCATTTTTATGTATTGGACCTAAAACATAGCCCACAAATTGTGGGTGACGTTCACCTCTGTCTTCATCTTCAGTTAATACAAGCGTGAGCGCTTTGTTATTAGTCAATAAAGATAAATCTATCCATCGATTGCGTTTTTAATGTTTGCAAATCAGGTAACTATGAATCAACTGGTAAATATGTACTGGTAGGCTTCGGCCGTGGAAAGTAACTACCACCAAGTAGACTACATCATTGCTGAACATCAAGTTAAAAAGGCAAGTAAAAAAAAACGTAAAATAAAGTTAACATTTCTAAAACTGCGTGATGAGTAAGAGAAATTTTAGAAGAATTTTTGGCAAGATTTTCACAAATAAAACTCATTATATGAGTATTAACAAAAATAAAACCCTGCTATAAAGTAACCGCAGGTTGAGTAACCCACGTCAGGCGCAGGTTTAACTTAATTATTATTAGTATTGAACTCTCTTTCTTTGTCACCACTCCCTAATTTCTTCATTCTCGCCTCATTTTCCTTTCCTTATAAGTGCCTCTCTCTCTCTTCTGTCTGACCGAGTGGTTTTATTGCAACTTCTACGAGTTCGGTCCATCGTCAAAATAAAACTAAGCAGAGTGGGAATAAATATACTTACTATAGATGGAGTAATATATTTCATTCAGAAGGCCACTCTTTTTCAAAAACAAAAGTCTCTCACTCTGTCATTTACTCATGTACCTATTAAAAATCACTGAAAGTACTAGACATAGGATGATAATATAAGGCAATGTAAGAAACTCGTGCACAAAGAAGTAGAATATCAGTAAAATTCACGGGGCGGAAAGCTATAGAATAGATGTATTTTAACTGTTATTTCTTTTTTTAATACTATAAAATTGCATAAAAGTATATGATAAAATCAAAGTATCAATCTAGTCCACTCCAAGTATGGGTTGAAAGACGAGGATTATTTAAATTTGCCGCGGTTTTCGAGTGACTTCTTTCGTTTGCCAGACTATAGTAGGTATATTAAAAGCATAAACAACTTAATCCATCAACGCGGCATTGAGTTATAGAAATTGAGTACAACCATTTAATTTTTCTTCTTTTTACACCTACTGATGTTATTTATACTGTGGTAAGTACGTAGCGGAATAAAAGCGCGCGCTAGAGAAATTTGGCATAGGTCTCACCTCGGTAACGTCCCGCGGGACACTGGCGAGAGCCAAACGAATCAAAAATCACTAAAAAGATCGATTAAAAAAATTATAAATGCAGTAGGAAAAATCGATTCTGATATATCCCAAAAGGTACCTGTGAACTTTATTTTAAAAAATAAAACATGATATCAAATCACTTATTTTGGAAATAAAACCGAAAAAAGAATATTAAATTACAGAAGAAGAGGTATCTACATGATTTTATTCTATCGAGCCAACTTTATCAAATCGTGTTTCCAGTCCTGGTATTCCTTAGATTATATTCTCGACTATATGAATACATTTTTTCAGATTTTTATTTTGGTTTTCACTGCTTCAAAAAGTATTACAAAATACATGTTTTTGCGGATTTTCACTAAAATCTGGCCTTAAATACATTTATAATATTTTTTTATGGAAAAATAATGAGAAGTAAAAAGAAGTAAATTTTCAAATGTTGTTTATTTTCTTTGCTGCTTTTTAAGATATTACATATTAGGTTCTGCATCACAGAGTATGTAGTAAAGGTATTCAGAGTTAATTCACTAGCTTACATTTTACATTTTTCACTCGATATATAGCTTCAATTTTGTCAATATTATTACAATCACATTTGTAAATATCTAAGAACGAGGATTTCAAGGGTTTATCAAATACATTCTTGATTTGTGTAATACGATGTCCATTTAATATAATCTCATTGGTTTCGTCATTATCTTGTAGATTGTAGATTGTACAATCTAAAAGCACTTTAAAACATATTGAATTCAGTTCAACAATATGATCTTGGTCACTCAAAAACCACTTGTTTTCTTTTTGTGTTGATAAAATGTACGATTCAAAGTGAAGAAGATGTATTAACCCACTTTATTAGTTGATCTTCATGAAAATGTTCAATCTCTGCTGTCAATTGTTCGTCTAGCCTTCTGCCAACTTGTTGAAGTGGTTTATTCTCGTGCCTGATCATCCTTTCTATAGTGTATAGTTTATTTTCGAAGGGATAAGCGTTAAAGCTGTGCAGTTTTCCGAATTTCTTTACTTCATCTACCACATGTTTCAAATTATAATGTTGCTGGTAATGTAATCTTTACCATAAAATATTTTAAAATGTTGTATAACATAAGCTAACATTTGATCAGCGATTTGTTAAAAAATGAAATGCTTTTCATTCGAGCAAATTTTGAAAGCACAGTAAAGGTTGAGAAAATGAAAGTAAGCGTCGTAGTTTAATACGTATTTCAGTATTATGATGGTGTGGTAATAAAGAAAAGTTCGGTATTCGGACCCTTTCCAATGTGTCAACACGTCTATTGTTCTTACTGATCTATGTATTTCTATGGGCATTTAACACCCCGATAAAAAAACTGTTGATCTTTTCAATATCTCTGGTACTCCATTCGGTAAGGTATTTACCGAAATTGCCATCTCCAACCCAAAAGTAATCTCTTCATCAAACCAAGATCTATTAGATGAAGTGAGTCAGCTACAGGAAAATTTTCTATCATATCGATTTTCAATTGTAATAGCAGGTAATCTTGTTTATGATGTTCTTCATACTTTTGGACTCTGAAGTCTTCGTCATTTCTTTTTGGACAGTCATATGTAGGAAAAGTTACGGTATGAGATACATACAAGTATTCACCCACGACTGTACATTTCAAACAGCCATGCTTGCTGTTAAAATTGGCAACAACTAGACAATTTTTTTTTGTTAGAAACTGACAAGTACATATAATCCATTTTTGAAATTTAGTCATCTAATGATCTAATTGTCAGTTAGTAACAATCAAAGGAGTCATGACTCCCGAATTGAATAAAATGTCTAATAATACAATAAAAAATATAATGTGCCTTACCCGTTCTGTAAGAAAAAAGCCTATAATCTAGATATTACCTTTGACGAATGCTTTTGCCGGGGTGTCACAAATAAAAGCTCTGATTTGTACTGCGACTATAACATCATTTCCAGTTTTAGATTTGACTACCAGCCCATTTTCAAGTTGTTTTAGTTCGGTTACCAAGGGATCAAGGTAAGCACTTAAATTTGATGGTTTACTGGTTCCCGCATAAATACCTAAAACATACAGCATACAGGTAATAAAGTTAGAAATGTAAGTTGTATGTTTCTGTGTATACAAGCCTACTTACTAATTATCAGAGGTGATAACTTTGGTATTTCGAAAATACTACATAGTATTGGCCAGAATTCTAGTCTCAAACTGACCGTCGATATTCATATTAAGCGAAATAACATTTGGAATTTGATCTACAATTGCTAAAACCTTTCTTAACTGTACTATTAAACAGTTATGCCAATAATGTCATGTGCCCACAGTAGTAACGTCTATTGTTTTATTGTTAGTTTTAAGGTAGTGCCTAGGTAAAGCATATTGTAACCTTTTATTTAAAATCGCAGAAAGTTCATTTAAAGCTGAATGTGATATATTATTTCTTATAACCCATTGTTTTATATCCATCTGTAATTCATAATTTTTATCAAACTCAGTATGATCGCCAACATTAAATTCACTATTAATGCTTCCGCTATCATTTTCCGTATCTTCTTGAACATTACAACTCACCGTAAAATTATCCTCCCAGTTGTCTAAGTCTATTTCCATTTTACCGTGTACGGAACCATCAAAACATCACCAACTTCACCCGGTCTTTTTTATTTAAGAAGTTTTCTTTTGATGCGCTTGACCCGAACTCCGATACAGACTTCATTTCAAAGTACTTTTTCGAAACTTCTTCGATAACCGTCACTACGCTCAAATCGTCTCCATTTATTTAAATCCATATTTAATATTGTTCCAGCTTTCTTTTACAAATATCAATATGGCCGATTACTAGCAAATGTAGAACACATTAAAGTAGAATCTTATTTTATTTTTTTTAGTTGTTTGTTTTGTTTTGTTCGGGGGGCCTTTCTGCGTGTGGTGCCCATCCTTAGATGGAGTGCCCCGCGCCGACGGGTCTCCCGGACCCCCATATGGAAGCGCTCCCTGTGAAGGCGGCCCGGATCGCCTCCTCGCTCGGTAGCGAGGAGGAAAGTGACCGGCCGCGCACTAGGAGCAGAAAGCGGCTTCGCGAGCCGCTAAGCTCTAGGGGGCCTCCTGTTCTGGGGGGCTCCCAGAGCTCGCGCAAGGGAGGGAGGGCCGTGGACTTCCTTTGTCTGGGAGTGGGGCCCGAGGCGTTGCCTGGGACCTCCGCTTCCAGGGGAGGGGAGTCTGTGGACCTCGATGGGGGTTCGGGATCGGAGGCGGACACGGAGCCGGCTCCGAAGGTGCCGACTCCCAAACGCTTGAAGGTCCCGGCCCCCAAGCGCGGAAGACCACACGCGGTCGGTTTGAGCCGTACTGTCCCCGCCTTGCAGGATGGCAGTACGGACTCGTACTTTGAAGACGACCTTTTGGCGGCGTCCTCCACTCAGGGTCCGGGTCCGGCAGAGTCTGGCCCGGCGTTGGCGACTTTGATGGCTCGGGCCCTGGATGGGATTAAGGCCATCGATGGGGTGACTCGCAAGTCCCGGAATCTCAAGGGGGAGATTATAAAGCAGATCCGGGACGCGCTGAAGTTACTCCAGGGCGCGGTGGAGGGACTTTCCACACGTACAACCTCGGAAGAGGTTCGCAAGCTGCGGGCAGAGGCCGGCAGCACCTGCTGAGCCCAGACGAGCGCCCGCTGTACGGGCGCCCGCCGCTCGGGCTCAGCAGTCTTCGGACGGGGAGGGTTGGACCGCGGTGTCCTCCCGCAAGAAGCGGCGCAGGACCCGCAAGTCCGCCCGCCCCGCCGAGACACGGCAGGCCGCTAAGGCGGCCCCTAAAAAGGCACCGCGCCTGGTCGAGGCCAAGACGGCGGCGATTGTTGTGGCCCTCACGCCTGACGCAGTCAGTCGGGGGGTCACGTACGCCGCCGTGTTGGAGAAGGCCAGACGCGCGGTGGACCTGCGGGAGGCCGGGATCTCGAAGATCTCGTGCCGGACCTCTGCGTCCGGCACTAAGATCCTAGAGATCCCTGGCGTGGAGAGGGCCGCCTTGACCGACCGGCTGGCGGAGGAGGCCGTTGTCAACCGGCCCACTAAGTTTGCGGGCGTCCGCATCAGTGGGCTGGACGACTCGGTCTCCTCCGAGGAGGTGGCCAGGTTCGTCGCCGCCGAGGGCGGCTGCGCCACCGAGCAGGTGCGGGCCGGATCCCTTCGGTCCGAACCGAGGGGGCACCTGCTCCGCCTTGGTGCGCTGCCCAGTTTCGGCGGCGAAGAGCCTCGTCGGTCGCCGCCTCCTCATCGGGTGGAGTGCGGCCCGCGCTCGCGTGCTGGAACCCCACCCCATGCGCTGTTTTAAGTGCATGGGAACGGGGCATACAGGGCCGATGTGCCCCTCCGCGGTGGACCGCAGCAAATGCTGCTTCCGCTGCGGTAAGGAGGGGCACGTCAGCGCGACGTGCGGGGCCGCAGAGCCGCGATGTGGCCTGTGTGCCGGACTTGGCCGGCCGGCCGGCCACGTCATGGGAGGAGGGAAATGCAACCCTCCTCCCACTAAGGCCAGACAGGCCGCACGAGTTGCTGCTCCCGGGAGGGCGCCGCGCCTGGAGGAGGCTGTGCCGATGACGTCCTAATGGACCCACATCCGTACAGCTTCCTCCAGGGAAATCTGAACCACTGCGCCAGGGCGCAGGACTTACTCCTGCAGTCCATGGCGGAGTGGAACGTAGGCATTGCGGTGGTCGCGGAACCATACGTGGTTCCCGACCAGCCCTCTTGGGCAGGCGACTCGGGGGGCAGCGTGGCCGTTACCACGCTGTCATCGGCAGCGCCGCTCTCGCTTGTTGAGAGCGGCGCCGGTTACGTTTCGGTGTCGTGGAGGGGTCTCTGCGTGGTGGGAGTTTATTTCTCACCTAACAGACCCCTCCACGAATTTGAGCGGTTTTTGACCGGCTTGTCCGGGGTCGTTCGCCGGGCGGTCTCGCGTCGGGGCACAGTAGTGGCTGGCGATTTTAATGCCAAGTCCCTGACGTGGGGCGGCGCGGCGACCAACGCGCGTGGCCGCATGCTGGAGCGTTGGGCGGCGTCCGCCGGCCTCTCCCTCCTTAATACGGGGGGAGTACACACCTGCGTGCGACGGTGGGGGGGATCCGTGGTGGATCTCACCTTTGCCACCCCCGCCCTCGCGCGCGATGTGGTGGGCTGGCGGGTCCTGGAGGAGGCGGAGACATTATCCGACCACCGGTATATAAGGTTTGATGTCTCCGCCCCTCAGGGACGGACGGCGCCCGGCGCGCCAACGGAGGATTTCCCTCGCTGGGCTCTTGCGGCCTTTGACAGCGACCGTGCCGACGAGGCCGCGATAGTCCAGCGATGGGTCCTTGACCCGTGCAACGGGCCGGATGTCGACGCGACAGCGCTCCGCGTGCGCTCGTGCCTGCAGGCGGTCTGCAGTGCAGCGATGCCTCGCATACGTGGCGTACCACAGCGCCGGGCCGTGTACTGGTGGTCACCGGCTGCGGCGGGTGTGCAACGCCAAAAGGCGTGCGCACGCCCGCTACAGACGGCGTCGCCGAGCCGGCGACCCGGTGGAGGCCCGGCTGTATGCTGCGTATGCGGAGGCGAAACGCGCCCTGCAGGTCGCCATTGCGGAGGCGAAGGAGAGAGCGCACGCGGAGCTGCTCGATCTATTAGATAGGTTCCCGTGGGGTAGGCCGTTCCGCGCCGCGCGCAATAAGATGCGTCACCGCGGCCCTCCACTAGCGGTGACGATGGAGGGGGGTTTGTTGCGCTCCGTCGTGGAGCAGCTGTTTTCCGGTGGCTCGTTCGAGCCGCCGCTCATGGCGCACCATGGAGGGGAAAGCGAGGTTGACGCGGGGGGCCTAGTCGTGACCGACGTTACCGACGCCGAGATGGTCGCCGCGATCCGCCGACTCAGGGGGAAAAGGACCGCCCCGGGATCATGTACGTCTTCAACTTTTAAGGTTATTATAGAACAATGGCGTCATCTTGGAGGTCCCGTAGAATCCTAGGTTTGGTTCAAACTGGAAATAACCAAGAACCATCTAATAATAAAGAACTCGAGCACATAATTAGTCACGATGAGGTAAATAATTATATAATTATCATAGCCAATCCTTACGGGTTCAAAAGATACTAATTTTAACTGTCATTTAAGATACTAATTTTGCCCTTTATTGTTACTTGTAATCTATAATCTTACTAATAATAATAATACCTACATGCTAATATTAAATTTGTTACTTAATCACCGCAAAACTACTGAACAGATTTAGATTAAAATTGGTGCAGGGGTAGATTAAAGTCTGTTTACTTTTATCTTTAAATTCCTATGGAAACAGACACAGTGCGGAGTACCCTACCTACCTCAGGGTGCCGCTAGGAAAATTGTTAACATTTTAGAACTTAAATTATATTTAACAATTGCCTGTTGATGATGAGTAGAACTAATATTGATATTAGTTCTGTCATTTTTATTTCAGACCAGAAGAGAATATCATGTAGATATTGAAAATCAGGAAATTCTATCTCCAGAGTCTGAGCCGATGCCAATAACAGCTGAAGAGCCAAAATCTGATTTGAAACAGGATTCACCTACTGTTACAAAAATCGTTAGCCTAGTCTAGATTGTAGCAGTGACTCAACCGTGAGTGAAAATGATGATAGTAGGTATACACGTAAACAACAATGCCGAGCCTGCTGATTACGACTCTCAAATTTTGCCGATCTCAGGCAATAATACGCAATGTTCTCGATCCTCCAGCTCATGTCCATCGTCTAGTTCTAGTTCATCCTCATCTTCATCAAGTTCTTCAAACTCCAGTGATACTCCAGAAGTTAGTGAGGTTCAACAAATTATTCAGCAAAGAGCGCGTCGAAATAAGAACAGCGTGCCTAATTATAATATTTCCCCTATTTACTCAGATGAAAGTGACATTGATCTCAGCGACGATGATCCTACCATAGATTTTAATTCAATACCTAGAAAGCACATTAAGGAGACAGAACTTTCTCTTTGAAGGATCAACTTCAGGATTCAAAAGCGAAACAAAATTAAATAATAGTCGTCGAGGACGCAAGAGATATCGAAAAATTTTGAAGTGGCAGCAAGTGCGATCGAAGCAACTCTGTAATAAAAGCGAATCGTATGTCTCGATGTCAAAAAGACGTAAAACTGTTCCAGTTTTGGAACATTATGTTCGAACTTCGACGTCAAACCAGTGCATTGGCGGTGATAAGACTATTAAGTATTTGTACAATGATTTTGCTGCACAGCAAAGTAATACTAACAGGGAAGTAGGTAATTTTGTATATAGGGGGTTTCGGGGACGATAAATCGATCTAGCTAGGAATCGTATTTAGAAAATGTCATTTAAAAAAAAACCGAGCGAAGCTCGGTCATCCAGATATTTATTATTATATTACAAAATTTTTAACAATGAATTTAATTTAGGATTTTACCAACCAAAGAAAGATCAGTGTAATCTATGCACATCATACCACAATTCAAATGTTGAGCAGAAACAAGTTTTGGAAGATAAATATTGTAAGCATATGCAGGAGAAAACCTTGAGTCGTGCTGAAAAATTTGCCGATCTTCAAAATATAACCAAAGACTATAGAGTAGTTATTTATTACTTAGAAGCTGTTTTAAAGTGTCCGAGGGGTAATACTTCGGCTTTTTATTATAAATCCAAACTAAATAGCTATAATTTGACTTTGACAGAGCTACTAAATGGATATAAAAAAGCATATGACAATGTTTACTGTTTCTTTTTGACGGAAGTAGATACTAAACCAGGTCCTAACAAAATTGGCTCTTGCATTTGGGAATATTTACAAAATCTGTGTGCAAAAGAAGAACCGAAACAAATTATATTTTACTCAGACAACTGCTGTGGTCAGAATAAAAATAAAAATATCACCACATTATATTTGTATGCGGTAACTAATTTAAATATTTCCAGTATAACCCATAAATTTAAAGGTAAGGGGACATACACAGAATGAAGCAGACAGTGTGCACAGCCTAATAAAAAGAGAGGTAAAGAAAAACTTAAAAGCAGGTCCAATTTATAGTCCAGACCAGTATGTTACTCTTATTAAAAATGCATTAAAAGTAAAACTGCAATTAATGTTCATGAAATGACCTTTGAGTCTTTTATCAACTTAAAGTGTCTTCAAGAGCAGTGGGGTTACAACTTTAGTGTAGACATAGATGGGAAAACTGTAAATTAGAATGATGTAAAGGTTTTGCAAATGGTGAAATCAGAACCATTTCATTTTTATTATAAAACTTCCTACAGTGATACTAATTTCAAACGAGTTGATAATAAGAAACAAAAGAAAAGAAATGGACCCAATAACTGCGATTACTCTAGACAAAGCATATAGCCATAGACAACAGGTAAGTGAAAATAAGAAAAAAGATCTAAAAGAACTACTAACAAAGAAATTAATTCCCTCCTTTTTATAATTCCATTGATATGTTGATATATTGATGCTACTGATTTTACTTAAGAATGATGATAATATTCCACACAATTATGTGTATTGCCCCAAATTAAGTTCCTCTCTGCCAAAGTATGTTTATTATTTTTAATAAGGTTATATTTTGAGTGAGACTTTTAAATAGTGTAATAATATTCCACACAATTATGTGTATTGCCCCAAATTAAGTTCCTCTCTGCCAAAGTATGTTTATTATTTTTAATAAGCTTATATTTTGAGTGAGACTTTTAAACTGTTTTAAAGAATTATTCTATCATACTGTTAATTTTTTATATAATTTTTACTTTTTTAATACATTATTATTATGTTAGTACTAAGTTAAAAACTAAGTATTAAGTTTAAAACTTTCGGAAGTAAATTACTAGACTGATTGTTTTTTAAGCTAAGTTTACTTTAAAATAATTAATTATGTTACATTTGAATCTCAGCTAGTGATAATGCATAATGCAAGACTGACTTGCTAATAATTTGATAATTATTTAATGATTATAAAGTATTTAACTGTGAGCTATTGTTTTGTTGAAATATTGTGTAAAACTTAGGTAGTGATTATTTGGTTTCTTTTTTAAATAAGATATTTTTTAACTATTTCTATTTAAAAATTGAGAATATTTGTACTAGATTGCCTATAATCTAGGTTTCAAAAGGGAATCATGAACATGTGTGGCGGCATGTTATGTACTAACGGCGGCGCGTGAAGAGGAACGCAGGCGGCGGACAAGCCGCTCGCACCCCGCACCCCGTACACACCTACCTACCAACTATCGAAGCTAACAGCGCGGTGTGCGCATCTCTTTTGTTAATTATACTTTAACTTTTACTTGCAATAAACCAATTTTAACTAAGTACATTTATCATTGGTATTATAACTCTGCTAAACATATGCTATGATTGATTATTCAGTGCAAATTTTGTTTCATTTTAAAAAATATAATTATTTTTTGTATTTCTTTTATTACAAAATGATGCAATAATACATAAGCCAATATTATCATATTTTGATTAATAATAAAACGAAGTATTTTGGAATATATTTTAATATGCTCTTGCTGATTTATACAAAAGAGAATTATTTAGAATTATTGCATGTCTTTTTCATCTACTAATTAGAATTCTTTGGCATAAACTTTAATTAACTTAAAACTTTTTTTTGCTTAATTTTTTTTAAGGTATAATAGATAATTAAGATAAAAGTAACCATTTATATTAAAAGGCTATAGTTTTGTCAATCAAAATCAGTAGTTAAATTATCGAAATACATAATAAGTGGTCTAAAACTTTGAATCAAAGACAAGTCGGAATAAGTTGAAAACTTTAATCGCCGATTGCCACAAGTTGTAGTTTTTGAGTTACATCTTTTTAATTTTATGGGTGCGAATTCCATCACCACCAGCAAATCATCCATTCTCTCACCAACCAAATGTCTCAAGTGTCAGTACCTCTAAGCCAAAGTTGATTATACGTTCAATTACTAATATAGCAACTCCACACTCACCTACCCAACCCCTACCCTTGTCTGTTTGATTACATAGATATCAATTGGAAAAAGGGCGTTCAAGAATTTAGGTTTTGGTCCGATAATTGCGCCGGACAAAATAGAAACAGAATAAATTTCTTTTTTTATATGTTTTTGAGCAGCTTTTGAGCAGCGTGCTCAAAAGTCTAAAATCAATATTAAACACTCATTTTTAGAAAAAGGACACACCCGGATTGAGGGGGACAGTGTGCATTCGGTTATAGAAAACGCCTCAGCAAATGAAACCATATACACTCCAGAAGAGTAGAGTTTACTAGTGCGATGGTCTAAAAGTAATGGCTCCCCGTATGAAGTCAAGAACATGAGTCAAAACGACTTTTATGATTTTACAAGTTATATTAAAAACAGCGCTTGGAACCAAAATAGCCGTGGTGAGAAAATAGAGTGGACTCGTATTAAAGAGGTTTTTGTTCACAAGGAAGACCCACACAAACTGAAGTACAGATACAACCTGACTGAAGAATACGAAACCTTAACTATAAAGCCCACAACTAGACGATCTCAAGGACTTCCTGTGATTGCCCAAGATTTAATCAGCACATCATAAGATCAATAATTATTATATATGTACGTGTACGGTGCACCTTCTTATAGTCGTAATTACTAAAATTTTATATTTTTATTTTTGACGTAACTTTATATTTTAATTATCTATAACTAAACTACAATTATAAATAATAATTATAGTAAATAATAATGTCACGTTAAGGTAAATAAATGTGATATTATAAGTACGAAACTTTTTAGGCCGTGAAACACCTAAAGCTAGATTTTATTCTGACAAAAACTAGAGAATAGGAAGCGTTTCCTAAAACGTTAAATTTGAGAAGATTTAATTTGGCTCCGCATCCAGGTGTGTAGAGCATTCAATACTTGTAAAATCACGTCATTACTTACTTTAATACATAACACAGGTGGAGCCGCGCCGGAACCATACGTGGTTCCCGACCAGCCCTCTTGGGCAGGCGACTCGGGGGGCAGCGTGGCCGTTACCACGCTGCCATCGGCAGCGCCGCTCTCGCTTGTCGAGAGCGGCGCCGGTTACGTTTCGGTGTCGTGGAGGGGTCTCTGCGTGGTGGGAGTTTATTTCTCACCTAACAGACCCCTCCACGAATTTGAGCGGTTTTGACCGGCTTGTCCGGGGTCGTTCGCCGGGCTGTCTCGCGTCGGGGCACAGTAGTGGCTGGCGATTTTAATGCCAAGTCCCTGACGTGGGGCGGCGCGGCGACCAACGCGCGTGGCCGCATGCTGGAGAGCTGGGCGGCGTCCGCCGGCCTCTCCCTCCTTAATACGGGGGGAGTACACACCTGCGTGCGACGGTGGGGGGGATCCGTGGTGGATCTCACCTTTGCCACCCCCGCCCTCGCGCGCGATGTGGTGGGCTGGCGGGTCCTGGAGGAGGCGGAGACATTATCCGACCACCGGTACATAAGGTTTGATGTCTCCGCCCCTCAGGGACGGACGGCGCCCGGCGCGCCAGCGGAGGATTTCCCTCGCTGGGCTCTTGCGGCCTTTGACAGCGACCGTGCCGACGAGGCCGCGATAGTCCAGCGATGGGTCCTTGGCCCGTGCAACGGGCCGGATGTCGACGCGACAGCGCTCCGCGTGCGCTCGTGCCTGCAGGCGGTCTGCAGTGCAGCGATGCCTCGCATACGTGGCGTACCACAGCGCCGGGCCGTGTACTGGTGGTCGCCGGCGATCGCCGAGCTGCGGCGGGTGTGCAACGCCAAAAGGCGTGCGCACGCCCGCTACAGACGGCGTCGCCGAGCCGGCGACCCGGTGGAGGAGGCCCGGCTGTATGCTGCGTATGCGGAGGCGAAACGCGCCCTGCAGGTCGCCATTGCGGAGGCGAAGGAGAGAGCGCACGCGGAGCTGCTCGAGCTATTAGATAGGTTCCCGTGGGGTAGGCCGTTCCGCGCCGCGCGCAATAAGATGCGTCACCGCGGCCCTCCACTAGCGGTGACGATGGAGGGGGGTTTGTTGCGCTCCGTCGTGGAGCAGCTGTTTCCCGGTGGCTCGGGGTCGTTCGAGCCGCCGCTCATGGCGCACCATGGAGGGGAAAGCGAGGTTGACGCGGGGGGCCTAGTCGTGACCGACGTTACCGACGCCGAGATGGTCGCCGCGATCCGCCGACTCAGGGGGAAAAGGACCGCCCCGGGACCAGATGGGGTCCCCGGCAAGGCGCTCGTGGCTGCCCTCAAGCACCTCGGAGAAGGGCTTCGGGAACTGTTCAATGTGTGTTTACGCGTCGTACGGTTCCCGAAGCCATGGAAGGATGGACAATTGTGCCTGTTGCGGAAGGATGGCTGCGTACAGACCTCCCCGTCCGCATACAGGCCAATTGTCCTGCTGGACGAGGTCGCGAAGGTTTTCGAGAAGATTCTCGCATCGCGCCTCGTCCAGCACTTAGGTGGCGTAGGCCCTGATGTCTCCGAGGTGCAGTATGGTTTTAGGCCGGGACGGTCCACGTTGGATGCGTTGTCCCGGCTGAGGGCAGAAGTGCGGGATGCTTGTGAGCGAAGAGGCTCCCTGTTGGCGGTGTCCCTTGACATCGCCAACGCTTTTAACAGCATCCCGCACACCACGATACTTGAGGCACTCAGATTTCACGGGGTGCCTCCTTACTTGGCCCGCCTGCTAGGGGACTACCTGGGGGGGCGAGAGGTTCTAATACCCGGTAGGGAAGGCGGGCGGACGTGGCGACACGCTGTCGGATGCGGTGTTCCACAGGGGTCGGTTCTAGGACCACTCCTGTGGAACATAGGCTACGACTGGGTTCTTCGTGGCACGCTGCCGCCCCGGTGTTCCCTGACGTGTTATGCAGATGACACGTTAGTGACCACCAGGGGGGCAGATCTCGCAGAAGTGGTGAGGAGGGCCTCGGTATGTGCGACCCTCGTCGTCGAGCGAATAGAGGCGCTCGGGCTGAGGGTCGCACTGCATAAGACCGAGGCCATGGTGTTCCATGGGCCGCGGTTCAGGGTACCGGTAGGTGCGGCGGTACGAGTAGCGGGAGTACGGGTTGAGCTAAAGCCCCATATGAAGTACTTGGGGCTTCTGCTCAACCCCCGCTGGAAATTCGGCGAGCATTTCCGCCGATTAGAACCGAAATTGATTAGGACGGCGGACGCGCTGGGTCGGCTTATGCCGAACATCGGCGGGCCCAGCGCGCCCTGCCGTCGGTTGTATGCGGGGGTGGTGCGCAGCATGGCGCTGTACGGGGCACCGGTCTGGGCGGATGCCCTCGACGTGAGGTCCAAGGCCTCACTGCGAAAGCCGCAGCGGGCCGTAGCGTTGAGGGCAATACGGGGATACCGGACTGTGTCCCGGACAGCGGCCTGTATGATTGCTGGCACCCCCCCGTGGGAGTTGGAGGCGGAAGTGCTTGCGGAAAGGTACCGCCGCAGGGTTAGGGAGCCGGAAGCCGGGAGGCAGTTGCCTATGGTGGGGCGACAGTGGGAAGCGCGCGCGGCGCGGAACGACCTGCTGGTTAGGTGGGCCGGCGATCTAGAACGGGTGACGGGCTCCGGTACGCTCTTGCGTACCGTGGAAGCATTCCGCCCCGTTCTGGATCGCTGGGCGGACCGGCGACATGGGTCGGTGACTTATCGTCTGTCGCAGGTGCTGACCGGGCATGGCTGCTTCGGTAAGTACCTGTGGCGGATCGGTAGGGAGCCGACTCCTGTCTGCCATGAGTGCGGGGCTTCGGAGGACACGTCCTGGCATACCCTCGAGGTATGCCCGGCCTGGTCCTCTGAGCGACGCACTCTAGTGTCCGTAGTAGGGCCGGACCTCTCCCTCACGAGCATCATACATAAGATGCTCGAGAGTGAGGGGTCCTGGGAGGCGGTGGCCTCTTTCTGCGACTCAGTTATGTCACAGAAGGAGGCGGCGGAGCGGGCGAGGGAGGACGATGTCCTCTCCGCCCCGTGCCGCAGGAGACGGAGAGGCAGGAGGCAGCGGGCCCTCGCCCGCTGATCCACCCCACCTCGATGTGACCAGCGGGGAGTTGAATTAAGGAATTCGCTCTCTGCATTGCACCGGTCCGCCGTCGAAGAGTCCCAGAAACTCTCCTGGGACGTAACAACACGTAGGAGCCTGCTTCGGTGGGCTCCCACTGGCGGGTTCGCGGTTGTGTCTTTATGGATCCCGTGTTCCCGCCGAGCGTGGATGCTGGAGTCGGTGGAGTTTAGTGGGTAGGGCCCTGCGCAGGTCGCCTTCGGCCTGCGCTTAAGGGGTGGCTGCGGCCTTAAACTAGTCCTACATAACCCCGCCTCGTCCTCTGAAATAAGGCGGGGTATGCGTCATGCATTCTCCATCGTAAAAAAAAAAAAAAAAAAAAAAGGTGGAGCCGCGCCGAGAAGCTAACTAGCTTGTATTATCTTCACGAAAGACATTGACATAATTTTATAATTCCGTAAAATATTGTTTTATGTGCAGATATAGCGTGATTAATTTGGTCAAATAACGATCCATGTGTTCAAGAGACAGCTCTTGGGCTGTTCTCGTTGGCAGTACAATGTTATGTATGCAAATGCGACACACTATCTATGCACAGGAATAGTTTTTAGAATAAATAATTCTAAAAGCTGTATTTATGTCTTTATATACTGTAAAAATATAAAATGGCTAGTCTTCCATAAAAGAGTTATAAGCAAAATATGCACGCGCAAAACTTCAAGTCACTCTACCGAAAAGTAATAATATTTTGTAGATAAAACATTGTTTTACTAACGGGACGATTTCAATATAATTACCACACAAAGTAAAGTACATGTTAGGCAAAATAAAAAAAAGTCCAAAAGCGAGCTAAAAAAGATCTACGTTCTACTAGATTAGGCGAAAATTAAATTTAAATAAAATTAAATGTACACTCCTGAACGTGCTTTTGTGAAGTGTGCTTTTAATTTTCGTTCAATCTTTGGCGGCGAAGGCGGTGCACTAAGGGAGGCCAAAAAGGAGAAATTCTGAGAACTTAAAATAAAAGATAACAAGTGATTAGAGTATATAGTGGGAACATTTGTTGAGCACTCATTCGTTATTCCGCTACCAAACTGGACGCGTTAATTTCGGAATTTGTTGATAGTACTATTACTCTTTAGGGCCAGCACGATTTCGTCTAAATCAATATCGGGCAGGTCATCGGTGTAGTAGCGAGTCAGGGTGGCTTCCAAATCCTGGTCGTCACGCTCAGGACAAGGGGCATGTGCAGCATATGATCGAGTGTAAAAGTCCTCAATCTCGGCAAAAATCTCCGGCTTCGACAACACGGTTTTGCCCTCGTGTGTCGTTAGCTTCGTCAGATGACTTCTTCCCAGCTGCTGAGTGAATACCTTAGATCCTCGATTCCGCTCTATCGCCTCTTTAATTAGGCTTGTGTTGGAGCTACGAAGGTCTCGGTGTATCATCTTCGCAATGCGCTTGTTTAAGTCAGTCCTTTCTGACGAAGTTCGCGATGTGACATTCCTTCTTTCTTCCATAAGCCGTAGAGTTTCGTCCGAGAGTTTAGAGTTTTTTGCCTCTACGTTGCATTTGACAGAATTTGATGCCCTCGTCCTTGAGCGTTTCAATCAGGTTATGTAGGTTCGCATCGATGTCCTCAGTGGGTCTCAGTGCAGCGAATCTGTCTTCAAGTGCCTTCTGGAATTTTTCGGAGCCCGCCATTATTTGTAGTGGGTTTGATCGGAGTGTAGACCTCATCAAGCGGCTTCGTTCGAGCTTAAGGTTGATATTCAGAGAGCCTCTTACAAGTCGGTGGTCAGATCCGGTATTGAACCTATTGATCACGGTGACATCTCTGAATATATGCTTCTTGTCAATGAAAATTGATTATGCTAAGTGTAACTTTATTCAAAGATTATATCATATTTGTAATAAGTCGAAACCTAAAGTAAATTGTATGTTTGTTTTATTAGAACCAAATAGTGGTAAAAATTATTTTTTTGATAGTTTTGTCATGCTCTTATTAATTTTGGTTGTACGAGTAATTTAAATAAATATTCTAACTTTCCTTTTTTAAGAGTGTAAATTTAATTTTCAGTAGTTTCTGCTAGTAGTATTAGTATAATAGTGCTACCACCACATTTTGTAATAAATAAAAACTAAACGCCACCTTTGCTTTCCGATGACGCAGTTGCGTCTGAACCTCAAATAACAGAAACCTCTACTACTATTCTCACCGACGAAGAACTCACCACTGTCGCTATGATGGCCAGGCCTAGGGATAACGTAGCTACGTTTGAACCTGAAATCACAGAAATCTATACGAATACTCCCACCGTCGAATAACTCACTACTGTCGCTATGCAGGCCAGGCCTCCGGATGACGTAGCTGCGTCTGAACTTGAAATAACGGAAATCTCTACGCATACTCACACCGACAAAGAACTCACTGCTGTCGCTACGCAGGCCAGACCTTGGGATTCCGTAGCTGCGTCTGAACCTAAAATAACGGAAATCTCTACGAATAGTCCCACCAACGAAGAACTCACTGCTGTCGCTATGCAGATCAGGCCTCCGGATAACGTAGCTGCATCTGAACCTGAAATAACAGAAATCTCCAAGATAACTCCCATTGGCAAAGTACTTACCGTAGACGTCACCCAGGATGTACCTGGGTAATTCTCACGAAATCCCGAAATTCTTGTCCTTGGAGTTTATATAAAAATCCAACAAAGAAATTGATGTTACTAAAATTTCTATACAATCCACATAACTATACCTAAAAGTTTCACATAAGATTTTGGAGCTGTTTCAGTAAATAAATAATCAGGCAAAACCATAATGTTCCTAACAACATTCCCTCACTGTGTCCCAAGTACCAATTTTATTTACATTTATTTACCAAAAAAGCACAAGAATCATTCGAATGATATTCAAGTAAGTTGGATTGTTTAAATATATTATAAATCTATGGGATAAACCGCAATTAGCGTTATAAAGTAAAAAAACGCGTTAAGATTTTGAATAATTATATGTGTCTCACAAAAAAAAATCATTCCCTCACACTATTAATGGCAGTGGAGTTATGAACGCATTTTAAATAAAATACGAACACTACCATTCGTTTTTGAAAGTTGACACTAATGTCAATTTATAAAAATGGCGAATTTTCTGTTATTGTGTTCAGATTTTGCGTTTTAAATTGGTTTAATTAATTTTATGGCTAAATTAAATTTTTGATCGTCATTTCATCACATGCTAAAAAACAAAAGATAAGTACTTTAACTGATTATGAGTTGCACAGTTAAGATGGCTTTTGGGAGTAATTACCATATGAAAAAAATCATTTTAAAAAGTAAGGTTATGTCACGAGTCTTTTACGGTTATTCTTTAATTTGTCATTCCCTCACCATCATTCCCTCATAAAAATTTATGGTGAGGGAATGATGATATAATGAGGTAATGATGTTTGGGTGGGCTAACTGACTTTTTTATTGTTTGCTTTTATTAACTCTTGAATTTATTGCTGCAACATTGCTGTAGGTTAAAAAATGTCAAGAAAAAAGAAGATAAACAAAGAAGAAGCCAAAATAAAAAAGCAAGAATATGCCCAAAAGCGTAGGGAAAAAATTTAAGCTGATCCTGTAAAACTTGAAATACTTCGCCAAAAAGAATGAATCAAATACCTGAAATAAAAAGAAAAAGGTCAAATAAAACCTATTATATCCGCATTGAGTTCAAAAAGAAGGCAAAAAAGGAAGAACTGGAAGAAAAATACTCATTCATATAGAGACGTATCGTATGGAATGTAATACTCCATAGCCTGACGCAGCACATTACTCACGGTTTCTGCATAGGTGGAGGAATTACCAGAAAAAAAGCATACGGGCTGCCATGGATGAGATGCAAAGAAGGACCGCATCTCATCCCAGTCTGCTGACTTTTACCGTCACATTCGCCGATTACCCCTAGGGCGGCGGTCGGGCGAGGGAGTTGAGATACTGATTTGTCCAGACAGTGGTCTGATTTGCCTGGGTGAAGAAATTGATACTGAGTAACTATTTGGATCAGTCGTCAGCAAAAGGTCCAAGCAATAGGCTGTGTGCGAGTCAACATCTGGTATCCACGGGCTAGCTGGGTAAGATTCAATGCCAAGGCTAGCATCCGCGATTCTCTTCTTGCATGGTCAGTGTCTAGGAAGGGGAAGAGCCACTCTTGATGGTGAGCAAATCACCCATCAAAACCAATTGTGCAGAGGGGTACCTTTGTTGAGCCGCTTCTGCCGCCTCGCTGAGGTATTAGGTGAGCCTGGTTGTCTCCTGATCACCGCTATGAGAATGGTAGATACAGGTATAAAGAATTTTCTCTATTCCTGTATCTACTATCACCCAAAGAGCAGAGAAGCTGCGGTCTTTGAGGTTCTGGAGACGCCGACAGCATATGTCGTCCCAGGCGTACAAACACACTCCCGCGTGAGGTTTGAAATTGTGTTTCAGTGTGTACCCCGGATACGACAAGTACGCCACGTCTGACGGACTACCTATTTGCGTCTTCGTTAGGAACAAGAGTGACGATTTATCAGTCTCCAGATGGTAGTGGACCGGCATGAGATTAGAGTGCAAACCCCGAATATTTGCAGGGTGCAAGGTGCACTTATAAAGAAACGGAGTGCAGCCGCTGTTTAGACTCATTTCTCTTGTTGTTAATCATTTTTTGTTCTTGCGAGTGGTTTGCGGTAGAGGATGGAAGTGGAATGAGGCTTCATATGGCTAACCAGCAGACACACTTTACAGGTTGTTCTCCATGCTAGTTACCCTTTGGTGTTGACCAATGGGCAACTAGCATGGAGACCGCGGGGACGCCCGAGCCCCCCCGCGGATGTCCATCGGGCCCTTTCATCCGGTCGCCAACTGGCACGATGACGCATCCTGCGATTTTTCGCAAGTTGGCGGAACAGCCTTTCACGAGTGGCTAACTCACTGCTTGGATCTCTTACTAACTGCGATCGGCCAGCGGTGCACCGCGCCTCGGATCCCGCTTTCGGCCAGGACGAAAGCGGGAGACTACCCGATGCTACTATAGAAGTGCGAGTCCAAAGCGGTGAGACTATAAAGGGTGGGTGGTCCTAACAACGGCCAAAACCTACCACCAGTTAATTGTCACCTGATTTGCACCACCCGGGGACCACGTGTGGGGATTCAGATTGAAGGTGCTCTCCCACGGACAAAGGTGACTCAGCCCCCGAAAAGATTAAGAACAAAATTTCATTAAATAAAAAAAATCGTTCAAAGAAAACTAATTTTATTTAAAAAGCTTCATGACTAGTCTGTAATAATCATTCCCTCACCTAAGTTGTCATTCCCTGACTTTGCTTGTTTTTTAATGTCCTCATAACTTTTATAAAACGCGATAATTTTTGGGACCACTACATAATTAAATTCTAGTAACATTAGTACTATCAAATTCACATAAAATAAATGGGTGAATTGCCCAAGCAAAAAATACACGGCAAACCTGAGAACGGTAGTGCAATGTGCTGATTATTAATTTTATATATTTTTTCTCAACAACGTAAGTATTTCTCTACCTTGGCAAAAAAAAATCATTGGTATCTACCCTCTAATATACCCAAAAAAAAAATTACAAAGTGTTATTTTATCATCACGGTGACCTGTCCTGAACCCAATTCCGCTCATAAAATACCTTCTCCTGCAAATACATTCGTAATATGGATTTAAATTGATTTTGTTATCATTAAATTATAATATATTCGATCAAATAAAACAATTTTTGTTTGTTTATCTTCTTTCTCATGGATTTGACAGGCAGTCAACTTTTGTCTGGAAAAAAGTTATCATTTCAGAGGACAGTAAGTTTTAGTAGAATAGCCACATCAACATTGCGTTGTTACGCCCCTTTCACCTTTTCTCACTCCGGATCAGTCCGGCTTAAGCTCTCGGCGCGAACGCACCGGTCCCAACGTCTTGCGGTTTCCCGCCAAAAAAGTAAGTTTATCATTTCAGTAATATGGGGACAAAAATAGTTTCATTTCGGTGGCTGTTATAACTCGTGCTAGATTTGTTTAATTTGTTTCAAAATTGTGTATTAAATTCGCAGTAAGTACTGTTTTGTTTGAGTAGTGTTCATATTTTTTAAATAATTTTTTTTCGGAACTAAATGTAGAACTAACCTCTATTTTATCATCTCAGTGTTATCATTTCAGTGGATTCGGTGGACTGTTATACCAATTACAGTCCACCGGAATTAAAAGTATCTCCGAAATGATAAAAACATAAAGTTTTAGAGATCCTGGTGTCAAATACAAAGTCATAGTTTTGTAATGTACCTACTTTTACCTAGAGTGTCGATTAGATTATTTAGGTGTATTTGTTGTGTAATATTTGTGCTTAAGATATATAATATATACATATATCTATGTAGTTAGTACATGTTTACTATACTTTAGATACACATTTGTTCGGCTCAACGAAAATGTGATGAGTGTGTGGGTCACCACAGTGTAGATTATTATACCTACTAATTGTCAACAAAATAATTATTTCGAGGGTTTACCTTCAATATAAGTCACTTACCTTTATTTTTATATCATTTATTACGAGTAAATAACAATAATAAATAATATTTGATATAATTACAAAATTTCTTAATTTTACAAGATATAACAAATAAGTTAAAGAGCATTTAAACGTTATATGAAAAAAAAAGAGATATACCTATGTGATGAGAAATTGCCTGTGAGAGTGTTTGTCTGAGTCAATGCAAGAGAGCTAGTGTGTGAGCGCGTGGTGTATCTGAAGGTATAGTATTTTATAGGATCATAGTATAGTGTGTATGAATGTATGTCTGTGGATATGAGAAAGAAGAAAATTGAAAAGCGTGTATTTTGATTTTAGGATGCCGCGGCCTAAGCAACAGACTAGAGAAGAAAGGTTGGAAAAAAGGAGGTTGTATGAAAGAAGAAGAAAAGAGAGAATTAAGAGCAATGAAGTCTCACGCGAAGAGTTTTTGAGAAAAGACAGAGAAAGGTATGCCAGAAAAAAAGCAGCGGGATTAATTGTTTCAAGGCATCTAATGACCCCTAAAAAATTAAGAATTCTAAGAAGAAAAAACAAAATAAGTGCTGCTGCTTATTACCAAAGAAAAAAAAATAGAGCAGCTCCAGCTCCTATAGCGGCTCGTGCTAACCCTCTGGATGAGACAATTGGGGATCAAAGTGATGGTCCTGGACTAAGCACTTCCTGTCACAGTTCCTTCTTGCCTACTTTACGGCGCAGCTTACGATTGAACAGCAATAGTATTAGTACGAATATCCAAATCCAACGTTCTAATACTACAGAAGCTAGAAGCTTTCATCGGGTATACACAAGCAGTCCACGACAAACCCTGCTATCAACGCATCAAAATTTTGTAAATTTTGACTATAGCAATCCTGGTCCAAGCACTTCTCGTCAAGGGAATCCATCTTCGGCTCGGCGCTGCTTGCCGATGAATAGCGATAGTACAATTGGTTCCAATATTCAACATCATATTGATGACAATGTAGTAACTGGCACTCATTGTGTACAACCAAGTGGCGTACAACGAATAACATGTCCATCAAATCTAAGTAGTATCGATTCAACATTATGCCCCAACAGCCCTGTTTCAGACTCGTCAATTACATCTGTAGAATTCAAGCGAGGACTTAAAGACAAATTTCGAAAATATCAAAAAACTAAAATTAAGCTAATAACAGAATTACAAAACAAATTATTACAGGTCACTAAGGAAAAAGAAATGTTCAAAAAAAGGTGTAACAGACTACAAAGCAATTATATGATTTTGAAGAAAAGTACCCAAAAAGGAGAAAAACCAGCAGTAGAAGTCATAAAACCTGATGAAAAAAAAAATCGAATTCTCAGGAGGGTGGTGAAATTTTTAGAAGATGATGAAAATTCAACACTGTGTCCTGGAAAAAATGACACCATATCTAGACATGGATTAAAAAAACAAAAAAGACTATTGACAGACACACTTAAAAATTTACACTTGAAATATTTGGGATCAGGAGAACCACCGATAAGCTATTCAACATTTTCAAGAATGAAGCCTTTCTGGGTCACTCAACCAAATGTGAATGCACGAAATACATGCCTATGTGAAAAGCACGAAAATATGAAACTTTTGATTGAATCTATGAAAAGAAACCGCCTTATCAAAGAAAATACAATATCCGACGTTTTAAGTAGCCTATGTTGTAGTAAAGATAACATCGATTGTCTGCAAAGAATATGCTCAAGTTGTAAAAATAGACACATTGATTATCAAGAGTTTAATAATGAAGTGAACATAGCGTATTGGGGTTGGGAGAAGAATAAAAGCATATATGTCAAAAATAATGTAGAAAAATCTGCTATTAAAGTTGAAAAAGTAAGGCGTTGGGTGAAACCACTAGATTTAATAAAAAAATTCGAAGATAGCCTGAAACCATTCCTTAAACATTGCGTCAATAATAAAAATCAAAATCAAGCTTTCAAAACGTTAAAAGAAAATATGACTACGGAAGACTGTATTATACAAATTGATTTCAGTGAAAATTATAATGCCAAATATGGATCCGAAATTCAATCCCTTCATTTTGGTGGTAGCAGACAACAGTTCACTTTGCATACTGTCGTAATATATTTCAAACTCGACAACGAAACTTGCAAAACTCAGTCATTTTGTACTGTAAGTACCTCTTTAAGGCATGATGCTGCTGCAGTATGGGCACACCTCATTCCTGTTTTGCAAGAAATTGAGATAACTGCTCCTCTGGTTCGTAAACTTTACGTTATTTCTGACTCACCATCTGCGCAATACAGGAATAAAAATATATTATATATATATATAAAAATATATTATAATAACTCAGTTATCCTCCTATTGTCCGATGCTGACCCACATAATTTGGAACTATTGTGAGTGTGGTCATGGAAAAAGCGCAGCAGATGGAGTGGGTGGAGTATTAAAGAGAACGCTAGATAAACAAGTCTCATATCAACATGATATTACCAATATTGAATCGCTGGTACAAAACCTACAGTGTTATGTTAAAGGTGTGAAAATTGAAACAGTTGAAGATTATCAGGTGACAGAAAAAGATTGGCTCTTGCCCAAAGACTTAAAGACTTTTCCGGGAACTATGAAAGTTCACCAAGTTGTTTGGTCTAAAGAGTCAGGAAACCGTTTGGCACTTCGACATCTGTCCTGTATTGAAAGAGAATGCCTAAATAAAACTATTAGGTGCCCTCACGGCAAGCATTTAGGTTTTCATGACTTCACTGGGATTCAATCAACGAATTTTGCAAATAATACAAATATAGCACATCTGCGTCCAATTCAACTGTCAGAAAAATTAGTACTACGTCCCAAGCCATTCAATGAAAAGAATCTTTCCAAAAAATTACAAAGGAATAGTTTCATACATGAACCACACACACACTCAATCACAAACATTGAAATATCAATTATTAAGCCCTCAACATCCCATTCCTTTGATGGAATGAATAATCAAAAAGGAGAGAATGAGCAGGAATCATCGATAATACCCAAATCATTGCTCGAAAAATATGAAAACTTCAATGAATTTAGCACTCCATCGTGTTCATTTTTTGAAAACAATGATACTGAAATTATTGAAAAGTATGAACGGACAAGAAATATTGACAGCGAAGAAGAAATCATGATTACAGCCAAGAAGAGAAAAGTAAGAAGATTATCTTCGTCTTCGTCCAGTTCTGATTTGAATATTTTTTGATTTTTGTTATTGTATATTTAGTTTTTTAAATATTTGCTGTCATTTAATGGCATGACTTGTTTTAGGTAGGAAGTTAAACTTATTAAAGAAGACTGATGACTATAATAATTATAGTAAAGACGTGCTGTGGTGTGATAATTAAAGAAGATTTGTTTATTAGGTACATATCTAAATTAAAAACCTATATTTATAGTCATGAAAAGAGGCTGATTAGTGAATTTGAGAAATAATTGTGTGATTTAAAGTGACATGATGAAAAATTAATCTTTAAGCTACACACTTGAACCTACTCGTAAATACGTACCCAGAAAGACTGTTTTATTGGAATAACTATAATTCGCATTAGGTATAAGAATTACTTATACATAATTGCGAATTATAGTTATAGGTAGAACAAAACTTTGTTGTTTTTTGTTCTATTTAGATATGTACGTTTCTCTATTGTTGTAGTAATTTAAGAATAAAGTGATCTCAATCTCAGGTTTCTGTTATGTTTCATACGTTTATGTAAAAGGATTAAAAGTACTAAGCTATTACTACTAAGATATTTTTATAATGTTTCTTATTCATTTATTGTATTTTAAAAATATAAGAGTTGATTTAATTTTAGAAGTTTTACTGATATACCTGTAGAAACACTATTCTCCTCTCGTTACCAATTTAACTAAATTATACCTAGCATTTTTCTTTTAGTGCAATAGGTAGACATTAGGTATTACTATTAATGGCATAACTTACAAATGCAACCATCATATTAATCAGAAACTTTAAGCTTTCTAATCGCGATACGTTGATTCTTTTGAAAATATATCAAGTAAATTAGTATTAGTACATAAACAAGCAAAAATATTTATTTAAGGTTACCAGCATTTACGATAAAGTTTTCCAACATTTTCACACAACAACAACCACAAAAATTACCAAAGGTTATAAAAGTAAAGAAACTATTCATTCATATCATAATAAACATTACATTACATTAATATCATTCTTTGAGGTTATTGTAACCTCAAAGAATGATATATGTAATAATACTAACTGTAATATCTGTATATTAATGATGATATTAAAAAAACTGTGTACTGTCCTGTCTCAGTGTTTATCTAAAATTTGTGGAAATCAAACCTAACAAAGTACGGAACCCTGGCTGGGGGCACGGTTGTTCTTAGCTGTATCATTTTGGTGGATTTATCATTTCGGTGGTAATTTTTATCATTTCGGTGGACACTTTTAATTTCAGTGGACTCTTAAAACTTTATCCTTAAATATTTATGTAAGTTTTGATAATATTTGATGTCCACTCACGCACAATGTTATAAAATAGACTAAAGTATTATTTGTCACTAAAAATATATAGATTGCATTGAAATAAAAAAATCCCACCGAAATGATACATAAAAATCTCTTGTTGAAATTCACCCAAATATCAAATAATTTCAATATTTTTTGTCATTTTATGATAGCCGAATTTCGACATTTTGTGATAATTACCCACCTATGGGTGTTGTTGTTTATGCGCTTGTACCTGAAATAACTGGGATCACTCTCACTAAACTTTCTGACGTTAGATATGAACTAGAAGACGTGGTCGTTGAAAGAATGCACCGTTTATGTAAACTGTATTTGGACGTAAACTGATGGACCGTTTATCGTCTACGAATAACCTGTCTATTCGTAAACGACGTCAATCAGTCGAATCCGTCGCATGCAACGCAAACCGCGCGCCGCGCCATTTTTTGTTTGATATGAAATGCATTAACGCAACATCGTCGATGAACGGAACGACCAAACGCGCACGGTGTGTACGCGGTGTCCTGCGTGAGCGACGAACGCGACGCGACGTGACGCTGCGAACGCGACAAACGCGATCAACTTAACAGCAAACACTACTTGCAGCCTATATGGCAGTTTGCGGCGAGACGCGACGTAACACGGACTTGTTTGGAGGGCGATCAGACGCTACACCACGAACCGTAGTTCATTTTCGTTCGTAAAATGGTTGATTCAAAAGCGTTGATCGCCGCAGTGCGTGAACAAAGATTGTTGTGGGACAAAAAACATAAACATTATAGAAATCGTTTATTGATACAAGAAGTTGGAAGAATGTTGCTGAAGCAGTCAAATGCACAGTTAAGTTTTGTTTACATTCTTATTAAGTATTTATATTATCATCGTGTGCTTCAAGCTAAAAATATTATATTATATTGCTGTTCTTCTGGCCTGCCACTTCCTCATGCCGAAACCTTCAATGTTCATTGAAAAAATTCACGAATGTCTCTCTTGTATGTATGGCTCCTTGACTTGAGGCATTATATCTTCTTGGTCTTTGAAGACGAAGTGATGCGGTTGATATCAAATGTTCGCAATAACTCTCAAGATCACGTATTATATCACGTGAAGTAGAGTTATAGCTTTTATAGTGATAATTGTATTTTCAATATCTGTCTCGATTGGGGTATTAAGTAATCCAAATCTTGACGCTATTGAACCAAAAGAACACTCAACGACCATCCTGGCTCGAGACGATCTATAGTTGAACCGCTCTTTAATATCTCCCTCGCTGACATTGTTTTGTGCATAAGGCTTCAGAAAGTATGTTTTAATAGGAATGCAGCGTCACCCTAAATACAAACGGCGCTTTAATGAGGGTATTTGGTAAAAAGTCGGGTTCCGGTATTTGTAATTTTTGATGTTCTATTGCTTGTCGTAAAGTACATGCGTCAAAAACTCCAGCGCCGTTATCTTATTCATAGGCACCAATATCAACCATTATAAATTTATAACTGATGTTAAGGCTAGTAATACAATAGAGAAAAATCCCTTATAATTGTCGTACAAAAAACCAGGTTTTTTGGTTTCTTAATACGTATGTGTTTGCCATCAAGGCTACCAATGCAATTAGGAAATTGCCATTTCTTCCAGAAATCTTTCGCGATACTTTTCCACATTTCAGTTGTAGGTACCTACAACTGAAATGTGGAAATGTGGAGGCATATGTTTTATTACTAAACTCTTCCAAATTGTAGAACACACTTGTTTCACTATGGTTGAAATGGCAGTTTTTGGTATACGGAAATTGAATGATAACTTTTTATATTATGTTCCAGTAACCAAATATCTGTAAATAATAATATTGTTTTAATTTCAGTTGATGATATAAAAAAGAAGTGGAAGAATTTAAAAGATTCATATAACAGAGAGCTTAAAAAAGTAGAAAAGCCAAGATCGGGTTCGGATGCAGATCAAAATGGTCAATATAAAGGCGATTAGCCACATTTTGAATCAATGCAATTTTTAAAGACAATTTTGAAACCTCGTAAAACTACTAATAATAATCAAAATAAAATATTAGATGAAAGCGACATTATCGATGATGATACCATAATGACTATTCTTTCTGAGCAATCATCACACAAACTGATGAATCGCAGTTCAATACACATGAAACCAATTTGGCATCAATTGATGGCCCTATGACTGATGTTGCAACTGCACAAAATGCTATTTCGTCACAGATACGATTCGATACCTCGACATCTGGACCGTCGCATACCCCATCCCGAGCTTTTGGAAGGGTGACTAATAAGCAAAAGGTACAAGAAAGTGAAGCAAAAAGTATTGAAGAAATCTTAATAACACTCAAACGAGAAAAATCTTTCTTCGTGAGGTCTATCATGAAGAAAGATTTAAATGAAGACGTCGACGACTTAAGCTAGTCCAAATCTATAATGCCGTACATGAAAAAGCTACCACCTCTAAATAAATTATTATTTCGGACTCAGGTTCAGGAGATGCTCTTCAACGAAATATCCAAACTGAATACCCCATCAAACCCAGAATCTTCAATAGCGGATTACTTCACTTCTGGTGATTCATCTCAGTGATAATTTGATAATAATTAAAATATTTTTAATAACATAATATTATGTAGTTTCATTTCTATGTACTTACCGCAATGTCAAGAGTAATCTTTCTTCAATAGGTTCTTTAATAGGTTTTTGAAAATTTGTTGTTTTTAATTGAAATTCAGACTTAATATTAGCAATAATATAATCGAAAGTAGACTGTAATACTCCACAATATTGTTTAAACATTTTAGAATTGTCTCTTAATTTTGGATATAAAATGATAGAACTCGCCCAAATGTGTTTCTTTGTAAAAATATTATATTTGTTTTTTTTTTCTATGCTTTTTAACATATTTTTTTAAAAGTCTGTACTTTAAATATGAATCCTCGAGCAAAATTGTACTGTACTTCTCCATGATTCGAGAAGTAATGACCAAAGTCAAAAATGGCAAAAGGTCCTAAGTCCTAAAATTAATAAAATAAAAACAAATCCATCAAAATAATATAATAATATAAATAATAATAATTTTATCGATCATTTTCCATCCCTAACTAAGACTTGAAAACCAAAAAAGCCATTGATAAGTTAAGTACAAGTACATTTTGGAGAATTTGATACAAGGGCCTTTCTCTACTATCTGGAAACTTGTCTATTGGCAGTTGTCCCAAACCTATTTTTCTAGAAAATTTAAAATATAAAATGTTAAGTCGATAGATAGTTATAATATAAATGTAGGAATTAAATGTAATGGTATGACCGTGTAAATGAGTGATAGATGTGAAACATGACAGTGAAGGACAGATGTATAGCTAAGAGTGAGAGGACGAATGAATGCAGAATATGTGAACGAAGGATGACTGGAATGTAGGTAGATGTAAGATTACTTTCTAAGACGTAGGACAAAGACGGTGTTGTCAGAAGTTGTTGTGTTTCTGGAAGTTAAATAAATCCATTTATACAGTGCCAATTCGTGGTTTTTCTTCGCACCCAGAGTAGGATCCCACATAAATATACATATATAAACAAGAAACTATTGCAATTTTCCCTTATTTTTCGAATTATAGGCAATTTTGTAAAAAAAAGGGGCAGAGTTAAGGGGCCATTTTAAGTTAATAAGTAGATAAGTTGCGCACGGAGTGTGTTTCCAAATTCCAACCCATTCGCACCTAGGTTAGATAGGTTTAAGATCTTATAATGTTAGTAAATTTCGTTTATGTAATTCTAGTTTCCTATCTGTTCCCTACGTCCGCCGTTCACGTTATTAGGTGAATAACATCAACTAAATGTCTTACTACTCATTTCAGACCCACGGTACCCCTGGCCATACCCCCGGTGGTACCGTGGGTTTTTAAAAGTTAAACGGTACCATCAAGTATGTGACCCTAGTGATGTGTTGACCTATATATCTCTCGCATGATAACTAGTTAATTAGGTAAATAATAGAAAATGCATATTCCAATAATGAATGCAAGTAAGTACCTATATTTGCTATTAAATAGTTGGTAAAACCTGTTTTGCGTTTAAATAGTAAAACCTCTTCTGTTTACAACCTCTTGGGTTTTTGAAAGTGTGTTCTTATTTTTCTTCTTTCAAATGTCTAAAAAAACAAGGGAATTGTAATATTAATATTTTGCGAGTTCTTTCTGTACTTGTGAGAAAATACCATGGAAGAGGAAGATAAAGAAAAGTCAATGGAAATAGATTACATTAAAATAAATGGCGGAACCGCCCTTCTTCGGGGTAATTACCGTTACCATCGACACAAGACTTACACAGATGGGTCAACATTATGGCGGTGTTCTACATACAATAAAAGTAAATGTTGTGGTACTGTCAAAATTTCAAAGGTAATGCTGTAATGTATTTTTAATAATTATTCCAGTTTTCAGAGTTTCGTACTAAGTAACTTACGTCTATGTTTCATTTTAGGATTGCATATTTATCAAAAGCAAAGATCATAGTTGTGAGTTAAATGGATTGAGTAATGAAATATTAAAAGAAAAGATAAAGCTGCGTGAAGGAGTGCTTAATTCGGATAAACCCATCGAACAACTATACGACGAGAAAAAGAAAGAATTTAAAAATTCTGGACTGAATTTTGTGAATGGGGAATATCCTCGATATGAAAGCGTAAAGCACTTCCTTCAAGATGCGCGAAACAAGTCAGCACAAGTTTCCAAAACTGTATTTCGGAATGTGAAAGAAATTGAAGTGCCCATTAAATATCATAATTTAATTTTAGCCGATTATTATTGCGAGGAAGGAAACAAACAAACCCGGATCATTGCTTTTTGCTCAAAGGAGTCTCGATTAATAATTCCGAATATAAAAGAATACTTTTTTGATGGTACTTTTTACTGTTGCCCAAAACCCTTTGCACAATTATATAACATTCACGGTGACATAGGGAGTGGTGTGGAAACAATTAAATTAAGACCCTTAATCTTCGCACTAATGTCGGATCGAACTGAAAAAAGTTATACGATTTTGTTCAATATGATAAAATCGCAACTTCCAGAGTGGAGTCCACATAAAGTTCACACTGACTACGAAAAAGGTGCGATGAATGCAATTTTGAATGTATGTCCAGATATTACATTACGAGGGTGCTATTATCATTGGACTCGCAACATTTGGAAGAAAGGCAAGTCGTTACGATGCACAAAAACGAAATCTGGGCGTAGAATCGTTGCATTGGCAAGTGCCTTGCCGCTTCTTCCTGAAGACAATATTCAACAGGGTATGGACTACATAAAAGCTGAAGCCGATAACATACCAGAAGCATTTATAAAATATCTTGAATCGTTTTGGTTCAAGGTCCATAGTCCGAAAATAATTAGTGTGTTTGGTGAACGCCACCGAACAACAAACATTTTAGAAGCCTTCCACTCAAAAATAAACAAACTGATTAATAAAAACACGGTTACGTTGATGCGATTGCTTCACGTACTAGAGCAAGTTCACACTTTGGAGATGATTCCAAAAAAAAGACGCAAAGATCAAATCGTCAACGATGATTACATAATGAGCATACAGCTCCAAATTGTACATAAAGACATATCTGTAGGCTACGGACTAGAGAAATTGCGTTAATTACGTAGTACCTATACATTTTTTTTGTAGTGTGTGACATGTTGGTTTAGTGAAAAGCTTCAAAAAAGCTATGATTTGTTATACAAAATGTCTTTTTAGTTATTTTAGAATAATAAACATATTATAGTAATTGCCTATTTACTGTTAACACCGTGTTTTATCAGCCATGGCTGTTGCATCACAACACTAGTAGTCGATGGTACCGTTTAACTTTTAAAAACCCACGGTACCACCGGGGGTATGGCCAGGGGTACCGTGGGTCTGAAATGTTACTACTTACTCTACAGGTTGGTCTAGTTATGTGTGCCAGTATGGGAAACTTTGAAAGGTGAGGTGCGCGAGGTGGCAGCACTGTCGCGAAGCAAGCGTCGTCCGCGCCGAACAGATCAACCACGTTTTTTATCTAACTACCTATTGGCCGCGGCATCCATTTTGTCACTGTTTCAATAAAATAAGTTTGGAGTCAGATATCTTGCAATCATTTATCCATCTCCGGAAGGAACAAATACACTGTATTACATGTATTTGTTTATTTTGTTCATAAGATAACATTATGTATTACATGTATAATTATTTATTTGTACTAATTATAGATAACGTTAACGAGAAAAGTGGTGGCACACTTCATTGATCAAATAGTATCGATTCAGTAGTACCTTCTTTGTTAGGTTACCTTAAATGTTAGGTAATTCTTCACATTAATATTTTTATGGGTCCCATTTTGACGATAATATGATAAAGTTAAGTTCTCTGCGTTTGGATGCAAGAAGGAGGAAGGTGTGAACCCTACCCAGTCCTCCACCAGAAGTAGGTACGGTGAACGTAGAAATAGCAGTAAAGTGTCAGGATGGTCTTCTATATTAACTTACCCACTTATTTATGCCAAATCAGTGAGTAGTTATACTGCCAAGCATTCACCTAATATCTATCGTTTAGAGAGTAACCCCCAGAGTACCCTACCTACCCAATATTAAATTATTATGGGTTTCTAGGGGATTCAGTAAGTAAAACTATGATAAAAGGTGGATTAGCCGCGCACACGACCGCTCTACTTGGCTCTCGTAATTTGATCTACTGATTCGCCAGCGGACGTCTAACTCGCACGGGGTCCAGCGATATATTAATTTAAATGGTTACAGTTAATACAGACAAAGAACATTGTGGAATTCGCTGCCGGCGTCAAGCGCAAGCCTATTTTAGATTAAAAAAAAAACAAAGAACATACATATTCATAAAACTATACATTAAAACATTCATTCAGTCGAACAGCTCTGCGATGTCACCTGTCATGCTTGACAGATGACGTTGATCCGGTCCAAACTCACTATGACCGACAACATGTATAAAATATTGAACGAATTTATCTCTGACCTCAAACGCTGCCGCCGATGCTCTCTGTCGGTTGTCAGATCTATTTTGTTGTAGGAAGGCTCCTAGCTGTTCTAGGTATTTCAAAACTTTAACTGGCATGTACGGCTGACTCTTTCTTCTGTATAAAGTTGTGCAAACATCAAGCTGCTTTTTCGATTTTTATTGTATTTGTCAAATCTGTTTCCTTTCTAAATAGATCTTAGGAAAATCCTAAACTTCTGTGCCATTATTCCAAAAGCACATTTCACAACTACACGTGCTCGACTGAGCGCCTGATTAAATCTATTTTTATCTCCATCTTGTATAGCCGCTTTTTTACAAAAGGTCTCATCAAAAACGTTTCCAGCTTAGGATTTGTGCCTTCTAGTAATGGTTGGGCATTTAATACATTAAGTTGAATAGTTTGCAATAGTTGTAAAAGGTGTTTTTTTTAAATAAAGTACTATCAGAATCTTTTCCAAACGATCCTATGTCAACATACACACAACAGAATCTAGGGATACCCTAATCCTAAATTATTTACGAATTTATAGTTTGAAATCTTTTTAGTTTCCATAAAAAAGTTTATATACATTGAAATAAAACTACTTTTTAACGGATTTTATCGCGGTTTATTTTAGATCCCGACGTTTCAAAGTCTTTTCAGACTTCATGTTCACGGGTGAACTTAGGTATTTGACGTCCAAAAATATTAATCACAATTATTACTTGATTATTATTATTGGAACGAACCCAACTGGTTTGGATCCAATGCAGCATGACTGCACAAAAATACCACGAGGAGGTAGGTAGTAGAGCCTATTATTGTCCCACACAGAATCCAAATAGGCCAGGAATTTCTACTTATGCACGATAATGCTCCTTCCCAAACGACGCAGCTGGTGTCGGCTACTCTCCGAGACCAAGATATTCAATCTTTGAATTGGCCTGAACAGTCGCCCGACTTAAATCCTATCGAGCATGCCTGGGACATGTTACAACGAAAAGCTTAGAGAGATTTCCCGCCAAATTTGACGACGGAAAAACAACTTTACGAATACTTGCAAAGAACATGGGACCTCATACCGCAGTAAAACATTGACAATTTAATTTTAAGTATTAACAATCGCAGTCGATGTGTAATCAATGTAAGAGGTGGCAACACTGATTATTAATAATTAGATTTTATAAGAGTTTTTCAATTTTAATTAAAATTAATAGTTTTATAAGAAGAAATTTTTGTTTCTGTGATACTAATTTTCTATGGGGATTAAAAATTAACATTTTTATTTAAAACGAGAAAATCACGAAATGTTTTTTATTTTTTATTAAAGACCTTAAAATAACCTATCATTCTTCCGTTTACTACGAGTATATCAGAAAATTCTTCATAGATTTCTAGATATTTGATGAAATATAAAATATCCCTAGATTCTGTTGATGTTATAGCGAGACGTAATAGACCAGTCCGAGTAGCCCCCCGCACACCTCCATTGCCGCAGCCGCGCCGGCGTTCCGCTCGCATCAGTGCGCGGGCCTCTCACTTAATGTAAACGCGCATGCGCCGTCCCGCTCACTCGCGAGTCGGGATCGCGTGATCCTCGCGCCGCTCTCCCGAGTAGTCGCAAACCAGCACCGCGAGAGACTCACGCATGCGTAGCTGCGCACCGGCACGACCGCGAGTGTTCTATCTTCTCCTAAATTATTCTTATTTACAGTCAAACTTGTACCTTTATTATTATTATAGGGTTTATTGGTAGAACTGTGTCGTATTTTCATTTGCCTTCTGCCTATCCCTATAAGTGGCAGCCTAACGTGGAGCGAAGAAAGTGTTCTAGAACTTTAGTGTACAAGTTTATACCTGAACACAACTGTGTAGTGATTGACTATTTGACTGTAAATATTGTTATAATACGATTAATCGCGTACTCGTTTTATCCGTATGGTGTAGATTAATAAGGTAAAAGTACCTATTAATCTCGGATTTGTGACTAAAAGACTAAAATCGTAACTGTAACGAACTGTGTGTGACTGTTATGTACTTAATGTTTGAAGTCGTCGTTCGTGAACTGTTAAGTTAGGTATCGTTGCTTAGGTGAAACCTAAAGTACCTAGCGTATTGTGCAGTTTTGTGCCGCGAACGGTGAACATTAGAGTACCTATTCTCCGTTATAGTTATCGTGTTGTTTACGTGTGTATAAACATTTGTGTATCGCGAACTGTGAACAATAGAAGTACCTACTCTCCGTTATAGTACTTATTATTGTAATTTGTTTATAGACAAGTGATATCGCGAACTGTGCGCTTAGGTATCTATGTGTTTAGGTTAAACCTAGAGTACCTAAGTGGGTGTCAGTTTTGTGCCGCGAACTTTGTACATTCTGTTTATTTTTTTGGTTGTAAATACTTACTTACCTACTTCGTTTGTATAAACTGTTTTATCGAGTGACTCGCTTAGTTATTAGTGTTTCGATAATAGTAGGTTTAAGTGAAGTGTATGTACTTATATTCGGTATTATTTTGAACTGTGAACTCTAGTTACAATGGTGTTAACGAGATCGCGTGCCGCGAGTCCGTCGGCGGTCTGCGCCCCGTCTGGCGACATGGCGCCGACACAAGCAGCGCCTGCGCCTGTCTGAGCCTAGTGCTGGCATTAATGCCGCGCTGGAGAACCGGGTTAACCCGCAGCCAGTCGCGAGTGTCTCAGCGGCTCCCATCGTGATGACCACCGAGCAACTATTGTTCCTGATAAACAGGCTAAGTAGCAGCAATCCTGTAAGTACTTCTGTACCTTCTAATTCTGGCAATTTTGTCAAGTGTACGGCGCGTTTTGATGGCGAGAAGTCTAGCAACGTCGAGGCATTTGTCGACACTATTGAGACCTACAAAGAGTGTGTCAGCGTGGACGACCATAATGCGCTTCGGGGTCTTTCCATGCTGTTAACGGGATTGGCCGCTACATGGTGGCAAGGAGTGAAAGATACCACTCTTTCGTGGCACGCTGCTATAGAAGCTTTAAAACAGACTTTCTGGCCACGGTTACCGCCTCATAAAATTTATAGAAAAATCTTCGAACGTGAACACAGAGTCGATGAGCACACAGATTTGTTTGTGTGTCACGTTCGGGCACTATTTGCACAGCTGCCTCAGTCTTCACTGAGCGATGCAGTACAGCTGGATATGACGTACGGGTTGCTTCACCGGCGTATTCGAGAAAAGGTTCCGCGTTCCGCTTTCCATACGTTTGCGGAACTGCTAGCAGAAGCACGTCATGTCGAGGACATTTTTGATGAAGGTCATTCGCGAACATGCGTCGAGCGTAAACCACCGATGCCCTCTGCTACGGTTTCACAGCTGCCCTCTTCCGCGGTGTCGCCACCGCTCACTTTGACGGTTTCGCAGCCGTCTGTATCTTCGAAGTCGCAGAATGAGCCGTCCACGAGGAGAGTTCGGCCTCAGTGTGCGTACTGTAAGCAGTACGGCCACTCGAAGGAGGTCTGTCAGCGACTAGCCAAGCAGAAGAAGAGTTCCAATGACAATCCGATTGAGAATCAGCCACAGTCATCTTCGGTTACGTGTTTCGGGTGCGGAGCACCTGGCGTCATCCGCTCGAACTGTCCTACGTGCAAGGAGAACAAGCTTAGCGCATCGACCGTTACTACGTTTCAATCAGTGTCCGCGACTAGTGATGGTTTAGATTCACGTGTGCGCCCTGTGCTTAGTGTAGAAATATATGGTGAAACGGGTCACATCTTAATTGATACCGGTGCTAAGCATTGTGTAGGGAGTGTTAGTTTAAGACGTCACTTAGTTAAGAACGGTCATCCATTTCAATGTACATCAGCTGTATTAAAGTACGCAGATGGCCGAAGTTTTGCCCAAAATGTTGAAATAGCTCACGTTAATGTAACCGTGCGAGGGGTAGTGCTACCTGTTAGTTTTATTTTGTTACCAAATGCTACTGAAAGTCTATTAGGTATGAATTTCATTCAGGACGTTGGTATGGTATTGGATTTTGATCGTGGTGTAGGGTACTTGAGGCTCAATAGGACGCCTCAACCGATTCTTTTTGAGAATAATACTTTACAGCCACTTGCTTGTTCGTCTGTAGGTCTCCGTGAGGACGAGGGATCTCAGCTCAGTCCAGACGAACGAGAACGTCTGTTCAACTTACTGAATGTCCACGAGGACATTTTCACTCCAGGGGGAGAAGCTACCACGTTCGCTGTTCATCGTATAGATACAGGAGACGCTACGCCAATAGCCAGCCCGCCTTATCGGGTATCTCCAGCTAAAAAGGAAATAATCCGGAAGGAGATAGATAAGATGCTGGAAGAGGAGATTATAGAAGAGGCCGAGTCCGAATGGGCTTCTCCAGTAGTTATAGTTCCAAAAAAGAATGGTGAGATGCGTTTCTGCGTCGATTATAGGAAATTAAATGCAGTGACGCGTACGGATAAATATCCGCTGCCTTTAATTGACGACATTTTATTTTCGACCAAGTCGAACTGTGTCATGTCAACCATAGATCTAAAATCTGGTTACTGGCAAGTCCAGGTACTTCCTGAGGACAGGCACAAGACCGCTTTTGTTTCGCCATTCGGTACATTTCAATTTCGACGTATGCCATTTGGATTAAAGAATTCACCTTCGACTTTTCAGCGACTAATGGACCGTTTCCGTTCTGGTCTGAAGGACATAACAGTGGTCGCGTATCTTGATGATATTTTGGTCATTTCGGATAATCTGGACGCCCATCTGACCGATCTGAAACAGGTATTCGAACGCCTGCGTCGGTTTAGCCTAAAGGCTAATAGGGCTAAGTGCGTATTTGCCAGAGAGAGGGTAACTTATCTGGGTCATGTTATTACCACCCAGGGTATAGAACCTGATCCCAAGAAGGTCCAAGCCGTGGTAGATATGGCGTCTCCCACGAACTTAAAGCAGTTGAAGACCTTTCCCCAAACCTGTGCATGGTTTCGTAAGTTTATTCCTCTGTTCTCCGAAATTGCCAGGCCACTGACGAATCTTACAAAGAAGAATATGCCCTGGAAATGGGGGGAGCCTGAGCTCCAGGCTTTTGAAGAATTGAAGCAAAGACTTACCACCAGTCCTGTTTTGCGAAAGCCCGACTTCGAGCAACCTTTCATTCTTCGCACAGACGCTAGTGCCTGCGCAATTGGGGCTGTACTTCTGCAAGGGGCAGATCCAACACTTGAGCAGCCCATCGAATACGCTAGCCGATTGTTAACGAGCGCTGAATGTAATTATACTACGACGGAAAGGGAAGCGTTGGCTGTGGTGTGGGCCCTGGATAAATTTCGCGGATATCTGGAAGGAGCCCAAATTCACGTCGCCACCGACCACCAACCACTCAGATGGTTGCTATCGTTGAAAACGCCCAGTGGCCGATTGGCTCGTTGGGCGATGAAGATTCAGTCTTACGACCTCAATGTCGAATATACACCGGGTAGAGTAAACGTGGTTGCGAATACGTTAAGCCGTCCAGTGGACACGAATACTGAAGAGCGAAGTTCCAGTCCCTGCAATATTTGCCCGGTAGTCGTTGACCTACCTCAACGTAACCCCAAAGATATTCGGGAAGCTCAACTGAATGATCCTGAAGTAAATAAAATTATAGTGGATTTTGAAAATTATAATAACCCGCAAGCCGCCGTGCGCTGGACAGATAGAGGTTATTATCTTTCACAAGGTGTATTGTACCGTTCTGATCCGGATACAGAATCCGAAGAACCTCAGTTAGTGGTCCCAGACTCTCTCAAGGCAGAGCTCATGAAGGAGCTCCACGACGCGCCTACTGCTGGACACTTGGGTTTGGAGCGGACCTTGCGAAAGATTAAAGAAAAGTATTATTTCAAGAGCATGAGAAGTTACGTGGCTCAATATATTAAACACTGTGACCTATGCCAGAAATACAAAGCCACCAACTTAAAGCCAGCAGGTCTACTTCAGACCCCAGTTCCCCAGCAGCGGTTTGAGGTGCTAGCAATGGACCTATTCGGACCGTTACCTGAAGGTGACCATGGTGAGAAGTGGATTTTGTTAATAGAAGACACTGCAAGTCGGTGGGTGGAACTTTTTGCGCTCAGTGATGCCACTGCGGAATCGTGTGCAAAAGTTCTCCTCGAAGAGGTTTTCATGAGATATGGTTTGCCACGCCGAATAATTTCAGACAATGGAAGCCAGTTTGTATCCGCTGTAATGCAGAAGGTTATGTTTGTACTTGGAGTACATCAGTCTCTGATTCCTGTGTACCATCCCGAAGCTAACCCTGCAGAACGGAAGAACCGCGAGTTGAAACAGCTCCTCGGCATTCTGGTGGGTCCAGAACATCGCAAATGGCCAACGGTTCTCCCGATGGTGCGTTTTGCGCTCAACAGCGCCCATAATCAAGGAACTGGTCATACTGCCGCCTACATAACTTTTGCTCGAGAGTTGCGTTCGCCCATGGCAGTACATACTGATCTTCGTGCCATAGTTTCAGAGCAGAATTTTGTGCCCCAAGTCACGCCCTACTTGAAGGATTTTGCGCGCGTCCTACATGACGTTACAAGAAGAGTTGAAGATCAACAGGATCTTCGCAAAAGCTACGGTGATCAACGTCGTCGAGACCTCACACCTTACGCTGAGGGAGACCTGGTCCTAGTGGAGACCCATATGGCGAGCAATGCATCCAAGGGCTTCACCAGCAAGTTCGCTCCGAGACGGGAGGGTCCGTATCGTGTCTCGCAGGTTATTAGTCCGACATCCTTCGTGGTTGTTGATCACAATGGTCTTGTCAAAGGAAAATACCATACCAGCGCTCTGACTCGCTATGTAGGTACGTCTGAGGCAATTGTGCATCAGCGCCGTCGTGGTCGACCAGCCAAGTCACAGTCGGGTCGTTCTTGCGACTTGGAGGGGGAGGCTATAGCGAGACGTAATAGACCAGTCCGAGTAGCCCCCCGCACACCTCCATTGCCGCAGCCGCGCCGGCGTTCCGCTCGCATCAGTGCGCGGGCCTCTCACTTAATGTAAACGCGCATGCGCCGTCCCGCTCACTCGCGAGTCGGGATCGCGTGATCCTCGCGCCGCTCTCCCGAGTAGTCGCAAACCAGCACCGCGAGAGACTCACGCATGCGTAGCTGCGCACCGGCACGACCGCGAGTGTTCTATCTTCTCCTAAATTATTCTTATTTACAGTCAAACTTGTACCTTTATTATTATTATAGGGTTTATTGGTAGAACTGTGTCGTATTTTCATTTGCCTTCTGCCTATCCCTATAATGTGTGTATATGAAATTTGTAATTAGCGTCTACAACAGCCAATAACACAAAAGAAAATTTACTTTTGTAATAGTAAAACATTGAGCCGCTACCTGGAGGGCATTTAATGGTAATATGCTTTCCATCCACGCTACCCAGGCAATAAGGAGATCCCCATTTCCCAAAAAAGGCTTCTGCCATATTGAGCCACATTTCTTGTGTAGGTTGTAAAATGGCTAATGGTTGTAAAACATTCCATATTTCATCACTTACTTCGGTCACTATTTTTGAAACTGTTGAATTTCCTATACGATATGAAAAAGATAATGTCTTATAGCAATCTCCAGTGGTTAGGAATCTGTTATGAAAATAATATTCATTTTAAAATATTATTAATTTTGTCTTATTTTTTATTTTTCAATCGTAACTTTGAAAGCAAAGTGGAAGAATTTAAGACTCCTACAAAAAGTACAAATTATCTAAAAAGAGTACAAGTAGCCAAGCTGCAAAAAAGCTTCAAAATAAGTCTTGGGTAGATCAAATGAATTTCATTGATCCAGCAATTACATTGAATGAGACTCAAGGTAGTATGGCATCTCTTAATGTTGAAGAAATTAATTCTACTAACTCTCAATCTACGGCAGACGAAACTACACAAGACGTTGCACAAGATACCCGCTCGCAAGATACCCGCTCGCAAGAAACTCAAAACGCCCAACAAATTTATAGAAGGCATAGGAGAAGTAATCCGGATCCAACAGATAGAATGATCCAGTACTTACAAAATAGAAGAGATCGCAACAGAAGTGAAGATAAAGTAGATGTAAAATGTGATGGAGTAGATTTATTATTTTTGGCATACCCTGATACTTTCAAAAAACTATCAAAGTTAACTCAAATAAAAGCTAAATTTGATATCGCCCGAATTTTGATAGAGGCTGAATTAAGTGATCTGGAGGCTGTAACTTCTAACAGCAACTCTACTGCAACGGGTAGTTTCAACTACTCTATTCTAAGTGATACCACGAATTCTCCTGCTACTCCAGGAAATTACTCCATGATCAGTGGCGCAATAGTTACTGACAATGCTAATTATTTTATTTTTTCACAACAGGGCTATACGGCTATACCTACTGATTTAACAACCTCAAATCAAAATGATCATGAACAAATGAACATGTTTCACTAATCGTGGAGTTAGTAACATGCCGAATATTTTTTTGTATTAATGATTAATAAATAAATAATTAACTTACCTCAAAGTTAAGGCTAATCTTTCTCTGCTAGAAATAGTTTTCCTAAATCTTGTATTTTGTTTAGTAATATGTGGCTTCAAAAGATTATGCAATCTTCAAAACTCCCTGGGCTCATTCTAAAATACGTATAAAAACGATCTTCATGTGACTTTAGTTCTTTACATATTCGGTTATCTCCTAATTTGTTCCTTTTTCATTAATCCCGTGCACCCAAGTTCTACGAAATTTACGCCTTTTAAGTTAAAGTCCACAATAATATTTACTCCTTGGACTCTGATAACGACGACATTTCGCTCCGATGGCTGACTGATGACTAACAGGTTCCCACGCCCGTTCCGCAACTCAAACTACACTTATCGCAGCGGAATTCCTACAGCGGTTTCGCAACTGAAGTTTCGCAGCGGAGGTGTGCTACGGGCATTAAGTCATAACATTTGTGATGGCAAAGCCAAATAGGTGATTAATAAATACTGTAATTTGTTGTCTTAAATGTGTTTTTTTAAATAATTCAACAGTTTTCTTGAATGGAATCCCAGGGACTTCATCGGGTAAATTGTGTGGTGTAGGCAAAATGTCTCCGGGTTAACTAAGGGTTAATTCTGCAGATGATTTGCGTAAGGAGGTTTACGCGAAACATCCGCAATAAAAAATAAATAAAAATAAATAAAATAAATATTCTGGGACATTAACACACACGGTCATCTGGTCCCAAGCTAAGCAGAGCTTGTGTTATGGAAACCAGATAACTGGTATATACTGTACATATAATACTTTTCTTTTGTAAATAAATACTTATAATAGAAATTATTTACACCCAGACTCGACACAAACACAAATGTTCATCACTAATGTTTGTCTCGTGTGGGAATCGAACCCACAACCTGCGGCGTGAAAAGCAAGTATCTTACCGACCACGCCAGCGGCCCGTCAAATAATCAATATCTGCCGAAAACATAAATTAACTAGAAATACTGCTGCATACCATACATTAGTTGTGAAATAACAGTCCAAACCGAGTGTTGGTTGTCTAAGCATGGTACTAGTTTACCATCTTTGGAAGGCTTAGAAACTGTACTCAAGTAAGAATATCATTAATCAAAATGATGGAGTAGTGGTATACATAAAAGTACAAAGTATGTATCGAGGAACCATTTTTCCTTGAATGGAACTGTCTGCCAATAAAAAGTAATTCTAAAACTTGTTTCCTAGCTATTTTTCATTTTATTTATTTTAGAAAACATACTGATGCAACAATTAAAATTACTATTAAATTAATCACAACACATTATCCAGAGACAGTTTCCACAAATTACCAATCAATATTACTATGTTGTTAGTACATAAAGAAGTTGATTAAAAAGTAACAAAAACAAGAACCAAATTCCACAAATTGTAGTTTACATTAGTTACTTTTACTAAGTGGGAGTGTGTACTCATTGATGGGAGTGTGGAGAACTCCAGAGGCGTGGAGCAAGAGTATCGTCGTTCTGTTCGACCTATCTCGCTCTTTATTCACATCTTAAGTTTTTCTCGAGAGTTATTACGATGCGCCTTGCAAGAAGACTTGACGAATTTCAACCGCCAAAACAGGCTCCTCTTACGGCTCCATAGATCACATACACACAGTGCGGCAGATTATACAGAAAACCGAAGAGTATAATCATCGCCTGTGCTTAGCGTTTGTGGATCATGAGAAAGCTTTCGACTCAATTGAAATCTGGTCTGTTCTGAAATCCTTGCAGCGATGCCAAGTTGATTGGCGATACATCCAAGTGTTGAGATATTTGTATAATACCGGAACTATGTCCGTTCAAATACAGAACCAGCAGACTAAGCTTACCCCTTGCATCGGGGTGTGAGACAAGGGGACGTGATCTCCCCCAAATTATTTACAAATGCTTTGAAGGACATGTCTAAGACGCTGAACTGGGCATTAACATCAATGGCGGAAAAGCTGCAGGATCTGCAGAATATGCTGAACGACCTGGCTGACTCCTCACAGAGCATTGGTCTCCGTATGAACCTAGACAAAGCAAAGGTCATGCTTAATGACCATGTGTCTCCGAGACCCATTGCAGTAAAAAACTCTTCTCGAAGTTGTTTCAGAATATCCATACTTCGGGCAAACACAGCAGATGGGTTAAAAAAACTTCCAGATAGAGGCTGATAAAAGAATACAGGATTGGAAAGCTTATGAGAAATTACATCGAGTATTCACGTCGTCCATCTCAAGAGTCTACATAGGGTCATAGACATAGTTACTTATTTTTTGGAATAAAGCAATGTAAATACCGACAGCTTGTACGAGACATAAAAACACACAGCAATGCTTTTATTACTATGTTCTGGCCGTAGAGTACACGACTTAACATTGTTACATATGGATAACGATCATTTTGTAACACAAAACGACCAAGTTATATTCTGGCCTGTTTTCGGATCAAAAACACTCATTTGATCACCAACAATCTGGCTGGAAGCTACTATCAAATAAGGACAATACCAAAATCGACCCTATGTTCTAGGTGCACAAATTAATAGATCACGCACTATAAGAGAAACGGCCAAGATAAAGTCTAAAGCACCCGCGGCGACCGCAAACCGGCTTCCAAACAAAGCATAGAAGTAGCATCAAAGAACTGGCTCAACAACCTTCCCATTGAAGAAATACTTGCACGTGGAAATTGGAGATCAGGCAACGCCTTCGCCAAATATTACAGACCATAAGTGATGTCGGTACAAAACAATCCATTTAACCGACTAGCGACTGTTTGAACCTACATAGTTGACCTCCCATAAAAAATAATCTTATCTTTTCTTTTGGTTTGTAATCAGTAAAATTTTGTTGGAAGATGTGCATTACCGAAAAATTGGTTTCACCTATCTGGAGGCGCTTATTAATTTGCAAGAAAAAGAGGGACTGTACATGGCCACAAAAATAACTAAATCTCATATATATTTTGCCAAGCAAAGATGAATGTCTGTTTAACAACACAACTTTTAAGGAACTGTGGCGGATGCCCTAGAGTTTTGTAACTTGGAATTAAAACTCAAAGCGTTTGAAAACTGTGGGGTAAGCGTAAGTTTTATACAACTTCTTATCGATGTGTTCGATATCCTGAATATTCACTTGATTCGCCCGCCTGAATTAAAAAGCAAACATATTTTTGTGAGTCAGAAAAAATAAACACCGTTCCCGCTTGACAGACGCTCATACATTGGATTCTTTAAGGTTGGCAATTTCCAACTACAAATCTGATTATGATAAACTAGTGGAAAATGCTCACTCCAATATATAGGACCGGTATTATTTCAAGTAAATTTAAGGAAATAATCTCAAATGTGATATAAACAGAACCTACTAAGACTGGTCAGTAAAAAATATATGATTGTGTATTAAACTACGCTGTTTCATTTATGATTTCAAGAAGTCTGTATGTGTTGGGTAGATAGCACAGGGTTTCCTGAGTAAACAGTAGATCTTAGGTCTACTCTGCAATACAGCATTAATCCTTATCCAATTAAGTACATTAAATACGTCCATTTACTATAGATCAATATGGCCCTATACAGCATATAATTTAAATGAATATTTCCGAAGATATTGCAGATTTAAAATGCAGCGACACAGCGGTGCAGCGGTACCGGCGCGCGCGTGCTTTTTGTATTGTCTAATGACAAAACAGCTGTAAACGTTGATTATAAAGACGTTTTGTAAATATACCCTATTTTATTTAGTATCAATATTGAAACCGTGCGAAGCCGGGGCGGGTCGCTAGTCTATATATATAAAAATGATACCCGTTTTCCGTTGTCACGACATAACATGAAAACCGCTTGACCGATTTGGCTTATTTTTTTGTAGTTTTCTAATACTCTGTACAAGGTTCTTACGGATACAAATATTAAGAAAATCTCTTAGAAAGATTGAAAAATATACATTTAATTTTGCATATTTTAAAAAACGCGCGTAACGAATGTCAACGTCATTCAATTTAAAACAAAAAATCTGTGGTAATCTGTGACACCACATCGATAACCGCGCTAACAAATGTCAACGTCATTCAATTTAAAACAAAAGAATCTGTGGTAATCTGTGACAACACATCCATAACCGCGTTAATAATAATTTTATTATGTTTTTGATAAAGTTCGTTTTGTTTTAAAGACTAAGAAGTTTTTTGTTTGCTAATAAGTGTTTGTTAAAAAAAAATGAAAAATTTAAATTGAATTGAATTGAAATTAATTACGGTAAGTTCACTTCACTTCATATCGATTTTTGGTAACTTTTGGTGACTACACAATATTACAATTTTACATGTATAGAAAATATATGAGATCTTTTTAATTTCAGTTGAATTTTCGTTTTTAACAATGCCACCAACCAGACGTACAAACTTAGGCCGCAGAACTCGAAATACGGCCAGTCAAAGAAATATAAGAGCAAATCAAACTGATGAGCAACGCAAAGCGCGAAATGAACTTCAACGGAATCGAAATCAACATAGAAATGTTGTTTTTAATCCCCACAGAGCTGCATCCAGTTATAATGTGGCAATTGATTACAGTTCACAGCAAATTGTTGCTTTTGGACTAATGAATATTGTGTGTCCACATTGCAATGCATTGAAATTCAAAAATGAAGCCCCTGGATTGTGTTGCGCCAGCGGCAAAGTCAAATTGATGCCATTGGTACCACCACCAGAGCCACTACATTCATTGGTTTCCGGAAATGGGCCAGATTCTAATCATTTTTTGACTCTTATCCAGCAATACAATAATTGCTTTCAAATGACGTCATTTGGCGCAACAAAAGTTATTCGAGACAATTTTATACCTACTTTCAAGGTAAGTAAGTATAATGGCAAACAATTTTAATAAGTTATACAACCATGTAGCTGGTGCAAAATATGTTGAGCCAGTGTTGTGTAGACGTGTTTATTTTGTAAACAATAAGTCCAATACATAATAATAGTCTATAACCCAATGAGTTAATCAGCAACATTTTATAACATGTTGTATTTCATAATGGCATGAGCAAGGTGTTCCAATACTTGGTAAAACCTACTACCTAAAGCTGCCATGGAAGGCTGCTGTTCAATGTCGAGGTCCAAAGTAGTTTTAATTTGAAATGATGTAAAGTATTGTGGCAGTATTTTGCGAGCCACATGGTGGTACAAACAATTTGCTATACAATTACCTAAATAAATATTTATATTCTTGCAGATTCAGGGTCAAATATATCATAGAACAGGTTCCTTATTGCCAGTGCCTGATGAAGACTATAAATTTTTGCAAATATATTTTATGGGCAATTCAGCAAGAGAAGTCGATCAGCGTTGCGCACACAACAACTCAGTGAAAAGATCCATTGTAGAACAACTTCAAACATTTTTCGATCAACACAATGAATTAGTTGCATTATTCACAACTGCATCAGAGCCGACAAGGCGCCTGCAGGACAACATGCTGGACGTTTTAATGCGCCAACAATTGATGAAGTGGCTATTGTCGTCGTAGGAGAAAATTTAGAAAACTGAGACAATGTTTTACATCGGCGGAACGATCAACTTCAGCGTGTGTCTGAAACACATCGATTATATGATGCCTTACAATATCCTATCCTATTTTGGCAAAGTGAAGATATCATTTTTCAATTAAGATGATAAATCCAGTTACAGGTAAATTAACAATATATGTTTACTACATTAAAATATATGTTTACTAACTTAAAATTTATATTATTAACACAAAAAATTGTTTACAGGTGCTCAAACGAACAAAAAAGTTAGTTCAATGAATTATTATTCATATAGACTGATGGTTCGGCAAAATGAGGACAATCACATCTTAAAGTGTCGGCGTCTATTTCACCAATATGCCTGTGAAAGTTGAAACTGAACGATTAACATTTATCGCGTGTTTGGCGAGACGCGCTGTTGGATGTACTCAGTTGAGTGGCAAAAACGCGGATTGCCACATGCACATATCCTCATTTGGTTAGTTGAGAGGATAAGACCAAATGAAATTGATAATGTGATATCAGCAGAAATTCCCGATAATAATGAAGACCCACTGTTACATGAGGTTATAACAAAAAATATGATACATGGTCCATGTGGAATATTAAATCTCATTTCTCCGTGTATGGTTGAAGGAAAATGTTCAAAACGCTACCCAAAACAATTAGTAGCAGAAACTATTACTGGAAATGATGGATATCCACTTTATCGCCGCCGATCCATTGATGACAATGGAAAGACAACCATAGTCAAAGTAAATCGACAAGACATTGAAGTTGATAATCGTTGGGTTGTTCCGTTTTCGCCATTTCGCCAAAACACAAAACGTCGAATTTTGCCATTCCGTAAAATCTATTAAATACATTTGCAAGTGAACAAAGGTAGTGACATGGCTGTCTTCGGAGTTGCTGCAGAAAATTCAAATGATGAAGTCACTCAATATCAAATGGGCCGCTATGTTAGTAGTAACGAAGGCATGTGGCGTATATTTTCGTTTCCTATACATGAACGACACCCTACTGTTGTTCACTTGGCCGTACATTTGAAAAATGGTCAACGGGTGTATTTTACAGATGCAAACGTATTACAACGAGTTGACAGGCCATCATCGACAACATTAACCAGCTTCTTTGAAATGTGCCAGAATGATGATTTTGCCAGAACGTTACTCCGAAATGCCAAGATATTATACCTGGAATCAATCATCAAAAAATTTTGAACGACGAAAACGAGGACAGCCAGTTCCAGTATTTTCCACCGATGCACTAGGCCGTCTTTATGCAGTGCATCCCAGTCAAGACGAGTGTTTTTATTTACGTTTACTGTTAGTCAATGTTCGTGGTCCAACATCATTCCAACATCTGCGAACTGTTAATGGTGTGACTGTTAACTGTTAACTGTTGATGCTTACCAACAAAGTATTAACACAAATAGGAATGATAGCACCCAATCGCCCAATGCACGACTCATTTCATCAAGAATTGAGACGCGAAGCCCAATACGATTCCGAAACATTACGAGAAATGGTTGATAGAACAGTTCCCCTTTTAAATCAACAACAAAAATATGCCTACGATACGCTCATTAAAGTAGTGAACGATGGATCTGGCGGATTTTATTTTTTAGATGCTCCCGGTGGAACTGGAAAAACTTTTTTGTTATCATTGATTTTGGCAACAATTCGATCGCAAAATGGAATTGCACTAGCTCTAGCTTCATCAGGTATTGCAGCTACGTTGTTGGAAGGCGGTCGAACAGCTCATTCAGCTCTCAAGCTGCCGTTGAACCTTCAAATTAATGAGACTCCAACTTGCAACCTTTCGAGGAATTCTGGGATGGCCAAAGTACTGCAGCAAACCAGATTGATTATTTGGGATGAATTTACGATGGCACACAAAAAATCTTTGGAAGCATTAGATCGCGAGATGCAAGATTTACGGAATAACAAAAAACGGTTTGGTGATGCAATGATACTATTGGCAGGTGATTTTCGACAAATATTGCCAGTTGTTCCACGCTCAACGCTTGCTGATGAACTGAATGCATGTTTGAAGTCGTCCATTTTATGGAAATACATTAAAACACTTAAATTGAGTATAAACATGAGAGTCCAATTGCAGGAAGACCAGTCTGGAGAAGTGTTTTCCAAACAACTGCTCGATATTGGTAATGGTATTATTGCTGTTGATACATCATCTGGATACATTACATTCCCTACCAATTTTTGTAACTTTTGTGAATCAAAGACAGAACTCATGGAGATGGTTTTCCCAAACATTGCGCAAAATTACGTAAATCACGTTTGGTTAAGCGAACGTGTTATATTGGCAGCAAAAAATGTTGATGTGAATGAAATGAATTTTCAGATTCAAGACAAAATAGCTGGCGAATTGAAGAATTACAAATCAGTTGATTCCATTACTAATGAAGATGAAGTTGTCAATTATCCAACAGAATTTTTAAATTCGCTGGAATTGCCCGGCTTACCACCTCATAATCTGCAATTAAAAATCGGATCAGAAATTATTATGTTACGTAACATAAACCAGCCACGTCTGTGTAATGGCACCCGGCTTGCGGTGAAGAAATTATTGAACAACGTCATCGAAGCCACAATTTTGAAAGGGAAGTACAAAGGCGAAGATGATTATTTTTCAATTGTATCACTTATCACAGGAGGCACAGAAATATTTTTATATCAAGTGGCTGATTGTTGGAAAAACGACAATTTGGTAACAATAATCCTAAACAAAAAAAATGTATAACCGTCGAACATCACTGCTACTCTTATCAAGTTCAGGAAAATTCCATAAAAAAACAACTGAAGAAACTAATTACGAATGCCATCACGAAGAGGCAGATACAAGGATTATTTTTTATGCTTCTAAAGCGGAACCAGGCTCAAGAATTTTAATTAAAGCTTCTGATACTGACGTTTTGATTATTTTGATAGGAAATATGCACTAACTTATCGAATCAGAATTTTGGCTCAGGCAAGCCTTCAGCAACTAAAAAGACAAACTGTTTATTTGCATTAATTGCCCCGATTTAGCGTTGAAGTTAGGAATCAAATTATGCCTAAGTCTTCCCGCTTTCCGTGTAACAGGTTGCGATTACTCGGCAACATTTTACAATAAAGGGAAAGTAAAACTTTTCAGCTAGTTTCGAAAAATGAAAAATATCAAACAGTTTTTGCATCATTAACAGATGCTGCTGTTATTTTCATTTATGAAAAAATGAAGACCGTTCAAGAATTTATGGCTAGTATGTATGGTATCAGGAACTGCACCAGTGTGAATGATGCGAGACATCGCAATTTTATGAAAAATTACTCTACTAAAAAGACAAAAAAATAAAAGGCTTCGACTCAAACTCCATACCACCACGCTGGATATCATTAATTAGAAAAATTTACGAACTTTTTTTGTAAATTCCAAGGTGGCTAATGCAACGGATCCAACATGCGTAAAACTTCAGCCTGAGAACTGCGGTTGGTTCTAGAATGAATATTTAAAACCAGTAGGATTCATTGGGGATCATACACCTTTAAAGATAGAAGACATTGTCGAAAAAACTAAAATGGAGAGTGATGACGAAGAAGATTCAGAAGTTGGAGATCATAGTTGTATGTCCAATGACTCGGAACCCGAATAATTAAAAAAAATGTATTTTGAATTTATTACAATAAACAGAAGTATTTTTTAATAATACTCCTAAGTTTAATAATACTCCCAAGACGTCTCGCCTTAACCAGCGACTTCAAGCTAGCACATCAAAGAACACTCAAATTAAAAATTCCTATAAATTTTTCACCAGTTGTTTTCAAGCACTAGAAATATATCCTAACGGTGTGATCAAGGCTTTGGGGCGGTATTTCAACAGGTATATTTTCATGTAGCTCTGTGTATCTTCGAAAGGATTATTAATAGCAGGTATGCTTGTGTTGAAAAAATCTGAATGAGACGAAAATCATATTGATTTCTTAGTCATTTCAGGGTTTTGAACGAGAAATATCGTAATCAACGTATAAAAAAGCAATAAAGCAATGTGTTATTTCTCCTAAATACAATATTTTGTACTAATGTAGTTGGACTACTAGCCCTGTACGTAAATGAATGTAATCCGAACTGAATATTAGTTTTCGAAATATCGGAAGTTTTCACTAGAATCGCGCACAATGTTTTCAATTACAACAATACTAATGTCGGATTTTTGAAGAAGACTTCAACAAATTCGGATAATACAGCGATCAAGAGAATCCTAATAGTACTTTTGACAGATTCAATCGATTAAGCTCTTCGAAATCAGAGAAGGAAGAATTTTTTCTCCGCTCTAAGCTAATCTGTTGCAAAACCCTTGGAAGAGCTACTGGTCCATGAAACAATGAAGAGCGACATTTATTGTCATTAAAGCGTAAACTCGTCGACATATGTATTCTACCTGTCCTTACTTATGGCGCCCAAACATGGTCTTTGACAGAAGCTCAAAAGTCCGCACTCAAGTTTTGTCAAAGAGTGATGGTGCGTAGTTTGTCAAATATAACACTTGGGGACCGAATTCGCACACAGCCATGCGCTCCAAAACAAACAAAGTAGACGTGGGCGACACCCAAGCTGAATGGGAATGGGCTGGTCATATTTATTTTTGGCATCAACATACGTAGATGAGCATGTGTCTCGACACAGTGGATTCCATTAGATGGTCGTCATCTCTGGGGAAGACCACGGAAACGATGGAGGAATGTTATGTGGGGGGCTTTCGCCCAACAGAGGGACAGTAAAAACTATTTAAACGCTTTAAAAAGTGACGTCATACAGCTTTTAGCCATATGTGAAAATATAATAGCTGGTAAATTTATAAAACAAGATATATTTAATCTGAGCGCTGTTTCTTAAAAATTTGGAATCATTTTACCCCATTAAATTCTCAATTTCTATTAATTTCCATAGTTAATTTTAACATCACACTATTCGCTTATTTTTATTACAGCATCATTTAGCCAGAAAATAATCTTTTCGTTGTTAAGGAAACAACATTGCTCAAATGTCGAATGTAAATACCTATGTAAATAGGTATATACCTGAACTACAAAAGTGACTACATTCATGCTTCCAAACAGTATATTATCATCTTCCAACAGTGTTGTACGTCAAGCAGCTGACAGTTAAAATATTTTTCATATGTGAAGTTAGTTCTAGTGATAATGATGGATTCAATAGACACAGTTTAATAATACTCCCCAGACGACAGCGTTTTCAAGCTAGCGTTTGATATGTATCGATACGCTTTCGACGAACAACTGTCCATCAAAGAACACTCATTTCTAAAATTCATATTAATCTTCAATATCCTAAAGGCACCCCTCGCACAAATGGACGACCTGGTACAAATATTCACCAATTGTTTTCAAGCATTAGAAATATATCCCAACGAGGTGCATTTGATCAAGGATTTGGGGTAGTATTTTAACAGGAATGAGACGAAAGACATTGACTTCACGAAGTCATTTCAGGGTTTTAGAACGACAAATATCATAATCAGCGTATAAAGAAGCGATGAAGTAATGAGTTAATCCTCCCAATATTGTGTACCACTGGAGTGGGAACATTCGATGTTTCCACTAGAATCGCGGATAACGTTTTTAATGACATCAGTAATTATGTCGAATTTCTGAAGCAGACTAACAAATTGGGATAATCCAGCTTTAGAAGGAACCCTAATTGTATTTTTGACAGGTTCGATTGATTCAGCGTTATTTGGTGGAGGAATGTTACACATACAATGAATCGCTAGCCGAAAACAGTACAAGTATTATGTTGTTGGTATCAAATGTTATGACCTTATCAATATCTTCTGAGTATGAATATTCAGTATTCAAAATGTAGTAGATATTACAGTGAAGACGTGGGATAGTACAAAATTTGGAGTATGTTACAAAATACTTTCCTATACAATAAACTTTTCTAATTAACACATGCTATCTTGAATAGAAAAGAGGTCTTCTTTGCTTATCTTATAGCAGTAAAATATAGCGAAATGAATGCTATAGTAGGAAACATTGATCCATACTTGGCCGACGATATTTACCTCACATGCCTCCCAAAAGACATACCGTAAAACGGGGCGACTTTTAAACATCGGGGCGTCATTGATGATAGCTCAAAAATTTACTATATGCTTAATATCTTTGTAGAAACGGAACGCACCTTTAATTTTTTTTTGTGTTGGCAACATTGACATACCAGCCATCTTGTCATTGCGTGTGCGACGGTCCATGGCGGAGAAAAATTATATTAAGCAAGACCACCAAATAAGGTAAGAAATGAATGTGTAGAATTTACCATGGCATATAGAGTAAATGTGTTTTATCAAATTAGATTCAGGGTTTATTAGGAATTTAATCATCTTGTTGTTTTCATTTTATAATACATAATTTGGAGGTTATAGCGAATTTTGTTACTGGGGCTACTTTAAAAAATTCGCCGGGGCAACATTGATGATTCTCAAAGTCACCCCGGTTATTTGGTTATTGCTTTGTAACGGTGTTTGTATTAAATATCAATCCCGCCCCTACAGTATAACTAATGGTGCGGACGTATAAAAAACGACCTGGCACTCGAAACTACAAAAATTACGACGGTTAAACATTAGAAGAAGCCATTCAAAAAATTTGTGATAACGAACTTATAAGACGTCGAGTTGCGGAAAAATAGCCCGCTCCAAACTAAAACTAAAACTAACGAACTGTCAATTATTCAAGCATTTATTAATTATAAAATACCTTTTGGAACACTATATAATCGATATAAAGGCTTGCGTACACGGTCTGTTGGTGGGCAAACTGTTTTCACATACGCCGAAGAAAAATCTTTGCTTGAAGCTGCAGCAACATGTGCCGAATGGGGATTTCCCTTAAATATGCTGGACATACGAATGTTGGCCAAAGCGTTTTTAGATAAACAGGGAAAAACCATTGCCAAATTTAATGATAATCTACCAGGTCCTGATTGGTCTGAGGGTCTTCTAAAAAGACACAAAGATGAGTTTTCTCAAAGAGCCGCCGCAAATATAAAACGAGCAAGAGCCCAAGTGGGATGCGATACATTATCGGAGTATTTTGATAAACTCGAGGTTGAGGTAAATGGCATCCCACCATCAAATATATTTAATTATGATGAGTCCAATGTGTCTCATGACCCTGGAAAGAAGCGAAGTATTTATAGGAGAGGCGTTAAGTATCCTGAGCGCGTCATGAATTTTACTAAAAGTTGCACCACGATTATGATATGTGCAAGTGCTGATGGTGTTTTATTACCTCCATACGTAATATACAAAAGTGTTCATCTATACAACACTTGGAAAGAAAATGGCATTGTTGGTGCGCCGTGTTGCTCTGAATCATGCTGCAGCAGAGGATCGCGTTACAATCGCACTCAGTCGGGATGAACCAACGTTTCGTGGTTGGTTCATGACAACATTTTTACCGCACGCTAATCGTTTGGAAGGTCGCAAAGTAATCATTGGAGACATTTATCTGCTCACCTTGATGAGAATGTCCTTGTGACGTGCAAAGAAGCAAATATTAGTTTTGTCTGCTTAGTCCCAAATTCAACTCATCTTTGTCAACCGTTAGATGTTGGGTTTTTCAGACCAATGAAGATTGCATGGCGCAAAACTCTCGAAAAATTGAAGATACAAAATCCCAAAATGAGCACCGTGGCAAAAGATTAAATATGTTAAAGCAAGCTCTTCTGCAAATGGATAAAGTTCCAGATAATATAGGCATTGGAAACTGAACAAGTAATGGAAGATTCTGGTACTTTACGACAGCAGTTGACAGCAAAAGAACAGGAAGCTGTAGATGCGGCTGGTGCCGGACCATCTAATTTCCATCATACAATTTGCGAAGATTCAGATAGCGATGTTACAAAAAGTGATGGTCCAGAAATAGGAACTTTTGTACTGGCTAAATTTGCTTCTGCAAAAGGAAAGAAAACATTTATTTATTTATTTTTATTTATTTATTTATTAATTCACAACATAACTAACATTAGAGGTTGCCCCAAATCGTTAGCATGGCCATATATTTTAACAATAGGTACTTACTTATTATACTATTTATAACACAACTCATGCAAAATAACTTTTGTGAACTCATACAAGTATGTATGTCGTATAGAAGATAATGTTGATGGCAAATTTGTAGTTAAAGGTTTAAAATCTTTAAAGAAAAATAAATGTAAATTCCGCCTTGTAGATAACGATATATCTATAATAGAAGAGCAAGACATTGTTACGTATCTTGTAAATCCCAAATATACTTTAAAAGAAAATTGTTATCTTTTTCCGTCAGAAGTTAATATAATGGAGATGTAGAACTGCTTATTGTTTTTTAAAAGTTTACGTTTTGATCTCAATTAGAAGACTGTGTTGATTATGATAAGCATTAAAACTAATACTAACTAGGTATTTGTCTAGGATTTAAGACTTAACTATTGTTGTTGTTGAGTCAATAATTTAGAAATCTTTTTTATTTTATTTAGTTATTAATTTAGCTAGAAGTTAATTCCTTTAGTAGGTATGGGAGAGAAAATGACTGATTGTTAAGAAATATTAGATAGATCTGCTTTTTGACTAATTTTGATAACTAAGATTTTTTGCGCAAGTACAAATTATGAAACGCCTGTGATTTATGAAGAGTAATGTGTTTTACACACACAATTTACGAAATATATAAAAATTAAAGAACTGATCGTAATCTGTCTTTCATTTCGATGACTATTTAAACTTGATTTACCTACTACGTCAAAGTTACTTTTACTATATCAAAGTTCTCCCCTTTAATCAAAATCACCCCAAATACCCAAAAAATGAAATAACTTAAAAACTTACGAGCGAAAAAAAATGATTTTTTGTTTTTATTCCTTTTCGGGGCGTCTTTCAGATTCAATGAAAAAAAGGGGATATCAAAGTGGCCCCAATCGTAGTATAAATATGATAAGGTACATTTTAGTGTTTTTCTCAGTAACTATTTTTTTTTGTTCATATTGATTTAACGTGATCTATGTAATAAACTGTTTTATAAATAATTTTTTTTTTCATCGCTCTGGATCAGAAAATAAAGATTTTATTCGCAGGTAACCTAATCAAAGTATCCCCGTTTTACGGTAATCAAAATCTCAAACTTGGGATTAAGCTGTATTCTACTATATTATACCAACGAAACTGCAACAAACCGAACATATGAAAATACTACTATCCACGAGGAATCTTAAGAGTATTAGTTGAAGAAAACACTAATTTAACATACAGTTTATCAGTTACTCAAAACTATCTACCATCTCCGCAGCTATTAAACGGAGTGAAACTCATACGGGATAATTACCTAGGTGTTTACATATACAACTGTCTAACATGTCGCACATTGTCAGTCAACAATAAATTAGTGCATGACTAATTCCCTTTAGCTACATTCGCAACTAGTTGCTAAAGGAAAACACATGATCTTTATACTCAAGCAGTTACCAAAGACGATAGATTTTTATCTTGCTACGGTAGCGGTAGAGCAGGGGTTGCCAGGAATCCCCGGGTTACGGCAGGCTGCCAAAACCAACTGACCTACCCGTTATTTTCATCAATTTAGCACTGACTCCAATTAATTAAACAACTTTTAACGAATTGTGATTTGCGACACATAAATGTGTATGAATTAGTTTGCGATTATACGCTATACAGCTAAGTCATTGTTTCATTGCTCGAATACATCTAATAATAACAATTGGCGACGAGATAAAATAAATCCGTGAGCATTTAAAAGCGCAGGCCACATTGCCTTCTGACGGACGGAGCGGGCGAAGGAATCTACGCGAAATATTGTCGAGTCGAAAACTAACCGAAAACTGGCTGGCTGAGCGGGCGAAGCGGCCGGAGCGGGCGGAGCAGGCGGGTGTGCGGATGGGAGAGCGAGTTGCATAGTGCACGTCATTGTTGTAAGCGTCATGGAAGAATTTATCGCGAGTGTCCAACAATCTCCTTGTATGATGTAAAATGTAGGTAATACCGTATGTAGTCCGAATATTCCAAACGGGGTGGACGGGCGAGCTAATCTAGCGAAGCGGGTGGGCGAGCGAAGCTAACGACGCAGGCGAAACGCGGAGCTTTGCTGGACTTACGTTGGCTTCGCTCACGTCGTCCGCATCGCTGAGGTAGCTTAGCTCGTTAGTTGGCGGTGTGAACCCAAATATGAAAAGAGGTGAAACGATGTCGTCCGCTACGCCCGCTCCGTCTGTCAGCTGGCAGTGTGGCCTGCGCTAAAATGTCGATTGGTAAAATTGCTGAATATAAAGTGCACGATGATCGGAGATTGTATATAGAACGGTGTGTATATACACTGCCGGTCAAAAGTTTGAGACCACTAATAAAAACTATTGTTATTAGTAAATATTTTACACAACATTGGTAATAAAATGTAATCTGCACACCTGCATATTGTATTGTTTGTTAAGATTGCCTAAAAGCTTATTCATTTACATTTACGCCAAAGAAAGAGCAATAAACAGGCATTGTACAATGCAATTGCTCCAAATTCTTGTAATAATTTATAATGTTATATATACTTAAAAGGCTCTTTACGTATAAAGCTTACATTTGAAAAGAACAAACAGAGCATAACTGGCTACTGTGATGCTGACTGAGCATCAAAAATTGAAGATAGAAGGTCCTGCTCGGGCCACGTTTTTCTGTTTCAGGGTGGCTGCCATTAGCTGGAATTCTAAAAGACAACCAACAGTTGCATTGTCGTCAACAGAAGCCGAATATATGTCATTAACATCGGCAATGCAAGAAGCTCTGTGGCTTAAACAGTTGGAACATGAGCTAGGATCCAACAAAGCAAGTTCACCATTTGTAATTTATTGTGATAATCAAAGCACAATTAGACTTTCAGGTACTGATGGCTTCCACAACCGAAGTAAGCATATAGATGTGAGGTACCACTTCATCCGTGCAAAAATTTCAAGTGGAGAGATAGATGTGCAATACAAGAGTACCGATGACATGGTTGCTGATGTGCTCACCAAGGGCCTGTACCGTAACAAGCACGACCACTGTTCAAGAGCGATGGGTTTGCGTTCTGGAGAGGGTGTTTTTGGACCGCAACCCGTAACATAAAACGTCAGTGTCATACGGCTGACACACATACTCAGTATGTTTAATCGCTCCTGGCAATATACGTCACCATTCAGTTCCTAGTACAAGTGTTTCTTTTTCTTATCCAACTAAATAAGTTAGGCAGTCAATTAAATATACAATCAGATATATTCCTACAATTCTAATAAATGAATCAACTGTCTGAATATTACAAAAATGGGGAAATTATCATCAAAACAAGCACATGTAGATCGGTACGGTGCCTCACTTTTGATATGCATGGTGCGGAGTCCTTCTTTTTTTAATACGTTTATGTTTGGAGTGATGAATCTAAATTTGAAATATTCGGTTCAAAAAGAAGAATTTTTGTACGACGACGTTCTGCCGAGGAAAAGATGATGCCACAATGTGTAGTTCCAACTGTCAAGCATGGTAGTGGATCTGTCATGATCTGGGGTTGTTTCTCAGGCTATAGGACTGGAAATCTGGTTCAAATGATTCAGTTCCAAATACTCGGAGGTATTCGCGGACGGACTAGGTCGATTCACCGGGGGCCAAGTGCACACTCTCACTGGTGGAGCGGTCTGACTGGGCTACGTCTATCGCGCCGGTCATAAAGAAGGACAGTAACTTATGAATATGTGCAGATTACTAGTTAACGTTGAATTAAGTTATAGAAGTTGACCGCTATCCGTTACCGATGATGGAGGTTTGCTCATTTTAGTAGGAATGATTTGTCCCAGGCTTACGCGCAATTTGAACTAGATGAGAGTAGGAAATATACGCTGATACTCGTAAATACACATAAAGGCTTGTTTATGTATAATAGGTTAGTATACGGCCTAGACCAGGCATTTTTCAAAAACACCTTGAGCAGTTGTTTGCAGATTTACCTCAAGTAGGAGTGTCTGGACGATATTATTTTAATGGGCCCTACAAGGAATACCCATATGCGAAATTTATGTCAAGTATTTGATAGTCTAAAATAATGGTCTTAAGGTATAAAAAAGATATGTGTGTATTCTTTCCGAAGTCTGTTCATTATTTACGACACACTATTAGTAAAGAAGGCGTTACCACGTGCCCCGACAAAGTAGAAGCTATAATTAAGACACTAACGCCGATTAATATTTCTGAATTCCGGGCTTTTATAGGTATGGCCATGTATGGCGGAAAATTCATAAAAAATGTTAGTAGTTCCTTCAATTATATAACTTACTAAAAAAGGGTGTTCGGTACTGTTGGAATAAAGAATGTGAAAGTGTAATATCAACTTCTTACTAACGAGAGTTATATATCTTAGTAACACAGTTACCACACAGTAACTTGTTGTTAATAAGACATTAAGATTACGTACGATCCCATAACCCATTAGAGTTATCTTCCTCAATAACAAGCCAATAACAGGAAGTATAGTATAAGCATTGTATAAGCTTTGTTTGCACAACAGTATAAGTATCTGAAGGCTTTTGAAGGTTTTAGACTAAAAATATTAAGATTAGCAGACAACTTTAGGTAGGCGTGAATAATCGGGTAAGAAGACGGTATTTCAATAAAATAACAACGGCAAATGTCACTTCACCCTAATGTCTCGATAGCACAATCACGAATTCTACCAGTTAATTACAGATCGTTAAGATTACCTTGGATTGAATCGTAACGTTCACCGTACATGTTATTGCATATGCACTTCCCGACGACACAACGGTCCAAAACGCAGTATCAGCCGATGGCCGATGGCCGTTTCACCCCTGCTCGGTGTTCATTCATAATGACATTTTCGAGTGACAGCTGACTTCAAACACGGACGCGATGACAGTATAAAATGACAGCTGATGCATTGAGAAGTAGATGTGCCAACACGGCCAACCCTGACGAATCGCACGACCTCGTGCACATAGTATCAGTCTGCTCGGTGATAGATGTCATTCTTCTCTACCTGCTCTAATGAAAAAGTAAAGATAGACATTAACATACGCTCGGTCCTTCCGACCGAACTCAAATTCATCGCTATTGCATATATGGACCGGGCATGCTAGGCTACTTCATCCAGTTACTCAACAGTGGCCCGGGCTTACCAGGCCCCTTTAAACAACTACTTAAGCATGGCCCGGGCATACGAGGCCCCTTCAACAACTTACCAAAGTATGGCCCGGGCATACGAGGCCCCTTCAACAAGCTACCTAAGCATGGCCCGGGCATACGTGGCCCATTCAACGAATTACCAACTCTATAGAGTGCGGCACATTATGAGCTTTATTACCGAATTATGATGGTAATAAGCGATCCTCAGGCAGCTTTATAGAAAGCGTGGAATTAGTTCTTCAGCTAATCGAAAATAGAAATGATGCTATGTAATACGGGATTTTATTGCTCTTCTTGGCCCTTTCAAAGAAGCTACTGAGGAAATAAGTGGTGCGAATTATGTAACGTCAAGCTTAGCCATTCCTCTTACAACTTTAGTTACCCAAGTAACAGATCAAGCGACTCCATCGACCTCTTTAGGATTGATTGTAAAAAAGGCTTTACTCAAAAAAGTTGAAGACAAACTGACTCCTTTAGAACGAAGTTCTTTTCTCTCAGTAGCTACTATTTTGGATCCTCGGTTCAAGCGTATCCACTTTACCTCGCCAGTTGTCGTGTCAAATGCTATATCCAAAATTAGTACTGAGATTCAAGCAGAACATCGGCGTAGAGGACAACGTTCTCCGGATAAAAATCCTGATCAAGCAGCATCAGAACAAGCTAGTGGGTCCTCTATCTGGTTCAGACATGAGAAATTATTAAATCTGAACATTGCTACGTCAGAGGTTCCAAGCAGTGGCTGTGTCCCCAATGAACTGAAGCAGTATTTGGACCAACCACTTTTAGAAAGAAAATCTGATCCAATCAAGTTCTGGGTAAATTGCCGACACTTCACGCCGGTTCTCTCGGATATCGCCCTAAAATATTTGATTTGCCAAGCTTCTTCAGTGTCATCTAAAAGAGTAGCTTCAATGGTGAATTTGGCTGTGCCGAATGATAGGAGCAGATTAACGGGCGAGCACATCAAGCAAAGAGTGCTCTTGATGTCAATATCAGACAAATACTGGTTTGAATAATGTAATTTTTGTTGTGTTGATGATGTTGATTTTTTCTTGGCTTTATGTACTTATTTTTTAATAATAAAACTGATGTCAAAACAGCCAGATGTGTATTTGCTTTAAAATTTCGAATATTTTGACAATTTTTATAGATAATTGCCTATTGCGCAGAAAATATCGATATATCAACATATCGATATTTTTTAGTCAATTATTATCGCCATTTGCCCATCCCTAGTTGCCGTGGCCCACAACCTAAGTCGAGTAGCGAAGTTTTAATGCACTACCTATAATTTTGACAAGTGATGCACGTAGTGTAGGCATAGGTGCGGCGAGCAGTCGGTCGCATATGCGTCTCACTCACTGACGCAGGCAGAGCGACTTACCGACAGATAGACCGGGAGGCACTGGGTATAGTTTTTGGAGTTCGCAAATTCCATCAATATCTTTAAGGACGTAAATTCATTTTAAGGACAGACCATAAGCCCTTGACATATGTAGTAAAGTAGGCATTTCAGTTATTGCCGCATCTAGGTCGCAGCGTTGCGCGGTGTTGTTAGGAGGATATAGTCAAATGAAAACTCCGCGGACGCTTTATCACGGCTACCAAGTAAAGACAAGAATAATTTAGTATTAAAGAAAGAAACTACATACGTCAATTTTGTTAAAATAATTCTACCCGTCACTTGTAATGATGTTCAGAAAGCGACAGCTTGTGACAATGTTCTCAGTAGATTGTAAGATATACATATTATAAAATCTGGTCGATCTGTAACATGCCCAGATGATTTTATTCAACCCTATTTTATTAGGCGTAATGAGTTTTGTGCAATGTGGATGCGTAATATGGAGTTATCGCATGAATATGCCCTCATCATTACATGATAAAGTTTTAAAACACCTGCACATTAGTTACCTGGGAATAGTTTAGACCAAAAGCCTAGCACGTAGTTATGTATGGTGGCCTAACATAGATGCGGCTGTTGAAGTGATTCCACTTTGAAGTAGCTATAAGTTTTAGTTAAGACGGGCACTAATGCGTAAAATTTATAAATAAGTGAAGATTTCGTGCCATTTACATCTAATTTTTCGAGTTAAGAAATACGAAGGTAAGTTACAAAATAACAAATATTTATTTCTGTACTTGTAATGTGTAATAGTCGTAGAATTTTAGCATGCAATTCAACAGCCATATTGTTATTATTACCTATAATTTCTCGCCAATTTCTTTTTCTTCTTTTTATTGCCTATGTAGGTAATCGGAGTCGGGTGATCCCAATTACCTACATACTGATCCCCATTGCCCACACTACCTAATCTCGGTAAAATAGTTTTTTTTTTGTTTGTAGATGCCGAAAGTTCGAGCTAGAAAGACTAATAAAGCTAACTGGACTATGGACCACCTTGAAAAAGCTGTAAAGCTCATCGATGAACAAAATTTTTCTATAAGAAAAGCCGCGAAAACAATGAATATTCCATTTGCCAGTCTTCACAAGAGATACAAAAAAAATATAGTTAAGGCACCTCGTCTTGGCCGTAATACTGTCTTCAGTGCTGAGATGGAAAAGGAATTAGCTGACATAATAAAAAAAAGGCCAACATATTCTACGGTTGCACCCCAAACCAAATAAAAAGAGCTGCATTTGCATACGCTGAAGCCCTAAATCTGAAACACAATTTTAATACGAGTTCAAGATTAGCTGGTCGAGTTTGGTTTGAGGGATTTGTTGCCAGGAATAATATTTCTGTGCGGAAACCCGAAGCTACTAGTATCAATAGGGTTACAGCTTTCAACAAGACTGAAGTTCAACGATTCTACAAGCTACTAGAAGAACTAATCGGAAAATACAAATTTATACCGAAAAATATTTATAATTGTGACGAAACCGGAATCTCCACCGTCCAAGAACCCGAAAAAGTAGTAGCTGCTACGGGACAAAAGAGAGTAGGGTCCATAACAAGTTGGGAACGGGGTAAGAATATCACTTTGCTCTGCGCTATGAGCGCTGCAGGTGGATATGTCCCGCCAATGTTTATTTTTCCCCGAAAGAGGATGACCCCGACTCTTGAAAAAGATGGGCCAACATGAGCAATATATAAATGTTCGGACAATGGATGGATAAATGAAGAACTTTTCCTCCAATGGCTTAAGCACTTTATCCAGTATGCCAAACCTTCTGCAGAGGAACCAATTCTATTAATTTTGGATAATCATGCGAGCCAAATTTCTCTAGCGATCTTTGAGTATTGTAAGGAGAACTATGTCCATATGCTGTCTCTACCACCACATACATCTCATCGCATGCAGCCATTAGACGTGTCCTTTTTTGGTCCATTTAAAGCTGCATATAGAAGAGAATGCGATTTATACATGAAGAGTCAACTGTCCCAAAGAATAACACCCTATGATATAGCTTCGTTGGTTAAAAAAGCATTTTCTAATGTTGCCTCCTTGAGTAAGGCCGAAGCAGGATTCAAATCAACGGGCATATTTCCTATAAACCCAAATGTTTTTTCAGATGAAGACTTTATAGCAGCTGAAGTCCTTCAACCAGAGCAAATTGTTGTTCAAGATGTTGCTGACTCTATTTTTGAATCGACTTCTGCTGGTGCTGTTGTCCCTGCATCATCCCTAACGCCTACTTTTGAGCTAGAACGAAACATTCCTACTCCAAGTACATCCACATTCTGTCCCACTACTTCTGGACCAGCGACTGTATCGTTGTCTCAAATTGATATACCATCAACATATAAGGATCTGCCAAGTATTCATAATTTCATTCAGATGCCTCAGAAGGTAGCTGTTGTCAAAACAAGACAAGGAATGAAAAAACAGCATGCAACGATTTTAACATCCACACCGATCAAAGACGCCCTAGTTGAAAAAGAAAATAAAAGGAAAGCCAAAGCTGTGAAAAACGAAGGAAAAAGAACAGGAAAGAAAATCAAGCCACAGAAGGGTAGTCGTGACAAGGTTAAGAAGAAAATTCTGCAGGACTCCAATGATACTTCGACGTCAGACGTGAACACGGATGTGTTATGCCAGGAAAATGACGATGCAGAAGATGCAAGCAGCTTGTGTCTTGTATGTGGTGAATTCGGCCGAAACAATGAAACATGGTACCGGTGCACTTCTTGTGGGCTCTGGGCTCATGCCGACTGTACTGGGTGGGATACTGCGCACAATTATGTTTGCGATATGTGTTGATCACCATTGCCCACATACTGATCACCATCGCCAACCCAAGTTGACAATCGGGATCAAAGTTATTATTTTTTTTAAATTCTATTGTACCAAAACTAATAAACCAAAGTAATTAAAGTTGATCTCAATCGATAGTTAGTAGAGTAAAGTTTATAATAAAAACAGAGTAATAAAGAGTTGATTCAAATATTAGCTTTTTTTTTCATTTTCGCTTAAGTGATCCCCATTACCTACATTTACCCTACTGCCTGAAACTGATTTGGTAAACGATGATAAGATTGTCGAATTACAGAGCAGTCAAGGTGATGTTCCTTCAAAGCATTCGCCACCTAGACATCTAGTACAAGGCCATCTATCTCTCATTTTTGAGATATTCAAAAGCACCATCGGCTACAATCACATATGGAACTAGCAAATTCGTTCCAGGCAATGGCTTTGGTTCGGGAACATTTAGATCGTTGTTTTCTAAGCTCCTGTAGAGAGCACTGTCTCGAAATATAGACGAATCGGAGTTTTTGCCACATGATCCCACATTTATGTAAAACAATAATTTGCATCGCACATAGCTAAGAGGACTATGGAATAGAAATTCTTATAATTGAAGAACATTGAACCACCGCCAGCTGGATTTATTATTAGTATATGTTTCCCGTCAAGAGCTCCTATGCAATTTGGAAAATTGATATTTTGTAGATATCCATCAGCTATATCTTCTTGCCACATCGCAGGGGTTCTTGTTGGTATGCATTTATTGTGTCGTTTTTTTCCGTATTACCATAATATTCTTAGATATGTACTTATGTAACGGTCCCGGTAGTGTCTTTGGGCAGCGGTGGCACAGCGGTACAAGCCTCGCCTTAGAAAAATAAGGTCGTGGGTTCCTGGTCGTGCCCACACATCTTTGTGTGAATTGTTTCATCTCCGCTGCTCAACATCGGTGAAGGAAAACATCGTGAGGAAACCGGCATGTATAAGAACTAATTATTCGAGGACATGTGACATCCACCAACCCGCACTTGGCCAGCGTGTGTGGATTAAGGCCTAAACTCTCTCAACTCATAAGATAGTTGAGAGAAGACCCGTGTGTATCAGTAGGACACTAAAAAGGGTTGAAGTGAGTGAGACCCTTTGGGAGTCCTCAGCACACATGGGGCGAAGAATCCATATAGGATTTTCCTCACGGTAAGCAATATTCGATTTTATGCTCTGCGTCGCCAGGCAATGGTGGTACTTGTGCTTATAAGCTCCTGGATGTGTTACTTACGTGTGAGTTCAAGTCCAACTGCTCTTGGTCTGATGGCAGCCATGAAGAAACTATAAAAATTGGATTAAAGGGGTAGAAAAATATCCTAAATTTCTTTTTTGAATTCGTACAATATTGGGATCCTACATTTACACTGGATAATACCACATCATTTTTTGAAACTGTTCTAAAAAACGCTAATTCCAGGAAGGAGACAATGAATGCTAGAGCTTCTATAAAAAGAAAGCGTTCTAAGATGTGTAATGATTAAAAAAAAAGAAGAAAACTATGAAAAAAAAAGAAAGAAGCAAATAAAGCAAATAAATTGTAATCAAAGTGAAACGTCAAATTGTAACGATATTTTCAAATACTGGTTGTTTTATGGTAAATTCATTATTAACTCGTTGGATATTGGTAAGTGGACACTTATTATCTTGCTATTATTCTATTGTACTACCTGGAATAGGTGTTTACTTGCTAAATAATCCTAACCTGCAATTTGTCTGTTGCTATACTTACGTTGAAAATTGCCGTTGAAATGTCCCTCATTTTCAAAATATCATAGCACTGTATACAATTTATTACATGTTTTTAATAAATAAGTCATAATATAAATTCAATTAGCTTATAAATATTACATTCTGTTATGAAATAAATGTTGTTTTAGTTACTTGAATCAGTTTTTATTGTGTTAAGAGGTCATTGTCTTTGTTAGTTGTGCTGTCTTTCTAAGTAAGGTGTTAACTAAACTACCTAAGGGTGATTACTATAACCTTATCCCACTTTTCACAACAACAACAACACCGCTAACACAGCTCACACCTGTGAGTTACTTTAGAATACACACTAGGGCTGAAGTTTGTCTCTTTTCATTTAATTACATGTTGAAATGAAATTGCAGGACTTGCAATAGTGCCCTCAGACAGTATACACTGCAAACATTTAACCAAAACACTTATTATGGTTTTAGTAATTGCTTTTTAACATTGTTAACTTCTGCATCAAGTGTAATTATAATTAATCACTTTTCATTTATTTATTCTTGGTTTTACCTCTTAAAACAATAACTTTAATAAATAGACAACACTCTGATTTCAATATCAGATTAGTGACACTAGAAAGTCCTTAAATACTGCCTTAAAAATAACTTCATAGATTTATACCAACCTAGTGTACATATACCCATTGTATCTTCTTTTTGTTTAAAATTTCTAGTTTCTAACTCACATCCTAAAACTCTAGCTTTTCTCTTAAGACTTACTGCTTTGTTTATTATTTTTCTGTTCTGTACAACTACCTATTTACTATAAACCAGTTCCTGTCTTTATTCTTTCCCATCTGTTGCCACTTCTTACTGTCTTGAGCCTCACATTTAGTTTTAGTAACAATGTTAACTAGGAAGGCTGTGGCTGAAGCACGATTTGAGGAATTAAATACTAAATACCTAACAGCCTTAAAAGACCTGAAAGCTGTAGAACAACAATATAGGGACACCAATGGTAGATTGCTAATATCACTAAAGGAATTAAAAGAACTCAGAAGTGAAAATGACAAATTGCAGGTTGAGCGAGATGAGAATGAGTTGGAGGTACTGTCGGTCTTGAAAAATAATTCTGACCTCAAGAAAGAGATGGCAGCAATGAGTTTTGAACTTGATAATATTAATAGTGAACATAAAAAATTGCAGTCAATGGTGACCAGTTTTGACCAGTGCGGCATTGAGTTTGAGAAAACTCTCAAAAACAATGCCGAGCTGAAAAATCAACTGAAAGAGGCTTACGAGAAAATTGAATGTTTAGAGCGAACCTCTCATGACACCATGGCTGTACAATCACAGTCATTATTTGATGAATTGATTTCTAGTGCCCCAGAGACTGTGTCAGTTGCTGCCATAACCAGCTTGAGCAATAATGTGGTAATGACAATTGATTTAACCTGTGATGATTCTGTAATTACAGCTGATCAGGTAAGTCATGCTAATGTATGTAGTTTATGCCAGATTAAAATAGATTCTATTGTTTTAAAATATACCGATATAATTCAGGACCTAAAAGAAGAAATGCAAGCTTTGAGTGAATCACTGGGTATGATTACAGAAAAATATATAGATTCACAGAGACAAATTACAGAATGTGATTTGGTTATGGACGGCTTAGTGGCTGACTTAAAGCAAAGTGAACAGAAGTTGATGTCGCTATCCAACTACTACTGTAATGACATAGACATCACTCCTGCACGACTCAGCTGTCCAAGATCAAGCACTGATCCAAACTGTAAATCTCAAATTGAAATAACAAATAAACATACAAACAGTACTTCCATAATTGTCAACCATAATAATCATATAATAAAAAATACTAAATTTGAAAACAATATAATTATGTATAGTGATGAAATAGGTAAACATATGGGCCAAATACTTTTCGAAAATACAGGCAATCGCGTTACTAATTATTGTTTCCCTGGTGCATCCTTTGTCCAAATTATGGAGAAAATTATTAGTAGTAGGCACTGTCCTAGCACCACCTTGATTGTGTATGTCGGGAGAAGAGGAAATGCAAACTGTCACATGCTAACAAAATATTTGAATTTGTTAGCTCAATTAAATGTTAAACGCATAATTTTCACTGCATTTCCTTATAGCAAATTGTTGCTGGAGGTAGAAAATAATGCCAGACATAGAATCAACAATAAATTACATACTTTGGCATTGTATAACAATAAATTCACAATAATTGACATTAATGCCTTTATCATTAATAAGACATGTAAATTGACAAAAGATAATTTCTATCTTGCCAACTTTTACAAAAGACAAATAGCAATGTCGCTATCATATTGTTTTAATGACCCAGCCAAATTTTTGGCTAACCCCAATGCTTCTATTGAGCAGAATAGTAATGTAAGATTTAATTTTGATAGTTTGGAACACGTTCCAATTTCTTTAAATTAGACCGTAAGACAAAAGAGACAAACTCTGGCATTAATATTAGATCTGATTCTGTAAATCAGAATAATAATTTAAGTAAAACAAAATCTTTAAAATGTAATAATTTTAATAAAAATTGTATCAATCTGGTGCATCAAAATATTCAAGGTCTACTAGGTAAAGAGTTAGAATTGGAGTTGTTTATGAATTGTGAGAATATTGATATTATTTGTCTTACTGAGCACTGGCTTAAGCGCCATCAATTCATTTACAGCTTCAATAATCACCAGATTGCAAGCTCGTTCATAAGAGAAAAGTTTATCCATGGTGGCTCTTTAATATTAACAAATAAATTAATTAAATATAAGGAAAGATCTGATATTGTAAGCCTCTCTGTTGAGCGAGTTGTAGAAATCTCTTGTGTTGAGTTGGAGCGACACATTGTTATTAACGTATACAAACCTCCCTGCGCGCCATTTGAGACATTTTTAAGTATAATGGAGGATGCCTTAAATAAAATATCCAATAGCCATAAAACTGTTACTGTCTGTGGAGACTTTAATATAAATATTTTGGAGAATTGTTCTACTACTACGATTTTCTTAAATTTATTTAAATCTTATAATTTGACAAACATATTTTGTGAACCAACTAGAATAACTGCCACTAGTGCAACATGTATTGATAATATTTTTTGTAATATGACACCTAGTCATAAATCCATTTTTAACAAGATACAATCAGATCACAGTGGTCAACTAGTTTGCTATCCAGTAGATACTCCAAAAAATAATAAAAGGAAAATAACAGTTGTACCCTTCAGTGAAAGCCGCTTAGAAAAGTTTAAAAACAATTTATCACTTAAATTAGAATGGCTGCCCAGTCAACAGAGCCCGGACTATCAGTATAATTATCTATTTAATCAAATTAATGATATTTTTCATAAAGTTTTTACTTCTAAACACATGATGGTTAGTGATAGTTTGGATTTTGGTGAATGGGCAACCCCGGGTATCTATAAAAGTAGAAATAAACTGTATGATTTATATGCTGAAAAGTCCTACAATCAGGACCCCAACTTCATAGATTACGTTAAAAAATATTCAAAACTTTTCAAAAAAATATGTTTAACCGCTAAATCAGTATACATAAAAAATAAAATTAAAACATCTTCTAATGTTGTTAAAACTACTTGGAACATTATTAATAATGAAACTGGTAGAAAAAAAGTCAGTAACAAAGATTTCAAGCTAAAAGTTAATAATGTGGATGTAACAGCGGACCTGGAAGTTGCTACAGAGTTTGAAAATTTTTTCACTAATATTCCTTTACTGACTACAATGAGTCTACAGTCATCTTCTATATCCGCTGAATCAATACTTAAGGAAAATGTAGGAGAGTGTGGTACAGTCTTTGAATTTATGCAAGTTACCCCTAATGATATATTGAAAGCCTTTAAATCAATTAATCTGAAGAATACTAAAGACTTGTGGGGACTCTCTGTTAAGGCAGTATCTGCTATTATTACTATAATTGCCCCACATCTTGCATCCATTTTCAACAACTGTATTGCAGTAGGTGTATTTCCTGACTTGATGAAGCACAGTAAGGTTATTCCTTTATTTAAGTCTGGAGATACTTCTGATCCATCAAACTTTCGACCTGTTTCTGTATTACCCACCTTAAGTAAAATCTTTGAAAAATTAATACTTAGCCAGTTGCTCAGACATTTCAATAGACATGAATTATTACATAAGAAACAGTTCGGGTTTACCAAAGGTTGCTCAACCGTCGATGCAGGTGTTGAATTATTAAAAAGTATTTATGCTGCTTGGGAGAATTCGCAAGATGCCTTGGGTATATTTTGCGACTTGTCCAAAGCCTTTGACTGTGTGCAACATGAAACTCTTGTAAGGAAATTACACCACTATGGTGTCAAGAACAAAGCTCTTGAATTTATCAAATCTTATCTGAGTGATAGAATTCAAAAAGTCGATGTCAATGGAACTAAGTCCTCAGGGTCGAGGGTCACCATGGGTGTACCTCAAGGATCGATTCTCGGCCCTTTTCTGTTCCTAGTTTATATTAATGACTTACCTTATTATGTTAATGACAGCCACGAGATTGTGTTGTTTGCAGATGACACTTCATTAACATTTAAAATTAACCGACAACTAAGCAATTATGACGAAGTAAACAACGCACTCTCTAAGGTGGTTTATTGGTTTAATGTGAATAATCTTTTACTCAATGATAAGAAAACTAAAGTGATAAAGTTTTCCATGCCTAATGTAAGACAGGCAAATACAAATGTTAAAATTAATGGAAATGAGTTGGACCCTGTTAAGTCATCAGTTTTTTTAGGCATTACTATAGATTCTAAATTACAGTGGCTTCCTCATATAGATAAATTGTCCGGAAAATTATGTTCTGCTGCATATGCAGTCAAAACAATCAGAAGGCTCACTGATGTGGATACTGCTAGACTTGTTTATTTTAGTTATTTTCATAGTATCATGTCTTACGGAATTCTGCTTTGGGGAAATGCGGCTGATATAGAAACCATCTTTATTTTACAAAAAAGAGCTATAAGAGCTATCTACAAACTAGGAAGCCGTGTTTCCCTAAGAGAGAAATTCAGAGACATAAATATTTTGACTGTCGCTTCTCAATATATTTATGAAAATTTATTGTATGTGCATAAAAATATTACGAAATTTAAAAAAATAAGCGATACACATAATTTGAATACTAGAAATAAGAACGATCTTGTAGCACATCATACTCGTCTCCACAAAATCAGTAACTCTTTTATGGGGCAGTGTATACGTCTCTACAATAAACTTCCAAATAATATTAGGGAAATGACTATTAACAAATTTAAAATAACTATAAAATCTACGTTATGTAAGAAAGCGTATTATAAAATTTCAGACTATGTAACGGATAAAAACGCTTGGAATTAAGTCGCTCTAATTCAACACACTGAACAAACAAAATGTAATAGATATAAGTACTTCATTTAAAAAATATAAAAAGCCTACTGAGTTTTTTGGCAGTGTTTCTCAGTAGTTGCCAGTCATTCACTGCACGGTAGGAAAAGAAATTGGACTATTTTTATGTAGACTCGCGTCTCAAAAAAAATAAAGCATATTTTGATTTTGATTTTGATAAAAGAAATAAGAAAAAATTATAAAGAAAATCTGATCTCATTACAGGTTGTAAGCGAACAAAATGAAAATTCTGCTAACTTATCAAGGGTTGAAAATGTTTTAGAAAGTGTTAACGCTTCTACCTATCTACCTATATTCGTATCAAACCAGCTGATGGATCTCGGCGGGAGGCGGGCGTTGGGGCGAGAGGCACCGACCGACGCACGCGCAGCTTACGGCCATCGAAGACGGATACGGATTGCACTCTCGAATAGCCACATTAATGTTTATATTTTTCTTTATAAAAATAAATCGCTATAAAAATACAAATATATTTAAATTATTGAAGAGTTCCTGACTTACTCGATTAGGTGCATTAGAAACCTCAACAAAAGCGTTTCTGAAAGTACTGTAAACTTGCCTAGTGGTAAAAATGAAAACGCTAAGAATTAGGGTACAATTTTATTAATTAATATATCATCCTATTAGAAGCCTCTTCATTACACCTAAATCTAATTAGATGCAAGGAATCTGCGACCGGAACATCTAGAACCATGTCTATGAGAAGCTACATTAGTGGTGAATCCAATTTGTGATGTGGTCCATACAGTTTCTTCCGGAATTTGTCATCAGTTTTTTTAAGAAAGAAAACGTTTATTTGACACAGACACATAGAAAGAGAGAAAAAAACAAATGAAAAAAATAAAGATTTTGACTATTGGTCTTGCCATAGCCGACTTGATCGAGGGTTCTAAGCATGGAAAGTAAGCTAAGAGTGTGATAAAAAGTATGATGAAGAAAATTTTTGTGTAAATACCGATATCCTATGTACCCGTACGAAGCCGGGTCGGGCCACTAGTAACATAATAAACATGGATAAACTGTGTAATAATAGATTTATGTAAAGTTCTGTCAGGACATTTCATTTCAGGATATAGTAGTGCACTTTAAACACCAGTGTTTACCATTAAAGTTGCACACTCCTAGAAATAAAATAATTAAATATATACCTAATGCAGACCCCAAAATTATAATATAACTTTATGTATGGACTCGTGTATGTGTATGTAAGTTTATTTTAGAAAGTATTTAAGTTAGTATATTTATTTCGTAGTACTTAATTTTTTGGTTGTTATACCCTAGTTTTTTTTTATTTTAATTTTTACGCCGCTTAATATTTTTGTCGTTTTATCCAATAGTATACTGGTAGAGAATGCCTAATGGCATTAAGTCCACCACTTGTATTTTTTGTGCAATAAAGCGTAACTAAATAATACAATAAAACGGTTTGTTCCCAACGAGTCACACTGTAACCTGTCACACTGTGACTTGTTGGGATTTTTTAATTTAAGACATTCCCAACCAGTCGCACTGTGACTCGATGGGAATTGTTTTATATGATTTTCCTAACGAGTCACACTCAACTGTCACAGTGTGACTCGTTGGGAATGGTTTATAATAAGAATTCCCATCGAGTAGCATTTCACAGGTACCTACTGACTAACTATTACTAAATGATACATCTTTATTGTTTCTAGTAAATAGCGTCACATTAATAAAGTTTATTTTTCGAAAAAGAACCATACTTTTTTTTATTAACAATATAAGATTTATTTAAATCTATGTAGGGTAAGGTGGCGATCATTTAACCAGCGCTTCGATTGAACCACGGAAATATCTCGCGAACAAGTCAGTTTTTAAAAGCGTTTCTTACATCGGCTCGCTAGCTTTACGACCCCCCGCCGTCGCCGCCGCGTGTCGTCGTGTTGTCCGCGGTAAATTCTCGCGATATATATATCATCATGTAAGTACAGTGCTATTATTATTATAGGTACTCACGCTTTTTCATTAAATTTTTTTTTAGTTAAATGAAAATTTATGCAGGTGGCTCCAACAAACAGTACCTAAATAATAAATAGTCAATCGTTAGAAACTATAATATTTGTCATTCTATCTTGAAATGAGACGCTTCCCACGCCATTAAAGTAGTCGCTTAGAATATTTCTTATTTCCTTCCCGTCATTTGAAGGCCTCTGTATGTTTCTTTGAAGAGGCGTTCGTTAGTTGGTCCGTAGCTTGCCGCCAGTTACCTCTATTGAGTGTAAAATTTTCCGTGTCTTCACGATCACGTGAATTGTACATTTAAAAGAAACGTTCAAAGGGTTAAATTGCCGATTATTACATTTATTACTTAGAGCCTACTTCGCTCATGAACTTAAGGTCTTAATATACCTACTTCGCCCTTGAGCTAACACGCATCTCAATTCGACTACTCCGCGCATAAACTAATACGCAATAAGTCTAAATATCACTATGACGATCTCTTGTTAGGTCTAGGCATAACGCGAAATTGGCAGACTGCATTTTAGGTACTCACCGACTAAGGGAATATTCTGTTAGCAGATTTTTCAAGTAAAAATGACAATAATCGAATAATAGTATTTTGATCGGCGGAAGCGTGAAATCTCATGAGTGAACTAAAAGAATTTATGGTGATGGCACATTTAAAAGTTGTCCTTTTCCATTTGTAGTACAAATTAAGTACCAATTAATAATGAATACGACGCGAAATACAGTACAATACCTTAATAATTGAACTATGGGCGGTAATTTGACTCATTCCATTAACCTGTTAATGTGCCACTTGGGAGAGCACTGTTCCAGTTAATGTATGCAGTCGATGACCATGCGGAAGTTTATTAATTGCAAACTTTTAAATTGCAGTTACGTTCCGCGCATTTAATGGCTAGGACGAGTTAAAAGCAGGCGTCAGTAAAGCGAGGTTTACACGCTTGCCAATCGACAATCGCAAGCATGTAATAGGGCGTTTGGCTTGGCTTGCGTGAGCTTGTGCCTGCTTGTTTCCGATCCAGTCGAGTGTCGGTTTTTTTACGCAGATCAAAGGGCGTTTAGTAGCCATTGTGAACTCGCTGCGAGTGCACGCTTGCTTGATTTTCCAAAAAATAAATTGGTCGAATGAGGAGAGTCTTTCGTTTCTGGAACATTACCAAATGGAACCATGCATCTGGAATCCGAAAGATGCAAATCATAAAGATAAGAAGAAACAAGCAGATGCATGGATTCGTCTTGCTGAACTTACTGGAAGGCCAGTAAAGGAAATAAAAAAAGAGATATTGATAACTACTTTTCGCAAGCACTTGAAAAAAAAACGTGAATCTATGCGTTCTGGCGCAGGTATGTTCCTACGATACATTTATAATTATTTTGATAGACTGCTTAGCAAGGTGTAACTTATGTTTAAAAGCGTTGGTTAGTTTCTCGATTATTCCGCAACTATCTCGCTCTAATTTTCGATGTTTTTATTTTAGGTGCCGAAGAAATATACAATCCAACTTGGTATGCTTACGAAACCATGGAGTCATTTTTACTACCAGTATATACTTGCAATGAAGGGATAAACACCGAAACAGTAAGTAACTAAATTTATTTATTCTAAAAAAAACACCGTTTGTTATTATACCTGCATTTATTTATACATTTTTATCAACTTATCCAATCCTATTAAAATATGAAGTAAATTCTTCCCTGACTTCTCTGACGTTCACCGGAGATTTTCGTGGCATTTGTGGTAAATTTTGCAATGTTCGCAATATTCGTCGTTATTTCCACGCCATGAACCAGGGCACCCATATTTCCACTACTGTCATATACGTCAAACGAACTCTGAGGAGTATATCGATTTGAAGAACTTTTACTTGTTCTCAAAAAGTTATGTAGTAATACACAAGTCATCGTAAATTCCGTTACAGTTTGTGGTTCTAAATTGATAGGGCATCTGAATATTCTGAAAACTGAGGTTAAAATTCCAAACGTATTTTCAACTACAACTCGGGATCTAGATAAATTTTGGTAAATAACCTTTTTGGTGAGCCTACTTCATGGTTTCCAGGGTAGGGTTTCATTACGTGTTGACTCAATGCAAAAGCACCGTAAGCTAAAAACACGTATGGAATATTAATATTCGATCCTGGAAGTGAACATGGTGGAGGAAAGTCTATCTCGTTTCGAATTATTCTTTTCCATAGTAAACAATTATTAAAGACGCCGCCGTCACTTATTCTTCCTTGACTCCCGATGTCTGCGAATATAAATTTGTATTTGCTATCCACTAAAGCCAAAAGGACAAAGCTAAAAGTTTTCTTATAATTGAAATACTCTGTTCCACTATGCGTTGGGCTACTACATGCTTGCCATCCAATGCACTTATGCAATGTGGAAATTTAGTCCTGAATCCTTTTTCTATATTAAGCCATCCTTCTGCTGTGGTGGGCATCTGTAAAAAGAAAGTAAATGAAGTGTAAGTTAAAGTATATTATTTTTTTGCAGCAATCACAACAAATAGAAGATGATACAGATCAGACTGAGGATGACACTCTGATAAGAGACCGTACAAGTACGGTTACCACACCGTTCACACCATCATCTAGATCACCATCCAGACCAACAGTTACTAATAAACGGCGTCGCCTTGCTTCTGAAACGGCTGAAAAGCAAATGGCCGTGGCTTTTGGACAATTAACAAATGTTTTGGGTCAAGGGCAAAGTTTCTTTCCCTCTCCAAACACACAAACTTCTTATTCAGCGCCATACATGGCAAAACATATACCAACTCCAATAGCTCCAGCTCCGTCTACATCAACAGCACCTTCGTCATCTATTCGTATCATAGCGGACCAAATCATCAACCCAGCCCCACGTGAAACCAACATTATAAACATGGCTATGTTAAATGCTTTCGAAGGTTTCGCTGATTCGTCGAAATAATTCTTATTTAAATTAATAAATAATTAAACAATAAAGCAGTCGGCGAACATACATTCATAGAACAGATTTCCTATGATTCTATTAAAATCTAAATAAATGTATAACATATTGTTTTGTTTTATTCCTACCTTAACTTGATCCTTTAGAACTTCATTAAGGGCTCGGCAAACTTCACGAATGGTTATTGATATCATAGAGACAGATACTTTAAACACGTAGTGAAGGCTTTTGTAAGAATCACCAGATGCCGAAAATCGTAGCGTAATGGCAAGACGAAATTTGGCTGGTATAGCTTCTCTGAAGTCTGTATCATGCTTGGATATCATTGGTGAAATTTTTTGCAGTAAAAACTCAAAATCGGAATAGCTCATTCGGCAGAAGTTATCAAACTCTCCAGATGGTTCATATAAAAGTTCATTAAATTTTTCTTCTATAAATTGTCTGTAACAAATCCTATCCTATCCTACTAATCCTACTAATATTATAAATGCGAAAGTAAGTGTGTGTGTGTGTGTGAAGGTTTGTTACCGCGTATCTCCATAACCGCTCAACCGATTTTATTGAAATTTGAAAATTAGGTAGTGTATACCCTAGAATCGGACATAGGCTAACAATATTTTCAAAAATCATCCCCTAAGAGGGTTAAATAGAGGGGTGAAGTTTGTATGCAAATTTTTATTCCTTGGTCCTATTCATTTAAAATTCGGTACACATAAACCTTAAGACAAATAATGAGATACGGGTTTTTTATTTTTCCATAATTACCCCTATGAGGTGTGGATAATGAGTTTTATTGGTAAAAATTAAAGTTTCTCTTTATCTGTATAGTCTCAAGTCCGATTCACTCCAAATTTGGCACACATATACCTTAAAAGAAATCATGAAACACGTGTATTTTATTTTTCCAAAACTACCCCCGGTGGGGGTGTTAAATGAGTTTATTTGGATAAATTAAATATTCCATAACTGTCTAGTCCTTGGTCCGATTTCCTTCAAATTTGGTATAAATAAAGCTCAAAACAAATAATGAAACACGTGTTTTTTATTTTTTCAATTTTTTTTATTTTCATCCTAATACTAAGCGGGCAAAGCCTGAGAAATTATTCTGAGGGTGATTTTCTTCAAAGTTGATATCATAACTCCTTCGTAATTTTGATCTAAATTACTTTTTACTATGACACAATGACATGTTTGATAACTCAATGCTACGAATAGAATTCGAAATTTAAATTTCATTTCTTATAAGTATGGTCTAAGAGCCGTAGTATTTTTAAGAAACGACTATTGATTTATGGATATACCTATGGGCGCTTGATGATTTCAAAATGTTGCTTACACTCCTACACTACTGAACTAATTTTGTATGAAGATTGTTCGAGACCTGGGAAAGGATAGTTTTATTCGACTGCGAAAAAAGGGATTAATGGTCTAGCGCGATAACCAACATCCGCGGGCGAAGCCGCGGGCGGAAAACTAGTAAAATATATCGTAAGTATTGTGGCATATCTCAACTGCAACAGATAATGGTTGAATCAAAATAGTAGTTACCTGGTACGATTACGATTAATCTTTATCATCCACCATCTTCGGTGTCGTCGAGCTCTCCTTTTTTTTATTTCACTTTGCTTAAATTTCAAATAAAAGTACGATAATGCAATGCAATACAGGGAGACTATTTTATCACTGTCCAAATTTAAATATTATAATCTTTGGATAAAATAATGAAATACGTGTTTTTTCTTTTAGTACTGATTAGAACAAAATTATTGAAATATGACCTCACAAAGATGTCTCAAAATAGTGAAGGCGACGACTGAGCGAGCTGCGCGCTGCGATTGGTTGTGTGTCCCCAGCCCGCGCCCCGCACAGTCCCCCCAGCTCTCCCCACATTGGTCAGCGGTCATTCACTTGTTTGATAAGAAGTTTGAATTTTTTCAAGACTAGTGCGGCCACAAACATTGATAACTTTAGCGGAACAAACTTTTTTTTCGTGAAATTTTTACCTATACTTTTTTTTTTTCAAAAACGGTGTTTCTTAATGATACCTAATGCATTTGGACAGTGATAAAAAAGTCTCCCTGTATTGCAGACTGACGCATACACAAGCGTATAAACGCCTTTCAAACGCCAAACGAGATTTGTGGAGGCTTGGGACTGTTTGCAGTTTGCCAAGGCTTGGCAAGTGTGTAAACGCGGCTTAAGGAATTTCCTGATGCAATGAGAATTGCGGCGCGGCAAGCGGTGAGCGGCGAAAACAAATGGTAGACAAACTATGAAGTATGCCACAGCTACCAGCGTCGCGAACTGCGGTGATACCTGCGGCGACAAGCTGTGCGGTGTGCGAGTGAAACATGTACAAGCGAGTATCGAGGTGGTCACAGCTCAGAGCGGCGCGCGCGGCGGCATCGGTTGACGTATTCACACGTCGCGCGACCGAAGCAAATAATTTTGTTTTTACCCGCGTTCAGCTTAAAATAATGGATACGGAACAGTTTATAAGTGAAATACTGAGAGAAAATTTAATTTTATTAAAGCTAAAATTAATGTCTTCATATGTGGCCGAGTATATAATCAAAAGTTTTTATGCTTGCCCTCGTATATTCAAAAAATTATCTGGATAGTTCCTATAATCATAACAAAGAGTGTGAAATTCGCCAAGTTCTCTCCTTCTCTGATTAACTGGGTGCGCTCCTATTCTTGACTGTATGATATCTTGAGCTAAGAATGCACTTGATTCAAGGCAATACCGTGCCACTTTTGATAGGGTCATTTTAATAGTTTAGCCGTTGTCTTAAATATGACCACCGCTGACGCCGCCGCAATTGCAACTAGTCGAGCTGTGGCATACCATTGCAAATCCCGCCGCCCGCCTCAACGCGCGCCGCACCGCCAGAAGCTGTGGCCAGGCCGTAAGGTTGAAACCTGCATGGACTACATGTTATGCATGAAGGTAATGGGAAAATGCGCGACTACGTGGCTATACGTTACACATTTGACGGTATTGTAGACGCCGAAGTGAATAGAATGGAGCTATATGTCCTATCTGGACTTAAAAGAAAACATCAAAATTTATGAAACGATCAAAGAAAAGATGACAAGAAGGGTGCCAAGACACATGTTTTAACTGTGGAGAGTTGAATCATCAATCATCTCAGTGCCCCATAAAGATAAAGGACTAAAATATTTGAAATGCAATCAGTTCTGCCATATTGCTTCGAAGCGCAATGATAGCAGTTTAAGTACGCGTGCGAGATAGATATCCCAAGATCGGGTGAGACGACGAAGCGTTCATTTCCTGAAGACGGACGGAAACGACAACAACCGAACAATGCCGACTCCGGCGTGCGTGATTAACTTCACATCAGACTATAGTTATTAGTGCTGATTGTACCTAGTGTTAACGAATAGTTAGCTAGTTTACCTTGTTTTGTGTGCCATGACGAGTTTGTTTTAGGTATCATTAAAAATTAAGATGTAAGACGTGAGGTTTTCAACTGTGTGGAGAATTATAAGCCTACCCTGAAGAAAGACGCCCCAATCAAGTTACGCATGAAGGTCTCTGCCCACTAGACAGTATCATACCATGACCGTGCTATATAAACTTGTCAGGTAAACCCCGTTCCGTCACCGACCAGCACCGTCGCGTGCCATGCACGGAGCGGCAAGTATTGTCAGCGAGAATATATTACCGGTGGCGATACGGTCCATGCATGGCACGCGACTTTGCCACACCCGTGCTCGCAGGCGGCGAAACAGTGAGCACCATATAACAGCGTAAGATGGCCGTTATAAACGCGTTGCCACTCTTCTCTTTCTATTGACCATTTTGTTACCATCGGTTCAAGTAGACACGCGTATGCGTTCTTTGTAATACGGACGACAAAAGATAATTGAAATTGTTCGCAATTAAGAATTTAGCCTAGGGTAGGGATGGTCTGCTACCTACCCCCGCCCATTATATTGACCTTGACCGCCAGGTTTTCTTTTAATTACTATTTTTATTTTTAGGAACAACTAGATATTTTTGACTAAAACTACCTGTAGCTCAAGACTAATTAACTCGTAAGATAGTCGAGAGAATACCCGTGCTCGTGGAAGGACACCTACGTAACTATATCGGATACAGGCTTTCAGTCTTGCATTAGACAAAATCTTATGACAATTTTATGTCACTTAAGAAATCCTTTGTATTATTTAAAAGATGATCATAGCTTCTGTGTAACAAATCCTACGACAAGAGCCTGTACGTCTCTTAGAACCCCTAAAATTCTTGAACAGAAAGTATTATAATCTAAAACAATTTTTTTTACACAACTAAAAGAATCCTTGGTCAAGACATCAAAAAGAGGTCGGTACTCAATGTTCAATTATGAGCAAGAACAAGAGCTTGAAACATACATTATTCAATGCTGTGAGTCTTTTTATGGCATAACACGAAGTTCATTGCGCTGAATTGCTTTTCGTTTTGCTGAGGCCAATAAGTTGAAATATAATTTCAATAAAACCACGCAGCTAGCTAGGAAAGATTGGTATTACGGATTCATGGCTAAAAATCCATCAATGAGCTTACGTATGTCAGAAGCTATTTCTCTTAACAGAATAACAGCTCTTTACGCTACTGAAGTTAACCTGTTTTTTGTCCGATTAAAAATTATCCAAGCTAAGCACAATACACCTGGTCATCATTTTATAATGTTGACGAGACCGGAATAAGCACGGTAAAAAAAAATTATAAGATTTTGGCTCCAAAAGGCGTGAAACAAATAGGAAAAGCATCAAGCGGAGAACGTGGTGTCGACGAACGACTACAGTAGTGTGCGCTATTAGCGCCAGTGGCGTATAGTCCCTCCCATGTTTATATTTAAAAGGAAAAGAATGAACCCACTGCTGATTAAAGGCTGTAATAATGACATAGACGCAACGGTTTCTGATTCTGGCTGGATCAACGAGTCAATATTTATCAACTACTTGCGACACTTTATTTCTTTTGTTAATAATGACATCTTAGAGATTAACGTGAAAGACAAACGACAACAAATAGCTCCAAAAACTATAAAAAAAAAAGAACCTCAAACCAAAAAAATACGACGATAAGAAAAAAACCTAAGAAGACTACGATAACGAAAAAAAGAAGAAACAAAGATCTAATGAAACGACACCTGACCTTACTAGTGAAACGATTTTACCATTTCGTTAAGTGATACTGGAAATAATAAAGAAAATTCTGTTCGTGCATCTCTTGTAGATACGACTTCAAAAGGAGATACTTTAGCTTTTAGTGCTAATATTTTAACAGGAAAGACAGATAAGAAAAAATACGAAAGGAAACCGACTGTCATCAAGTGACTCCATAAACATTATTTTTGATAACATGAGCATGAGAATCAACGATGAATTCGATGCTGAATTCAACAGTACAGCAAAAGACAATTTTTGTGGCAATGACAATAAAATATGCTGTACATAAATTATTCGGTTCTTGTTAGATACCATATGAGGCAAAAGTAGGCCTATTACATAGAATTTATAGAAAATATTAAAGTGGATGAAACATACTATGCTATCTGTTAGGAAGAATAAACTATAAGTTTCATTTTTTATCATGTTGTATTTGCTCACCAGGTGGACCTAGTCTATCACCTACTTAATCTATGGCCACTTGGGTCAACGGTCTATCGTCTATGTATTGTATACATTTGCTTTCTAATCAATCTTTAACTAATAATAAAATCCTAGTTTATTTCGCCCCAAACCCATCAGGTTCTGGGCCCAGAATACGCAAGAAATAAGATTGAGTAATTAGTTTTGTCGCCAATTCACAAGCAAAATAAAAAATGCCGGGTGATCGGTTTAGAGAACCATCATCGTCTGCAACGAATTCTAATAATATATCCGTCAACTTCGAAAAGCTTAGTGATGTTTCAGGGTATGGAATATGGAAATTTTTGATGCGGATGTACTTAATACATGAAGACCTATGGGATTGCATCGAAGAGTCGACGCAAGGTGTTCCTAAGGTTACAGATCAACGAAAACAGTTAAAGGCACTAGCGAAGATATGTTTATTGGAACAACCATCATCTTTTTCTCATGTGAGAAATGCAGAAACGATGAAAGGAGAATTAGGCCCTCCTAATTCTCCTTTCATCGTTTCTGCATTTCATGTGGTAAGTCGACATTGTGGTGACTTATCTGTCGTCGCATGGAAAGACGTCAGATTAGTTACCATGGTATCTACTTACCATAACGCTGACATGGTCGAGGGGCAACGGGCAGGGCAGAGTTGTCTGAAACCTGCTGTAGTAAGAGACTACAATAAGTACATGGGCGGCGTTGATCTCAAAGATCAAAAGCTGAGCATGTACTTATTAGAGAGGAAACGCGGGATAAAATAGTACATTAAGGTTTTTCGCCGCCTTCTTAATGTATCAATCTTTAACTCCTACATTATATATTGCGCCAACATTGGCCAAAATACAAATTCATATTCACACCGCGAATTTCGCTACAAATTAGCGCAATTAGCACTAACATACGGCTCCTTTACCTTGCCCAGAACACACAGCATGTCTCCTTGTGATTGGCTGGATGTCACGTTGTGTCATTTTCCCGACCACAAGGAGGTAGCTGCAAACGAACGAGCTACGAATAAACAAGTTCGTTATTTAAGAGGAGATGCGTCCGGTGCGCCGTCAACAAAGTACGAACAATGACCAACATCGTCTGCCGGCAATGCGACGTTTTTCTGTGTGTTGGCCAGTGTTGGTTGGAATATCATACCAAAGAAAATCTGTAGGTTATAAAATTTCATCCAAATCAGTTCCGTATTTTTCATTCAAATCCATTCTATAACAACTATAGCAGGTAGGACCCCGCAAGGTGGCTATAAAATTTCTTCCAAATCAGTTTCGTGTTTTTCATCAAAATCTGTTCTGTTCCGTTGCAACTTCCGTAGGTAGAGAATCCCGCGATGTGGCTTCAAAATTTCTTCCAAATCAGTTTCGTGTTTTATCATCCAAATCTGTTTCGTTCCGTTACGACTACAGTAGGCAAGTAAACCGGAATGGGGCTACCGAATTTCATCCTTATCAGTTAAATGTGTTTCATCAAAATTCCGTGACAACTACCTATAGAGAGGAACCCGCAAGGTGGCTATAAAATTTCATCCAAATCATTTTCGTATTTTTCATCCAAATCCGTTCTATAACAACTACAGCAGGCAGGACCCCGCCAGGTGGCTATAAAATTTCATCCAAATCAGTTTCATTTTTTTCATCAAAATCCGTTCCGTAACGAATACAGCAGGCAGTACAGTACCCCGCCAGGTGCCTACAAAATTTCATCATATACGTTTCTACAATAAACTTCCAAATAATATTAGGGAAATGACTATTAACAAATTTAAAATAACTATAAAACCTACGTTATGTAAGAAAGCGTATTATAAAATTTCAAACTATGTAACGGATAAAAACGCTTTGAATTAAGTCGCTCTAATTCAACACACTGAACAAAATGTAAAATATATAAGTACTTCATTCAAAAAAGAAAAAAAGACTACTAAGTTTTTTGGTAGTGTTTCTCCTCAGTACACATGATCACATGATATTCAATTGGTGAAAGTTTTAGCGAATTCATATCTCAATTTACGTCTAACTCATAATGCAAAATCAAAATCTATTAAACATATAAGGAATAAGCTGGGTTTGCGGCAGAAACTTCACAAGACAATGCAAAATCAGAATCTATTAAACATATAAGGAATAAGCTGGGTTTGCGGCAGAAACTTCACAAGACTGTTTTATTTAGCAGTCTGATTTAAAATTAAACTTGGATTGTCCAGAACACACTGGTGAAAACTATGCAAGGTCCAAATATTGTTGTGACATTACAATATCTGCACCTTACATAGTACCACACAAAAAAGAACTTGATTAAAAGCAAAGAGTAAAAACACATAAAACCACTTCTCAAGTGAAACCTATATTAGTTGAGATACTACATAATGTTCAAAAGGCTGAAGTATATGGTTGACATGACATGTTGTAAACAAGACGTAGAAATAGAACGGAATAATTTGCAAAAGATATCTTGAGAAAATACGACGCGTTGTAAAATTTTTGGGCTGAGGATCCCCCGCAACGGCAACCGGCCTACCTAAACGAACGCAAGCACTTATATATAATGACTTTGAATTTTGGACTATATACTTTTTAGGTACTAAACCATATATGACTTAGACTGTAATAACTTTTTAAAATGCCTTTAATAAGAAAAAAGAGTCCCCTCTGGGACAATTTTAATGAACTCGATGACAAAAAAGCAATATGTGCTTTTTGAGCACAAGTTTTTGGAATTCCCAATAATCCCCAAGGCAGATGAAATTGAAACACCCTACATTACAAATAAACTTAGTCCAGCAAGTGACTTAAACACAATCTTCTGAACATCAAGCGCCTGAACCTGCATCTACGTCATCGTCCACGTCACAAGCATTACCAAAGGCGGTACGCATGTATGTAACAGATTCATTTACAAACTTAAGTAAACAACCCTCTATGTCAGAATATGTCAATAAACCTGTTGCTACAAAAAAAAGAAACGAAATAGATAGGCAAATAATTAAACTAATCGTGAAAAGATTAACATCAATTTTCGTTTGTATTTTTGGCTACGGTTTACCTGCAAGAAATACTGTTTCCAACAGCATTTTACTAAAATACTATCTATGTTTATATAAAAAAAACTAGGCCGCTTAAACTAATCACTTTGGGCTGTCTGTCTAACTACAGATTCTTGGACCTCAATTAACCATGTTAGCTTTCATTTCACTTACATTTCATTATTTGGACAGCGCCAACCGAATTAATTCTATGTTTTAAATTGTTTTCTTTCCCCGGAAGACAGCAGATAATTTCATTCTGTCGCGTGCGCCGGGCCGAACCGGTTGCTTACCAAGTTACTCGTAGTGTATTTGCTTAAACTATTCACTCAATACAGAGTAGTGTATGCACAGAGACTATGACTACGGCCAATAGTACCTTTGATTGCAACAGTGATCTTACTACGGCAACACCGGGCAATATGAGTATTGATGGGTCGCTCATAGAAAAGGAGTCTCCACCTCCCTACATCACGTATCGTAAAGGTGTATCAAGCAGCAATGATGTGAATTTACGCGAAGAATTTCGTGAACAATTCAAAATTTTCCAGAATGATATTACGGCATTGCTTGAAAACTGGTTTCGAAAACAAGATGAAAAATTCTCTGTACTTCTCTCTGAGTTCGAGGGTGTGAAAGAATCTATCCAGTTCGTAAGTAGCAAATGTGATGATCTTGAAAAAAAGTCACATGAAGCTTTTTCTCGTATAAGGGTGCTCGAGGGACACCAACAGGCAGATGCAAATCGCATAACTGCGTTAGAGACAAAACTGGAAGCACTAGAACAAAAATCCCGAAGTTGCAACGTGGAAATCAGTAATCTTCCTGAAAAACGTAATGAGAATCTTATTTCGATTGTTGAGAGTATTGCTAATATAATTAAACAACCGTTAACACCTAAAGATATCATTGCAGTCCATAGAGTTCCGCAAATGAACCCAAAATCAAGTCGTCCTAAGAATGTGATTGTGAAACTCTGCAGCCAAATAGCACGTGATAACTTTATTTCAGCAGCACGGCTCAAAAAAGGCATCACTTCGGATGAGCTTAACATCCAAGGCTCAATGCACAAAATCTATGTAAACGAACATCTTACTCTGCAAAACAAGAAATTGTTTCGACAAACCAAGGAAATTGCCAGCCAAAATGGACATCGCTTCGTGTGGGTTAAACATGGCACTGTACTGGTTAGACCCGATGTCCCTGAAGCCGCATTCTCCATTCGCAATGAAAGTGACTTGGCAAAAATCAAACCTTACACTCCTAGACACTGAGTGCATTTACGTGGTGTTTATTGAAAACAACATTCAATTCGTTCGGGTTATATTGCGTCAGTACTTTATTTTACACGATTATTTGTTTAACCAGTATCGGTCTCTAGTGCGTTTATTACTCTGTGTGTTTATAACTGTTACTCTGCCGCTTCGTTCGACATACATAACTACCCACATACAAATAAAATATGATAGTCAATATTATTATAAATATATCATTTTTACCACGAGAAAATATTTAAATTCAAATGATTGCGCTATTATCTTACTCATTGGTACAGTATTGACAGGTGTTAGTGTATATAATAGACACAGTTCAATCGGTTGCCCTAATTTTATTTCGTTCCGCTGTTTCTACCCATTGCTATTGTATATTGCTTTATTCACAAAAGGATATAATTATTCACCGCTAAACCGTAATTACACTTATGGTACGTTAGAATTAGAACATTTTACTTTAATACTAAATTTTCACATTAATAATAACAATATTTTGGACTCCAATTATTTTATAACTGAGATATTATTGTGTACAATGTTCTTATACCGCCTGTTAAAATTTATATCCTATAATAGCTTTATTATAGTAGTACTATACTCCAAACTATGTACTTTTGGAATTAATACGTTTCGTACATTTTCTTTTTATTACCAATGGATGCATCTAATATAACTATTTATTACCAGAACTGCCGTGGACTTCGAACCAAGCTGCAAACATTCTATCATTTTGTTACGATGTAATTATACTAACGGAGACCTGGCTAACACCAAATATATCCGATAGTGAATTTATTGATGATAGATATTTGGTATTCAGAAGTGACCGTGACCGCAGTGTCACAGGCAAGCAAGATGGAGGAGGGGTATTGATAGCTGTATTACGTAATTTACGACCCGCGAACTTATTAATGCGCCCCTCTTATTCTGGGATGGAACACGTGTTGGTACAGTTACCTTCGTCGCACTCATCCAAACGACATATTATAAGTGCGGTCTATATCCCTCCTCGTTCATCTGACCACTTATATAATTCTCACTTCGATACACTGCAAGAAATTATTAATAACACTAGTACAGACTCACTTTATATTGTAGGTGATTACAATCTGCCAAATATTAACTGGCTCAACCGTATAGGCAGTAATTATGTTATACCACATCCAACGGTTGATGACATCACTGGGCAGTTGTGCAATTTTATTTCCTATAATAATATTTATCAATATAACTCACTGAAAAATAATTTAGATCGTATATTGGACTTAATTTTATCTAATGTTAACTGCGACGTCACTGCAGCATCTGTGCCGTTGGTTCCACCTGACGTTCACCATCCTCCATTTACTGTAGTCACCTCTCTTCCTACAAAGTTGTCCACCATGGAACGTAAATATTCTCCCAGATATAACTTTCATAAGGCTGACTATGAATCAATTAATAAGGAGCTAGACAACACAAACTGGTATCAATTATTTAGTGGTCTTTCAGCAGAACAAACTGTCGAAGTTTTTTATAAAAAAGTCTACACTTTAGTAAAAGCTTACGTCCCGCTCAATCGCCCTAAAAGCTCACGCTTTCCTGCATGGTTCTCTCCCGCTCTCATTGGCATTTTTAAAAGAAAAGAAAAAGCTTGGTTGAAATGGAAAACATACGGTAATGCATGTGACTATGAAACTTTCTCAGTTCATCGTAAAAGGTTTAAGTTAGAGTCCATAAAATGCTTTAAAAATTATATTAATTCAGTTGAAAATAGTATTCCCAAAAGCAATAAATTTTTCTGGACATACGTTTCTAACCTAAAAGGTGGAGCTGCCATTCCAGCTAATATGCACTTAGATGAAGCTTCCTCCAGTATACCAAGTGAAATCTGTCATATGTTCTCCACCTTCTTCACCTCTGTTTATGAACCCTCAACTTTAGACCCTCTAACGTGGCGACCACCACCCACATACGTAGACAATTCATCTTGTATATCTGATATTCATCTTACAATTGATACTGTTAGGAAAGGTATAAAAGAATTAGATACCAATAAGGGGCCGGGTCCAGATGGTTTGCCACCTATCTTCATCAAGAGGACCGCAAATAATATTGCTTGTCTACTTCATTTTATCTTTAACAAATGCTTACGAGAGGGAACGTTTCCTGATGTCTGGAAGCGTGCCTATATCACTCCAGTTTTCAAGAGCGGCGACAAATGTAACATTTTAAACTACCGCCCGATTTCCATCCTCTCTACCTTGTCGAAGCTTTTTGAGGGTCTTCTGCACGGTCAGTTGTATCCTATCATTCATAGTCTCATTGTTGTTGAACAGCATGGATTTGTCAAACGTCGTTCGACTAATACTAATCTCATGGTGTTCTCTAACTTTTTGTTTAGGAACATGGACGGTCGTATACAAACTGACGCTGTGTATACGGACTTCCAAAAAGCATTCGATAAGGTTGATCACAAATTGCTATTAGATAAAATCGCATTTAATGGAATTCGTGGGAACTTGCTTCGCTGGTTTATGTCATACATAAGTAACAGATCTCAAAGCGTGGTTTTAAACGGCTATCAATCTAACTCAATAGTTGTTACCTCAGGAGTGCCTCAAGGTTCAATTATCGGGCCCCTACTTTTTATTTTGTTCATTAATGATATAAAAACCTGCTTTATTAATTCTCAACTCTTAATGTATGCAGACGACCTGAAAATTTTTAAATCTTGTAGGAGCTTGCATGACTGCATGCTACTACAGGAAGACCTTGATCGTCTTTCCCGGTACTGTTTACTTAACAAACTTCAACTCAGTCTTCCTAAGTGCAGTATAATAACTTTCACTAAAAATAAAAACATTATTTCATATAACTACAGTCTTCAGGGAGTCGCGCTGCAAAGAGTTAACCACGTCCGTGATCTTGGTATTTTGATTGATTCTAAACTGCATTTTAATCTTCATGTAGATAACATTATTAATAAAGCGTACCGAATGTTTGGATTCGTCATGCGTTCCTCTAAAGATTTTAAAAAACAGTCCACTTTCTTACTCCTTTACAAAACTTTGATTCGTTCGCAGCTTGAGTTCACTGTCCCGGTTTGGTGTCCTATTTACGAAGTTTATATCAAAAGATTAGAGATGGTCCAAAAAAAATTTTTACGTTCTATGCACTATAGATGCACAAAGTCTAAAATACCTTATGCACAATTATTACAACTGTATAAACTTCAGAGTTTGGAGTCCAGAAGGAAATTACTTATGATTATGTTCCTTTTTGGTCTATGTAATAATAGATTTGACTGTACTGATCTAACGAATAGTTTATGCTATACTGTACCTAGAACTGTACTGCGTCGAGAGGCGCGCGCACCTCAGCTGTTCCACACTGAAAGGTGTGCGACTAATGCCGGTGTGCGGGCGCCTTTGCGGCGTATCGTAGACACGTATAACACACACCTATCTGATCTCGATATATTTTCTCTTTCTCTCTCTCAATTTAAAAAACTGGCAGTAGATATTTTGTAGCACTAGTTTTGGTTCTTTAGTCATATAATAATATTTACTTATGTACTTATAGTTATGTAATATACTTATAGAGCGCTTACCTACTCACTTCGTTTGCTATATCTAGTATTTTGCACGCAACATTACTACCTTGTCGCACATTGGTATATTTCGCGGGCATTGGTGTGAGTTACACGTTTACTTACTTTGTACCTATTTTAAGTGTATTTAACTTTTTCTAATGTGTAACTGTTTTATGTCCCAATAAAGAAAAATAAAAATAAATAAATAAATAATCTAGACAAATCTTTCTAAGCAAAAATGTATGAATGGAAAATTCAAAATATTTTAGTCCGACTTTTCCATTAAGAATTTTTGCTTGATGATTTCGGCTGCTTTTAGAATGAGTGGTTGGAGACTTGGTTGTTTGGCCCATTAATTTAATTTAGTTGGTCAAGCTGGCTTAAAAGAAATTAAAAATCTTCTAATTAAAGTGAAGTCAATACTAGATAATTTTAAAATTTCGTTACCTGTAGCAAAATTAAGGGAAATATAAATACAGATGCCTCTCAGAATTAAAATTAAACAAAACCCAGAACTCAACGTACGAATGTTAAGAAGAGTTCTTACTTTATAGGAGACCCTTATATCTGTTAGATTTAGTTATGTTAAATTTATTTAGCACTTGTAGCTAGCTTAATTCATAATAACGTTATTCCTTTTCCGCGACATATAGTGCTTGTCCACACAGGCAGCGCGGCGCGGGGTGCGGTGCGGGTGCGGGGACGCGCGCGGTCGTGCCTGTCCGCAGTACCGTCCGTACCGTACCGTATTTTTACTAGAAAATTCTTACATTAAGTGGTAATCTACACAAAAATTGAATAAATAAAAGTAATTCAACCAGAAAAACAGTAGTTTTATTTCATTCCACAATCTTGTGTTTACTTTTTGTATTGACGATGTTTTGCGATCCATAATGCAGGTCGTGCTTGAATAGCACTAATTAACTCTTTAATATTAATTGTGAAGACACCATCATAAGAACGCGCGCGATTAGCTTGAATTAGTTTGAGATGCACGCTCCCGCGCAGTTTGCCGCGTGCCGCCACTCGTATGAACGAGCTATGACGTGAGTTCCCCGCGCGCTACCCACACCTCCGCTCACCGTGTCCGGCTCGCGCCCCTGTGCCCACTATGGCCGCTCAAATGAAATTCATAAGTTTGAGTACATCGCGCCGCGCCCGCGTTAGGCTGCAGTTAGACGACGCGAAAAAATTCTTGCGGCCGCCGCGCGGCGACCGCGCGGTGGCCGCGTACTAACTGTTCAGTTATAGCAAATTTATGTTTTATTAACTAGGACGTAAAGTTGAAATTAATTTTGAGTAACTAACTGCGCGGCGACCGCGCGGCGTTCGCTCCTCGATCACACGGCGGCCGCGCGGCCGTCTCGCTCGAATCACTCGAATGTTCTCGATGTACGCCCCGCGCCGGCGTCCCCGCATTCTCCTTTCATTGGTCCGTCAGTCACTTGCGCGAGACGTCGTGACGCGCGGACATCGTGGTTTCGAAGATGGATGAACTGAGTATCAATCCTGAGACATTGATATCTTTAGTGGAAGAAAGAAATGTCCTTTGGGATAAAACAAGCGAATCCTATAAGGATAAACGTCAAACACTAAAAGCCTGGCATGACCTATTTTCAATTATAAAAGAAGATTTCAATGACCTTCCAATTGGGGAAAAAAACACATACGGTAAGTTTTCCATCTTTTATTTGGTAATTAAACTATTGAACACAAATTTATTAATTTAACAATATTTATCGTAATGAAGAATATTACTAGGTATACAAATTCGCTTTATCCTATTGTAGGGCCTGTATCTATACAAAAACAAAAATAATCGCGTATTTATTTTGAAATTAAATATCTCGGAAAATACGCGACGTATCCTAACAGTTTTTTCACCCATATTTTTTATTTTCCACCGAGTTTAAAGGAGAGCTAAAAAAAATTCATCATTATCATAAATCGCAAAAAAATATTATTTGAGTTAAGTTTAAAATTGTTTTTTAACTGTGATACTCTTGCAATAAACGAGTGATTTGATACTTTTGAGTATCTATATATATTTGTTTTGCCATGGTACACTGCCCTGAGGAGAAACAAAATATTCAGCAAAATTTTGACGAACATTGTCTGCTATTAAAGGATCTGCATATTCTGATCGTGACAGTGTCTGTAGTTCAAAGCCTGAATCGACAATTAAATTACCTATGCCCTGTTCTTTATGTATGAAGTTTTGTAATAAACAACAGGTTTTTACAATGTCGACTCTGAGCTCCAAAGATACATTTGAAGGCCGATGGAGGATTCTCCATTTATTGGCCATTATGCCGAAAGCGCATTCCACATAACGTCTTGCTCTAGTAAGACGATAATTAAATATTGACATTGTTTCATTGAGTTCTCGACCACTAAATGGTCTCAGTACATTTTTGTGCAACGCGAATGCTTCATCCGCGACAAATACGTACGGTAATTGAAAATTAGTCTCTGGAATCAGAGCAGGCTGTGGTAAGTTAAGTGTATTGTTCAGCAGTCTCTTCCAAAAGACAGTTTCTTTAAAAACATTTGAATCGCAGTCCTTGCCATATGCACCAATATCTACAAATATAAAATTATAATTGGTGTCAACGACTGCCATTAATACAATAGAAAAAAAGTGTTTGTAATTTAAGAACATTGATCCAGATTTTGTAGGTTTAATTATTCTGATATGCTTCCCATCCACAGCACCTAGGCAGTGGGGAAAATTTGCAATAACAGCAAAGTCTTCAGCAATATTCAGCCATTCATTTTCTGATGGTATTATCATATATATGTTTACTAGTTCTGACCATATATAATTACACACTTCTTTAATGATAAACGATAATGTTGTTTTTCCAATTCTAAATGCGTATCTTAAATCGGCAAACGTGTGACCTGTTGCCAAGTACCTGTAAATATATAAAATGATATTAAGGAACTTATTACAAGCAATTAATTATACTAATAGTATTAATATTAATTAACATGTTTCCTGATAATGAAACATAAAGAGGAATCAGGCGAATTAAAAATAACTATATTTTTTAATGTGAATATTATTTTTAAATTCCAGGTAAAAAAGTTATTCAGAAATGGAAAAATATGCGAGATGGGTGGATGAAATGCGAAAAGAAGATGAGGGAAAACAAATCTGGATCTGCAACAAAAAAAGTTCATAAGTACCCATACTATGATAATATGTTGTTTTTAAATAAAATATACAACCCCCGCGAAACTAATTCAAATTTTAAGAATTCTGAGCCAGGAAAAAGTAAACCAAATACGAAAAATAAAGAATTGAGTGATGTGGATGCAAAATTCATGAAGTTTATGGACTCTGTTGAAAAAGAAGAAGACAGTCGTATGATGTCGTTTTTTAAAGGAATTTTACCAACTGTTGAACGATTCAATGACGAAGATACTGTTGAGTTTCAGTACCAGGTGATGTCTATTGTGAGAAATATAAAAGCTAAAAACCAACAGCTCCAGAGTGCTGGTTCGAAAAGGCCTTACTTTACTCCACCACCCGAGACTATGTATCGTCGAGAAGGCGAAAATGTATCATATGAAAGCACCTATCAGTATGGTTACACTACTGCTGCTGGATCTGGACGTCCGGCAACACAACAATCATCTTATTCTGAAGAGTCCGAATCTACCGTAGGTGGAGAGCAATACAATTTTGCCAGTCCATCCAATTCAAGTTTCGACGATTTAGATTTTACAAATCTATAGTCTCAGAAATTTGAAAGGCAAATTTATATATATATAATGATTAATAAATACCACTTGACCAAGTAATTGTTATTATTTATTTACTTACCGCAATGTCACTGCTAATCTTTCTGTGGGGGTAATACTGTCCCGCATGTTAGTGTTCTGGTGCTTCAATTTATCATGTATGAAGTTGAGTAGTTTATCAAATGTTTTAACATCCATTCGGAAATAATCTGCGAATTCTTTTTCATCTTCTCGCAATTGGTTGTATAGCGTATGAAATTCACCAAACTCTTCTCGCCGTGCTAAAATAGGATGAATCCAAAATTTTCTACATTTCTTTTTTTCTTTCTTTTTGCTTTGTCGGTACAAGTAATATGCAATCATAATTTTATTCTTCTTAGTCAAATAGCTCATAACGAACACGTTAAGAAAGACAATTAACAATTTTAAGAAAGACCAAGATCAACTGGAAATGGTTCGGGTTCGCAGTGGCGTGGCCACCAGGCCTGACCGCGCGGCCGCCGCGCGGTCACCGTACTTTCGCCGCGCGGCCGACACGCTGTAACATTCCGTGTCATATAAACGCGCCCTTATGAGTCTGGCCAAACACATAGTTATTTCATACGTGTTAATAACGCGCGAGAAATTGAAATTGCAAGATGGATACCGATTAACTGACACAGTGTGCTTGACCTCTTAAGAAAAAGTGTTTTTAAATAGGTAGTAATATTGTGACCGCATGTTTAATTTACTTTGTAGTGAATTTATTTGTGTTAAAGAATTTGAAAATTATGACATTTTTCGGAGCCAAAAAATGACGACAGGAGTTTACCACCACGCCTTTCAGTTTTACACCTCCTTTTGCAGCTGTAATCATCTTATTTTAACTGGTTACAAGGTGCAATTTTTACCTTTATTACAGTACACTTTATAGCCATGTTGGCGAGGTCTTATATTACGAGCCCATTTACCACTATGGCAGTACGTGGCACTAATCTGTCGTTTCGCGGATCATTCTTGGTAACTTTGCCCGGCTTAGTAGCCGCTTAGCTACATTTGGTGACCCTGTGAGAACATTATAGTTCAGTGTACAGTGTGTAGAACGTTACATAAATCGCGATAATGGCCCACTCTGAATTTAAAGACGCCTCGGACGAGGTTTACCGCGTTGGTGTAAAAGCACCGCCATTTTGGCCGAATGAGCCGGATATGTGGTTTATTCAATTAGAGGCTCAGTTCGCGTTATCAAACATAACCGCCGACGCTACTAAGTTTTATCACGTAATCGCGAATTTGGATTATAAGTACGTGTGTGAAGTCAAAGACATAGTTAGTAATCCACCGGCGGAGAATAAATATGCAAAAATTAAATCAGAATTAATATCGCAATTGCCGGCATCGAAAGAACAGCGTGTGAGGCAACTACTTACTCACGAAGAGTTAGGCGATCGGAAGCCGTCCCAGTTCTTGCGCCACCTGCGAAATCTCGCCGGCACAGGGGTGCCCGACGATTTTATTCAATCGCTGTGGACCAGTCGTTTGCCTAGTCATATTCAGGCCATAATAGCGGCTCAAATAGATCTGCCTTTGGATACAGTGGCAAAGATAGTGGAGAAAATCAACTGAGTGAGTTGATTTTGTCCACTATCTTTGCCACTGTCGCATCGATGATCTGTCACGGCAGGTTTCGGAGTTGTCTATTGGTTCCCGCTCGCGCTCGAGGTCTCAAGCGCAGTCTCCACACTGGCGTAAACGGTCCCAGAGCCGCTCTAAGGCTGGCCCGGGGCATTGCTGGTACCATCGACGGTTCGGTAACAAATCCACAAAGTGACGACACTTTTTTTGAAACGTACACGGTGAACGATCACCCTGTACGTTTCATCAGGGAAACGGGTTAGGCAGTCAGTGAAAATGGCAACGCGTGACTGCAATAGTGTATCTAGTGGCCGTGTTTTTGTAACAGATCGTAAGACGAAAGTACAATATCTAATTGATACCGGTTCCGACTTATGTGTTTATCCGTATAGATATATTCGCGATAGACAGTGCGTTAAATCTGATTATAAACTATTCGCAGCAAATGGTTCTACAATAGACACATTCGGTTGGTTAAACCTATCGTTAGACTTTGGACTCAGGCGTGCGTTTATATGGCGTTTTGTATTAGCTGACGTCACGAAACCAATCATAGGCATAGATTTTTTTGTCTCACTACAATCTGTTAGTAGACGCCAGGCACCATCGCTTAGTAGATAACGTTACTTCGCTTAGTGCTTTTGCTAAACCTGCACCGCCTAACTCGTGCCACATTAAATCCGTTACAGGTACCTCACAATACCATGAGTTACTCTCTAAGTTCCCGGACATCACCCGTCCTGCTGGAGACATATCTGCACGTGAGGTTAAACATAACACACTCCACTACATCCGGACGACATCTTGACAACCTGTCTACAGCCGCCCCCGACGATTAGCACCGGATCGACTCCGCATCGCTACTCGGGAGTTCGAAGATATGGTAAGAGTAGGTACTGCGAGAAGGTCTGATAGCCCATGGTCGTCACCATTACACCTAGTACCAAAGAAAAATAACGAATGGCGGCCTTGCGGGGATTACCGCGCACTTAATGCACCTACAATACCTAACCGATATCCGGCCCGCCACATTGGTGATTTTTCACATAACCTATCGGGATGTACTGTTTTCAGTAAAATTGATCTAATTAGAGCATACAATCAAATCCCTGTCAATCCAGCAGATATAACAAAGACAGCGATCACTACACCGTTCGGAATGTTTGAGTTTCCGTTTATGAGTTTTGGCCTTCGAAACGCACCTCAAACATTCCATCGTTTTATGGTTGAAATCCTTAGAGACCTGGAATTCTGCTATCCATATATTGATGAAGTGGCTTCCCAGAGCGAAAAATTACACCTGGAACACCTGGATGCCTGCAGCCTGATTTTCAAGCGCCTGCAGGACCATGGAGTTGTGATTAACGTATCAAAGTGCGTGTTCGGTGAGACTGAAAAGGGGTTTCTAGGCTACATAGTATCTTCTTCGGGTACACTACCTACTCCACGGAAGGTCGAGGCCATTCAGAATTTTCCACAACCAAAAACCATAAAGGAGCTCCGCAGATTTCTCGGTATGACTAATTTTTTTAGACGTTTCGTACCAAACACATCAAAACTTCAGGCACCTCTGCACAAGCTGCTGTCTGGCCCAGCTGTAAAACCCAGCACATTAGTCACATGGTCAGAAGAACTTCAAGAAGCATTTCTTGCTTGCAAGGTAAGCTTAGCAGAAGCTACACTCATCCATCAGCTGACTTGATATTACGGACGGACGCTTCTGACAATGCTACTGGTGCTGTATTACAGCAGAAAGTGGATTCTAGTAGGCAACCTCTTGGGTTCTGCTCAAAAAAACTTAATAACGCCCAGCGAAAATATAGCCCGTTTGACAGAGAGCTGTTGGCCGTATACGAAGTGGTGAAACATTTTAGGCACATGGTTAAAGGTAAAACCTTCACTATCTATACGGACCACAAACCGTTAGTTTCAGCTTTTCAGAAGGCATCAGAGAATTATTCACCTCGTCAATTTCGCTATTTTGATTTTGTGTCACAACTTACAACTGATATACGACACATAGCAGGTAAATATAATATGTAACTAATATATAATGTTAACCAATGTGATGATAATAATAAATAATAAATAATAATAATAAAAAAAGACAATGTGGTAGCTGACGCCCTATCTCGCACAGAAGCTATATCGAATACAATAGATTTAGATACTTAAGCATACTCACAAATGGAAGATGATGAACTCCAGCAGCTTCTACAAAGTGATTCTTCCCTGGACCTTCAGAAAATAAATGTTTCTGACTCTGGTAAGATGTTATACTGCGATGTTTCCAGTTCATTACCACGACTTTATCTGACACCGCCGTTCCGTCGACAAGTGTTTGACTGCATTCACACAAAAAACCACAAGACGAGTAGATTGACAGCACCAAAAACTTCGCCATCACAAATGAATCAGCCCTATAAAACACGATCTGGACGTCAAGTACGTTTTACCGATTTTTTTCGACCCTAAAGGTCTCCGGGGGGCTGATGTGGCAAATGCTTAAGCATAACCTCCCGCATCTGGGAAGTCGGTTAAAATACCGTTACACAGTATCTAGGTCAAGCCGCGCCGAAAGCACCCGAGCGTCGATCGTGCGCTGTCGGTTTTCCGGGCCTCGCCAGTTGCCAACCGATTGCGACGCTGGAAGGCTGCGCGCGCGCTCACATACGCCCGTTATATTTTTACCCGAAATAGTAATAGTATAAGTATTAGTGTATGTTCTGTTGTGCTTTACTTTTCCTACCTATCTGCTTTCTTATACTGTGCTGTTACTTCCGTGATCTGTATAACTCTCTGTGTTTTGTGACAATATTTATACATTTATTTCCAAATAACAAAATCTGTTTATTTATCTCTGCCTAACTTTTCCCGGCTTAGTAGCCGCTTGGCTACAAATGCAGGTATGAGTATTTACGAAACATCCAAAAATATTATGAATCCTAAAACAACTTTACGAGACAAACGCGATAGAAAATTAACTAACGAAACTTATCGAATTAAGGCGGTACTGAATTTAAATAAAGAAAAACAGAAACAAGGGACATGAACACACACGGTCATCTGATCCCAAACTAAGCAGAACGTTTACTATGGAAACCAGATAACTGGTAATATACTACATATAATAATTTTTTTTGTAAATATATACTTAAATATAGATAATTACACCCAGACACAAGACAAACAGACATATTTAAACAAATGTTTGTCTCGGGTGGGAATCGAACCCACTGTGATGGAACCAAATAGGTATCCATTAAAACATGCCTCACCCTACACAAAATACTAAGAATATCGCTCTTTCTGCAGATGTTAGTAGTAAAGGCCGAATGCTGTGAATAATTGGTTCTAAAAACAATAAGTTTGTCGGACAGCCATTAGAAATTTACAGAATTCAAATAAACATCAGTGTCGGGTAACAATGACCGACGCTGCGAAGACATCGGTTATTGCTTGCAGATGGCTTCAGTTCACAAATTACTTAAGATTGTAATATTTTTTTGTTACTAGGAATTTGGAGAAATCGTGGGAACGTGTAAGGACGCCAGGCGAGAAGGATGAGAGTGGGGACTACGCGGGTCCCGGCGGTGGCGTGCTAATTTTGGAAAAACTAATCTGGGTTTCGTTGTCGGGCTGAGAGGTTGCGAAGTAGAGTAATTTGAGTTAAGACGCGTATAAGTATATTTTAAACTAAGTACTAAAACTATGTAAAGTTTGGGCCTAAACTACAGAGTGTGTTGTTGTATTATCGATGTAGTAATAGTATTTGTATTATCAATGTGTTAACTTAATAAATAAAGTAGAATCAGTTATTGTGACGAGAACTTGAGAGGCGAATGCTGTATCAAGCGCCAGAGTAAAGCTAAGTATAATATCTGTTGCCGCTGGCTAAAACTACAACTAGCGCCATCTAGTGAAGAAAGTACGAGTCAAGGAGCGAGGAACGAACATTGTCTTTGACATTCAAGCATTCATATATTTATTACTTCCTTCGAATATTTGAACGCGGTTGACTTGTACCCTACTCATCTTGTATCGTGCATTTTAAAATTTAATAAACGTATTTTTAAAATTCCGAAGCCCCCGTTCCTGTCCATCTGATCCATCGAGCCGTATCAAGATTAAGAAGATTCAAGCTGTCCGGTGCGGTGACGTAGCCGTCCAGTTAGCGAGCCAGTAGAAATTCAAATTGAAACCGTCAGCAACAGTTAAACGGTTAGGTCTTCGATCCCGTCTACTCTTTTCCTATACGATTTGTGTTAAAACCGTGTCGTTTGTGCATTACAGAAACCATTTTACCGTGCAATTCCCGCGTTAGGGGAATCCGGAAATCGTAAGTACCTTTATCTATTCTTACACGTAGGCCTTTAATATGGGTGGTGAAGATAGATTACCAGTTCCCTCATCTGCCTCCTCTGTTTCTCCCGTTAGGAAACGGTTAGGCGACCTTGCTGACCTTAAAAAGCAGCGCGGTAGCTTGAGAGGTAGATTAACTCAATTTAAAAAGTTTTTAGACTCTTTTCAAGATATCAGCCCTTCCCAACTTCAAATAAAAGAAATTAAATTTAGAATGCAGGCTGCTACTGATCATTTCAAAAATTTTAATGAGATTCAAAGTCAAATAGACATTATTTCTCCAGAATCAGAAGTTTTGTCTAATCTGGAGTACGTAGAATCGTTTGAATCATTATATTTTAACGTTTTAGCAACTGCTGAAAGTAAAGTTGAGAGTGGGGAGACTGGTGCAAGTTCTAGCAATTTGAAATGTAACGGTCATTTTTCTCGAACTAACGTTAAGCTACCGGATAATATAAAGTTACCTTCTTTTGACGGATCATTTGATCATTGGCTTGAATATAAAAATTCATATTTAACAATGATCCACAAACGTTCAGATTTAGACGAAATCCAGAAGTTCCACTATTTACGATCTTCACTCAGTGGTAGTGCGTTACAAGTAATAAGTGCATTTGAGTTCACGGCTAGTAATTATAAACACGCGTGGGATTTATTAGAATCCAGGTTTCATAATTCTAGACTTCTAGTACACAACCACTTAAAATCGTTATTTTCTATTCCTACTTTGAAACAAGAATCTCACACGCAGATTAGAAAATTAATAGATACTGTTTTGAGAAACTTACGAGCTCTTAAAACGTTGGATGAACCCACCGAATCATGGGACACCATAATTATCTATTTAATTGTAACTAAATTAGATGCACCTACTGAGCGTGATTGGGAAAATCATAAAAGAACTATTCTGTTCAATACGAATAATAGGTTAAAATTAGAAGATTTGTTATCATTCCTTCGAAACAAAGCGGACATGTTGGATATGATAAATGCTAGTCTCATTAAACTTCATCCAAATCAACCGCATTCTAAATCAACTAATAATTGGTGATTAGCCGTAATGGCCGATCAATCTAACCCACCTGTGCCGCAAGCGCAAAACATTCCGAAACTCATCAAGAAGAAACCCTTCAAACGGGAAAAACCAAAGGTAGCGTCAACAGTCCCAAACGAATTCAAAAGTTCTCAGAACAAATATAATTCGCAAGTGCATAGCTATGTGTCAACAAGCAATACAGTTTCTAAAGGCAGGTCATTTAACAATAATAAACGTATCACTCAATATGATTGTCCTTTATGTAACCAGAAGCATGCACTTTATACGTGTTTTAACTTTTTAAATTTATCAGTTGCAGATAGAATCAAATTTGTAGACGAAAAACATTTATGTTGCAATTGTTTAAGTACAGGACACTTATTTACAGTGTGTTTTCGGTGCGTGCAAGCAATGAGACGGTAAACACAATACATTGCTACATCTAAATACTTCATATAGCAGTAATAAGGCCGGGACTCCACCAAAGCGGAGACGAGACGAGCGGAGAGGAGATGTTTTTTAAACAACCAATAGAATTGAGTTATTGACACGTCTCCTCTCCGCTCAGCTTCAGTGGAGGTCGCTGTGCGGAGATGTGTAATATTTGTATTTCGCGATGGAAGCGGAGATGTGAGCTGTGCGCGGACGACGCGCAGTGGAGACGAGAGATGTGAGCGGCGTGCAGTGAGCGATGTCACCCTCCCCCCTCTCGCCCGCTAGCAACCCGCAGAACCCCGCGCGCGCGCCGGCCGGCCGGCCATCTTGCTAGTACCGTGCACGCGAGCACACGCTTTTATCGTGAATAATTTGTGCAGTTTGTATTTTTCAACGTAAACAATTAGTTAATTTAAATAAAACGTAATGGATGAACAATTTATTGAATCAGTAAAAAAATATCCATGTCTATGGAACACATCAATAGATACCTATAAACTTACTGACGTCAAAGATGCAGCTTGGGAGAACGTTTGAAAGAAACTCAATTATCTGACGGTAAGTGCAATTTATTATACTAAGTATTTCGTTCAAGTAATATTGTAATACGAGTGTCTTGCCATGGAACGGCGCCCTCGTTGTTGAAATAACTACAGAATTTTTCTCGAACTTGATAGGCATCCATATTGTCATTCGATAATAGATTTTCCACGTTTGTGTCGTTAAACATAGTCGTGGCCAAACCCGTTTCATTATTATCTAGATAGCCAGGCATCTTGTCAATTAAAAAGTTGTGTAGAACACACGTTGCTTTTATCACTTTTTCCACTGTTTCTATTTTACATTCAAATTCTTTACGGTATACGTACCATTTCCGTGATAATACACCAAATGTAGCTTCCACAATACGACGAGCTCTTAAAAGTCTATAATTGTATGTTCGTTTTTCGTTATTTAAATTATCGCGTGGATATGGTCTCATTAAGTTAGGCATCAAAGGGAAAGCTTCGTCTCCAATAAAAACAAACGGTACAGGTTCTCCATTTTGGTACAAGGGTTGTGGCTGTGGTAGATTTAGTCTGTTTTCTCTCAAACGAATTCCGAATATACTATCAGCAAAAATACCACCATCGCTGAACCTTCCCATTGAACCTATATCTACCATAATTATTCTTCGGGTAGCGTCGGCTACGCACATCATTACAGTTGAAAACCTGTGTTTATAACAGTAATATGAGGACCCAGATTTTGGGGGTGCAAACATGTACACATGCTTGCCATCAATGGCCCCGACGCAGTTTTTGAATTGCCAGATTTCTTCAAATTGCTTTGAAATTTTTTTCCAATCATTTTCATTAAGTTCTGGCATAACCAAAGGTTGTAATACTGTCCACAAGGCATCGCAGACATCTTCTATAATTCTTGGAACAGTCGATTTTCCAATCCTAAAATTTTCAGCTATTTGTGAAAATTTTGAACCAGTCGCCAAATACCTGTAATAATTATAATATAGATTTATATTTATGTGTCGTGGTTTCAGTTAGAATAGAAAGGTCATTTCAAAATAATATCTTAATCAGTGTCGTGTTGTTTCCGGAACTATAAAAGATTAGGCATTACTGAAATTATGTATTTACAGAATTTTCACTCGTTCAAAAGTTATAGCCATTTTTAAATAATAGAAAATAAACAATTGAAAGTCTAAGATTCACACGAGCACAACACATTGAAATCAAACAAATAAAATGGATTTATCACTCGTTATTTATTAACATTTCAAATTTCGACGCCGCCGTCTGCCGCGACCACGTACGAGAGATACAATCCGTTTTGTTTGTTTGATTTCAGATATTTTTTTTTATAAATTGGTTTCCCTTGAAACTCTGGTATTTTTTAAATATTTATAATGGTTATAAATTCTGCATGAGTGATAATGCGGTAAGTATATTTTGACTATGGCAATGTCAACATTTAATATTTATAATGATTTCAATTATTTTTATTTCAGGAAAAACGGCTAAATCTAAGTGGAAAAAGTTGAGAGACAGCCACCGGGACGCATTAAAAAGGAAGAATGCCACTAGAAGTGGACAGAGTGGTAAACAAATTCGTGAATGGAAATATGAGAAGGTAATGGAATTTTTGATACCATATATGACGAATAGAAACAGGACTACAAATTATACCTCACAAACAAATATAAATGAACAGGAAAAAAAATTCATTGGAAAATAATGTAACCGATGAGTTTTTTGAAACATCAAGCAATCATACAAGAAGCACTCCAGAAGATCGTCCATCTGTACAACATTCGCCGTCACCGACATCAAGCGTCTCAGCCTCGACATGCAGAAATGCAACAAGAAAATCGGATGAAATAAGTAATTTACTTATACAGCACCATGCAAACCGTGAAAGAATACGCCAAGAAAAACTAGAAATACAATCATTGATAGAGAAAAATAATACCCTTGACGAAATGGACACTTTTTTTCTGTCGATATCAAAAAGTGTAAAAAAACTTTCTCAATATATGCAGCTTCAGGCTAAACGTAAAATTTTCAATGTTCTTTTAGAATTGGAAGAACTTGAGCTACAAAACACATGGTATAACACAAATGAAAATAATTGGTATTCCCCCGGTTACACTTCAGCACCGGGTCCAAGTTCGACACCGGGTCCTAGCTCAACACAGGCACCGGTTCTTACATCAACACAGGCCGGTGGTCCTAACTCAACACAGGCACCGGTTCCTAGCTCAACACAAACACCGGGTCCAAGTTCGACACAGGCACCTGTTCCAAGCTTGGAAGATACGCACATGACCGATGAACAGATAGAAGAAGCATTCAGAAACGAAGAAGACACATATGATAATTTGTAACTATATGGAAAAGAAAGCAATATGTCTCATGTGATTTACTGTTATAATTTTTTTGTACGTTATGTTTCTAATATAACCTTACGTTTTTTTTGCTACTCCCAGAACGGCAGTTGATTTTTTTGTTTTCTTTATGAATAAATAAGATAATATAAAAATATATTTGGTTTTTACATAATATGCATCACTCCAGTCTCCCGGAGGGGTAGAAAGAGACAACGGATCTCGATTTCTCGTAATCCTTACATACCTCAGTTTACATAATATTTTTCATATATTCTCGTACTTCTTGATTCTCGTTTTGAGTACTTCTCACTTAGCCCTTTTACACAAAAAAGACTGATCACATTCAAACGCAGATAACACACATAAACACAAACACACATTAACAAAAAAATAATTAGGTAGGTACTTACTTCAAACATACTGCTAGCCGCTCTTGGGTACAGATAGATCTCCTGTAGTTAGTATCTTGCTTAAATATATGCGGTTTAATTAAGTTATGTAGTTCGTAGAATATATTCCTCGGTAGTCTGTAGGACTTGGTAAAACTTTCATCATCTAACTCATTAAACAGAGTAAAGAATTCTCCATGACTGGTATGGTAATACAAGTGACTTCTTTTCCAAAACCGATGTTTTCTTTTGTTTAGGTAGTATAAAGCTATCAATTCTGCTTCTTCAGACTGTAGTTCTTCTTCAAGTAAAAGAAGATACTTTTTTTGTAATAATAGCGACATCGTCTACCTTTCGTGTCAGAATGCGTACTGAGCACTCAACGCCTCGCGCCCGAGCTGAAAAACATCTCTTCTCGCACAGCACACAGCACACCGCACACATCTCCGCTTTGGTGGAGTCCCGCGAGCTGAAAAACATCTCTTCTCGCACAGCACACAGCACACCGCACACATCTCTGCTTTGGTGGAGTCCCGGCCTAAGACGTGTGTGCGTAGTGATCGCTCAGCTGATAGCAATACGTCACAAACCGGCTCGTCAACTGCACTTCATACCCTATCTATAGATGCATACCATACTAAATGCGCTGACGATAATTCAATGCAACCGCAGTCATTGCAACCGGTTTTATTATGCACAGCGTTGGTAGAAATCTTAGATCAGAATAAACGAATAATAACAGCCCGAGCGCTGTTAGACAATGGTAGTCAACATAGTTTCATATCAGAAAAACTTCGTAAATGTCTAAATGCGCCTTCTATACAGTCCACTATACGTATTTCGGGCGTCGCTCAATCCATGACGCAATCAAAACAATCATGTGAAATAATTATACGTTCTAAATTAAACGATTATAGTAAACAGGTTCAATGCTTTGTCCTGCAGCGCATAACAAACAGTTTGATCCCGATCTTCGACAAGTATTGATCCCGATCTTATACGTATTCCAAATAATATCCAGCTTGCAGATCCCACCTTTTACATACCCTCCGAAATCGGTTTATTAATTGGTGCAGATCTCTTCTGGGAACTTATATACGATAATAAAATTCGATTATTAAACGGCCCATACCTCCAAAACTCAAAGTTAGGTTGGTTGTTATCGGGTCCGATATACAACTCTAAAACTAATAAGTTGAGTGTTAACAATTTTGCTCAATCTTATTGTTATTTTAATCAATCTATAGATGAACAACTTAGACGATTTTGGGAATTAGAAAATGTGCCTCAGACATGCAAGGTTCTCACACACGATGAGCGAGTGTGCGAAGAGTTATTTACAAAAACGACAACTCGTGACACTGAGGGTAGATTTTTTGTTCGAATACCGCTTAAAGAGTCACCTGAGACGTTAGGTGATTCGTACAATTTAGCGAAAAATAGGTTTCTTTCTTTAGAACGTAAACTTGAACGTTCACCCGACTATAAACGATGTATAGTGACTTTATTAAGGAATACAAGACCTTAGGTCATATGAGTCATATTAATAAAATCGAGAAACCTAATTATTTTCTGCCACATCACGGTGTGTTTAAAGACAATCTAGTCGATTTGTAGTCCAGGGGGTTACATCTTGATTCATTAATTAATTGTGACCTGTGGTGGAATGGTCCGTCTTATTTAAAATGTAAGGATAATAATTTTTCAAATGAAACCGTTTATAATGATTTAATTAATAGTAATTTACCAGAATTAAAGTCTCATTCATCTAATTTCGTTTGTGTTAGTCCATATGATGTAATTCAATACGACAAATATTCATCTTTTAATAAACTTATACGTATTTGGAGCTATGTGTTTCGCTTTATATTTAACACACGCAAAAATGCTAAGCGCCGCGGTAACAATGAACAGTCAAAACAACAAACCGGTTTCCTATCTGTTGACGAGTTGAATGCAGCGCAGTGCACTTTAGTTAGACACGCGCAAAGACAGTCATTTCCTAATCTATACGAATGCTTGCTTAATAAAGTGCCAATAAAATCAAATTCTAAGGAAATGAATTATATTTCGGGTTTAAACGTATTTTTAGACAGTCAAGGTTTAATTCGTGTTGGTGGCAGACTTAGTAATTCTACCAGTTTTGATTATAATAAGAAGCATCCTATCTTAATGTCCAGTAAACATTCGCTGTCAGTTTTGTTGGTTAGACAAGAACATATACGTTTACTTCATGCTGGTCCACAGCTTTTGTTGTCTAGCTTACGTGAGAAATGGTGGTTGTTAAGTGCGAGGAATCTGGTTCGAAAGATAGTGCGTGAATGTATTACTTGTACGCGCCTTAAAGGTAATACTTTGACCCCAATCATGGGAAACCTACCATCTGCACGTTTAGACGCTGGATTTCCGTTTATTCGAACAGGCGTGGATTATGCTGGACCTATAATGACTTTAAATCGTAAGGGCAGGGGCGCACGGTTAGCCAAATCATATGTTTGCCTATTTATTTGTTTTTTAACTCGAGCCGTGCACTTAGAACTTGTTACCAGTCTATCCACTAATGATTTTATTTTAGCACTTAAACGTTTTATTAGCAGACGGGGTAAACCTAATGCTATTTATTCCGATAACGGTAAAAACTTTGTTGGAGCTTTTTTCACATTTTTAATGAAAAATACTAAACATATAATCGATTTTGCCGCAAATGACGGCATTGAATTTCATTTTATCCCACAATATTCACCCCATTTTGAAGGCCTATGGGAGAGTGGTATAAGGTCATGTAAACATCATCTTAGACGCATTGTAGGTAATGCTAACCTGACGTACGAGGAGTTAAGCACTGTTTTAACACAAATCGAGGCCGTCCTTAATTCCCGTCCAATGTCACCCTTATCCCCCGATCCTACCGATCTTAATCCTCTCACTCCTAGTCATTTCCTCATAGGCCGACCGTTAACTGCTCCACCCGAAGTTGACGTTACAGATGCAACTACTACACAACTGTCTCGCTATCGTCGCATCGAACAGTTACGGCAGCAGTTCTGACGACGGTGGTCAAAAGAATACGTGTCGGAGCTTCAACAACGGAGAAAATGGAAATCACACCAGGATGACATCGCTGTGGGCAGCCTAGTTCTCATCAAGGACGATAACCTACCACCTCTCAAATGGCGATTAGGTCGTGTTACCCAACTGTTCCCAGGTGCCGACGACGGTCACGTGTCGCTGACATATATACTGCGACCGGAACAACGAGAAGGGCCTTTTCTAAGATATACCCTTTGCCGCTGCAGCAGCAGAACACCTGATGAAGCCTGACGTTTCACCGTTGGAAGCCGGTGCATGTTGCCGCTGGCTAAAACTACAACTAGCGCCATCTAGTGAAGAAAGTACGAGTCAAGGAGCGAGGAACGAACATTGTCTTTGACATTCAAGCATTCATATATCTATTACTTCCTTCGAATTTTTGAACGCGGTTGACTTGTACCTACTCATCTTGTATCGTGCATTTAAAATTTAATAAACGTATTTTTAAAATCGCAAATAATCAAAATTCATTGAAAAGGAGTTCCGAAGCCCCCGTTCCTGTCCAATATCTTCGCCAGAGCAAGTAGTAGTATGTGTACACCTATCTTCGTGTTATTAATAATTGGATTAATTGATTTACTTAAGTTACATCCACGCCACTACATGCTCTGATTAGTTGAAGTGGTTATTGTCTGTCTATTTTATATGTTTAGTTCATAGACGTAGAGTGTTATATAATAAGAATATAGAGAGGATGATGACAATAGCACTGTATGCAATGTATGTGGTTAGGTTCTGACAAGTTTATTATAATACTGTTGTTCAATTGTGTATCAATATTGATATTCTTTAATATATAAGGCCGGGTTCCCACTACGCCGGACCGGCAGATCTGCCGCGCCGGGAAATCTGCTGGAAGAGCTAGTGGCTGTACAATTTATATGAAGCTATTCACATTATCCCGGGTCCGGCATTTTTGCCGAGCCCGGCATTTCTACCGAACGTTTTGTCACTACGAATTGCCGGTAGAACGACCGGGCCCGGAGTAATGTGAACGAGTTTGTGCCGGTATCTGTCCCCCGCTCGCCCCGCTCGTGCTCCCCTCGCCCCGCCCGTGTTCCACTCACGTCATTCGGCTCGCATGTTCTGGTAAAAGTAGACGTTTAGCATGGATATTCAAGCAGAAACTTTAATTACGCTTGTCCAAGAGAGACCTGTTCTGTGGGATAAGACCGAAGACGTTTATAAAGACAAAAACTTAAAGTTAGCAGCATGGCGTGAAGTATGTTTAATAGTGAAACCAAACTTCGATGAACTGGATGAAAAAGAAAGAAAACAGTACGGTGAGTTTTTAATGTTTTATTGATAAAATGTAAATGCATTGATAAATTTTATTTTATAGCTGCTGCCTGCCACGGAACGGAACCAATATCTGAAACAAAATAATTAGTAAATGATGTCCGTATAGCGTTGGCATTAGGGCCACCTCGACTCGACACATTTCGATTCATGGGTGTAGTTTCTTGTTCTTGTCTATGTTCTATATTTTGGTAACTTTCAAAATTTATACCATCTTTTTCTCTTACAAAATTATGTAAGACTGCACAAGCTTTAATTACTTGAATTGCTGTGTCTACGTTGAGATCTATAGCTCGATGGATTATTCGCCACTTATTTGCCAGAATACCAAAAGCGCACTCAACATACCTTCTTGCTCGACTTAGTCTATAGTTAAAAATCTTTTTATCAGTATTCAAATGTGTACCTCCATATGGACGTAGGAGATTAGGTGTTAAAGCAAAGCCTTCATCGCCAACAAGTATAAACGGTAATTCTTCGTGCAAGTTTTCATGAAGCGGTCTAGGCTTTGGTACATTTAAAGTACCATCATTGATCTTTTGCCAAAATGTACTATCCTTTAATATGTATACTAGAATCGCATTCCTTGCCAAATGAGCCCACACTAATAAAAATAAATCGGTACTCTGAATCGACAACTGCCATTAATACAAAAGAATAATACTCCTTGTAATTAAAGAACATAGAACCACTCTTGGCTGGTTTCAAAATTCTGATATGTTTGCCATCTACTGCTCCAAGACAGTGAGGAAAGTTGGCTTTTCTTTCGAATCCTGAAGCGATGTCCTCCCATTCTCTCTCAGTATCAGGCAGCTTAAGGAAATCTGTCTTTAGGTTTTCCCAAATGACGTGGGTCATTTCTTTTATTAGTTTACTTATTGTTGAAACGCCTACTCTGTATGAGTAATGTATTTCTTTGAATGAACATCCTGAAGCTAAATATCTGAAAAAAAAAGTATTTTTTGTTAATACATTATTACTTTATACGTCACCAAGAAACAAATTGTATTGTTTTATGATATTTTTTTATTGATTTCAGGAAAACAGGTTTCAACTAAATGGAATAATATACGAGATTCGTGGCTTAAGACAGTAAAGAAACAAAAAGATGAGTCTAAATCTGGATCTTCGACCAAAAAGACACGAAATTATTTATATCACGAGCAATTAATGTTTTTGAAAAAAGTCTCCGAACCTCGACCACCACATGAGTCAGTTTCAAAAAAAGCAAGAACCGAGACTGAAGTAGGCATGGAATCAGATTTTCGTTCACCTTTAATTAAAGATAAAAAAAAATTGATAATAAAGAGGTAAATGACAGGATGGTAAAGATTTTGGACTCCAGAATAAACCCAGAAAAGGAAAACCATCATCTATCTTTCTTCAAAGGCATTATACCAATCTTGAACACTTTAACTATCGAAGAGACTTTAGAATTTCAAGCTAGCGTCATGACAATGTTGCAAAAAATTAAAAGTAGGAATTATGAGAGACCAAATTACGGACATTGGCGTGATTCATATAATCAGATAACCGGACCAGATCAGTATTCTGGATACTACACACATAATAGCGTCAATCAACAGCCAATACCTACGCAAGATCAACACTACCCTGGATACTCTACGCAATATAATAGTAGCAATCAACAGGCAACAACATCTATACCATCAACTTCATCTCAGACATCGAATCCGATTCCAGCTTCGCCATCAGCATCTAGTAATCGTTCCATACATTCCCAAGACTCAGATTACTTAGATTTTGAAGGGATTTAAGTTTGAGTACAAATAAATACTTAAATAATTGTTTGCATTTTTAATTCATAATGATTATCAAATACATACACCCTCCCACACACACACATTATATATATTCACATTCATGAAACAAACATACATAGCAAACATTCATTCATTCATACAGTCTTAAGTAGGTACCTACGTCAAAACTATTATTACGCAATCTAGTGCATAAAATAATCTTACCTTAGACATATGGCTAATCTTTGTTCTGGGCAAATACATTCTCTGAAACTTGTATCTCGTACTCTTATGTCTAGTCGTCCCAGTAAATCGTCAAAAGTGGTTGCTGTCATTCGAAAATAATTGAAGAACTTTGATTCGTCTCTTCTAAGTTCACCCATTAATGTTTCAAATGTTCCAAGTGAAAATCTTTCCCGTAAAATAGGGTGTACCCAATGTTTTCTTTTATTTTGCCTTCTATTAAGATACCACCACAACACAACAATTTCGTCGTCCATTGTGCGCGCAGGTCCAAATTCAACTGAGGACTGTCTGAATTTCTTCCGGGATCCGATGTAATGTGAACACTCTGTCCGGTGTCCGGTTTTCGGCAGATCTGCCGGTCCGGCGTAGTGGGAACCCGGCCTAAGTCCTAGGGTTTTTGGGACTTTTTCCTAAAATTAACTTTCCAAAGTCATGGTAGAGTCATTGCCGGGCTTCTCCTGGGGGGCTATTTGCTAACGGACTATAAACAAAATTTATGTCTTATCATTTCATCACCCCAATACCCCTAGTAAATCAAAGGTCTTTCAGGCTTATTTAGGCAAGTAAACCTTTCTTAACTTGACACGAATCATAGTAAAATCGGTGGTAATAATCCATATCACCTTATTCTTCGAGCACATGCATTTAGGGCTTAAAGCAATATTCAAAGTAAGTACACTAATTCATACCCAAATAGATCTTCAACTGGTATAAGACTTTTCTAGTGGGCTAATTTGTAGGTATTCCTTTACGTTAGGTCTGGGATCCATTGAACTTAATATGAGGAGAGTAGGCACTTTGGGAATGTTAGGCTTTACTATACGAGCTAGGTAGGTTCATTTCTGACAATCTAGGTATCTAGTTAGGTAGGGTCTAAAACTATGACAACCAGCCTGCGCGAGTAGGTCGTCACAAGTGTTGCCAGGCGCCAGGATCTAGGTATCAGTAAAGCAAAACTTTACCCCTAGATAAAAGTGTTTGAGTTACTACAAAATCACAACGATCACTTTTAAAACTAGCCAATTTAACACTCATTTAATATCTCCAAAGAGATATTACTAACACGAAATTATTCCGTGATATTTAAGTTAAATCAAAGGAGAGATGTATTTAAAAATTTAAATACTTGAAATCCTAGTTGTTAGGATAGGTATGGTGACGATTTTTGATTAGCGTGACTTCTACATAGAGTTACGCCATGGCTTGATATTATTATGACGAGACTCAACAGTAACTTGAGGATGGGCTCGCTACCCGCTAACAAACACAACGTAGACAATATTAATAATTAAATTATTCTTGAATTTGTGTGGTAGTTAAATATTAATTAATAATTAAAAAAATTAAAGACGATCACGAAATTAATTGTAGTACTACAATTATTATTTATTAATTGTACTACTATTCCAAGTAAATACATTCATATGACCTTTGACTTGCTAGGAGGAAATAAATATGTCAGAACTTATTATGTAACCTAAGTTCATATTTTATTTAGCACAGCCATGCTTTGCAGCCAAGCTAAAGTCGACAGAAAGAGTGACACGGGGGCGTCACCGTTCCTGACCGATAAGTATTATAAATTATAATGATTACTAATTCTAGCAAACCGACTAACACGAGAAGTCCCGCCGGCGAGATGTGCAGATTACGGGATTATTCATAACAATTTGTTCTAAATATTTAGAATTACAGGAAGTTTGTTAATTTATAATTTTCAGTTCCCATGTATTAAGTATTCGAGGCAATCAACAGACGAACCAATAATAGCGTGTATTAGCTTAGAGGAAAAGTTAGAACTTAAAATGTTATTTAAATTGTGTATTTGAGTATTAATAATTAATCAAAGTTAAGATAAGATATACTAAGTAAGAGAGTATTAGAGATTAGTTTGCCTATTTAAATGAAGTGTACAATTTAATCGGAAGATTTAAAAAAGACATAGTCAATTTAAATAGCACGCTGTGTAAAACGCCAAATAACTACTGGACGAAAAAAAAAAAGCTCATATTAAAGAACTTATTAAGATTTGGTACATGACTGATAACTAAGATGATAGAACCTACGAAATTTATCCTAATCCGATACTAGCACATTATTCACCAAAGGAGTGGATAGAGTCTGTAACTTTTATATGATGCTTCACTCACTTCAGTTTCAGTTTCAGTAGATCAGTTTAGCATTGGGTTTAGACGAGGATGATAATCATGTTGTATAGCACTGTTGATAAAGCGTGTAAATAGCTTCACCACGGTGAACATGCATTCTTAAATAAAGTTTCATAATGATCTTATAATATACGAAAACACAATGTAAATTACCAGGAAATTGCAGGAATTGGAAAGGCCACTCAGCTATTAATTTACCCAACCTGAAAAATATTATTTAAATTTAGCCCAATTTGACTAAGACTTGTTGCAAGAATGGTTCAATCTATTAATGTCACTTCACAAATTGTAGTCCTTACATGAAGTAAATTTATATGAATCATTCGCCAGTTATGAAGTACATAAATTTTAATGTGGCACGGGGTTTACATTACAAACTTGTTGTGAAAAAAAAAGAGATGTATGGCGTGTCTGGGCTCATGTCGTTTGTGTCTTTATTTGAAGCTGATTAATATTAGTTAAATCATGTGGCGGTGGGCTGATACCAGCAAATTTGGTTGGATTGATGAAAGATCCGGAGTTCGAATCCCGGGTCAAATTATCGAACTATTGTATAATAACTATATTATCGAACTATACTATAATAACTGAATTTCCAAACGGGAATGTCTTACATGTGTGTGTATGTTTGACAAATGGCGATAGGCTTTCCAATCAATTGAGACTAAGATATGTTGGTAAAGTAATGTGTAATCATTTTACCTACACTCACAAGAACTTTAGGAGTGGAAAATGTTATTTAAATCTAATAACATTACCCAAACCATAAGTGTAATTTGGAAACGGTTCAACCGATTTTGATGTATTTTAGTGATAATAGGTTTAGAGGACGATAGAACGATGAGGTATACAAAAGAAAAAACCACGTAAACCAGAACGTAGACTAGTGTGGCATGGCATGGCAGCTGTGGATAATATAACTATATGTAATCTACAAGTCTCGGGTTCAAATCCCAAGAAGCAATTTTATATTCTGATTATAAATCTAAGTATTTTACAAAGGGCTTACCTAGTATTTAAAATTTGGTTCGATTCCAAAGAATATTGTAGCGACTGTTAATGTAATATTTATACGATTCTAACAGTAACAGAATATATTATATTATACTGTTATGATTTTACCAAATTTGTTACGCGTAAGTTTGGAAAATAATAATAATAATAATAAGTTTGATTTATTAAGCTGCTTAAAAGTAATAAGAGATAAATAATTAAATAAGAGGTCAACCTTATGATAGATTGCGTTGATATTAGTGATGAGGATAATAGATGCAATTGACGTAAATAGTTACGCTAGGTAAAGTACCACGAGGAGGTACATGTTACAAAATACAATAGATTTAGTTTGCGTCGGGTTATAAACGAATTAGAGGTAGTCGGCAAGCACCAAATGTTTGGGTTGTTTTAAACAAACGGAACAAAATTGCAGATGGTCAATAAACATTTAGAAAGGACCATATTAACAGCAAAAAAATAACTAAAGGAACTATACACATGTGTATTGGACATGATGAGAGCAAAGACATATGGTCATAGTGGGTAGTATCCCACACTAATAGAGCGGAGAATTAAAATAAAAATAAATAGCAATCACTTTAGAATTAGCTAGAATTCATACCTTTGTTTGACATTACTAATTGTAATAATGAATTGGAATTATATAATGAAATAATAAAACACGAGATGTCGCTTCGAGAGTTGTGAGGAGTTTCTTGTAACGAAGGATATCTGTAATAACCATGAGTAAATTTGAATTTAGAAAGACTTAGATCGAAGAAAGAGACTTAAGAGTGACTTGGGATGAGGATAGGTGGAAAGATAAAGGTTGGACTTGTTACAAATAGGCTAATTACAGTATTAATTTATATAGAATAATGTTACATCTAACTTAAATGTAGCGTATGACTTCGTAGTCTTTGTTCTGAAGGAGTGAAATAACTATTTATTTCTAAGGGAAATGTGGCGGCTAGTCCCATTTAGATTAAAGTATAACCTGTGTTTCAGTGACTTAAACTATAATGCTATTAAACATAATTTTATTTATAGATATATAATGAGGAGATTGAATAATCTGTACTAATATTATAAAGGTGAAAAGTTGTAGTTTGAACGCACTGATTTTAGAACTTACAGCTCAGATTTAGAAAAAATAAATCTTGCCCTGTTACATGGCCCATTTATTGAGGAAGGCTATAGGTTACATTATCCCACTGCTGGGCATGATATGTAGTTTACGGGTGCGGAGCCGCGGCGGAAAGCTAGTTAAAATACTAACTGTTTTATACCTATCATAAAATATACTTTTACAGTGAGCTGATGTATGTAAAGATGAAATTGATGATGATTAAATGAACATGGATTTGGTTTTGTGAATTGATATTATTAGAATAGAATTAATGCAGAAAGGGTGATGTGAAAAAATAAGGCTTACAGGTTGTTGCCGCTGGCTAAAACTACAACTAGCGCCATCTAGTGAAGAAAGTACGAGTCAAGGAGCGAGGAACGAACATTGTTTTTGACATTCAAGCATTCATATATTTATTACTTCCTTCGAATATTTGAACGCGGTTGACTTGTACCCTACTCATCTTGTATCGTGCATTTTAAAATTTAATAAACGTATTTTTGAAATCGCAAATAATCAAAATTCATTGAAAAGGAGTTCCGAAGCCCCCGTTCCTGTCCATCTGGTCCTTCGAGCCGGATCAAGATTAAGAAGATTCAAGCTGTCCGGTGCGGTGACGTAGCCGTCCAGTTAGCGAGCCAGTAGAAATTCAAATTGAAACCGTCAGCAACAGTTAAACGGTCAGGTCTTCGATCCCGTCTACTCCTTTCCTATACGATTTGTGTTAAAACCGTGTCGTTTGTGCATTACAGAAACCATTTTACCGTGCAATTCCCGCGTCAGGTGAATCCGGAAATCGTAAGTACCTTTATCTATTCTTACACGTAGGCCTTTAATATGGGTGGTGAAGATAGATTACCAGTTCCCTCATCTGCCTCCTCTGTTTCTCCCTATAGGAAACGGTTAGGCGACCTTGCTGACCTTAAAAAGCAGCGCGGTAGCTTGAGGGGTAGATTAACTCAATTTAAAAAGTTTTTAGACTCTTTTCAAGATATCAACCCTTCACAACTTCAAATCAAAGAAATTAAATTTAGAATGCAGGCTGCTACTGATCATTTCAAAAATTTTAATGAGATTCAAAGTCAAATAGACATTATTTCTCCAGAATCGGAAGTTTTATCTAATCTGGAGTACGTAGAATCGTTTGAATCATTATATTTTAACGTTTTAGCAACTGCTGAGAGTAAAGTTGAGAGTGGGGAGACTGGTGCAAGTTCTAGCAATTTGAAATGTAACGGTCATTTATCTCGAACTAACGTTAAGCTACCGGATATAAAGTTACCTTCTTTTGACGGATCATTTGATCATTGGCTTGAATATAAAAATTCATATTTAACAATGATCCACAAACGTTCAGATTTAGACGAAATCCAGAAGTTCCACTATTTACGATCTTCACTCAGTGGTAGTGCGTTACAAGTAATAAGTGCATTAGAGTTCACGGCTAGTAATTATAAACACGCGTGGGATTTATTAGAATCCAGGTTTCATAATTCTAGACTTCTAGTACACAACCACTTAAAATCGTTATTTTCTATTCCTACTTTGAAACAAGAATCTCACACGCAGATTAGAAAATTAATAGATACTGTTTTGAGAAACTTACGAGCTCTTAAAACGTTGGATGAACCCACCGAATCATGGGACACCATAATTATCTATTTAATTGTAACTAAATTAGATGCACCTACTGAGCGTGATTGGGAAAATCATAAAGGAACTATTCTGTCCAATACGAATAATAGGTTAAAATTAGAAGATTTGTTATCATTCCTTCGAAACAAAGCGGACATGTTGGATATGATAAATGCTAGTCACATTAAACTTCATCCAAATCAACCGCATTCTAAATCAACTAATAATTTAAACGAATTCAAAAGTTCTCAGAACAAATATAATTCGCAAGTGCATAGCTATGTGTCAACAAGCAATACAGTTTCTAAAGGCAGGTCATTTAACAATAATAAACGTATCACTCAATATGATTGTCCTTTATGTAACCAGAAGCATGCACTTTATACGTGTTTTAACTTTTTAAATTTATCAGTTGCAGATAGAATCAAATTTGTAGACGAAAAACATTTATGTTGCAATTGTTTAAGTACAGGACACTTATTTACAGAGTGTGTTTTCGGTGCGTGCAAGCAATGAGACGGTAAACACAATACATTGCTACATCTAAATACTTCATATAGCAGTAATAAGACGTGTGTGCGTAGTGACCGCTCAGCTGATAGCAATACGTCACAAACCGGCTCGTCAACTGCACTTCATACCCTATCTATAGATGCATACCATACTAAATGCGCTGACGATAATTCAATGCAACCGCAGTCATTGCAACCGGTTTTATTATGCACAGCGTTGGTAGAAATCTTAGATCAGAATAAACGAATAATAACAGCCCGAGCGCTGTTAGACAATGGTAGTCAACATAGTTTCATATCAGAAAAACTTCGTAAACGTCTAAATGCGCCTTCTATACAGTCCATTATACGTATTTCGGGCGTCGCTCAATCCATGACGCAATCAAATCAATCGTGTGAAATAATTATACGTTCTAAATTAAACGATTATAGTAAACAGGTTCAATGCTTTGTCCTGCAGCGCATAACAAACAGTTTGCCCTCGACAAGTATTGATCCCGATCTTATACGTATTCCAAATAATATCCAGCTTGCAGATCCCACCTTTTACATACCCTCCGAAATCGGTTTATTAATTGGTGCAGATCTCTTCTGGGAACTTATATACGATAATAAAATTCGATTATTAAACGGCCCATACCTCCAAAACTCAAAGTTAGGTTGGTTGTTATCGGGTCCGATATACAACTCTAAAACTAATAAGTTGAGTGTTAACAATTTTGCTCAATCTTATTGTTATTTTAATCAATCTATAGATGAACAACTTAGACGATTTTGGGAATTAGAAAATGTGCCTCAGACATGCAAGGTTCTCACACACGATGAGCGAGTGTGCGAAGAGTTATTTACAAAAACGACAACTCGTGACACTGAGGGTAGATTTTTTGTTCGAATACCGCTTAAAGAGTCACCTGAGACGTTAGGTGATTCGTACAATTTAGCGAAAAATAGGTTTCTTTCTTTAGAACGTAAACTTGAACGTTCACCCGACTATAAACGATGTATAGTGACTTTATTAAGGAATACAAGACCTTAGGTCATATGAGTCATATTAATAAAATCGAGAAACCTAATTATTTTCTGCCACATCACGGTGTGTTTAAAGACAATCCAGCCGATTTGTTGTCCAGGGGGTTACATCTTGATTCATTAATTAATTGTGACCTGTGGTGGAATGGTCCGTCTTATTTAAAATGTAAGGATAATAATTTTTCAAATGAAACCGTTTATAATGATTTAATTAATAGTAATTTACCAGAATTCTCATTCATCTAATTTCGTTTGTGTTAGTCCATATGATGTAATTCAATACGACAAATATTCATCTTTTAATAAACTTATACGTATTTGGAGCTATGTGTTTCGCTTTATATTTAACACACGCAAAAATGCTAAGCGCCGCGGTAACAATGAACAGTCAAAACAACAAACCGGTTTCCTATCTGTTGACGAGTTGAATGCAGCGCAGTGCACTTTAGTTAGACACGCGCAAAGACAGTCATTTCCTAATCTATACGAATGCTTGCTTAATAAAGTGCCAATAAAATCAAATTCTAAGGAAATGAATTATATTTCGGGTTTAAACGTATTTTTAGACAGTCAAGGTTTAATTCGTGTTGGTGGCAGACTTAGTAATTCTACCAGTTTTGATTATAATAAGAAACATCCTATCTTAATGTCCAGTAAACATTCGCTATCAGTTTTGTTGGTTAGACAAGAACATATACGTTTACTTCATGCTGGTCCACAGCTGTTGTTGTCTAGCTTACGTGAGAAATGGTGGTTGTTAAGTGCGAGAAATCTGGTTCGAAAGATAGTGCGTGAATGTATTACTTGTACGCGCCTTAAAGGTAAGACTTTGAGCCCAATCATGGGAAACCTACCATCTGCACGTTTAGACGCTGCATTTCCGTTTATTCGAACAGGCGTGGATTATGCTGGACCTATAATGACTTTAAATCGTAAGGGCAGGGGCGCACGGTTAGCCAAATCATATGTTTGCCTATTTATTAGTTTTTTAACTCGAGCCGTGCACTTAGAACTTGTTACCAGTCTATCCACTAATGATTTTATTTTAGCACTTAAACGTTTTATTAGCAGACGGGGTAAACCTAATGCTATTTATTCCGATAACGGTAAAAACTTTGTTGGAGCCGCAAAAGAATTTTCCACATTTTTAATGAAAAATACTAAACATATAATCGATTTTGCCGCAAATGACGGCATTGAATTTCATTTTATCCCACAATATTCACCCCATTTTGAAGGCCTATGGGAGAGTGGTATAAGGTCATGTAAACATCATCTTAGACGCATTGTAGGTAATGCTAACTTGACGTACGAGGAGTTAAGCACTGTTTTAACACAAATCGAGGCCGTCCTTAATTCCCGTCCAATGTCACCCTTATCCCCCGATCCTACCGATCTTAATCCTCTCACTCCTAGTCATTTCCTCATAGGCCGACCGTTAACTGCTCCACCCGAAGTTGACGTTACAGATGCAACTACTACACAACTGTCTCGCTATCGTCGCATCGAACAGTTACGGCAGCAGTTCTGACGACGGTGGTCAAAAGAATACGTGTCGGAGCTTCAACAACGGAGAAAATGGAAATCACACCAGGATGACATCGCTGTGGGCAGCCTAGTTCTCATCAAGGACGATAACCTACTACTTCTCAAATGGCGATTAGGTCGTGTTACCCAACTGTTCCCAGGTGCCGACGACGGTCACGTGTCGCTGACATATATACTGCGACCGGAACAACGAGAAGGGCCTTTTCTAAGATATGCCCTTTGCCGCTGCAGCAGCAGGACACCTGATGAAGCCTGACGTTTCACCGTTGGAAGCCGGTGCTTCCAAGGCCGGGGGCATGTTGCCGCTGGCTATAACTACAACGAGCGCCATCTAGTGAAGAAAGTACGAGTCAAGGAGCGAGGAACGAACATTGTCTTTGACATTCAAGCATTCATATATTTATTACTTCCTTCGATTATTTGAACGCGGTTGACTTGTACCTACTCATCTTGTATCGTGCATTTTAAAATTTAATAAACGTATTTTTGAAATCGCAAATAATCAAAATTCATTGAAAAGGAGTTCCGAAGCCCCCGTTCCTGTCCACAGGTCATTAGAATTAAGCATTTTGTCCATTCATTTAAATATTCATGGACTAGGTACTCAAAGCCACGGTATTAGCGAGGTTAAAAGAGCTGCTGAATATTATAAAGTAAATAAGTTGTTGGTTGACACGCCGTTCTCAAAACTACTGGATGAAAAATAATAAGTTCTTAGAGTGAAAAGCTCAATTATCTAGAGAGGGTTGAGGCTGTATGACATCTTACCCAGAAATTACTGGATCGAATCCGTTAATTACTTTAGTGTTGAATACCTGATTTACCTAGAAAACATATAAGATCTTACATATAAGATCTTGTTACGACCAACAGAGACGAATTTGAGTGGGGCAGCTAATTTAATAACGAAGTACTCAAAATTGCATGCTTTGCACGTGTAAGATAATCATAATGAACGAAGGGCGAATAACTTTGGTTCGGCATGTATGATGTCGGCATTCCAGGTAAAATGGTTTAGACAATTAAAAAAAAAACGAAATAATCCTATTCTAAGTAAAGTTCAGCAGAGGATTAGTACACGTGCAATGAAGAGGCGTTGACGGGTTCGAACAAGGTTATTATTTATTAAGTATTGTCCTTTATTTAGGGATAGCAATAAAAGGGAGCAGTTGCTGTGGCTGTTGCAGACTTACTAGAATCTTGTAATTTAGCCTTACTTATATAACTTAAAAAAATCCTTCTTTAGCTAGCGCAGTAAAAGGGGCGGTTGCTGTGTTGTTGCAGTTTTACTAGGATCTAATTTAAGTTTTACTAATGTAATTGGTTTATTAATGATATAGGTAGATTAATTATAAATCTTTATTAATTATATATACCAATATTTAAGCATTCTATTCGCTTTTATCAGCCTCTATGTATATGTATTCTTACTTTATGTATTACTAGATCTGAGGCTGGATCACTATTGTATAGGCATCTTGTCACGGTGCTGGTTGTCGCTAGCAAATTGGCCATTGCTAGCGACAACATCCAATCTATCGTCCAAAATATTGGAATCATGAAGAACGCTGACATCGCTGGTTATATTTTCTGTTCTGACATTTTGGGAATTGCGTGAAAAGCAAGTATTTTACCGACCACGCCACCGGCCCGTCACTATGACAAATTATTATCAACAGTAAACACTACTGAACCAGATACAGAAAGAACCATGCCGTTTGACATTAATTTAGATGCACAAAAATTGTTTAAAAAAGAATTTGAAGAAAGATTGTCTCCTGTAATACTTCACACTTGTCAAAACTCGGGAAACCAATGGATAGGTGACTCGACCCGACCCGAAAGTTATTCCAGTATTTGGAAAAAAAATATTCCAGAAACAGCGGTCAATCAAGAAAATGGGCAGATGTTGCAGTTAGGCAAAATAACACTTAAAAATAATCTTGGCGATAAATTACCTGACCTATCAATAACAACACTAAATTTTGATAAGCTCCTGCTGGCAATCTAACTTTTGAGCTATACCAAGAAAAAACCGGATTAGGAGAAAGGGGATCCAACTTGTTCTTGTTATCTGAAATATCTTTACATTTTTCGGTCTCCACAGTGCAATTATTATCTGAACTGGAAGAAGTAGAGCAGTCTTTACGAACAAAATAGCGAGAAACAAATGCACCCTCTTGATACAGTTCGTGCCCTCTTTCAAAGCATGTTATGCATATGAAGGTCATGAATCTTGTTCTAAAACTAAGGTTCAAGATTCCCATCTTGAACCTTAGTTTTAGAACAAGATTCATGACGATGTAATGCAGTTGGCGGCGCAAATCTTAAATGAAAACGAGGCAACATCGACATCAGAACCCGCATATTCTACACGCATTTCTCAAAACAACGTAGCCACAGTATCTTCAATACAACAGTCGTGTCATAATGTTGCACCTCCATGACAATAGAGCAAAATCAAAATGTAACTCCATGAACAATAGAGCAAAGTCAAAATGTTGCATTTCCATAAATATCTGGGCAAGATGAGAATATCCCAACGTTCACGTGCACAAGTCACCAATACATATTTTTTGAAAGGAGAATTACCTCCGAAGTACATCAGTTAAAAAAAGCAAAAATGAGCTTGAAGATCCCAATCTATCGTTCACTTAATGACGGTAAAATTTAAGGATTTCAGTCTGGAGTGATAAACCTTTTACAAAATATTAAAAGTAGGAGATATGGTCAGTCAAACTACGAGTGGTTTCTATATTCACAAAGTTGAAGCACTCCTCACCCAAGGTTATTTTAGTAGGCCACATCATTCTGACTATGCACCATCAGTAGAATGTACGCCATCAATAGAATCTACACGCATACATGAGTCAAACTTACCAGATCTGTCTCTGTTTTGAAATAAATCTGTTTTTGTAAAACTTTTATATTTTAAAATTTTATAGTCCTGGATCCCTGGTACATTTTTGCACTTGATTACAATCATGCGAATTTTTAGTGAGTAGCTTCATTTTAATGATGCCCAACAATTTCCTGTAATAAACTCTCGACTGTGGTAGTTAACAGAGGTAACAAGGATACAATGTTTTAGACTGATTCAAAAAATTTTTTTTTTGCGTAAATATATCTAAAAAGCTTCTTTGTTAGACAAAAAAAACCTAAAAAATGAGCTTGATATCTTAAAAATTGAGCTGGCGCATGGGGTCCCTTTCCCATTTAAAATGCATTGAAAAAAAACTTTTTTCTTTATTTTCATTGTAAATTGTCGAAAAAATTTTTTCTTTTTCAAATTTCTCTTTTTGGTATCTTGTAGGGAATTGAATTCTCTACAAAAAAGGTCACTTTAATTTCTTCGTTAAAATGCATAGGAAAAAAGTGACAGGGCTTAATTGACAGGGCTTAATTATCACGGAGCCAAAGTCTACAAATGTTTTGATTATCGATGGGTTCTTTTTACTGCAAACCTTAAAAGACATACCACGAACATTTAGAGATATGTATCTCGAAAAAAAATTTTGCACATTTTGTGCAAACATAATGTTGAGAGGATCGATCTGATATTCGACAGGTATTTCTGCCCGTCGATCAAGGACACGGAGCGTGGAATGGCACGAATCTCAGGACCACAACAAGTTCGACCTTCCGATTTCGCTAAAGAATTGAAAAACATCAAATTCAAAGATGCTCTGGTCAAATTTATTATCTACAATTGGTCAGAACAAGACATGGCGCACATAATCGCAAACAAAATCATCAACATCAATCACGACATGTGTTATGAATATTCGGTGAAAGGTGGTTTTGTTATCCAAATAATCAACGAAGATTTAACTTGTCAAGAACACGAAGAGGCAGATACGAAGATCGTTTACCATGTCTGCTAAATGAAACAACGGGGTAAAGTAACGATTCAATGTTCAGACACCGATATATTAATAATAATGCTCGGAAATATGGAATTTGTAGAAAGTGTCGTCCAAATTTGTATGGATGTTGGTGTTGGCAATTCCCGGCGTTACATTGACGTTTCACGTTTATACGAGACATTGGGATCCACTCTGGCAAAATCTTTACCTGCTTTCCATGCAATGACCGGCTGCGATTATAATCCCGCGTTATATCGCAAGGATAAAAAAAGACCATTGACGATGCTGAAAAATTCGAAACGCTATCAAGAAGCTTTCGGTGATTTGGGCAGCTATACTTCTGATAGTGACAAGGTATTCCCCGTTTTGGAAGAATTCACGTGCAGATTGTACAACGAAAAATAAAAAAATAACGTCGATTTAGCTCGACTCAACATTTTTTCGAAGACATATAAAATTAAAAACGACGAGGCTTCGACAACTCTGAATCTCCAGTTATCCAATTACGACGCCTGCAATCTGCCACCATGCAAAACGGAATTTGAGAAACATTTATTACGAACAAAATATATTGCACAAGTCTGGAGCAACGCTCATACCAAAACGCCAACCGAACTGAACCCTGCAGATTGCGGATGGTATGAAGACGAGGGACGATTTCAGTTTTCGTGGTTCTCTGGCAACCAACTACCTGAGTTGAGCAACGTCATTTTGGACGACAAATCATCATCCACAACAGGTACAGTTTACATGGCTTTTGCTGTTAATTTCATAAATAAGTTCGTGATTTTCACTAACGATGTTTATTTTACAGAAGAGGACGTTGAAGATCTCCCGAGCGACGTCGAGAGTGATTTCGAAGACGACGATTCCGAATCCGACAGCGATTGAATACGAGAATATTTTGTAACTTTGAATAAACCGTTTTTTTTTCAACTTCATCCCAGTTTCCTTTTGTGCGATTTATTTCAGTCCTTCAACTTCAATGTTACGGTTTTGGGTAAATTCTTTGTTAATTATCATCTAATAAATTTAGGGTCTCAATACGATATTTAAATGATATCTGAGTATCGAAAAGTTTTCTGATAGAGAAGGTGCTACACTTAATTTGTCTGATATAAATTTTTTGCACATGTGGACAACTTATTTTATCATGTCCAACAATTTTCAGACATATTGCTATGATACCGATCGGTAAAATTTGTTAACATTTTCAAAACGGTTTCAAACTTAAATGCGTTCACATTTCCGTCTGAAAATTATTTTGTTCGCATCAAATAACCAAAATTTACTAATAAAAAAGATTTTCAGACGTATTGCCATGAGACATTTTTTTTGTCTCATTTTAATTTTTTTTAAGTGATTTTACGGGTTTGCGTTACACCACTAACGTCTGAAAAATATGTTTCCGGTATCTCAGAACTATCATTCAACTAGTCTGCAAATCAGACATATTGCTATGATGCGGTTCGGTAAAATTCTTTGACAATTTTGAAAATTCGGTCAGACCAAACGCTACGCGGAAAATGTCTAATATTGGTATTTTCGAGTTCAGGATAATCGTATCTATCAATTTGATGCGGTTTTGGCCGAGACAAAAATTTTGGTCGTGGGCTCTCGTACTATAATAGGAGAAGTTAAAAAGCTACATTGTTTACTTCTCGCCAGGCAAAACAGGAGACAGCATTGAGAAAAAAAAGCGCATTACTAAATTTACTAAGCGAATATCCATAGTTTTAAATAAACTATAATAGATGGCGTTCAAATTTGTAGGCAAGGCACCTATAGTAGGGGAGCCGGCGATGCTAAATGTGTAGTTACTCGAGCGTCGTCGATACTTAGTCGACTTTAAAAATTAAGTGGTAGTAAAAAAAAGTTTACATTATGTCCACCTCTTCAGCGGTGGGAAACGGTTTTTCAGATTTTTTTTCTGAGGATTTACTTCCAAAGCGTAAAATAATTACAGTGTGTCCTTCTCCTGGCATTTTTAAAAAATTTCCACCAAAAAAAATTTAACCAAACTTAAGTGGAGCCAAGTGACTTGAAGGCATCGTAAATTTGTAGCGCTCCCTTTACCTTACACCTGGCTCAAATCACCTGATTCTTGATATATACACCTATCAACATGTAATGTACCCATCATAAATTATTCTGACGAATTCGAGTATTTTCACCTAACAAATATGTCTTAGAAATATTTTGATTGGCTGATATAAACTCGCGGCCCTATATAAGAAGGTAAGATTTGGTGTGAGTATTCAACAGAGCGCAAAAACAAGTTACGGTAAAGACGGCTCTAGCAAAAACGGTTATTAGTAATGAAAAAATTACAGCGAAAAAATAAGAGGTTACAAAATAAAAACATAACACTGAAAGACATCATTGCAAATATGAGAAAAAATAGGTCTGGCGAGTCATACTAAGATACTGCACTTAGCACTTAGTGGGTTTGCTGGGGATATGGTTTATATGTTGTAAAAAAAGAAATCTAAGAATGGTAGAAGCATTATCAAATTTACCCCAGCTGTTAAAAAAATTGCACTGACGGTGAATTATTATTCTGCTTCTGCTTACAGTATATACGAAGAGTTTCTTTCATGCTACCTCATACATCGACTATATCAAAATGGTACCAATCCATAGACGGCAAGCCTGTATATATGAAAGAATCTTTTAGAGCACTGCAAACAAAGTACAGTCAAAGTGACAAAAAACTTGCCTGTCTTGTGGTAGATGAAATGGCAATAAGGATGCCGATAAAATGGCCGTACGGATGTCGACGGGGTTGTCACACACGGCCCTCAGGGAGTAATTGTAACTCAAGCTTACATTTTTATTTTAGTTTCACTAAACGATGCATTCAAACTACCATTGGGGTATTTTTTGGTTAATGGGGTACTTTTCAGCCGAACCACGATGCAATGTTATATCGATGTGTCTTGATGCCACTAGGCATGTGCAGAAGTAGTGAGTTTAACATTTGACGGTTGTCCTTCTAACCTTGCTGCAGCCAAACTATTAGGATGCAACTTTGACGACATCGAAAACTTGAAAACTTATTTCCAGCATCCAGTAACTAAAAGTCCAGTTGTCTTGATCGTTAAGCTTCACCATATGGCAAGGGTCTAAAACCCTTGCCATATGGTGAAGCTTATTAGGAACACAATGGAGGCTAAAAAGTTTTGATTCATAGAAATAATAACAAAATCAAATGGCAGTATTTAGACAGCCTTCAAAATGTTCAAGATAATATTGGTCTTCATTTTGGGAACAAAATCACACAACGGCATTTACAATTCAGGAAAATCATCATGAATGTTAAACTGGCTACACAAACTTTAAGCATCAGCGTTCCTAATTCACTTCGACTGTGTTCAAGTGAATTAAAATTAAAAGAATTTGAAAATGCCTTTCACAATTACGCGAAAAGACGAACTTTTCGAGCTTCTCGACCATTCGTATAATTATTTGAATTGTATAAAAGTAGAAGTCCAAAATAAAAGTACTCGAAAAGTTCAAGGCGAAAAGTTAACGACTGTCACTACGACCCAAAAATTTCTCACAAATACGCAATCTGAAACCAGATGTTTTGGTCTGCTAATATGCATATCAAGTTTTAAAATTCAGTTTACAGAATTAATAGAAACAAATTCTGCAATTTATACTGCCTTACAAGTTTAGCCAAGACCATATAGAATTATTTTTTGGGATAATTCGTGATCATGGCCGTTGCAACAACAACCCAAATGCAACTCAATTTATGGGTATCTACAAAAAAAACTTTATTAAATTCGGAGCTTCGGTCCAAATTTACAGGAAATTGTATTCCTTTAGAGGACATACCCGTAATCGAGGAGCCACATTAAGAGTATTGTATATTCTTGAATATAAACAGTATGGGGCTCAGATTTATTGTCGACACTATACACACTTGCTACTAAATGATACAATTTTTTTAAAATTATACATGAAATACTTTCCGTGTTTCAGGTGGCTCCTCAATTCAGATGTTTGGATTGAGGAGCCACATTCACATTGATATAACTTTAGAGATATTTTACTACAAATTTCAGCATTCAGCCTACAAAATTATTTAGTTCCCTACTAAAAAAGGGGGCGAGCTTCCTCCTTAAATCTGAAGTGCCTGCTCAATCCTTACAGACATATAAAATTAAACACCGCATTAGAATCACCGACGAATTGCCCGTCTATACAAAAAGGTATAGATACCCTTTTGTCCACCGCCAAGAAGTTAGAGATCAGATGACTAAGATGCTGGATCAAGGTATTATAAGACCCTCCGAATCAGCTTGGAGCTCACCTATCTGGGTAGTACCTAAGAAAGCTGACGCATCTGGTGAACAAAAATGGCGTATTGTAGTAGACTTCCGCAAACTTAACGTCAAGACTATCGACGACAAGTACCCGATTCCGAACATTAACGCCATACTTGACAAACTTGGCAAGTGCCAATACTTCACGACTTTTGACCTTCCATCAGGCTTTTACCAATGCGAAATGCACCCAGCCGACATACCCAAAACAGCCTTTAATGTTGAGCATGGGCACTTTGAAATTTTGCGCTTGCCCATGGGTTTAAAAAACTCTCCTTCCACCTTTCAGACATTGACGGATAACGTTCTTAAGGTGAGTATAGACTACAACATTTACTTGTAACAGAACAACGAGCCGCTCTATGATATGTTCTAGTGTATCATCCTCTTACGAACTAAACGTCGAGCACGCTGGCCTCTTTCTTACAAACCAACGAGCATATTGGTGTAACATTTCGTCGAGCCACGAGTGCGGGCGATGCGCGGTTGCGGGGTGACGCGGAGGGAGAGGGACGAAAGACGCACGCGGTCCGCGCGGTCGTTTAGTTGTTCAAGTTGACGCTGTGATTTTACACGTGCATTGCATTAGCTTGTTATTTATACTTATTATCTATTTTCTATTCAACTATGTCGTGGGATAGTGAAAAAACTTTATTGTTTATTGAAAAATACAGGAATCATGTAATTTTATGGGATCTTAATCACGCTCAACATTACAATAAAATATTAAAAAACGACGCGTGGCAAGATATTGCTGCCGAAATGGAGATCTCTGCTGATGACTGCAAAAAAAAAATGACAAGCCTTCTAGCTTCTCTTCGAAGAGAAAAAATGAAGATTGAAAAAAGTGTTGGCACTGGAAAAGGTTAGTGATGACAATAAGCACAGCAGATATATTCAGTTTGGATAAAATTATTACGTAAATAAAAAAGACGAATTTTATTTTAAATTGTTTTTTTTATTTACATTTACAGGAGCAGATGAAATTTACAAAAGTTCGTGGTTTGCGTACCAAAGCTTACAATTTATGCTGGATAGGAATAAACACCGTCCCGTTGATGATTCGGTGAGTTATTTTTTTAAAAGGTATTTATATATTAAAATTTGTAAGTACCTACGCATATTGGTTTTGCCACTCCAACGCACCTTCTTGAGAACAGTATTCAGCAATTTCATCTCTCATTATTTTTGCAAAAGCACTTTCTGATAAGTTTCGATGTTGATTTGCAAGCGGAAGAAATGATGCATGGCCCCCCGTTATAATCACTGGTATTATTGTCTTGTGAGATGTTTTCTTGTAAGCATATTCCTTCTGAATTCCTTCTAATGAAATTGTGCAAATGACATGTGCACTTTACAATCAATTTAGCTTTATCGGGGTTCAATAATATAGGCTTTCGCAAAACACGGAATACTGACGATAGTAGTCCAAACACATTCTCAACTACGCGCCGAGCTCTACAGAGTCGGTAATTGAACAATCTTTTAGTAGATCCTTTGGGATGCATTCCAGAGTAAACCTTCATCATATTTTGCATAAAAGGGAAAGCTTCATCGCCAATGAAATAATATGGCATTAACATTTGCCTACCTGGCAGTGTAGAGGGCTGTGGCAAATTCAATGATTCATCTTGTAGTTTTTTATATAACATACTGTTATGGAATACTCCACCGTCTGATATTCGTCCTTGGCAACCTATATTAATGTAAATAATTTTATAATTTGCATCCACTACTGCCAAAGTACAATACTAAAAAACCCCTTATAATTATAAAATTCACTGCCACTTGCAGGTGGTGCTTGAATTACTATATGTTTTCCGTCAATAGCGCCTATACAATGGGAGAATTGCCATATTTTCTCATAACCTTCTGCCACTTGTAACCACTCCTCAGGTGAATTTGGCATCTGCAAAAACAATATATATTTTATAATTTCAGGCTGATAACAAGACCGAGGAAAATCACATGCAGGCTACTACGGCCTGAAAAAAAAAAAGAAAAGAAAAGGAAAATGGTTTCCAAAATCAATACAGATGACGACAAAAAAATGAAAATTGCATTTGATATATTGCAAAAAACCGCTATGAAAAGTGATTTTTAATAATGACGAGTTAGCAAGTTGCGGTACTTTTATCGCCAATAAATTAAGAAAATATAATGAAGGGACCAAAAACTATGTGCATAATCTTATATCGAATATACTTTTTAGTGCTGATCAAGGAGAATTTAACTATCCCCGTGGATACAGTCAACACTATAGAGATAATTATGGGAACGAAACATCTCGAGGATATAATACAGCTTCAACATCAAATGAATCCTTTGTAAGTCAGAACCGATCCTGTGACTCAAATACAGACAGAGGCTACACTTCCTCGATCGAAGAGACTAGAGCAGCTGTAACTTCCAATGAAGTCCGAGGACCGAGTCGAGCCGGTGAAACAGATACATACAGGGGCGATACTCAAGATAGCAGCAACTTTGACATGATGAGTCAGATCTCAGATTATTTGAATGATTTGAATTGATCTTAAATAAAGTATAATGATACTCACGTGAATGTTTTCTTTCAGTTCCTCTGTTATTGCTTCACATACTTCTGGAATTATCTTCCCAATACTATGTCTTGATATTATAAAAGATACTGTAAACTATCGAAGGAATCACCTGTAGCTAAATAACGTAAAGTTAATGCTAATCTCTCCTTCGCCGTAATTGAAACTCTGAATCGTGTATTTTGCTTTGATATTTTAACACCAATTGAATTCAATAAACTTTCAAAATCACTTGAAGATAGAGCAGTAAAGTTCTTATATTGACCACTTAATTCCTGCGATTATAAATCTAACAATAATTGCACACCTCCAAGAGTTTGTCTTCTATTGTAAATGTTCATTTGCCACCATCTTCTATTTCTATTTTTCTTTTTTCTTCTAATATAATTCATCAAGATAAACGCAGCACACGCAGCTTGTAGGTCCGACATTTCTAAAAAGAATGAACGCAAGGTACAACGAAATATTGGTAAATGCACACTCGCTGTGAGCATTTACCCGTAACATAACGCCGAGCATTCGCAGGAACGTTAAGGTGGGTACTGACCAACGTTACGAAGTGTAATGTAACGTGTTACACAGCGAGCATTTGTGCAGTCAGTACGTAGAAACAAGGCGCTCGCAGCGAGCAACGAGCCGCTCGTTGCTCGCTGCGAGTGCTCCACCCGGCTGTCGGTTTTTTGGCGAACCCTTTGTGTGTTACGCGGTTCAGTCAGTACGCTCTTGCAAGTAGTCACGAGCGCACGCGCGTCGCGAATCATCAAACGTCGTTCATCTATATTTTAAAAAATGGAGTGGGACAAAGAAAAAACTTTGTTTTTTATAGAAAAATACAGAGATGAGGAAGTGTTGTGGAATGTAGCTCATCCAGAGCATTATAACAAACTCAAGAAAGAAGACGCTTGGAATAGATTGGCTTTGTTACTCGACAGTGAAAGAGAAACATGTAAAAAAAAAATGACCAGTTTACTGGCATCATTGAGGAGGGAGAAACAAAAAATTAAACAATCAACTAGTACAGGACAAGGTACGTAATTATTTATTAAGTTTTTAAGTACATAGGCCCACAAGTGACAGATACAATTATTATAAAAAATAAATACAATTATTTTGCTAGCATAGATAACGATATTCACGAAATATACTACTTTGGGTCGACGTTTGTTAATTGCAACTTTAATTTCAGGTGCAGATAAAGTGTACCATAGTAGTTGGTTTGCATACAAAGCCATGATATTTCTACTTGATAGAAATACACCTCGTGCTACAACAGATACTGTAAGTCCATTTTAAGCATAATTATTTTGCCAGCTTACAGACCCTTGCTGAATGCAGTATTCAGCAACTTCATCACGAACATTGTGAGCAGATCTTGTAGCCCTTCGCGGTCTTATTTGCAAGGGTAACATACTAGTCATATCATTGTTACCTTCTCTCCAGTTTCCTAATCTGACTTGGCCGTTCGATTCTTCGTCAAAGCTACCTGCAGGGGTATATACCTGAGCATTATTACCTTTTCTTAAAAAAATGTGAAGGCATGTTATTGCTGTTACGACAGATGTCACGGTTTTCGGTTCTAACAACATAGGTTTCCGCAAAACTCTAAACACTGCAGACAATATGCCGAACACATTTTCCACCACTCTACGAGCTCTGCAAAGTCGGTAGTTATATATTCTTTCTTTAGAACCACGTTCATGATATCCTGCATATACTTTCATCATATTTCCGGAAAGAGCAAAAGCTTCATCGGCAACAAAGTAAAATGGAATTTCTTCTGTTCTTGCTGGCAACGCAGTGGGTTGAGGGATGTTTAATGCATTATTTTTTAGTTTTTCGTTTAATTCACAGTTATTGAAAACCCCTCCATCAGATATTCTTCCTTGACATCCAATGTTTACATACAAAAAGTTATATTTCGCGTCAACAACTGCCAGTAATACGATGCTAAAGAAACCCTTGTAATTATAAAATTCACTTCCACTGTTGATCGGTGACTGCAGTAAAATATGTTTACCGTCGATTGCGCCTAAGCAATGTGGAAAATTCCACAAAGTATCATAGTCATTTGCTACAACCAGCCATTGCTCTGGTGTTTCTGGCATCTGAAATAATGATTTATATTTATTTTTAGCTACGTGAAGGTGAAGGCGCTTCAGAACAACCGCTTGGTGATTGCCCTCCGCCTGCCAATGAAAGCGACAATGATTGCCCTCCGCCTGCCAAAAAAAGGAAGAAAGCAGTCGTCCCAAGCCCAGAGGAAATAATGGCATCTACTTACAATATTTTAAAAAAGAAAACCGAGCAAACGGAATCAACTTCGCACAAAATTGACGAATGTGAAGCCTATGGTATTTTTTTGGCAAATAAACTAAGATCGTATTCAAAAACAACAAAAATGCATGTACAACATTATATATCTAATATATTGTTTAGTGCTGATCGCGGAGAATATGACTATGTTGGCATGAATACGAACAATTATTATTCACAAGGATACTCTACACGAACAATTTCAAGAGCCTCACCGATGCCACAACAAAGCCAACCGATGCCACAGCAAAGCCCTGAAACACCTGCATCAAATACGTCCCATCAAAGTGACTATGGGTCACCAGCTATGAGTGAACGATTTTTATCAGAATTTGGTGATTTAATTGATTAAATAATTTGATATGTAATGACTGCTTTTCTGAATTAATTAAATCACTACATACCTTTACATATTCTTTTAATGCTCCAATAAGGGCTTCGCTGACCTCTTTTACTATAAATCCTATTCGTTGCTTTGATATCTTGAAAAGATATTGCATACTAGTTAGGGTGGAGCGATTTTTTTTTTTAATTTTTGCTTCGGCATACCTGTATAAAGTTGCTATTTTAGGTCATTACTAAATACGAGAAAGCTCAGTTTGTTTACGTTAAGTTTAGAGGTGCCCCCATCATCGTAAAGTTTTGAAAATTTGCGCAAATTCCATAAAATCGCAAACGTTGTATAAACCCGGAATTATATTCTTAGCGATGCTTTATTAGTGTAAACTAAACAAGATTGAACTTGAAACGTGTTTGTTCTGATCGGTAGGTAACGGGGTGCGGGGAAGGGGTATTTTTTATTTCACTCCCTCACATCGAAGAAATGGCATTAGTCAACTCGCGCGCGTACACGAGTTCACTTGTTTGTCGTGCACTTAGGTACTTATCATTACACATCGAATCTGACGGCTGGGAACAAATACATATATTGTAAGTAATATTTTTCACATTCAAAACTTGCAGTTTCGGTTATAACCGTAGTACTATTAAAAGTATTCTTTGTCTTCATTACAGAAATATGTCGCAAGTTAAAACACGACAAATGTCAAGCTGTCCTGTCTTTGGTTTGCCAGAAAAGTTACCTGTTTCTCAGTTACCAACTTACAACGACATTATGAAATATTATTTATTTATCAAACATGAATTGAAGCCTGAAATAACAACAAAAGAGCCAACAGTTCATGAAATATCTGAAAGGCTGGCTCAAGAAGTTTTAGAAATATGGCAAAAATCGTCGCTGCCAACTGTAAGTTTCAAAAGAATCCTACAATTGATTCGCGTTTATCATGACAAATACAGATGCTTAATGAAACCATATCAAGGCCGTCAAACGAACATTAAATACCAAGAAAAAATTAATAAATTCATATCAGACTCTCATAGTTTGTTTGATATTTGTAGCTGCAAATGCAAAGTTATATCGGATTGTAACTGTCCTAAAGAATGTCGCATTCCCAAGGAGGAAGTTGATTTTTTATTGGATCAAAGAACGACCAGAAAAATGATGATAGGCGGTGTCGATGTGGCTACAACGGCAAAAAATAAGAAAAAACAAGAAAGAAAAGAAAAAGCTTTATATCGCAGTAGAGAGGTAAACTATTTTGATAAACCTTGTTGTTCTCGTTCATTGACTGATGATTTGGTAACAGAAAGCAGCAGCTCATGCGATAGTTTGCTTGTGCCATCTACTAGTCCTCAGTATAAAAACCTAGAACAGGTAAAACATAAAGCTTCGCCACCTAAGAAAAAAAAGCGATTGAATTTAACCTCATTAGCTCTTGCATGCGATCGTACTAGAGTTTCGGATAGAGCCGCTGCTATTATAGCTTCTTCTGTCTTGAAAGATGTTGGCATTATTTCATCAAACGACCCAAGTCATATCATTGATCGTTCAAAGTTGCGCCGTGAAAGAACTAAAGTCAGATCAACTTTGCAAGAAGCTGACTGCAACAAAATTCTTCGTAGTATATATTTTGATGGAAGAAAGGATAAGACTTTGGTTCGTATTGAAAAAGAAGGAAAATTTTACAGAAAACGGGTCATAGAAGATCATTAAGTAATATTATCGGAACCTGGAAGTAATTATTTTGGGCATGTTACGTGTGAGTCGGGTACTGCTAGAGGTATAAAAGATACTATAATAAATCACTTGAAATCCAAGTCTGCAGAACTGAGTGAGATAGCTGTTATTGGCTGCGATGGAACAGTGGTGAATACTGGTTTCAAAGGTGGTGTTATCCGCCTGATGGAAGAAGAACTAAATAGACCATTACAGTGGTTTATTTGCCAACTGCATTCAAATGAATTACCATTACGACACTTGCTGTTACATTTAGATGGCAAAACTACAGGGCCTAAATGTTTTTCAGGCACCATCGGAACTCAATTACAAAATTGTCATACAAAGCCGATAGTCAAATTTACCGTTATACCAGCAATATTACCTGAAATTTCAAAGACAGATCTGAGTACTGACCAAAAATATCTTTATGATGTGATGACTGCTATTAGTACTGGTATATTTCCTTCTGATTTAGCTAATATGGAACCTGGACCTCTTAACCATTCCAGATGGCTAACAACAGCCAATCGAATTTTAAGATTGTATGCCACTAAAACTGACCCAGTAGAAAAGTTAATAGTATTAGTCACTTACGTTATGAGGGTTTATGGACCCATGTGGTTTACGATAAAATGCAATTCTTCGTGCGTTAACGGAGCCAAGCACCTATGGCAAACCATTAGTCTTAGTCGTTATTTGGATGCCAATTTGAAGAAAATCATTGACAAGGTAATCCAGCGAAACGGGTATTTCGGGCATCCAGAAAATCTTCTTCTTGCTATGCTTGGCGATGACAGAGAGGTTATAAGGGATCTTGCATACCGAAGAATTATCAAAGCAAGATCAGAGAATGTTCAAGGACTTCGGATGTTTAAGGTTCCTACATTTAATTTTGACGCCAAAGATTATACTGATATTATTACGTGGCGAGATTGCGAGATAACGGAACCACCTCTTACTTTAAATATGTCTGATGAAACCTTGAAAGATGTGGTCAAGAACGGTCTCAGCATGTGTCAGATTATTGATTTTCCATGTCACACTCAAGCAGTAGAGCGCTGCATCAAGTTGGTGACAGAAGCATCAAATGCAGTTTGTGGAGATAATAAAAGAGACGGTTTCATTAGAGCGAGATTGCTTTCGCGTAAACGAATGCCTACTTTCAATACGAAAAAACAGTTTGATATTTAAGTTTGCTTTTTTAATGTTTAATTTTTGCAATAAATAGAAAAACTGGATTTTTTTTATTTTTTATTTTCATCTCCTCTGGGGCACCTCAAAATATTGCGACTGGTAAGTCAAATTTTTTACACTTGTTTTGAATATTATAAGACAACTTTTCATCCCTATTCCGTTGAGATAAAACGATTTTTTTTTGCTCCATACATTTTCGCTCCACCCTAATACTAGTATAGGAATCTCCTGTTGCATAAAAACGAAGCGTTAGTGCTAATCGTTCGGTGACACTGATTGCTTTTCTATAATTTGTATCCTTTTTATGTACACTTGGTCCAATTAAATTCACGAGTTCTTCAAACTCGATCGGAGACATACGTACAAAGTTTTTATACTGTCCAGTAATCATTTGGTTTTTTAAAATTGCTATCAATGACAAACCACCACATACGCCTCTGTTTTTAAATAAGTTTGATGTCCAGTAACGTTTTTTCTTCTTCTTAATTTGGATAAAACAATAATTAAGTAGAATCAAAGATACCAACGCGGCCTCGCTGTCGGCCATCTTGAGTGAACTGGCGGCGAATATGGAGCACAGAGTTTTGACGAGCATGTTACGCCGATTTTAGAACACAGCGTAACGTGCTCGATGCGTACACGCTCGATGCGAATGTTACATTACACCTCGTAACGTTGGTCAGTACCCACCTTTACATTACATGGAAATGCTTTGGAAACTGAGCTTTTGCCTGTATTGTATCATTCGTAAGAACGTTACATTACACAGAAATGCTCCAGAAAATGTTGTAGTCTATACTCACCTTTAGAGGCCTACAAAATGAAATTTGCTTAGTTTACTTGGATGACGTTATAATCTATAGTACTTCATTGCAAGAACACATGATTAACTTGGAAAAGGTATTTAAAAGATTGCAGGGATCAAACTTTAAAATTCAGATGAATAAGTCTGAATTTCTTAAGTTAGAAACAGCGTTCCTAGGCCATGTAATCAGTGGAGAAAGTGTCAAGCCTAACCCTGATAAAATAGCAGCCATAGAAATATACCCCATGCCTAAGACTACTAAAGAGATAAAGCAATTTCTTGGACTATTAAGCTACTACAGAAAATTTATTCCCGATTTTGCCCGCATAACTAAGGCTATGACAAGATGCCTAAAAAAGACTAACAAAATTACTTTCGACTCTGACTATATTAACTGTTTTAAGAAATGCAAGACTTTACTAACCAATGACCCTATCTTGCAGTACCCTGACTTTACCAAAGAGTTTATCTTAACAACTGACAGTTCCAATTGCCATTGGGTGCCGTTTTGTCCCAAGGCACCGTAAGATCAGATAAACCTATCTGCAACGCTTCTAGAACTTTGAATGATAGTGAGACCAACTATCATATCATAGCACTATTGAAAAAGAACTTTTAGCCATAGTATGGGCCACAAAGTACTTTAGACCCTACTTATTTGGTCGTGAATTCAAAATCTACACCGACCACAAACCACTTCAGTGGATAATGAGCTTAAAGAACCAAAATTCTAGGCTGACGAGATGGCGACTCAAACTGAGCGAATATGATTACAAAATAGTGTACCAAAAAAGGAAGTATAATACGAATGCAGATGCCCTATCTCGAGTTGAAATTAATAACGAAGAGACCGACTCACTGATAGCTAACCCTTCTGAACGACCACGTTCACGAACAGGTTCCACTACCGTAACTGCACACACCAGTACTGAAAACCCTATATTAGAAGTCCCTATAACTGACGAGCCCTTGAACAAATTTCACAGACCGATTTGCATAACCATAGTAGGCGATTTTAAACGACGAACAACGGCGACAAAACCCTTTGACACACATACCCGTACATTCATCCAGGTTTCGGAATCCAATTTAGAGCAGGACGTAGTAAATGCAATTAAAGAATACGTAAACCCAAAAGTAACAACCGCTTTGAAAATAAGTCCACCCTTAGGTATGTACGCAATTGTACCTATCATTCAGAAAAACTTTAAAAGCTCAGCCATCAATTTAATATTAACATAAACAGAATTAGAAGATGTAAAAGAGTACCTTAGACAACAGGAAATCATTAAGCATTACCATGAAGGCAAAACCAACCGCAGAGGTATTAATGAATATTTTTTAGCACTCTCCCGAAAATACTATTGGCCTAAAATGCGAGAAGAAATCACAAAATACTTTAATGAGTGTACAATTTGTGGACAGACAAAATATGATCGAAATCCGATAACACCGCAATTTAACATAATTCCCCCAGCTGCAAAACCTTTCGAGATAGTACATTTGGATATTTTTACAGCCCAAAACGAAAAATGTCTAACTATAGTAGATGTTTTTTCAAAATACGGACAGTCTTACTACTTGCGCGACGGTACCTCGATAAGTATTCTCCAGGCACTCTTAAACTTTTGCACACATCATGGCTTACCTTTTAACTATAGTCACAGATAGCGGTACAGAATTTACAAATCAACTTTTTTTCAGAATTCACTAGATTACATAAAATTAACCACCATAGAAATTTAGCCCACTCCCCAAATGATAACGTAATATTGAAAGATTTCATTCAACACTATTAGAACACCTACGTATTTTACGCCTACGGCAAAAGGACCAACCCGTAGTTAACCTCATGCCATACGCTGTACTAGCTTACAATAGTTCAGTTCACAGCTTCACAAAATGTAGACCACAAGATATCATTAGAGGACATTTTGATCCTAGGGACCCACTTGACGTTAACATGACTGAACATCTTATGCAACAGTACATTTTGTCCCGCAGAGATCAGATGAAAACCGTATACGACCTTATCAATGAGTTCACCCCAGTCGACCGCACTAATATCATAGAAAATAGGAACAAAGACAGGGAACCCGAAGTAGAATACCAACCAGAACAAGTTTTTATAAATAACCCACTAGCAAAGCGACAAAAATTAGCGAGCCGCTACACTCAAACTAATAACGCAAAATCTGGATGTCTCGTTATAGTCTTATACTTTCTAATATCGAAAGTAATCAGGAAGAAATTAAAAGTACCTACTTTAAATTTACTTTTGAAACAAAAGGAGGTTTATAAAACTGATATTATAACATTTACAAAGTTTGCCCAATTGCATAATTGTATTTTCAATATCTGTCTCAATTGGGGTATTAATTAATCCAAAATATTGACGCTATTGAACCAAAAGAACACTCAACGACCATCCTCGCTCGAGACAATCTATATTTGAATCGCTCTTCAATATCTCCCTCGCTGACATTGTTTTGTGCATAAGGTTTCAGAAGGTGTGTTTTTATGGGAATGCAGCATCACCCACAAATACAAACGGCGCTTTAATATGGTAAAAAGTCGGGTTCCGGTATTTTTAATTTTTGATGTTCTATTGCTTATCGTAAAGTACATGCGTCAAAAACTCCAGCGTCGTTATCTTTTCTATAGGCACCAATTTCTGAGCAATCATCACACAATACACAAACTGATGAATCGCAGTTCAATACAATTTGGCATAAATTGATGGCCCTATGACTGATGTTGCAACTGCACAAAATGCTATTCCGTCACAGATACGATTCGATACCTCGACACCATGGTTGATAAACTTAAGTTTTTAAATATTCTAAAATCGAACAACCTCGATGAAGTATTAACAGAATTTGTTTGCGATTTCAAGTCAAAGATTGCATGTACAATAAATGTGACGTGTGTCAAGAAAATAAAATATGTGTTGATTTCTCAGAGAATTTTACGTGTAAATACCATCAAGAAATACAGGCAATTAAAGAACAAATTACTTAACATACTAGAGTAATTCACATGAAAGGAGAGAAAAAACCTATTTCCCCGGACAACCAACACAACCCTGAAGCAATACAGACACACCTCGTCAGTTACGGGACTTGGTCATTTTTGAGGCCGCACACGGAAAGGGTGCTGCGGACGGTATAGGGGCAGTTGTCAAACGAACTTTAGACGCTAAAATCGCTCAGGGAACTGATATCCCGAATGCTGAAACAGCATTCAACGTCCTGAACTCAGAAAACATAAGAATAAAATTATTTTATATGAAATATATTGATGTCCTGCCTATTCCTACTAAACTTAGTCGTTTCAAACAAACTATGAAAATTCATCAGCTTATAACAATAGAAAAATTCCAACTCATGCACAGAGATCTCGAGTTGTTTCTGTGGAGATCTCAGAGGGAATTGCGAAAGTCACTCACCTGTACATCACAGCTTTTTAAACGAAGAGGAGCCAAATAAAGGAAAGAAAAATAAAAAAAGAAAGAAGAAAAATTCTTTGTGAAAATGAAGAGCTCAATACCAAAAAAATCTCCTAAAACTACAGAACATGTTAGAACATGACATACAGAACAAGAGAACGATAGTGTTACAATTTTGTCACAAATTAGAAACATTCCCGAAAATACCGCATGTGAAGATTTAAGAGATATATTTAGGGAAGATGACCTTAATTAACATAAGAAACAAAGATAGCGATCGATTTAAGACTGATAATAAAGAAAGATATGCTGACAAGGAAAACAAAAATCATACCAAACAGAAGCAATGGAAGACAAAACTGAAAAAAAAATGAAAACGAAAAAAATCAAATTCATACCTACTGGAGATGGAGATAACAAAGAGGCAAAATGAGTTTAGAAAAAAAGACGATTTTGAATGTACAACAAAATTAAAAGAAATAGACAAAACAGTTGTAAACGAGGAAAACAAAATAGAAAGAAAAGTCATAGAGACCTGCAAAGAAGGAGAAGGAAAGATGGCGAGTGTTTAAAGGAAATAAGCAGAATGATAAAGAACGAACAAGGATGGTGATAGAGAGTGAAGAAAATGAGGAGAATGATTTTAATATTAAGATAGAAGATAGTGTTTTTGTTAACAACTGTTAAGAATACATATGATTCTGTGCAGTTCTTAATACAAAACAAGTTAGATGTTGATATTGTGACCGCAATATCTATCGTCAAAAAGGTAAATTTCATTCGGCAAACGAGACTCTCAAAGTATATTATCTACAAAATGATGACGATATCGTGTTTTTTACTTAAAGCATTTGGTGTAATACCAAATACTTTAGGTAAAAAACACGACTATTGTAAGTAAAAGAAGTTCCTTTTCTGTGATTTCATTGAGATTGTTGAATTATTTTATGTTCTACTAGCTTTCCCCTTAACGAGAAGTAAAAATGATATTTTTTAATGTTTTTTTACAGTTTTTATAAAATACATTTTTTTTATTTGTGTATTTTGTTACTAGAAGTTTTAGAGGAAAAATAAATATTGTTTTTTGTTTGCTTAGTTTTTATGAAACACTAATTTGATTGATTTTTGTGTACTTTTTCCGGGAGCAGGTTTACAGGAACAACACCAGTTTTTTGTTTTTAATTACATACCTATTTCAAATAAAAGTCTTGATTATTTTCGGTGTATTTTATTATTTAAAAAGTTTTTGGGAAGAATAAATAATGTTTTTTGTTTGTTAAAATAATTGGTTTTATTGAATTTATTTTTAGTTCCTGTCAACACTATTACTATCATACTTACCAGACTGTTTGTTACCCAATATCAAAATGACGTGATAAGAGAAAGATTTAACCCTTAAATGCATATTGTTGCCATTTTCTACAATCAATTTTTGTCATTTTAAAAAGTGTCAGCTGTGACAAGTGTTTCAGAACGTATTTTTATATCATAGCTAATATCATAATTAAAAAAAAACGTGTAAGACGGTCTTAAGAAAATAAAATTGACGGATATTTGACATAAAGCATTGTGAAGGCGGAAAAAGTTGGTTGTGTGATAATTTGTGATTTTTAAATTAAGATTTAGTGAGAATTAATTGCCGAAAAGAGTTAAAAAAATAACAAATATACTAGACGTAAGGTAAGAAATCAATATTTTTAACTAATAATTTTGTTTTTTATGTGTGTTGCCAAATGTCTACATCATTTATATTCGAGTTTGAATTTCATTGTGGCGTCAGTGGCGCTTGTCACAAGTTTGTAGTTACAAAGTGCAAACGCGTTGTTGTAGTCTTGTTTTAACAGTGTTTTAACAGTTTTACGTTGTTTGTTTACGATGTCTGAGTAAGTAATCTACCTTACAATACTATTTGTTTGTTGTGAAGTGAGTGTTTTTGTCGAAAATTTTCGAAAATTTCATCAGCAATGTGAGTAGTGGCCCCGCCCACCGTCTTTGACGACCCATAAAAACATGATATTTTCACGATATTTCTTCTAAAATTACTGTGTAACTGTGTTTGTGATAATCTTTTACGAGTTTACTTCGTTAGAATCCAAGTATTAGTACGTGTAATCCAAAGATTGTGCTAAAAACAGATAAAATTTAACGAAACAAAAATGGACTCGCCCATTTTGACCCAAAATGGACTCGCCCGCCCGGCCCGTGGCATAACATGGATAGCCGTTTCGGTCGTTACGTATCTAATACCTTGCCTTGAAATTATTATTGCAGTTTGCTTATTTGGGTATGGTTTTGGTATTTTGCTTATTTCGCTTTTTTCTTCAGCATGTCGGGCTCTTTGGCAGAAAAGGAAATTGAGGCAGCTCTTGCTGCATTAAATGATGGTGAGGTCTACGAAGATGGTGAAGATTTCGATGATGATAATATCAATTATTATTCAAACGTACCTATTACGACTTATTACATGAACTGGAAGATAAAGCCTTGGACAGTAACGAAGACCCTCCCATAGTCTATGAAGAGGAGCACTTGTCAGATGGTGCATTCACGGCATAACCTGTGGCGGAAACCTCATCCCAAATAATTACAGGTAATACTGGAGTTGCAGTTTGGAGGTCACGAAGTCGGGAGCTTATTTGGAAAAAAAGAAATTTACCATTGAGCGATGATCGCATTGCTTTTATAGGGCATTCGGATCTGCCCACTGAAATATGTGACCTGGAAGAACCATTTCAATTCTTTAGCAATTTTATCAACGAGGGCATTGTTTCTAACATTGTGAACGAAACAAATTTATACGTACTACCCGTGCGCGATAAGTTGAGACCCGCGTGGAATGCGACACTCCTCCCCCATCCCCGCGCACCTACCCGCGGCCGCCCACGGTGTACAGTTGAAGCCACATTTTTTATCTATTAGTTTCGTACTGGCTTACGTCACGTATCGACGCGCTCCGAATAAGTTGTTAGTTTTGTTATAATAGTCCGTGTTAAGTTTATTTGTTATTGCTCCTGTTACGTTTTTTTATTGTTAAAGTTTCTGTTACGTTTTTTGACTGTTTTATTGTTATTATTTTTTTAATAACAAGCATTGTAATGAGGGGTAAAGCTTTGCGTAGTGGAGAAAGAAATCTCGTGCTGAAAGTGTTCGAGTTTTTCGAAAACGAAAAGCGAAACCAGCAGTTTTGTTTACCTGTTGACCAGGCAATCAAGAGAACCTGCATGGCAACGGGAGTTTCCAAGGCGACGTTGATGAGGATCAAAACTGAAGCTAAGCGCTTGCAAACTGCTTCACCAACACCAGGTTCGTCTTCGGCACTAAGTGATGTGAATTTATCAACACCGGGCAAGAAACGTAGACCTAAGAGTAACCGCATCCAATTAGACAGTTTTGACATGTGTGCCTTGAGGAATATAGTTGATAGTTTCTACACGGTCAGGAAGGAAATACCTACCTTGAATAAGATACTCAGTTTGGCTAAAAGAGACCTTAACTTTCAAGGGGAGAAAACGTATTTAAGACGAGTGCTAGTGGACAAACTAGGATACAAATTTTAAAAATGCAAAGACGCGAGACACTTTCTCGTTCAAAAACCAGACATTCGAGCGTGGAGAGCGAGATATCTAAGAAGATTAAAAGAAAATGATGATTTGGGCTCGGCAAAAAGGCCAGTCATTTATATTGACGAAACATGGATTCACTCTCATTATACAGTTAGCAAATGCTGGCAAAATAGTACTGATGCTACTATTAGAAAAAATCACAGTCCGGGGCAAAGATGGGTGATTGTTCACGCAGGGGGAGAAAATGGTTTCGTGAAGGGGGCTGAGTTGCTTTATAAATGTAAAAGCAACACAGGTGACTACCATCACGAAATGGATACAACAAATTTTAAAAAATGGCTTATCGAGAAGCTGATCCCCAACTTGCCGCCGAATAGTATTGTGGTACTAGATAACGCACCATACCACTCTACACAAGTAGAAAAACCACCTACAAGTGTAGCAACGAAAGCGGTAATAAAGCAATGGCTGTTAGACCACAACATTGAATTCGACGAGCGAATGACGAAATCCGAGATGTATCACCTATTGTACATAAATAAGCCTCCAAAAAAATATATTATTGATGATCTTTTAAAAGAGCATGGCCACGAAGCTGTTCGTTTGCCTCCCTATATGTGTGACCTCAATCCCATCGAGTACATTTGGAATTTGGTCAAACAACGAGTAGCCGATAAAAATGTGAGCCAGCTAGAAAGAGACATAGAAAAATTAACACGTGATGCTATTAATAGTATAAATGAGAGTGACTGGAAAAAGGAAATAAACCATGTTGACAGGCTTAGACAGAAGTATTGGGAAGATGATCACCTGCAAGAAGACATTGAGTCCCAATTAATTATTAACTTGCAGTCTGACACCACCAGCTCAGATAGCGAAAGTGAGAGCGAACCTCAACAACTACCAGAGGGAATAGCAATAATTAGTAGTGATGACGACTAAATAATTACTGAAAAGTTATGTGATATGAATGATAAGGGTAGGAGGATGATGATGACGACTAAATTATTGTTGAAAATAATCTAATAAATACTTATACATAAAAGCATCTTTTATTTAATATAACACCTATCGGCTTTCACTTTTAGTGATACATAATAAATCTATAGTCTGACAATTACGATTAATTATTGTTATAAAATAACTTAATATTGTAAATAATTTCACTATGGAAGATGACTATCTAAAATTCGCAGATACCGCCGCATGCGGAAGCTAGTTACATTTTTTGTTTGAACTGTACTTGTCAGTGACGTCACCGCGCTCAGGTCTCAACTTATCGCGCACGGGTAGTAACTCTAAAAGGGTTTAGTTCCAGTAGTAGTAGTTTTGTCACTTCCATTGAAATTCGTCAATTTCTAGGTATAATTATATTTATGTCGGTTTACCACTATCCTAACGTCAGGGCATATTGGTCAAAGTATGGTTTTACACATATTATGCAATGACGTTGAACCGCTTTGAAAAGATAAGGTCGGTAATCCATTTTGACAATAATGAAAATCACAAGCCAGTTGGACATCCTCAGCATGATCGCCTGCACAAGATAAAGCATCTCAACACCAAGTTCACAAATGTTGCTCCACTAGAGCAGAGGCTTTCGCTTGATGAGTAAATGTGTGCTTCAAAAATCGGCCATTTTATGAAGCAATATTTGAGATATATGTATTCTAGTAAACAAGATAGTTGCATGTCACCCGATGAACCAGATCTAGGGGTTGTAGGAAATACCGTCATACGGCTGTGTCGTCCAATTCCTCGAAGAATCAATCATATAATCTACTTCGACAATTTTTACACGTCGATTCCGTTGCTGCACTATCTGGTACGATGCAAAGAAACCGCCTCAGCAAAAATTGTAAACTACCTATACAAAAGGAATTTTGAAAGATTATATATCTTGGGGTACGTATGAAGAACAAGTGACCGATTACGAAGGTGTAGACATATCAGTTAGTTGTTGGAAAGACAACCAAATGGTGACTTTAGCGTCTACCTACGTCGGTGCTAAACCCGCAGGCACAGTAAACAGATATGATAAAAAGGAAAAAAAAGAGATACCATGCCCAAAAATCATAAAGGACTACAATGCCCATATGGGAAGAGTAAATCTGATGGATAGTTTCTTAGGAAGGTAGAGGATCAGAATAAAAAGTCGAAAATGGTACATTCGGCTTTTTTAACATATGATAGACATAGCGGGTATAAATTCTTGGGTGTTGTTTAAGAAAGCCCATATGAATAAAGGAAGAAGAAAAATTATGAACCTTGGAGAATTTAGGTCAGACTTAGCAGAGACATTATGTAACTATAAAAGTCTGCCAAAAATAAAAGAGGAAGACCATCCAGTAGTACTATAGAGAGAATTTGATGCAAAAAAGCACCGAGGCCCTATGAAGCCTGTTCCACCCAAAGACGATAGAACTGATGGGGTGGACCATAATGAGAAACGGTGTAATACCAAAAATAAGTGCAAGTTGTCGGGGTACAAGGGGTTTTCACGGACGGTATGCACCAAGTGTCAGATGGCCCTTTGCCACACCAAAGAACGAAACTGTTTTGCTTCATTTCACACATAAATAACCCTATGGATCATAAGATCCATAGGTTTATTTATGTATGAATAAGATTTTTCATCACCTACCTAGATGCATAGTGTAGCCAAATGGGTACATACATTTTTTACAAAAATATAGTTTTTATTGAAACCAAGACTTTTTTAAATTATTTTCCCTTTGTCTGTGAATCAAAACCTATACTGAAATATTTATTTCATAATTAAATAATAAATCATGCATTTAAGGGTTAAACAAAAAAGGGACAGTATGAAATCGGCCTTACACAAATTATTCGCTACTTTCGTGTTACTTATATGTTACCGTGGCTATGTGAACTTGGCACCCGACCTTGAAAAACCTAATCGCTTATGGTTTTAATCGAAAGATATGGGTAAGTAGTGGTTTGTAGTGACGCGATTTTTTTTGTAGTAGTCACGCTATCAGCCTGACGATGCGCGTACTACTCTTCTGGCGCGACCAGCCGCGCCTATGGTTTACCGCTGCCGAAGTCGCAAGCTCTTCGAAGAAAAGCTCAACCCAGCTAGCCCCGACCGTCATCGCTCACCTAGAAGACCAAAACATCGAGCCGGTCAGCGACATCCTCTACAATCCACCGGAAGATCAAAACGCAGCGCTTAAAACTGGTCTCATTACCGCGTAAGAAGAATCTGATAGTCGCTAACTTCTACACCTTCCATCACAAATCCGATCCGTTTTCGCAATAAGCGACTTTTTCGACTTACTACAACGTAACTGTCATCACACAAATTACCAAGAATCAACGACCAATACGTTTTCTTTTTTTCCGTGGGCTAACTTTCACAGTCTTGTCATCCAGGAAGTTCATCTTCGTCTGATCATGATTCATGAGGTGATTGCGAACTTAATAGCAGTAGTTTAAGGGCAGCAAAAGTCCTCTTTTACAACGACACTTTTCTTGACCAAAATTTATGAATATTAAGTGCTGCACTCCACACCTTAGTAGAATGCTATAAAACCACACCAATAAAATATAGACAAAGTATTAACAACGTACTCTCCCCACACTAATCACCAAATACCCAACGACCAATTTTTGTTTTTGCTCTACGGTTAAACTTTTAGATTGTCATAAAAATTGTTTTATTTAAATTGAATGACGAATTGAACCTATAATTGATTTATTACGCAATCCAAAATAAAATAAATATTTGAATGTCTTTATAAGATAATTATTTCATTTGAGAAATTACTAGAAAAAATTACGTTACGGAACAATTAGTGCATTATGAATTTGTAAATTGTGATTCCGATTAACAAACTATTAAGTGGTGGCAGTTATGATGAATATCTGCCCGACGACGACGGCGAAGACACCAAGGATATCGAGGTGATTGCGAACTTAATAGCAGTAGTTCAAGGGCAGCAAAAGTCCTCTTTTACAACGACGCTTTTCTTGACCAAAATTTAAGAATATTTTGTAACTGATGATCTGATTGACAAAATGGTTATTCATACTAATAATTATGCTCATTTATACAAGTAAGTTGTGCACTTCACAACTTAGAATGCTACAACACTAAACCAATAAAAAACAGACAACGCATTAACAACTTAACTGTCTTCACACAAATTACAAGTTTAGTATCAACAACCAATATTTTTTCTTTTTTCTATAGGGCTAACTTTGGCACTGTCTTGTCCTCCAGGAACTTCATCATCGTCTGATCAAGCTCCTATTTTCAAGAAATTTTATGATTGTTTATTTATGACGACGACACTTTTCTTGACCAAAATTTATGAATACTTTATAATTGATGAACAAAGTATTAACAACGTACTATCCTCCCACTAATTACCAAGTATTATTATTATATTATTATTTCTTTTTTCTGTAGGGTTAACTTTCACACTGTCTTGTCCTCTAGGAAATTCATCTTCATCTGATCAATTTTCAGAAAGAAATATTTTCAAGAAATTTAATTATTGTTTATTTATGACGACGACCCTTTTCTTGACCAAAATTTATGAATATTTTGTAATTGATGATCCGATAAACAAAATGGTTATTTTTACCAATAATTGTGTTCATTTTTTGATACAAGTACGTGCTGTACTCCACACCTTTGCTAAATAGAATGCTATAAAACCACACAAATAAAATATAGACAAAGTATTAACAACGTACTTTCCTCACACTAATTACCAAGTACCAGCGACCAATACTTTTTTTTCTGTAGGGTTAACTTTCACACTGTCTTGTCCTCCAGGAAGTTCATCTTCGTCTGATCAAGCTCCAGAATGAAATATTTCCAAGAAATTTAATAATTATTAATTTAGGACGACGACATTTCTCTTAACCAAAATTTATGAATATTTTGTAACTGATGATCCAATTAACAAAATGGTGATTCATACCAATGATTATGTTCATTTACAAGTAAGTGATGCACTCCACACCTTAGCAGAATAGAATGCTCTCCAAACCAATAAAATATGGACCAAGTATTAACAATATACTGTCCTCACAAAAATTACCAAGCACCCAACGACCAATTTTGTTTCGGCTTTCCATAAGACTGAACATTTATTTTTTTATAAAAATAGTTTTATTTAAATTGAATGACAAATTGAGTTCATAATTTATTTATTACACAATCCAAAATAAAACAAATATTTGAATTGCTATTTCAGATTATTATTTAATGTGTAAAATTAATAAAAAAATTAAAAACACCGATAAATTGGTGCATTATTATTAGATTTCGATTTAGATTATTACTAAGCGGTGGTGACGACGAAAATCATCCCGAAGCTGACCATGGGACTGTGAGGATATTGAGGTGATTGTGAAATTAATAGCTTAAGTTCAAGGGCAGCAACAAGTCCTCCAGGCCGTTCATCTTCGTCAGACTTGGTCTAAATAGAATATTTGCCAAATTATTGAATGATTATTTATTTACGACGACGACACTTTTCTTGACCAAAATTTATGAATATTTTGTAACTGATGATCCAATTAACAAAATGGTGATTCATACCAATGATTATGTTCATTTATTGATATATAAGTACGTGCTCTACTCCACACTTTAGCTAGCTAAATAGGATGCTACAAAACCGAACCAACAAACGTAGACAAAGTATTAACAACGTACTATCCTCCCACTAATTACCAAGTACCAGCGACCAATATTATTTCTTTTTTTCTGTAGTGTTAACTTTTACACTGTCTTGTCCTCCAGGAAGTTCATCTTCGTCTGATCAAGCTCCTATTTTCAAGAAATTTTATGATTGTTTATTTATGACGACGACACTTTTCTTGACCAAAATTTATGAATACTTTATAATTGATGAACAAAGTATTAACAACGTACTATCCTCCCACTAATTACCAAGTATTATTATTATATTATTATTTCTTTTTTCTGTAGGGTTAACTTTCACACTGTCTTGTCCTCTAGGAAATTCATCTTCATCTGATCAATTTTCAGAAAGAAATATTTTCAAGAAATTTAATTATTGTTTATTTATGACGACGACCCTTTTCTTGACCAAAATTTATGAATATTTTGTAATTGATGATCCGATAAACAAAATGGTTATTTTTACCAATAATTGTGTTCATTTTTTGATACAAGTACGTGCTGTACTCCACACCTTTGCTAAATAGAATGCTATAAAACCACACAAATAAAATATAGACAAAGTATTAACAACGTACTTTCCTCACACTAATTACCAAGTACCAGCGACCAATACTTTTTTTTCTGTAGGGTTAACTTTCACACTGTCTTGTCCTCCAGGAAGTTCATCTTCGTCTGATCAAGCTCCAGAATGAAATATTTCCAAGAAATTTAATGATTATTAATTTAGGACGACGACATTTCTCTTAACCAAAATTTATGAATATTTTGTAACTGATGATCCAATTAACAAAATGGTGATTCATACCAATGATTATGTTCATTTACAAGTAAGTGATGCACTCCACACCTTAGCAGAATAGAATGCTCTCCAAACCAATAAAATATGGACCAAGTATTAACAACGTACTTTCCTCACACTGATTACCAAGTACCAGCGACCAATACTTTTTTTTCTGTAGGGTTAACTTTCACACTGTCTTGTCCTCCAGAAAGTTCATCTTCGTCTGATCAAGCTCCAGAAAGAAATATTTTCAAGAAATTTTATGATTGTTTATTTATGACGACGACCCTTTTCTTGACCAAAATTTATGAATATTTTATAATTGATGATCCGATTAACAAAATGGTTATTTATACCAATTATATTTATGTTCATTTTTTAATACAAGTACGTGCTGTACTCCACATCTCTGCTAAATAGAATGCCATAAAACCACACAAATAAAATATACACAAAGTATTAACAACGTACTGCCCTCACACTAATGACCAAGTACCCAGCTACAAGTATTTATTCTCTTTTTTTTGTAGAACTAAACTTTCACACTGTCTTGTCCTCCAGGAAGTTCATCTTCGTCTGATCATGATTCAGAAACAAATATTTCCAAGAAATTTAACGATGATTTATTTACGACGACGACAATTTTCTTGACCAAACAATTAATATTTTGTAACTGATGATTCGATTGACGATATGGTGATTTGAAAAAATAATTATGCTCATATTGATACAAGTACGTGCTTCACACCTTAGCATAGAATAGTATAATACCAAACCAGTAAAATTATTAACAACGTAACTGTCCTGACACAAATTACCAAGTACCTGACGACCAATTTATGTTTTTGCTTTGAAAATAATTTATTTGAATTGAATGACAAGTCGAGTTTGTAATGAATTTTTTACACAATCCAAAAAAAAATATACATTTGCTTTGATATTTAAGGCAGTTTCATTTGTAAAATTGTCAGACGAAATTAAAATCCGCCCGACTATGACGACGAAGACTGCGAGGATATTTAGTTGATTTCGCACTAAATATCAGTAGTTCCAGGGCAGCAACAATTCCTCCAAGAAGTTCATCTTTGCCGGACCAAGATTCCGAACGAAATATTTCCGAAAAATATAAAAAGTATTAAGTTACGACGAAGATAGTTTTCTTGACCAAAATTAATGAATATTTTGTCTGATGATCAAATTAAAAAAAATGTTGATTCATTGATACAAGTGCGTGCTGCACTCCACACCTTTGCTAAATAGAATGCTATATAAAACCACACAAATAAAATATAGACAAAGATTAACAATGTACTATCCTCCCACTAATTACCAAGTACCAGCAACCAATATTATTTCTTTTTTTCTGTAGGGTTAATTTTCACACTGTCTTGTCCTCTAGGAAGTCCACACCTTAGCTAAATGGGATGCTACAAAACAAAACCAATAAAATATTATTTAAGTATTACCAACGTATCTGTCCTTATAAAAATTTAATTACCAAGTACCCCACAATCACTTCTTTTTACTTTTCTGTAGAGCTAAACTTTCACATTGTTTTAAAAATACTTTATTCAATTCACTGACCAATTCAGGTAATAATTGATCTAAAAATAAAATATTTGCATTGCTACTTGAGATTATAATTTCATTACTTCAAAATTGCTGAAAGAAATTAAAAACAGAAGAATAAGGACATCATTAATTTGAAAAATTCTGACTGATTCAGAAACTACTAAGCAGTGGCAAAATGACGAAAGCATGACGAAAATCTGCCCGACGATGACCACTAAGACACCAAGGATATTGAAGTGATTGCGAACTAATATCAGTAGTTCAAGGGTAGCAACGAGCCCTCCAGGACGATCATCTTCGCTAGACCATGAGTCAGAATGAAATTAATATTTCCAAGAGATTTAATATTCGTCAGTTTTTTAACAAAAATTTATAAATCATTAGTAATTAAGTCTGAAAAGACTTTGAAACTACTAAGAAAATAAAAATCTAAATTCATCATCACCATCGGCCTATTCTATTCCACTGCTGGACATAGGCCTCTCCTTAAGTACTCCACTGAGCACGAACCGCGGCTTTTCTCATCGAGTTCTTGCCGGCCGCCCAGCAAAAAAAACTAAATTAAATCGCTATAAAATGCCATAAAAAGTAGTAAAGTAGTTTTATTTCAACCCAACTTTTTAAGACACTTAACATTATTAGAAATTATTACAATCTGCGATGAAATAAGCTTATCCAGTAAATACCGATTCACTGGTGACTTGAAAGGAGACAGATATCTAGTGGGCAACATAAAATAGTATTTTTTAGTACTTATATTAATATTTTCTCAATTATAACGTTTTGTCTTTTGCATTTTTAGTCTATGACATACAAATACAAAGTCTTTGTCCAATAGTATAAAAAACTAAGCGATATATTATTTCATTTTCCTAAAACATATTGTTAGTTCACATATTTTATATTAGTGCATTATGAAAGCTCATAACAAAAACATAATATAAACATAAGTCACCTGCGACTTCTGTACATAAAATTCCCCATGAATTGTTTCTCACTAGACAGTTAATTGGTCATAAAGGCAAAAAGTATGTATTTAACAAAATTATGACGACATCGTAACAAGTTGAATATTACACTTTTATTTTACACTAGGTTGTGCCCGCGGCGTGGTAGGATAAAAGGTTACCCAAATCTCAAGACTATCCCAATAGCAAATTTTATTTTAAGTTCGTAATTAGTAATAACAGCAGCGGTGGCGCAGCGGTACGGTCCTAGCCTTAGAAATATAAGGTCGTGGGTTCGATTCCCTGTCGTGCCCACACATCTGTGTGAATTGTTCATCTCCGCTGCTCAATATCGGTGAAGGAAAAGATCGTGAGGAAACCGGCATGTCCAAGAACCAATCATTTGAGGACATGTGACATCCACGCACCCGCACTTGGCCAGCGTGTGGATTAAGCTAAACAATCTTAACTCGTAAGATAGTTGAGAGTCCTGTGCCCAGCAGTGGGACACTAAAAAATGCGTTGAAGTATACGATTTTTAACCGACTTCCAAAAAGAGACAAAGGTTATATGTTTCACTGTATGTATTCTACTATATGTATTTGCTCCACTTTCTGTTAGTTTTAATTACCCCTTAATTGTAATTTATAAAAATGCAATACGAAAATTTAAAAGTTTATATTAAAGGAATGCTTATTAAAATACAAACAAAAACCATCTGGTACAGTTTTATCAAAATCGTTATGGCTTATGACACTATTAATCTAATTAACAAAATCACAGATTGGGTCAGAGTCTCTATTGCAAAATTCTTCATGTTTCTGTATGAATAAACCCTTTGGACGGAAGAGTTAATACTGTAACAGGGACTAATTTGATTAATATACCGGTTATAGGTACTTTATATCATCATCAGTTCTCATAAAATCTTTAACTAACATTACAAGCAGTTTTTTTACAATAAATCAGATTTGACATTGTCGAGATTCTAAAGTAAAATTAAAACTATGTATTATTCAAGTTCTTATGAAATCCCATTGGTTGGTTGGTTGATTGTTACAGATGACCATGATCAACGGCTCCCCTCTGTACGGTCGGTCCACGCCCAAACACATGCCGGCTGCAGAGTTGTAAATTGGACTGGCCGCCTGTGACACCAAAATGCTATCATGAAATTACTTTGAAATATAATAGTATATAGTGTGATTCACAAGAAACAACATAGTAACTAATGTGAATACTTTATAACGTTATGGTTACGGCTTATTTTAATGCACGTGTTCACACAAAGCAACGAATTCTGCAAACGTACGCTTGTTTGAACGCGTGCATTGATATATGTACTAATACATTTTGTGTTATTGAAATGTGGCAAATGGATACAAAAGCGTGATTTTTTATTATTTGGGGAATATTCTGTCAAATCCACTACAGAGTACTTGTCATAGTGTGAAGCTTCCTAGCAAAACGTTTTCCTGGCAACAAAAAAATGTAATGTTACATGTTAGTCCGAGACTTTGGAATGTCGAGATCTAAAATCTAAAATAAACAGCGATAAATCCGATATAAAATAATTTTATTTCAATATGTAATGTTACATTATTTTTTAATATATCTTGTAAGAATAGATTGAATTGTTTCTTTTTTATCAGGCATTTTAAATGATCATTATTATTATTATCACTAAATTGGATCACACAAAAACAGTTCTCAGAAAGAGATAGATACTGTGAACGGTTGTAACAAAGCTAACATTGTCCTTTAAACCCGACAAAAAAGAGGAGTATAATAAGTTAAATGCGTGTATCTGTGTACTATGCATATCAAATAAGAACAGGACTAGAAATCCGCCATCTTGGACCGAATGCGCAATAACTTCACATTTTTAATTACGGCGGGCAAAAACATTTGTTTGAATAAATAATTACTTCTAATTGAAAATTTGAAAAAATGCGCGGGTATTATTGTGGTTTGAGTAAGATTGGGTACTTGGCGCGGAATATTTAGGTACGCACATGTTTTATTAACTTCGGAAAAAAAAATGGTGTTAAAAGATAAAATGTGTATGTATGTGTGGCTATCTGTGTATTTGTGTAAAGTTGCATCTTAGCACATAACTTTACTGTGGGAGGTAGCTACATACTTTTCCATATAAGTCACTTTTTCGGTTTAGGTTTCCCTAAGAGTCCAGTCCTGTTCATATTTAAAACATATAGTATCTGTGTACAAGTTAAGTGCCACCTAGCACCTAACCAGGTAAAGATTTATATGTTCCATTCGGGAGCCTCAAGTGATATAACCAATGATAACTAGGTCATATCACATGTATTTTGTTTATATTAAGTCAATTTTAATAACTTTATCAATTAAAGCTACAAAACTATATGCAACTTACAGTTCCTTTATGCTTCCATTCTTGAGATCCTCCTAGCTCGTGACACTTTCCAAGTTTCGGAGATACATTGTTCACTGCATCCAAACAGAGTGTACGGCCCAACACTAATTCACTTTTAGTAGTTTCAAACCATATCTATGGATAAAAAAAAGCTAATTGATACGACTATAAAAGCTATTTGCCACAAGGTAGACACAGAATGAATCGGGCCACATACTATGATCGAAATACACTTTAATGCATTTAAATGTACCTCCTACTAATGTTATAAATGTGAAAATTTATATGGATGTTTGTTTTTACTCTGATTATAGCCTGAAATGCCATTTCATAGGCTATTTTTTATCCTAATAACACACAGGCAATACAGCAGGTGTAATACAGTTTTTCTATAATAGTCTCTTAAAAGCAAATGTTAGTTAGTACTGGGTATGAAAATCATTAGTTTTTGAAACATTCACAAACAATATTTATCTTATGAATATACACACAATATTTAATATTATTATTATATTATAACAACATTCCGCCCACTGCATTGCCTGTGTATTGTGCCATTTCAGACTATAATTTATCCCTGTGCCAAGTTTCGTCCAAAGCTGTTCTGTAGTTTTTGCATGAAAGAGTAACAACAAACATCCATGCAAATTTTAATACAATTTAAAATTGACTATCCTAACTAAATTATTTTGACTAAATCAAAATACATGTATCAGAATCCATTTCCATTGACTCAAATGGGATCAATTTGAAATTTTTAAATTTAGTTTGCCTTTTGACTATAGATTAAAGCAGTGAGTAAAGAATGATTTTGACAACAGGGAACTATAAAATTAAATTGACTAAAATAGTTAGCAGATATGTATATTAGCTTTTTATTTTCATTGAATTGTTGCATGTTAATATTCACATAGCCAACTTCCACTTGCTTTTCATTTGTAAAAACCGTAAAAGAGGTCTTCTTTACTTGTACAAGTAGGTTTGATAACTTGGGATTCTGGCAGAAGTAAAATTCTAGTCAAAATATCCCACTTTGTGAAATCATTTAATCGCAAGCTTTTAGAGCATATTTATTTGTTTGTTTATCAAATACTGTCGCAATGCTATCATTTGTATTTGTACCTTACCAGTACGCCATATTTATATATACCTAGGATAGGGCAAGTAAAGAACAATAGAACATAATAATATGTACATAACATAAGCACAGCAGTTAATACCATTCTTTCACTAAATATTTCAAGACTTTGTATTATTTCTAGATAGATACATTACATGAACTAACCTGATTAAGTGTTCTGATACAGCTAGCAAGTAAGAGGCCACTGCCTTTTGTTTTTATGTCTTTAGCACTCTGTATACACAATGATGTGTCCTTCAGGCGTATTTGATACGAGTCAGTATAGTTGCGTTTCCTGAATATTAAAGATGTTTTAAAATGTATTTTATTAGATTTAATATTAAAACAGAACAAAGATTTAGTAACTTAAATGGAGAAGGCATGCAATAGAGAGAGTTCTTAGGCAATGCGTGGTTAGCTCAGTGGAATTATTGAAATTAGTAATCAAAAATGTATAGGATAAACTTTTATAACAAAGGCACAGGATTTAAAAAAAATTGATTTAAATAAAATAGATACTATTAAAATGGTGCCATGCAGAAAAAATACATTCAGAAATCGCAATTAAAAAACTTAACAGTAAATGGTAACCAACCTGGAATGCCAAGGCTGAAATTTATTTTTCTCAACATCATTTAATGCATCCATCTTCTTTCTAGCTGCAGTACTTTCACCTGCCTCTAACTCAGGATACACATTATCAAGGTACCATTTAAATGACTTGCATTGCAACCGATTTCGTAACTCTAACCGATGGGATATATCACCTATAGATATGTGAGCTGCACTAGGATTGTGTCCTATTACTTTATTCTGAAATAAAAAATAAAAATTTCACAATTTCATTATTATTAAAAACATAAGACCTTAAATCATGATCCAGCAATTTTTAATTATTAAAGAGTTTTACTAACTACTCACCAGAAGTCACTGTTAGATCTTTCATACCTGTTACAACTAATACTCTAATGTTATTAAATAGCTATAACATTGTAGCTGGCATAATAAGTGGTAAACTTACAACATAATCATCCATCCAAACACGAGCCATACGTAAGGAGTTGCGAAGCATATTGTCCTCTTTTTCCCCCAAACCATAAGGTCGACGCTTTCGGAATACATGACCAACTCTACTGCATGGAATGAGTTCTAGTGTTCCACCACACATCCATATCTGGAAAAAAAAAATAGCAAAAAAACACATTGATATTATGTTTCTAACACACATTTCTTAGGTTTGGTCGATGTTTAGTTAAACTTATATTATATTGGCTACTTAACCTATATTGAACTCATAAAATTTACTAAAAATTTAGTTTCAGTTCAGCCACCTTCAGCAGTTTCAGTTAACCTATAATAAAACAAGTATTATCTAAATATAATCAACTCAATAAATATTAAATGCTATTCCCACTCGGCCTCCAGTTATTCAGTCAGACTCCAACAAAGGAGACGTTCAAAAAATGTATAGAGCCTGGGATTAAAATAATTGTAAATTTGAACAGCAATCTGAGTTACATAGGTTAATAGAGCATAATTAATTAAATGTTTTGGTGTATTTAAAACAATTTTACACACTCCCGTTTTTTTTAAAATCGAAATTGAAAATAAGAATCCTTAATGCAATATTATGACTATTGCAATTGGCAACCCCATGGCCAAATGACAATTGAGCAACCAAAAAAATAAAAATTATTTAGAAAGCTGTCAATCAAACTGATCAATGACAATGACATCATGACGTTTCCCGTAATTATATTTTTTTCGACGCGTTTTGTTATTACACTAATAAGATAACAAATATTTTTCGTCATAATTACATTAAATTGCAGCTAGAATAATATTACAAGAAAAAAGTACTCTAATAGAATGCGATTATTGACGTGATTGCAATATTTATACTGCTTAGGAAACGGATAATTAAAGGTAATGTGCGTTTTGTTTTTCTATTACATTTTTAAGATCTTTACAAAAATGGGTGCTTCTAAAATTCGTGTTTAGTTAAATTCTAACAGCTTAATAAATAAGCTTTCCAATGAGGTATATCACATTGCTGTTCAAAATTCTATCCCACTTTTGACCTCTCCTTTATTTGTTATAATATGGTTTTAAATGTGTCATGCAGCTTTGGCACAGATTGACCTAAAAGAAAGATTGCACACAAAACGTACAAACAAATGTTTACTTACTCTAAACGAGATTTCCAAATTTTCGCCACCCCATACATTCATTCCTGCATCATATTTGCCGATGAAGTTAAAGTATTGGCGATAAATAGCAAACAATCCACCCGCCATTGTAGGAGACTTGATGGGCTTCACAAAGTCTTCATCAGCTAAATCAAACTGTATAATCAGTTAAGAAAGAAGAAGGCATTTCACTGCAGACCAGCAGTGACCCTTGATTTGCTTATGGACAATTTAATCCCGCCATGTTCTCGTCTTATGCTAAATACCAACACTTGATTTGCAAGTCCATTGCAAATTACAAAAAAAGCACCGAGTTTTATCTGCAGCCTCTTCCATGCTGCGGCCACACAAAAATCCGTTTACGGATTCTTTTCCAGTGATTAATGACCAGAAATAATGTTTGTCGTCTAGCGTGAAAGTTACACCTTACATTCATTTCAGACCACATAGTGTTCAGTACAATTTCAATAAAAGAACAAATAGATAGAAATAGAAAAACAAGCGTGTTTTAATTCGTGTAAGTCACATTCACAAAATGGCGGATGGCCGTCAATCAATCGACAAAGGGATGGACACAAAACATGATCGATACATATTTTTACTCCAGAAATATCGATGTTCTACATTGATGTCTAAATGTTATATTCAACAACAAGGAAGGTTTTTAACAATGAGCATTTAAACGCTTACGCTGGTTTTTAACGAGGAATTCACTAACTAGATTAGGGATGTCAGAAAACTGTGACGGTAGTTTCCGTTTAATCGATTATTATTCGAGCTGATTAGATAAATTACTTATTCCGGCGACATTAATAAATTGCCGATATTTAGAGTATCGTCTTTAAGCAGATTAGCAGTATGTTGGCACGTATGTTGTGTTCGAGATAAATGTCTAGAGCGCGTAAATTAGGGCCCCTATTCATTTGGTATGGACATCAGAAACAGTCATTCTTTGACGTCCCCAGATTTATCTGCTTCTATAATGCACAGTTAAATTCAGAGCATAAACAAGCCTTTCAGATTATACAGAGGAAGCTTAACAAATATTTATATTACATTAATATAATTTAAATAAATAAAAGGTCTGGGACATTAACACATCCGGTCATTTGGTGATTTGTGTTTTTTTTAAGAAACCTGTGCTGGTGTTACCTACCAGCACACAGGATTACAATGAAGTAAACATTGAAATTTGAGACTTAATTACTTAACCTTCCTTAGTGTCCCACTGTTGGGCACGGGTCTTCTCTCAGCTATCTTAAAAGTTGACCGAATTTAAGGCTTAATCCATACATGCTAGCCAAGTACGAGTTGGTGGATGTCACATGTCCTCAAATGATTAATTTTTCGGTATTGTTGTTTTCTCACGATGTTTTCCTTCACCCATATTTAGTAGCGGCGATGAAACAATTTACACAAAGGTGTGGACATGACTTGAGATCGAACCCGCGACCTTACAGTATTTCAAAGGCCAGGCTGATACAGCTGCGCCAACGCTGCTCATGTGACTTAAAATATTTCTAAACCAGAGAAGTGTAAGTTTATGATATATCATGTTGCGTTAAACGACTTTCGTTTTCTAAAATTTTAGAATCAGTAAAAATTAATTAAATTTTAACTTGTTATCTGTTTTTATACTAATTTTTACAATGTTAGTTCAGAGCAATTCTCAGCATGAATAGGTACATATGTCGTTCAAGAGTGTGTTATTATTTTTAATTTATTTTTTCAGTAATTCCGCTATATCTTCGATAGCGAAAACTCATCAAGTGTATAAAAATATCAACTTATGGCCAGTTTTTTGTCGTAAATAAATCTATAATACCATTAATAAATGTTACGTTAGTTTTAATAATGAATATTTGATACAATACAAGTAAAGCTTGGTGTTAGTCGCATTGCATTGCATCATGGTTAAACTTCCATAATAAAATTCAGAATTACGTCCCCATGCCGCGCGTCGCTTTCTTGAGAAAGTATCGACAACATTTAATGTAGGTGCACAACACTATCTTCGATTTGATGTTGTCAAGCCAGACAGATGATTTCTGTATGTTGGTAATGGACCACTGCTCAAAGAGCTCAAACCTCATATATATTTATTTTCTCTATGGTCCCGCCTCTTCAGCGTAAGCGACAGCGTTTATATGCTCATTGGTTTTAACTGTAAATTTACTTTAGAAATTCTCTCAGTTTTTAGTGTAGGTATCCAAATCTACAGTTTTTTATTTAAGATGCATCATCTATTTTATTTATACATAATCATGTTTTACTTCCCCGTGCATTCATCTGATTAGATTATTTGAACATGAGATAGTAGCTAGTGATATTATCTAACATATATTATCAGCTGATTAGCTACTATATCATTGTTACGGATAAGCGGTGCCGTAATTAGCTTTTACTTTTTACTTTAATTTACTAATTTTATTTGCCATAATGTATCTGTAATCTTGTTTTTAATTTCCCCCTATAATTAATCCTATATATTACTATAATTAAATAATAAAAATATAATTATTTAAATTACATTTTGTTTTGCCCCAATAAATAAGTTTGATATTATGATATTTAATTCGATATTTAAATTTTATTTGTATTTTTTTTTATGAAAAACATTACCCTTTTTTTCGGCAATAACAACTGCTTGACTACAACTTGCCTGATGTTAAGCAATGATGTAGGCGACCTTGATCTCATCACTTTAATAATTATCATTGATTTTCTGTATTCTCCAACCACAAATGAACTATTTAAATTTAAAAGAAGCACAACTTTACAATCAATTTTACAATCTAAAACTTACCTTGTTTTATTTTGGCGTGTTGACATTAATTCAAGTTTATTACTCGCAACTGAGTTTAAAAAATTGCCAGTTATCAAACTTAAAATATTTCGAATTGAATTTCTTTACTACAACAGCAGCTAATGCGGACGCCACAGTGCGGTAATTTTGTTCTTACACCCGGACGACCTACCTCCAATATTTCACTATTAATTTTAATTAAACATAAGTGGGTCACTTTAAAAATTTTGATGTGTGAATGGTTCACACATCACTCCGGCCGCAGCGCACAAATGAAATAAATGAAAACTCTTCTTCTGCTAAATCCTTGTACAAGGATAGAATGGGCGTAACACATAGGCATATAAATATGGATTGGGTTGTAGGCCGTAATTTCCACCCCAGGATGGTAGGCTACCGATAGGGAATTTTATAATACTGATAACATCAAAAGAATTCAAATTTATTGACTTGAAAGTTTGTACACTAGCGCGATTTTTTGTTTTTGTTTTGAAGTAATTTGGGAAATCTACTTGATATTCTGTAGTGTAAGACTTTTTAGGGTGCCGGTACCTATTACTAAGCCTCCGCTGTCGGTCTGTCTGTCTGTCTTTCTGTCACCGGGCTGTATCTCATGAACCATGATAGGAAGAGAGGTGAAATATATATTACGGCGTAACATAAAAGAAAACAATATAGGTATCTTGTTCTGGGTTTGACGGTTACATGGTTATGGTTTATAAGCTTAAGGAGGTATGTTTGTATGTATTTACCGGGACTTACGAAAAGCCGATTTCACGGAACAAGTAATATAATAAAACCCAAAAGTCTACAAAAAATTATAAACTTAGTAGGTACGACGATGGAGAAGATTAAAAAAGATATTTTTATTTTGTGAAAAATAAAAGCGTGCAATTCTGTGCGTCCTGTGAAAAGTGATACAAGTCAACTTATATCGAATTTGATATTATTTTAGCACCTTAATCAGAAAACAATACTCTATTTTTCTATCTAATCCACATTTTGATACGTCTATTAGATTCTGAGATCGTGTGGTACATCTAAGACGAAATGGCGTGATTTGATAAATATGATTGTGTAATTAAATACATGTTGACATGTATCGTTCATAATATTCAAGTTATGAGATAAATATTTGTGTGTAAAAAGGAGACGTTCAAAAAATGTATAGAGCCTGGGATTAAAATAATTGTAAATTTGAACAGCAATCGGAGTTACATAGGTTAATAGAGCATAATTAATTAAATTTTTTGGTGTATTTAAAATAATTTTACACTCCCCCGTTTTTTAAAAAATTGAAATTGAAAATGAGAATCCTTAATGCAATATTATGATTATTGCAATTGGCAACCCCATGGTCAAATGACAATTGAGCAACCAAAAAAAATCAAAATTATTTCGACGCTGTCAATCAAACTGATCAATGACAATGACATCATGACGTTTCCCGTAATTATATTTTTTTCCACGCGTTTTGTTATTACACTAATAAGATAACAAATATTTTTCGTCATAATTACATTAAGCTGCAGCTAGAATAATATTTCAAGAAAAAAGTACTCTAATAGAATGCAATTATAGACGTGATTGCAATATTTATACTGCTTAGGAATCGGATAATTAAAGGTAATGTGCGTTTTGTTTTTCTATTACATTTTTTAGATTTTTACAAAAATGGGTGCTCCTAAAATTCGTGTTTAGTTAAAATCTAACAGCTTATTAAATAAGCTTTCCAATGAGGTATATCACATTGGTGTTCATAATTCTATCCAACTTTTGACCTCTCCTTTATTCATAAATGAATAATAATATCCACGTCATCGCTATTAATGTTTCTAATTCGCCCTGAATTTATATAGCTCCGGAAACGGAGTTGCACTTGACTCGAATGTTCTATCCGTATAATACTTTTTTTTGTTTTCTTTATATGTTTTCTTTCTTCTTTTGAAACAAATATATGGATATGAATTTCTCCGTCAAAGGAAACGACCATTGGCAAGATGAAGTTGATCAAGCAACCCTTAACGCTTAAAGGCAATAAAAGGAAATTGCTAAACAGATTCGGAACTTCCACATCCGCAAATAGCTTCTCCATGTTATCAAGTTCTCTGCGCATTTCAGGCAGTAAGCCTAGATGCTTGAATAGGCGGTACTGCATCACTACTTAGCTGAATGCTCATTGCCCCCAGCGTGCAACCAAGACTTCCATTGAAATCCGATTGTAAATTATTTATTAGTTTAGTCAACCAAAGGAGAGGTCAAAAGTGGGATAGTATTTTGAACACCAATGTGATATACCTCATTGGAAAGCTTATTTAATAAGCTATTAGAATTTAACTAAACACGAATTTTAGGAGCACCCGTTTTTGTAAAAATCTAAAAAATGTAACACAAAAACAAAACGCACAATACTTTTAATTATTCATTTCCTAAGCAGTATAAATATTGCAATCATGTTAATAATCGCATTGTATTAAAGTACTTTTTTCTTGTAATATTATTTTAGCTGCAGTTTAATGTAATTATGACGAAAAATATTAATTATCTTATTAGTGTAATAACAAAACGCGTGGAAAAAAAGATGATTACGGGAAACGTCATGATGTCATTGTCATTGATCAGTTTGATTGACAGCGTTCTAAATAATTTTAATTTTTTTGGTTGCTCAATTGTCATTTGGCTTTTGGCCGGGGTTGCCAATAGCAATAATCATAAATATTGCATTAAGGATTCTTATTTTCAATTTCAATTAAAAAAAACGGTATTGTGTAAAATTATTTTAAATGCACCAAAAAATTTAAATAATTACGCTCTATTAACCTATGTAACTCAGATTGTTGTTCAAATTTATTTTGTTACAATTATTTTAATCCCAGGCTCTATGCATTTTTTGAACGTCTCCTTTATGAACATGAATGTTTCAGTTTATAATTTTTTTTAATATAATCAACAATATTATGTAACTGTAATATTTTTCTGGTAATTAACAATAATATTGGTATTGTTACCGCTGTCCGCTTTGCCCAAACCACTGGGTAAAGTGGATATGACTATTGGGCAAAGTGAACATACGGTAGACAAGTGTTATAGAAGACAAAAAATAAACCTAAACATTACATTTAAAAAAACATGCCTTTTAATTATATAAGTAATCAAAGTAAAACAATAACACTACAATGAAATGGATAGTAATGAAAATACATATGTACCTTGAAATATTTCGAAATTTTCTGTTTTCAAACAGAACCCTAATAATATAAATTGTAAAAATAAATCGTATCAATAGATACAGGTAGGTCTTATTGTAGTCGCCATATATTAATAGGCAATATGGTGAAAATTATTGGTGGTTGTTAATATATTTTATTCTATTTAATAATACCAATATTACAAAGCCTCATTACAATTTTAACAAAGATGAGATTTCTACAGTTTTGTCAGGTATATACGAGACAAAATATTAATGGATTCATAGACTGATTGTTTTTATTAAAACCGTGTATAGTGAGAGTTGTTTAAATCCGACGGCATGATTTAAATGTACTATTAGCTTGTATGTGCTTAAAACGACCGAATAATTCTGTGCGTCCTGTGAAAAGTGGTACAAGTCAACTTATATCGAATTTGATATTATTTTAGCACCTCAATCAGAAAACAATACTCTATTTTTCTATCTAATCCACATTTTTATACGTCTATTAGATTCTGAGATCGTGTGGTACATCTAAGACGAAATGGCGTGATTTGATAAATATGATTGTGTAATTAAATACATGTTGACATGTATCGTTCATAATATTCAAGTTATGAGATAAATATTTGTGTGTAAAAATTTATCTCAAGTCATATCATTATTAACTTAATTTATTACCTTCTATTAAAGTGTCATCTGATACATGTTTAGTTATATCAATTGACACAAAGTAAATTCGTACACTGCATCGATACAACTAAAATTATATCAATAATCACTAGAAGATTAAAATGGTTTTGATACAAAATATGTGCAAACTAATACATGTTGCGTACGCGAGAGGTGCGTGGGGTGCAAGGGGCGCTACTGCGAAGGTACCGGCCGCCCGCGCGGGGTCAGTGCCGTAAATACTACTGGACAAGGTGCTCGCGCGCGCTCTCTAAGCAATCCAACATGGCGCACAATGTACTTATTAGATGTATCATTTTACACAAATTCTATTTTATTATTCGTATATTCTTAATAACAAGAACTAATAACCATTTACACAAAACAATGACTCCAGTTATATCAATATACACGAAACCTGTTTATTATTGTGTAAAAGTAAAAAACATTGCAATTCACGTAGATGTGCACCAGTACTGCTCCTAACCACTTAATCAACAGATACCCTTGTTTTGACATTCGATTTGCAGCAATGCTTTCCAACTCCTTATCTTAAAACGGGTATGGTATTTTACAAACGAGGACCTCGGTAGTCGAGATGTGTAAACCGTCCGATTGGGCTATACAGTCGTGGGTTCGATTCCCGTCCCGGACAATATTTGTGTAACAACAAAGATTTTTTTCGGCGTCTGGGTGGTTGAGGGACTACCCTCCGTGCCTCGGAGAGCACGTTAAACCATCGGTCCCGGTTGTTATAACACATCTATGACAATCGTTACATGTAGTCAGAAGCCAATATTATAATCTGACATCTGGTCTAACCATCTCAGCTACTAGTTCCCTACGGGTTTCGAGGTCTGATGGCAGTAGCTCGTAGCTGCTCAAGATCTGCCTTATATCGTTTCCATAGAACACAAGTTTTTAACTCCTGGTCATACTAGAATAGAAGTAGATAGTGACCATTCACTAATAGAAAGAGCTAAAAAAAGAACGACTATGAATATTCATTACCCTCGAGATTGGGCTCAATTAATACGATCGGTAGGAAGACCTGGAAAATTTAATGTTATCGACATGGCAGAATCTAACTTTTACGTTTTTAGTGATTTCTTGAAACAAAACTTTACTATGAAAAAAATTAATGAAGATAACATTAAGTTCGTTTGGGCTGATGTTAAACTTCTACGGTTTGACAAGATGTTGTTTCCGTGCCTCAAATATAAAACGGATTTGCAAACTGATGGTTTTAATACCACCTCTTTTGCAATAAGGTGTAAAAATTATGGATTAGAATTACTTACCAATAATTTACTTAACTGTAAGTGATCAAATTTAATTTTGAACGAAAAGAATACTGATTTAATTTCATTATTGCCATACATTGATAATAGTTATCATGATTACTATAAAAAATTAAAAACTAAGGCTGATATAAGAGATATTGATCCTGATTTGATCTCTAGTGATGAAGACTGAAAACTATTTAATTTTGTTGATATTGTTGACTTATGTCATTGATGTTTTTTTCCTTTTTAATAATAATAATAATAATAATAAATTCATTTATTTCTCTATCACAAAGTTACAATTATATTTGTCTTAAGCTACTAATATACACCTTGGGAAAACTTTGTGAGAGTTTAACTAAATTAAAATATTGTAACTTTCAAACCAAGTGTGACTCAATAATACCTTAAAATAAAAGTGATTACCTATGCAATTTTTTTCATTTTATTGCTCTATTTTTATACCTTTGTCTTTAGATTGTTTTTTGTATCATATTACACAAAGTTGAGTTAAGATTTAAGTCAACTTATATCAAAAAACACGAACTTTATTCTCGAGTAAAATGATATAAATAATAAAAAAATCTATTTTTACGAGTTTTGTGCCTACAGTGCTTTTGCCAATTGAAAAATATTACTTGTTTGTTAGACAGCTTTGAACAGGAGATGATTAGTTTCATATAAAACTACCTGGTAATACAACAAATATCACCTTTCACCTAACCTTCACATAGCGTGTAAATTGATATAACTCAATTAGAATCATTATACACGAGTATCCATTTGGTGTGTTTTGATACAAAAAGTAGTTTTTTTTAAATATCTTTTCCTATATTGAACACTCTTGAGTAAGAACCTAATAGGTTGTTAACAATACCACATTAAAATAAAATATGTCACTAGTTTTGAAAACAAATAATTATTGTAACAAATTTTATGATTTTAACACAAAAACTGGTCTATTGTAAAGTTGACATTTTCGAGATGTACCAGTTTTCACAGGACGCACAGAATTCTGTGCGTCCTGTGAAAACTGGTACATCTCGAAAATGTCAACTTTACCAGTTTTTGTTATAATATATATAAGTTGACTTAAATCTTAACTCAACTTTGTGTAATATGATACAAAAAACAATCTAAAGACAAAGGTATAAAAATAGAGCAATAAAATGAAAAAAATTGCATAGGTAATCACTTTTATTTTAAGGTATTATTGAGTCACACTTGGTTTGAAAGTTAGAATATTTTAATTTAGTTAAAAAGGAAAAAAAACATCAATGACATAAGTCAACAATATCAACAAAATTAAATAGTTTTCAGTCTTCATCACTAGAGATCAAATCAGGATCAATATCTCTTATATCACAGCCTTAGTTTTTAAATTTTTATAGTAATCATGATAACTATATCAATGTATGGCAATAATGAAATTAAATCAGTATTCTTTTCGTTCGAAATGAAATTTGATCCCTTACAGTTAAGTAAATTATTGGTAAGTAATTCTAATCCATAATTTTTACACCTTATTGCAAAAGAGGTGGTATTAAAACCATCAGTTTGCAAATCCGTTTTATATTTGAGGCACGGAAACAACATCTTGTCAAACCGTAGAAGTTTAACATCAGCCCAAACGAACTTAATGTTATCTTCATTAATTTTTTTCATAGTAAAGTTTTGTTTCAAGAAATCACTAAAAACGTAAAAGTTAGATTCTGCCATGTCGATAACATTAAATTTTCCAGGTCTTCCTACCGATCGTATTAATTGAGCCCAATCTCGAGGGTAATGAATATTCATAGTCGTTCTTTTTTTAGCTCTTTCTATTAGTGAATGGTCACTATCTACTTCTATTCTAGTATGACCAGGAGTTAAAAACTTGTGTTCTATGGAAACGATATAAGGCAGATCTTGAGCAGCTACGAGCTACTGCCATCAGACCTCGAAACCCGTAGGGAACTAGTAGCTGAGATGGTTAGACCAGATGTCAGATTATAATATTGGCTTCTGACTACATGTAACGATTGTCATAGATGTGTTATAACAACCGGGACCGATGGTTTAACGTGCTCTCCGAGGCACGGAGGGTAGTCCCTCAACCACCCAGACGCCGAAAAAAATCTTTGTTGTTACACAAATATTGTCCGGGACGGGAATCGAACCCACGACTGTATAGCCCAATCGGACGGTTTACACATCTCGACTACCGAGGTCCTCGTTTGTAAAATACCATACCCGTTTTAAGATAAGGAGTTGGAAAGCATTGCTGCAAATCGAATGTCAAAACAAGGGTATCTGTTGATTAAGTGGTTAGGAGCAGTACTGGTGCACATCTACGTGAATTGCAATGTTTTTTACTTTTACACAATAATAAACAGGTTTCGTGTATATTGATATAACTGGAGTCATTGTTTTGTGTAAATGGTTATTAGTTCTTGTTATTAAGAATATACGAATAATAAAATAGAATTTGTGTAAAATGATACATCTAATAAGTACATTGTGCGCCATGTTGGATTGCTTAGAGAGCGCGCGCGAGCACCTTGTCCAGTAGTATTTACGGCACTGACCCCGCGCGGGCGGCCGGTACCTTCGCAGTAGCGCCCCTTGCACCCCACGCACCTCTCGCGTACGCAACATGTATTAGTTTGCACATATTTTGTATCAAAACCATTTTAATCTTCTAGTGATTATTGATATAATTTTAGTTGTATCGATGCAGTGTACGAATTTACTTTGTGTCAATTGATATAACTAAACATGTATCAGATGACACTTTAATAGAAGGTAATAAATTAAGTTAATAATGATATGACTTGAGATAAATTTTTACACACAAATATTTATCTCATAACTTGAATATTATGAACGATACATGTCAACATGTATTTAATTACACAATCATATTTATCAAATCACGCCATTTCGTCTTAGATGTACCACACGATCTCAGAATCTAATAGACGTATCAAAATGTGGATTAGATAGAAAAATAGAGTATTGTTTTCTGATTGAGGTGCTAAAATAATATCAAATTCGATATAAGTTGACTTGTACCACTTTTCACAGGACGCACAGAATTATTCGGTCGTTTTAAGCACATACAAGCTAATAGTACATTTAAATCATGCCGTCGGATTTAAACAACTCTAACTATACACGGTTTTAATAAAAACAATCAGTCTATGAATCCATTAATATTTTGTCTCGTATATACCTGACAAAACTGTAGAAATCTCATCTTTGTTAAAATTGTAATGAGGCTTTGTAATATTGGTATTATTAAATAGAATAAAATATATTAACAACCACCAATAATTTTCACCATATTGCCTATTAATATATGGCGACTACAATAAGACCTACCTGTATCTATTGATACGATTTATTTTTACAATTTATATTATTAGGGTTCTGTTTGAAAACAGAAAATTTCGAAATATTTCAAGGTACATATGTATTTTCATTACTATCCATTTCATTGTAGTGTTATTGTTTTACTTTGATTACTTATATAATTAAAAGGCATGTTTTTTTAAATGTAATGTTTAGGTTTATTTTTTGTCTTCTATAACACTTGTCTACCGTATGTTCACTTTGCCCAATAGTCATATCCACTTTACCCAGTGGTTTGGGCAAAGCGGACAGCGGTAACAATACCAATATTATTGTTAATTACCAGAAAAATATTACAGTTACATAATATTGTTGATTATATTAAAAAAAATTATAAACTGAAACATTCATGTTCATAAAGGAGACGTTCAAAAAATGCATAGAGCCTGGGATTAAAATAATTGTAACAAAATAAATTTGAACAACAATCTGAGTTACATAGGTTAATAGAGCGTAATTATTTAAATTTTTTGGTGCATTTAAAATAATTTTACACAATACCGTTTTTTTTAATTGAAATTGAAAATAAGAATCCTTAATGCAATATTTATGATTATTGCTATTGGCAACCCCGGCCAAAAGCCAAATGACAATTGAGCAACCAAAAAAATTAAAATTATTTAGAACGCTGTCAATCAAACTGATCAATGACAATGACATCATGACGTTTCCCGTAATCATCTTTTTTTCCACGCGTTTTGTTATTACACTAATAAGATAATTAATATTTTTCGTCATAATTACATTAAACTGCAGCTAAAATAATATTACAAGAAAAAAGTACTTTAATACAATGCGATTATTAACATGATTGCAATATTTATACTGCTTAGGAAATGAATAATTAAAAGTATTGTGCGTTTTGTTTTTGTGTTACATTTTTTAGATTTTTACAAAAACGGGTGCTCCTAAAATTCGTGTTTAGTTAAATTCTAATAGCTTATTAAATAAGCTTTCCAATGAGGTATATCACATTGGTGTTCAAAATACTATCCCACTTTTGACCTCTCCTTTGGTTGACTAAACTAATAAATAATTTACAATCGGATTTCAATGGAAGTCTTGGTTGCACGCTGGGGGCAATGAGCATTCAGCTAAGTAGTGATGCAGTACCGCCTATTCAAGCATCTAGGCTTACTGCCTGAAATGCGCAGAGAACTTGATAACATGGAGAAGCTATTTGCGGATGTGGAAGTTCCGAATCTGTTTAGCAATTTCCTTTTATTGCCTTTAAGCGTTAAGGGTTGCTTGATCAACTTCATCTTGCCAATGGTCGTTTCCTTTGACGGAGAAATTCATATCCATATATTTGTTTCAAAAGAAGAAAGAAAACATATAAAGAAAACAAAAAAAAGTATTATACGGATAGAACATTCGAGTCAAGTGCAACTCCGTTTCCGGAGCTATATAAATTCAGGGCGAATTAGAAACATTAATAGCGATGACGTGGATATTATTATTCATTTATGAATAAAGGAGAGGTCAAAAGTTGGATAGAATTATGAACACCAATGTGATATACCTCATTGGAAAGCTTATTTAATAAGCTGTTAGATTTTAACTAAACACGAATTTTAGGAGCACCCATTTTTGTAAAAATCTAAAAAATGTAATAGAAAAACAAAACGCACATTACCTTTAATTATCCGATTCCTAAGCAGTATAAATATTGCAATCACGTCTATAATTGCATTCTATTAGAGTACTTTTTTCTTGAAATATTATTCTAGCTGCAGTTTAAATGTAATTATGACGAAAAATATTTGTTATCTTATTAGTGTAATAACGAAACGCGTAGAAAAAAATATAATTACGGGAAATGTCATGATGTCATTGCCATTGATCAGTTTGATTGACAGCGTTCTAAATAATTTAATTTTTTTTTGGTTGCTCAATTGTCATTTGGCCATGAGGTTGCCAATTGCAATAATCATAATATTGCATTAAAGATTCTTATTTTTAGTTTCAATTTAAAAAAAAACGGGAGTGTGTAATATTATTTTAAATACACCAAAAATTTTTATTAATTATGCTCTATTAAGCTATGTAACTCAGATTGCTGTTCAAATTTACAATTATTTTAATCCCAGGCTCTATACATTTTTTGAACGTCTCCTTTATTCATCACTTTTATTTAACAATTTCATTACAAAATTGTAGAAAATAATAACTGCAATTTTTTTTCTTTTCAACTTTTGTTGTTTAATTTTGAGCAAAGGAGACGTTCAAAAAATGTATAGAGCCTGGGATTAAAATAATTGTAAATTTGAACAGCAATCTGAGTTACATAGGTTAATAGAGCATAATTAATTAAATTTTTTGGGGTATTTAAAATAATTTTCACCCCCCCGTTTTTTAAAAAATTTAAATTGAAAATAAGAATCCTTAATGCAATATTATGATTATTGCAATTGGCAACCTCATGGTCAAATGACAATTGAGCAACCAAAAAAATTATTCAACAACCAAAATTATTTCGACGCTGTCAATCAAACTGATCAATGACAATGACATCTTGACGTTTCCCGTAATTATATTTTTTTCCACGCGTTTTGTTATTACACTAATAAGATAACAAATATTTTTCGTCATAATTACATTAAGCTACAGCTAGAATAATATTACAAGAGAAAAGTACTGTAACAGAATGCAATTATTGACGTGATTGCAATATTTATACTGCTTAGGAAACGGATAATTAAAGGTAATGTGCGTTTTGTTTTTCTATTACATTTTTTTGATTTTTACAAAAATGGTTGCTCCTAAAATTCGTGTTTAGTTAAATTCTAACAGCTTATCAAATAAGCTTTCCAATGAGGTATATCGCATTGGTGTTCAAAATTCTAGCCCACTTTTGACCTCTCCTTAGGGCAACAAATTTCAGGTAGTTATTACAATTGGCAAATTAGTTACTGTCAATTTTAAACCAAACTGGCAATAAGGGTGCTCGTAAATCAACTAAATTTTGCGAAAACATCCTTCAGTTGGCAACACTTGAATTGAATGGCAGTGTCTGTCTAATCCGTTCGATTGGAGCCAGTGTAGCCAACCTATAGTTTTAACTATAGATCTACAGTTTTTGAGAAATTCTCTCAGTTTTTAATTTAGGTCTCGAAATCTACAGTTTTTTTAAGATGATTTTTTTAATTTACTTGTCCGTGCATTCTGTTTTTCATCTGATTAGATTATCTTTTGTTCAGATAGCGTTGTAAGTGAGGAAAAAGTTACGGATATGCATAGCTGCAGCAGTAATATTTAGTCAAATTGTTTCGACTTCAATGTAAACAATTTAAAAAGAAATGTAAAAATTTGTACGATTATAAAAATAAAAATTAAACGGAAAATCAAGAAGATTTACAAATTGAAAATGAGATAGTAGCTATTATAACATGTATCACCAGCTGATCAACTACTATATCATTGTGTTGGATAGGCGCACTATGTGGAGATTGAGTCGGTTTCGGGTCATAAATCCATAACTTCCATGTTTTCATAGATTTGCTGCTGATTTTTTTTTTGTGTATTTTTGAATAAATGTACTTTTAAATAATATACAATTTATTTTAATAATCATATGTTTATTGTCTAAAAAAAATAGTAAACTTAAAATGTTGAAAAATGTTCAGAAATTTACGACTATATTTAAATAATATGACCTTAAATGCTATAATAAACACAAATTAAACTCTTAAAATTATTTCTGCTATTATTATGTACCATTACTTTTACCTAAAAAAAAACACTGTATTATTGAACTAGCTCTAAAGCTTCATCTATAAGTTCCATGGACTTTTTACTAGATGGTTTTCTTAAACTTGTTATGTAAGGGTCCGAAGTATACAAAAGTGTATGTAGAACATCTTCATTTGTAGCTATTCTAGAGCATTTCCTAGCATGATGAAGTCTGAATCGTTTATAGTCTTTGTTCCTTGATTCCTGCGCATCTTCGGAAAGTTGTCCTAGGGGTAACACTGAATAATGCCGAATGACGCTTTCCCCGTGAATTAAGACTTTATGGACAGATGATGGCATATAATACCACATATATTTATTAACATATCTTTGTGCTGTATCCAAAGCATACTGACCGAATTTTGTAGCATTAATAACTTTTCCACTTGACATAACTTGAAGTAAAACATAAAATCGTTTAATCAATTCCTCGTCCACACCAGTAATTTCTGCACTGCACTGATAATTTTGAAAAAATCTTCTAGCTGTATTACCGTCATTGCTGTTACCAGTACCTTGTTTAGGTTTATCTATATTTAAACCAAGTTCTTCTCTGAACCTTCCTTGTACATATGCCTTCTTTTGTTTTTTCAAATCTTTGTTTTCATTAGTTGTAGCAGACCATTTTTCAAAGCCTAGGTTATAGGATACATGTAAAATTAACTCCATAAATCGAATCCAGCAATGCAATGTCGATAACCCAAATTGATATGCATTTTCATCAACTGGTTTATTTTGCACTTTTTCTAAATTATTCATCTCTGTTGGTCTTGCACCACAAATAGTGCATACAGCACCTGATGAAGTTTCTGACAAAACTTGAGCCACTTTCCCGTCAACCATGGTTAAAAATAATGTATGTTTAATTTCGATACCTCCTCCATTTATATTGACTAAAGTTGGTGTAAGAGCGTCCTTTTGAGCTTCAATTTCATTAACTACACTTCTTGTCTTTTCAGGTGTCTCCTTTGAAAACTCTATTAAAATGGGCCTACAAAATCTTACTGATGATGGAACAGGGTTTTCCCACACAGTTTCATTTGTGTTAATATTTACAAGTTTCAGAGGCACTAATGAAGCTATAAATAAATTAGTGTCAGAAATTAACTCACTTTCTTCAGCTAAGACTTGCTTGTATTCACTTTGTCCGCTTGAACCATCACAGCCCCATTTAGAATAAAGCATTAAATGTGTCTTGCCAACTTTGTATACACCATCAATTTGTAAAATTCTTGCAATAGTGTGATCCAGTAGATCTTGAAGTTTCACCTTTGCTTTAATATTATTAATTTCTATGCTTGATCTTGGTGGGTAGCAGTTTCCTTTAGCTTCCTGAATTGATTTGTATGATGGAAATAATAAGCAATTCTTTGCGATTAAGTAACTCCTCATGTTTTCATACTGTACCATATTAAGGTCCAACTCGATGAAAATACTGAGAGCTTCGTCTTTAGAGTACGCTGTTAAATGTGCCGGTTCGTTTAAGAGATTTTGACGTATATCACTTTTTTTTTCCATGGGCAATACTCGTAAAATTTCGACAATGAATGCTTCTTCGGTTTCCCCTTGAGATCTCAATCCCTGAAGATATGAATTCAGTATAAAATCAAGGCCACATGTTTCAAGCAATTCCTTGTTTTTTCGTCTTTGTGTTCTATCGGAACTCTCTTCGTAGGTTTTCGAAGGGCGTCCTCGCTTTCCTGTCGATGTCGAAGGTTCAGAGTCACAAGTAGGTTCTTCCAGATTCACAGTAAATATGACGTCCAACCACGCGCTATTCTTGTTTAAAAATATTTGCTTATTTCTGCCAGATTTTGTGTAACGTTGACGAAAGTTTGTAATAAGATTTTTTTGCACACTTGCTACAATCTTAGCGAGATTTGCCTCGGAAAAGTTGGTAAAATTATCCCGTATATAACTTGTTAAAGCAACAACATAATTCTCGTCACTTTCAATTAAAACAAGACATAAGTCACGTCTGGTACAGTTGAATTCACTCATTGTTGCGAGAAGGTAGATGGTTAGGTTACTACACTTTAAGTAACGACAATGACGAACGAAAAACACTATTTAATTATTGAGTATTCAGAATCCCTATTTTATATAAAAATATTGATTTGAAACGTGTGCAAAATTGTGGTAGAAAGAACGAATTATCATTATGTGGTTATGCGGTTTACGATATGTATAATTGATAATTTATTATGTATGTGAACTAAAAAATAGTGGGAAACACTCGATACATTATCTTAACGTAAACCGCAATTAATAAAATATCACAAATAAGACCTATAATAAGCAAGTAGTCAAATAGCATCACCTACGTATTTTTAGGATTTTTTACTGTTTTATGCTATAATAGATTAACATATGTTGTGCAACGAAATTGCAACTTTTCTTTTCTTATTTTATTATAATATTAAATTTCTTATCAAATAACATAATTTACAGACCTTCGGCAAATTTCGGCAACTGTCAAAACTCTAATTGAAAGTTTCAGGTACGCAAAAATGATATGTCCCGAGATAAATATTTCTAGTAAATATATTTACCCATATATAGCATTTTTATGCATACCAGTCAAAAGTACATAGTATAAGCTTTCTGTAATGGTATAATACTTGTAAAGTTTTCATTGCTAGGTGGCTAGAAAATAATCTTGAAAATAAATATAAATTCAGATTGTTTTGTGATAGTTTAGGAATGATCGTGTTTAGATGATCTTTTTTATAAACCAGTACCGACCACATACATAATTTATGTATAATATAGTAGATTAACTTCTTAGCTACAGTTTGAGGTATAATACGAGTACCTGCGCCCATTTTTACAAAATGTATTTATGGCCAGGCTCTCTTAGGCACCTCCACATAGTGAGGCGGTGCCGCGATTAACTTTTACTTTTTACTTTAATTTAAATACTAATTTTATTTGCCATAATGTATCTGTAAAACAAATACCTATTTAATTGATTAAAACTTTGATAATTACATGATTTTTCTTGCTTTTAATTTCCCCGCTATAATTTATTTATTAATTAAACAATAAAAATATAAATATGTAGATTTAGTGTATATTAATTTTTAACAAGTAGTATAAATTGCAATGAAGGATACGAAATATTATTTTAAACAAATGAATGATTGAATACTCACATTTTAAAGTTCCTTTTGGCAAGTTGTCCCACTTAAAGTGCAGTCCCCAGTTAAATCCGCCTCTTACTAAAGGACTCGAAGTATATTCGAAAGTATCGGCATTTATGACGTCTATGACTGGAGTCACTGCCCTCTGAGAGAATTGGACATTGATTCCATCGACCCCTTCAGCAAGCCTCGCAAGTAGTGGAGGAAGCCACTCTATATTTACTTCTATATGAGAGTCTAGAAAGACTAACACCTGAAATAAATTACTCATAAAATATTGATTTTACTAAAATATGTCTACTTACTACAATACCACAACTGAGATATAGAAATCACAAGCAATGAATTAACTAAACTTTATATGGATAAACAACTCAACGGCAATAATTAGGCAGCCAACAGCTGAATCTGCCTGGTGTAAATTTCATAAACACTTCAAACATACCTCACCAACACTATTTTCAGCTCCAAACAACCTGGCCCTAATAAGACCTTCCCTTTGGCCAGTTTTTAATAGCCTTATACTAAATCCTTCCCTAATTCTTTCAGTTGTTTTCTTCTCAACATTATTATTGTCATCATTTATATAATCAACAACATTGTCTACGTCTATGTTATTCGTTTCTAGCATCTCCTCCTCTCTGCGGATTCTGTTGTTCAAACTGTTTACAGCAGTTCGTACTTGTTCATGGAGACCATCCAAATCACTGTAGTCATCAACCAATAATATCTCTTTGAGGTGTTTCTGGTCTGTCCGGTCCAGAATAGAATGTACAGATCTCATAAGAGTATCAAAGTGTTCATTGTAGAAACAAATAATTATTGAAGTTTTAGGTAATCTAGGCGAATATTTTTTGATGCGACATCTAGAAATAACAGTATTGAGAAGTACTTTATGGTTAGATTTGCTAATCATATAAATAAAAGTACTTAATATTTTTTCACACCTTGAGTTACATTATCAAAGTTTTCTTAAAGGATCTCTAATTTATTTTAGGACATAATATAGCCTGTGTTACTCAGTAAAGATGCAGGTTTCTAAAGGTGAAAGAATTTTAAAATCATTCCAGTAGTTTTTGAGCCTATTTGTAACAAACAAACAAACAATAAAATCTTTCCTCTTTATAATATTACTATAGATTAGTTGTACTTATACTAAACCAAACGGTATCTGTGTTTGGTTTAATATCAGTGTTCTCACACAAATGTTTTGAGAAACCTGTAATAAATTTGCACAATTTTTTAAACTAATTATTGCTAATAATCTAGTTAGGCAACTATTGACTACCACTTACAACTTATTTCTCGTGTCAGGTATTCCTCTATGATTTCCAATTCTTTGTGACACCAAGGTGTTGAAAGCATGAATAGTGTATCCATAGTCTCGAATCTTTGCATCTTCAGAGTTTCTTATAAATCCAAAATCTAAAATAAAAAATTATAAGATAAATTATTTTATTATTATAATTTTTTAAGTTATCTTTACTATTTGTACCTAAGGCGTTATCAGCTTGTGCTGTCTTCAATACAAGATGTTTAGCATACTTTTCCTTTAGCATAATTGTCTTTTCATACTCAGACTTCCTTTGATACTTCCAAATGTTCCCTGAGAATTTCTCCTCTCTTGGATTATCAAGAAGCAGGTTTTTACCTTCTAAAGCTGCAATAGATTTGTCATCATTTTTAATGCGGTTCTTCTCATCTGTATTTGTCAGGTGGTAAAAATGCATTCTATTCTCAGTATTGTTGATAATATTGTCACCTAGAATATTTAAACACATTAATCTGATCCAATTAATTTTAACTATTTGACATTTAATTACTAAGTAGCTTAAGTAAGTTTACCAGTTTTTGCCAAGAAAGAAAAGAAAGGTGGTGTTAAAATTAATGAAATGGAACAAATTAAAAAAAATACACAGACATTCCAATATGATAGACTTAAAATTGATAATTGTTTTCAATTTGTTTGTTAGTTTCTCAGAAGTAAGATAATATTGATATAAAACTATTTTATAATGGATTTTGTCACTGTTAATTTTAGATTTTAAATCCCGGTTTCAAAGTCAGACTTCATGGACACAGATGTACCGTGACATCTGAAAAGACTTTGAAACGTTGGGATCTATAATATAAAATAGTAATGTGCAGTAGCAGCAGTATGGGCCTCGCCTTAGAAATATAAGGTTGCAGGTTCGAAAACCAATTGTGCTCACATGTTAGTATGAACAGTTTCATCGCAGGTGTTCAATATTGGCAAGACAAATATTGTGAGGAAACCGGCATGTCTATGAACTAATCATTCAACATGTGACATCCTTTAACCCGCACTTGGCCAGCATGTGTGGATTAAGGCCTAAACTGTCTCAACTAGTAAGATAGTTGAGAGAGAAGATACAGTACAGGGTTGAACTGAAGTGAATATGCAGTACAGACGCTGTGACAACATGCCATGTTTTTTACACAGACTGATTTTTAAGTAATTTAAGTAGCTTCCACTTATTAAACAGCAAGTGGAGCAATGCTGCTCCACTAGCGGTTAAGATAAGTCCTAGGAGCTATTTTGTAAATCCATAGGTATTTCTAATAGTGCATTTGTATTGGACAACAAAATTTTTTCCTAGGTTTTCCACTCCTCTAGTGATAGGGATGTTACATGTTGCATACACTGTCTTGTATGCAACATGTTTTCTTATTAATTGAAACAAAGTAGCCCTCGAGTGGTTTAGAGACCATCTCCGGCAATGGAAATATAATAGAAATGACCTTGGAAGATCTCAACTTGTCAATTGCCACTGGTAACTATGCCGGCAGATGTTTGAAGGATGTCTAGACGATAACCACTTCAACTAGACCTCACGTCTAATGAACGTTTCTTCTGATGGCTCTGACATGCCTCTGGAAGCTACTAATATGTGGTATTATTGATCTTTTACACTTACCACTCAAATTAAGCAGCCAGTAGAGATAAATCGAAATACTCCACGTCGCTGACGCAAACAGAATACCCCAAAGAAAAGAATTATTCAGTTTACCCATAGTAAAACCAAAATATAAAACACTTCGTCAAAAGTATAACTATTTGTTTTTACATTCGATTGTTTCACTCATCGTGATCTAAGGTGACTAAGTGTCAAGTCAGATTATGATACTTAAGCATACATTTATTTAACAAACCACGTTTGATCTAAATAAAGAGAAGATTATAACGTAGTTAGTAGAGATCAAATCAAAGTGTATCACTACGTTCTATCTATGTAAATAAAAATAAACTCACAGACTACTAAGAGAAAATAAACTGTAAGTAGGTACACTGTACAGTAGATTTGTTCCACAGACTAGGTACGGAAATCACGATCAATCAACAGGATTCTATCTTTAATAATTTCAAGTAGTCTGCAGTTTGCTGCACAGACGCTAGGTTCTTTTAGTCACAGACTATTCATTTCAAGCAGGTTGCTTCGGTTTGCTCGATAATTAACTTCGATTGATTCAATCAATTCAACATCTAGTTTAGGGATAGCGACAGAAAATACTCGATCCATCATCGATATTTTTTATTAGGAAATATCGATATTAATTTTTGAATATTAAATTCAGTATTTTTTGTTGATTTCTATAATTTTTATATTATTACTAGCTTCCGCCCGCGTCTTCGCCCGCGAAATTGATCTCACTAATCTTGTTTCTCCATACAAACTTTGTAACCCGTTTCACACGCTTAAAGGGTGAGTTTTGAAACAGACCCAGCGGTTTGGGCTCTGTGTTGATATGTCAGTCAGTCAGTTTCTTTTTTTATATATTTAGATTTTACGACGAATCTATGGTTGTGATCATCAGATACACCATACACCAGCTTTTTCACACAATCTCGATGGGACACAAAATAAACCCACAGAAATAATGTCTCTGCCAAATATTATAGCACCTCACTAATTACAAATGTTAACGAAGTGTTTGGATGGAAACAGATTCCTTTTTCTGAGATCTAATTTGGTTTGCACACACTAGGTAGGTACCGATCTCATAGATATTGTCTCCTGAAGTTTAATATCTCTGATATTAAACTTCATAATCTCTAAATTGAAATATTGCAACCCAACGCGAACATTATCCTCTGTTTCCAAAATCAATTGGAATTGAGAACAGCTTTGCAACGGATTTGTACAACACTATTTCCGTATTCCGTGGATACCGTACCTACCACGAAGCTGAGCGACTATAAAAATATCAATCATTTTATTTTCTTTGCGTGTCTAAAAGGCAAACTTGCACAGTAGGTACCTATACAGCTTTGTTTTATGATTAAAAGCGGAAGTGTAATATTTAAAAACCGATGCATACTTAGCTATTTAATTTTCATTGTAAAACCACGATGAACATGAACCAATTGATTTTGTAATAAAAACAAATACGTGTGGCACTCGGGGACTGCCGCGGTAAAGCTATTGCATAGCATTATTAGCATTTTTATCAACCTACCTATATGCAATTATAATTATTTATTTATTTTATATAAGCAGCATTTTTCTTTTTCCTAGGGCCCTATTTGTATCAAATTAGATAAGACATTGAATTTATGTAGTTTAAGGTTAATTAAATGAAAAATAGTTTTGTCAGATTATTTAAAAAAGCTAAATTATTCCGATACGGAAAAGATACTCGAAGTGTTAAAATAAAAAAAAAAAAAATTTAAGTTATTGGGTAGTTATTATATTAGAATAATATATTTAAAATGGTTTTTTTTGTGTAGTTACTATTTTTCTTAAGTTGTTATTATATACCTATGTAGTAGTACCTAACAACCCGAAACAGGTTCTACCTAGTTCGGGTTAAATTGTAATTATTAGCATAATTAACTATTTTTATTGATTTATGAATGTACAATGACCACTTTTCTTGAATAAAATTTTATTTATTATTATTTAAAAAAAAATATAATGAAAACAAAAGAGTGGAGAACTGAGGGTTCGAATTTTAACAAGTTTATAATTTTTAAATTACTATCATAGAGAATTTCAAAGAGTAACCAATAGTTAGGTAATGGTTTTGTTATAATAAGTGAAATAAAATTTAGTAAGTATTATATTATCTGCGATATGATATGAGAGTCCAAATGGAACGGAGATATACAAAATAATACATATAGTGTTTTAATGTTATAACATCTTTTTTCCACAATTTTTGTTTAGCGTTAGCTTATAATTTACCGCAAAAAAAATCTATAGTGACCTTATCCGGTAGGTATAAGTGGACCTTCATGCTCTGTGTGGACTGACTTATAACTTTCACAAATCACAATTCTTCGGGAAAGTTTCACTGAATCCTAAGCATGTTTCCAAAGAATGGCCCTCATAGCACACATATTAGTTACGATCAAATTTTAAAAAGAATGAATTAAGAGGTAGGTAGGTATGATTTAAAAAAACTGCGAAAATACTGTTCAAACTAGAGAAACACCTAGAGGCATAGCTAAGTAGGTATCTATTCTTTATTTAAAAATATGTAGGGTATCTCTAAATATCACCTACTTCCTAGGTACTAGAAAGATAATATAAGTAAGTATAGGTACTAGAAAGCTTTTAAGAATGTATGGATGTCTGGATGTATCGACGTATGTGCGTTACACTTTTACGCAGAAACTACTGTATGGTAATAAATGAAATTTAGCACAGAGCTAGACTATATGGTCTGAATTAACACAGCCTTTTTTATCCCAATAAGTACCACGCGATCGAATACGTGGGCGGAACCTACTAACCTTACTTCAACCCTTTTTTAGTGTCCCACGACTGGGCACAGGTCTTCTTAAGAGTTGAGAGTTTAGGCCTTAATCCATACACGCTGACCAAGTGCGGGTTGGTGGATACTAACTACTAACTTAAAAAAAATTAGAATTCAAGCAAAACAATTTATTACAATAGACATAATTCATGTTTTATAAACAAAGCGTAGATTGGATTAGATCAAAGGTATAAAATAAGTACATACAGTTCTAAATAATGTAATCAAATCATATACAAGGTTAATTGAAATTACGCAAGATAAAAAATGTGTATTTTTCCTTTGTACCTATTTTCTTTATTGGCAGGGGGGTGTAACTTAAAATCCTACTGCAGTAGGTACATCATCCTCTGAGACGTAGGCATTCGTAGTATTTAAGCGTGTTTATCGGTAGAAAATGCTAATTCAGTTCAGCGGAGACTTACAGAATAAGCTTTAGGCGCTATGTTTCCCGGCGCCCATGGTCCTATGATTCATGAATGCGAGTGGTATCGTTACCCCAAGTTTCCACTGAACAAGAAAATATGTTGCAAGCACTATCTATCTCTATCGTTTTGAGATGAGTATGTAGAGATACGACTATGCTTGTATCATGTTTTATTGCGCAGTGAATACGCCCAGTTATAAAGAATTCCTGCAACAACATGATCCGAATACCTACCTACAAAAGTCATCATGGGCTTCGCGTAACTTAACTGCCTGTCATAAATTAACCTACCAAAATAACAGTGTCACTTATAAATTTGTGTGGTGGCACCTCCATATTAAGCGGGGCTGGGCCTTTTCTTGTTCTGCCGATATTATCGTAATGACTTCCGTGGCACGGGCAATAAAACCCACCCGGGTAGTCACCTGAATTCGGAATAGGCACGCAGCCCAAGTGTGTGCAAATACCCACAATAACAAGCCATTCTTTCTTTACAGTTCGTTGTTCTTCAGTCTCAGGGTCACGCAATGAAGACAATGGTGTGTTTTCTTCAAGCGCAATGTCAGCTGGTGTTCTGTTTTTAATAAACAACGGTTTTCCTCGCCATTTATAAGACATACAGGCACCGGGTACTACTTTTGAAATGTCAACCTCAATCGTGGCCATTGCTAGGACGTCTGCTGGAGCATCCATAAAGAAAATGTAGTGGTATCCGTGAGCCTTCGTTGCATAAGCACCACATAAAAGACCAAAAACTCCAAGCACATAAGTCACTCCCGCCTTGCCGTCTCCACTACCCCACTTTGTTTTTCGGACGTCTTTATATTCATCTTTCCTGTATTTATCGAAATTCGGAAACTCCATGTCACGATGAAGTTTAGGACTATACTTAAATCGCACTTGCGTCCACATCGGTGAAGGGCCCAACGATATCGATGTACCACAACATTTATTTATCATATCTTTATTTCTGACACAAATGCAATTATTTTTGTGCCATTTGTTATCACATAGTTTCGATAGTTGTAACAGAATTACGATATCACTATAATAGGGAGTGGACCAAAAGCTTACTCTAGATATTCGGGTCAAACAACTGTTCCACATACTATTCATTCTGTGTCTAGTTCCTAACTTTTTTCACTCATTGGCCAATTAAAACACTAAACTGCATTATTATTAATACAATAAAATCAGCCATCGGCTGCCTATCTTGATATTTACGAAATTTTGCAAAGACGCTTGAAGTTGTCATTAAAACTTCGAAATATAAATATTAAATCAAATAAGGTAAAAACTACAAAAAGTCCTATCTATTTTATATTAATATACAAACCTTTTTAGACATCAACGCGCAGCCTAAACCAAAAGGGTTACAAAGTTACAAACTTGATTTTTTTTTTTTACTGATGACCTAACCCAATTAGCCTGAAAGGCCTCTATTGGTTCACTGGACTTTTTCGGTGAGCCGTCCGAGGACGGTCGAACCGATCAAGTACTGTGGCAACTGCCATGAGGGCTCCCCATGTGGGGACGGACCTCGGCTCAGGACGTTGCCGGACACTCTAGTTTTTTAGGGGATCGGGGGGCACTTGAAATTTTGACAGTTGATGCATTTTATATGATGTAGGGTCACCTGTCCAACAGTTAACCACTTGTAAAGCCATGCATGTTCGACGCGCAATTTGACGCATTAGACTAGGTAGGTAGCGGACACCCATCGACAGAAAGCTCGCGCAAGCACAGACTACTAAGACAACCTAGAGCGCAAGCGACGACTGCGGTGCACGTGTAATTAAACGTGAAACTTCGAGTCAAAACATAAAATAATAACGTACCTAAGTATTTTACAGATTTTACAATATGTTGTCGCGATAGATATAACTGAGTAGCTTCTAAATATACTTATATTTATTGTGCGGGTAGTATTTATTATTATAAAAGTTATACTCACTGAAATCACATGGGATAGATATGGTCTACAATTAACCAAAACCCCATGTTGAACAGTTAACCATGGTTAATTGTGTACCAATGCTTGTTTAATCGTTTAAACTACATATTGATCATGTTGTGTAAGCACTTATGTATATTTCTATTTTATAGGGGAATATTTCCTTTTGACGATTGCATTTTTACAGAAGGCGATTTTATGCCTAGCAGTGTAACGGATAGACCTCTTAGTGAACCTTAAAATAGAGAAACAAGAATTATGTTTAAGAATTCCGACCAATGCGAAATTAATGAAGACTATGCTATTCTTAACAGCCTAGATAATATCTAGGCTGTTAAGAATAGCATTCACAGGACAAAGGTATATTATACCTTTGTCCTGTGACCTGTGTCACCTTTTATTATTCAGTCAGGTTCTCTTAGTAGTCTGTGATTCAGTCAAAACTAACACTCGAAGCGCCACCTAATATAAACACGATCTACTTATCTTCAGAAAAGAAAAGAAAGATTCGTTCACATGTCATTCTGTTGATTATTTATTGTTTTATAGACACATTATTTCATAATAGGAAATAATGTATGTTATAATACTGTAATAATAAATAAATAAATAAATATTTAGATATTTTTTTATTCATCTAAAAAATCATTTTTCTCTCACTGAATTACGGAGAACGAAACATATGAGAATGAGAATTTCACATAAGTAACAAAATGAACCAACCTTCAAAGGATGATTCGATCATATTTACGTGTTGTAGAATTGAAGTCCGTGTCAGTACCTACTACACAACCAGCATCGGTACCAGGCAGTGGCAAAACAGACACCGATACGGCGCTGGTAACTGGAAGGAAAGACACCCATCCTGATGCACATTGAAATCGTAATCGTTCAAATTCGGCCCCGATTCTCGGACTTTAGACATGTTTACAAAGATCTTATTAGTTTTCTGACATTTTTTCGAAGGTCATTCGTGGTCGCGGATGAATCGCTACTTACTGGGCTGGCGCTTTCCATGGTAGATTACATCATTTTTTAACATCAGGCAAGTTGTAGTCAAGCTCCAGCCTATCGAAGAATAAAGTATACTCAATTACCACTTACCAGAAAACCTACCTTAACCTAAGTAAACCAATGATCATCGCCAGAACTATCTAAGAATAGAAAAAATAATGTGTTTATGAGATAAATGGTTATACCGCGAGAATCGGGGCATTCGCGTGACAAAGACTACATAACAGATTAGCAAATCCAACAGTACCGCCCCACCATGTGCGACGCTCCTATCGACTACTCCATACCTCTTGGTTGTACGCACTAAGTACCTATGCTTGTTTTATGATGCTAGCAGATTGTTGTAATCAATACATGATGTCGTGTGGCCATCCACATAACACTTGGTTAGTGCCAAGGTGGTATGACGTAAGGCGTGAAAGTTAGCAACAGCACTGTTCATACCAGTAACTGCCCGTCGACTGCACACTGCACACGAATAGATACCCGCGAAGCTTCAAGTAAGTGTATTATTTAAAATCATACTTTCATGACAAAAATAACAACGATAAAAATTTAAATTCTCCTTGTCTTTTTATAGGAACCTATTAAAACTTTTGCTATTAATTATTTCACAATTGGTGTAAACGACATATTTAGCCAACTAAATAGTTTAAATTACATAGTTTTACAATAATTAAATATCAATTTGAACAATAGAAGACATGCGTCTATATACATCATTATTTAACACCAGGCAAGTTGTAGTCAAGCTCCAGCCTATCGAAGAATAAAATAAATATCCTTTATGCATACTCGATTACCACTTGCCAGAAAACCTACCTAAGTACCTAAGTAAACCAATGATCATTGATCATTCGTACTATGCGTTTCAAATAAGAATAGGATTGGAAATCCGCCATCTTGGACCGGAATGCGTAACAACTTCACATTTTTCAGTACAGTGGGCAAATATGTTTGTTTGATAATAATAATCACATCTAGATAAAAAAATATTAAAATGTGTATTTCTTATTGCCGTTCTAGTGAAATTGGAAATCTGGAGTCGAATATTTAGGTACGAACATATTTTAATAACTTCGGACGAAAAAAAGTGGTGTTATAAGTTAAAACGTGTGTTGACATCCACGTTTATGTATTTGGGCACTATTTTGTGGAATCCTAAGTTAATTTTTCTACATAAATCACTTTTCCATTCATTTTGAAATAATATTACTGTATGTGTTTTGATATTTTGTGCTGATGCTACTTTTGCTAGGATTTTGGTATGAAGTTAGCCACGAGTGCAGTCCTATTCTTATTTAAAACGTATAGTATTATGCACGACACTCCTGACGTATTATTGTCAGAAATCTGAAAAAAATTCACTTTCAACGTGACAAATCATAAAATATTATGTCTCGTAAACGTAATGGCAGTTTTTTAGTTTTTTACTACTAATCTTTAAAAACTTATATACTTATTTAAACTTGACACTGGCAAAATTGCGGAATAATTTCTGCAGAGGCCATAATTAAAAGAAGAAGAAGTAAACGTAATCTTTAATGTTTCATTCTAATTGTAATCATTCATTCTTCCTAAGAGTCATCTCTATCTTGGATTTCAAAATTAATGTCACTGTCGGGAAACGCCCATATATATCATCCAAAGAACAAAACGCTTAAATAGAGTCTCTATCACAGAAAGTGCTGAGCCGATTTTGAAGCGACTTTTATAATTACAATAAGGTGGAAAGTTTTGCATCGGACAAAAAAATAATCACTGCTATACGATGCTAGCCATTTTCGAGCAATTGCTGGATATATAACCATTTAAACATGTGCGAATTTGGTGTAATTCCTATGGTATAGTAACAATAATAATACTTACATTATACAATTAATAAAACAACCAGATATCACACGTAACATTTTTTTTTCAGAATGTACAAAGCCGCATTAATCATTTTCTTTTACGCTCGAGCTTGTATCTCAGTTCCAGTAGAGGGACCAATAAAAGTCGACCTTCCAGTATACGACCAGCCTGAAGAAACTACTGTATTGAATGTGGTCGAAGGCCTATTACCAGAGAACTACCCAGGGGGCGAACCGTTGAAACTGAATGGCCAAGGCTCCGCTGACAGTCAAATTATCGGATATAAATTGAAAGAATTGAGAAACGTGATAGGAGAGTCATTAAGCTCAAAGGTTAGGTTATTCCTGACACTTGTAATGTTTGGTATAACCTGCAATAAAGAAACGAATCGAAATTAGCAACACTCATTATTCCCTCTTATTCGTCACACACGTCGGTACAGCACAGAAAAAAAGTAATATTCTATTTATTTATCTATGTATCAGTGGCGAAGGGTGGATGTCTGAAAAAGGGAAGCCGGAGCAAAAAAGTTCTTATTTAGGAAAATAACATCTCTTTACTACCGTCACAGATCGTTCTTACACTTGATGCTATACTTTTTTTGTTGCTATTAAAATCTTTTAGGCGTTACATAACATTATTAAGTACGTGTGATATTGACCATTTCCTAAAGGTAAGCCGAAGGGAATCGGCATGTGGACCCTTCGCCACCGGCTATGTGTATTCAGTATTAGGCATTAGGTTTTTTACGTTCGAGTCCAATTAACACTTGTTGGGTTTATAAATAGGTATATATCTTGCTTATTTATTTTAAAACAACCAAGGTCTATTTAAAAATAGCATTTATCTGATTGCCTAGTTTTGCTGACAATCTAAGCGTTTATATGCTCTTTGATCCAAACTGTCATTTAGGTTTAAGCCGCAATTTTAGGTTCGTTTCTATATTGGCTGTACTAGTATGTAAGTACTAGTAAAATTTCATCAATATAGTTTGTATTCCAGCCAGAACATTTTGGAGGCCCATTTGCACATCCAGTCACTACTTTAGAAACCGCTGTGCAAGAAACCGAAGGATACGGGAGTAAACTTCTCTCAGTCAAAGAGACCCTGCAGAATGTAATGGCAAATTTTTTTCAAGTGAGTAACTCTTTTGTATAACGTGCTTGCCTACCTGACAACTACATACATAATTATGTAGATAGATGATACAATACCTATACAAAAAAAAATGTTTCCAGCCAAGACCCATAGTTGACACCATAACAGAGTCTGAGAAATATGGTAATACCGGCGATAAGTTCTACACTGCCGGAAAAGCTATCGTAGGAGGTGCCGAAGGTGCTTCCAATTTCTTAAATTCCATTTTAGAGGTAAGTCCGTTTTAATTGAATTAGCAACTTATTTGTGAAATATGTGTACGTCTAATCTTTTCAGTAGTACGTACCTCGGTATTATTATACCGGGTGGAAGGGACCGTCGTCTATAAACAGTACATCATACGTCTGTAATAGTAAATTGAAATAAAGCAAAATTAACAATTTTGATTCCTCAAAAAAATCTGGGGGGAAATTGTTCTTATCAGGGAGCCGAATCAATAGGTTTACAAGGGGCTGTCCCTTCCACCCAAAGCAGTGAACATTTCAACCATGCTGCGCAGCACGGGAATGCGATACAAACAGTTAGTCTGCTGTTTATTAAGCTTATGATGGCTTTCTAAGCGCCTAGAGCCTAACAGTTCGCCTGGCTAGAGAAGCAAAGTTTTAGCTTCAGCTGTTAGACTTCGATCTCCGCCGCTAGCCTGTATTGGAGGTACCGTACCGTTAAGAGCCCAGTCTAGCCAGTAGCTATAGTTCGTTTGCGCGATGATGGCAACGGGTAATCATTATAGTCGCGGCGTGTACTTATCGTTTTGGAGTTTAATACAGTTATTTCTGTCAAAGGTACCAGGAAACGTATTCGGGCACCTGACCAGAGCCGCTACTGAGAAGTTAAACAATTTTGGTGGGAAACTTATCGGTTTGTAAACAGAAAAATATCTGCTAAATAAAAGTTTTCCCAATAATAAAAACCCAGTAAATATATTCCATTAACATAAAATAACTAACGATTGCCTCGTGGTATATCATGAAAGGGTTATGTATTAATTCCGACAGATACTTCTCCCACCATCTTTAAACCCAGAACAAATTAAAAAAAACATATAAAGTCAATACAGGCCAAATTTACTAATATAAATAAATATTTTAGTGTTACCTATTACTTCGAACTTGTACAGAGCCGGCCCGCTTTTTTTCCGAGGGGAAATCCTTCATGGATCCCCCCGCCCCAAGTGGGCTTATGGTGGGGGGTATGTGGGACTTCCTAAGGGTACCAACTGAAACCCCTCGGGTGTTCCATCTCACACCTACGCCAAGGGTCACGGGAACACGAGATACTTCCGCAACCCTCGGCTGGTGATGGCCCGCTTCTGCGGGCCCCTGCACGTTAGGGGTGTTCCCTGCAACATCTAAAGGAGGCACGCGTGGAACACTTCGCGCCACCACCTTGGGTCCTGATATATATTGGGGGTGATAGATGTCAGCCGGCTCGCTGGCCCAAGCCGCCGGGCAAGGCCAGCGGCCTTATTCTGTAATGATCTAACCGGCGGGCACCGGCGGCACACATCTCATTCGGCTGCCCGCAAATGTATGCATGCCGTCGACAAAATTGTTCTCCTCGCGACTCTTAAAGCCGCCGTCTCCACCCGCCGGCACTAACTTGCCGGGTTCTTATCGGCGGCGTATGATGACAATGCCTTAAGGTGTCTAAGCTTGAGATATTTTTATGTTATAAGTGGCACTTCACTTACACTTACACTACTTGGATTGGTGAATTCGTTTTATTTGAACAAACTTGCGCGATAAATAATTTTGATACACTACATACACCAGGGAATGACTACATACATGCACAAAATTAACACGTATAATTATGGTTCCAATCCAAAGAATACTTAGATAGTAAGTACTGTTAACATATAAATTCTAAATAATAAATCCAATTTGCAACTGACTACAAAATCATATCTAGTAGATAGAGGTACTTGCAATAGGTATTCATTGTCAAATAAATGAATATTATTCAGTTTAAGATATTGAATTGTTTTCCTATTCCCCGTCCCAATATGAAGCTGTTACCGCCAAAACATTTAAGGAACTCAATTCTGTTTGCGCCACATATTTTATAATTCACATTAAAAAAGTTATAATTTGAAGTTTCAACATTTATTAACCAAAAACCGATTTTACAATATGTGTTTTTAACTACCTATAAATAGAAGTGTATAGTATATGGGCAGGTGCCCTAACACAATCACTTATTCATACTAGGTTAGCCATGCGGAATATCTTCTATTTTAGTTTAAATAAATGCTTTTCTATATACAAAATGGGTCCAATTATACATATTCATAATAACAATCAAATTAATGCAAAAGGTTTAAGGGTTTTAGGTTTATTCAAATTTGCAGTTAAGTTCCAATAAGTCCGAAATATTGAAAAAAAAAACATGTTCAGTGTTCTGCCTAAAAACAAAATCGTATATATGCTTAAATAAATATCAAATAGGTACATAAAGTTGTATTCAAATAAAGTCTCAAAAATCGAAATACTTAATAACAATTACACGAATTCTGTAAAGATGCTTATTATGAGAACAATTGGAACTTCGAATCAAAACTCAATACATTACATACTTATGCTGAGGATCTAATTGAAAAGTTTGTTTAGGGTATAAAACGTATAAATATCTATGTTAACGTCATCAATTAATTCGTTTTCGTTTCTTACTCTACACATACCTAAGTATAAGTATGTCTAGCTGTGAGAATTATTTTGATAACATCAGATAAATGTCTAACGACTTCATCATCATAGTAAACAAAATACATAATAATATGTTATTTTATGAAAACGATAGCGATTAGTTAGGCTTGTTAACATAGCTATTTAGGATTACTTGAGAATGCAATTCCACAGGCGTTAAGTAGACATCAAAGTTCGTGACAATCGTAGGAAAACGACGTTACGAATATATTTCCTTTAAGATTATTTATGCAAATGCACAAAAACACTTAATATTATAATGATTAATATATATTAACATCAATTTCGTGATAGCATGATTATATTAGGTACACAAATACTACGATAGAATAGCAAATATGTATTCTTTTGTGTAGTAAACATTATTAAGGAGGTGGTCAATTGATTTAAAATGATTAAAATAGGCGTTCGTAACTGGTTGATTTCATTGTTTCTTGGTAGAGCACCCACTAGGTTGGTGGGCCTCTGTCCAAAGTTCAATTTCAGTACAGGCCAGTCAAATAAAAAGGAAGAAAATATGCATATCAAATATAATAGAATATTTGAACTCAAGTAATTTAAAAACCAATTATGATTTCTTGATAAAATTCGTTTTTCGGCACATACTTTGTGTTTTGAACTTAGTCTGTTTCACTTTTATATCTTCCTAACACACAATCAACAGTATATTAAACTGCTTTAAAATTTAAATGCTTATTACATAGGTACTAATTGCTACAACTTTACTTACTAATGTGTATCAAGTACTAAGTTATTGTGTAATCTGACTGAAACTTATACCAAATTTTAATGATGTATGTGTGAATTTCAATATTTGTACTCATCGAATGTTTGTGTATACACATCAAATAATTCATTATCTAATTACAGTTACTATTGTGGTACATACATTCAAACGGCACAAATCGACAGATGAAAGTTTTTAGGAATCCATAAATTTGATTTAAAATATTTACGGTCTTATTTTTAAACATTTATACAAAGATTTGTACGACACCGATGTAAACATTTAGTATGTAAGTAACCATCTAGATTTTATGTTTAATTATAATACTTGAGAAAATGAAAAACAACGTTTTTTTTAATTCTGTGCATATCATTGGCAATTCTGAAATATATTCGACCAATTTCAATCTCATATCATTCCTACTTGGCCACAACAAAATATGGAACAAGATACATCAATTTCATAATTTCCGTACCCACATTTTGTAATGCATGGCTTGTTACGTTGTTACAACCTGTGTTCATTGCACCCCGCTTCATTATACCATAATACTTAATATACCGAGATAAACTAATAACATTTACCATATTGGCAAAATGTTATATAAATTTTAAAGTAAATTTGTAAATAACAAAATATAATAACAACATGTCTTAGACTCATAACGCAATATTTTACATAAAAAGAATTTTATAAAATAGCTTCTTTAAATATATATTTTATATTATGTACACGTCATTTTCTTACAACCTCATTTTTGTCACTTGCTTGACACTTACGTTTCCTAATACTTCACCACCTTGTTCACCACCAGATATTGCCGTCAGAATAACACTCATGAATCGTGTCAATATTTAAAACGAAAGAATTTCACCAAATAATTGAGATTTATCAATGAAATTATATAATTAATAGATATAGGAATTTATGTGCTACAATACAACTTATTGTAAGTCTAATTTAAGATATATTATATTAAATGTGACACTTATATTATTATAATTATAACTTGTAGACACAACATTCGTTTAGACACAACATCGGGTAAAGAAGATCCCCACGGCCCCCACATTTATGGCTACTACATATAACATAAAACATTAAAATCACTTCAATGTTTGGTATAATACCGTTCATTAAATGTTTCTAATTTGTTGTTGCTCATCGCCTCAGCACATTATTGAAACGATAGGAGAATTACTCTGCATCATCGACGTAATCCAATACGGAAAAATCGATGCATTTGTCAGACCTTAACCGTCATGGACGATTAAGCCGCATTTGGCGTACATTCTCGACGTAGAGCTTGTTGTGGGACATCACTGCCTCTTGAAACCTTGGCGGAAGTTCTTCCAACGAAGGTGCCGTGCCTTCCTCAATATCAGTACGCTTATAAAACAGTATGTACGGAGTACTGCAGCGATTTAATCTGTGCAACTTTGCCTCTAGCGAGAATGTGACAACATCATCGTTATACTCGTGCCATTGGTCATTGTCTTTAGCCAGCGTGTAGTAGTGACCAGAGTCCAGGGTTGTGCCAGTGTGGATGACGGCAGCGTACAAAGCGTACGTCGCATGCACCGCTTGAGATCGCACGGTGGGCAAGGTAATCGTATGATTGTGATACATTGAATGCATCAACTTTGTCTGAACTTGCAGTTTTGGCTCGAACCTGTAAATATTGTAAATATTCACTGAAAACAGGTTAAACAGCTTAAAAGACAAGTTACTAATTTTCTCAGTCTTCTTATACTTACTTGAAGTTTTTTAGCACAAGTATCAGATACTTGGGCGTAGTTTCAATCAAGACACTCCGTTCAGCGTCGCGAAGACATCCACAGTCGCGGCATCGGTACTGATTTTCACCAGTAAGGTGTTCTTTGGAGCAGTAGAATTCGAGTAGACTTTGAACACTGTACTGCCAGCCTTCAGGTTTTTCGGGGAAGGCGAGTTGGAGATCTCGGAAAACGTCGCGAGAGAGAGACGAGGAATGGCACTCGGTGCATTCGACGCGAGTCAAAAGCACGCCGCCAAACATGCTGTCTATAAACGAATCACGGCGTAGAAACGTCGACTCATACATCCTCAAGCGTTTTTTCAATGGCATGCTGCTGTTATCGGGCAAAGTCCGCTTATATCCGCCGGAACTTGAGCCTAAAATACAAACAGTAAGTGGTATGTAGTGGAACCAATCGCTTAAAAATTCGGTGAAAACAACATAGATAAAACACAGTAATACTCGCAGAAGTTAACATAACCATGTTACTTACCGGCTGCTGCACTACTTCCTGGCCGGGGAGATACTGACCGACGATTTGGTCCCGGCTCTATGATGTCATTGACGTCTCTGCAATTGTAATAATAATATTATCACACATACACACAGCGCCACCGTGTCCCAAATTAAGCAATTATATTTGCTGGTGTTATGGGTACTGGGAACAGATACATTACTTAATACCTACCATTTTTTTTTTGTAAATACATACACATAATAGATAAATTACACACAGACACAGAACAAACAATCATTCACATCAGTCATCACACAAAGATTTGTCCTGGGTGGGAATCGAACTTACGACCTTTGGTATAACCACTACGCTATTAGGCTAGTCAAATATTACAATAATTTGCTATTTATTTTTAACTGACCTGGCGAACTTCTTACCCCTATCGATAAGGCTACTACGCCAAAGATTACATGCGTACGCTACACTAAAAACATTACCTTCTTTTTTTGGGACGAACGGGTAAAAAGTAGATGTGTTAACACCTCCACAGTAAATTTCATAAGACCTGTCCTGCTGTTCTTGAGTATAAAAGAAGTAAATAAAGTCACATACGCATCTAAAGAAACTATTCCTTGCTATAGCTTTCCCTTGCACTATTTAACCTCTGGATATGTAGTAAACGGAACGCCTACCACGTAATATACCAACATGTTTAATGCATACCCAGCCGCGTTATTTGAAGATTGAGCTGCTTGTGCGATCATCCTGAAGCGGTTAGTTGCCAGTACAGCAGGTCGCGTGTAATCGAAGTTGACGTCAGAGCAATGCTCGTATGACTGCAGTAGCTCTAACAAATACCTGTCAAAAATTACCAATAGATTACTTAAGCGACATAATAAAATATCACAGTATAAGTAAACTTACAGTGCGTGGTCCGAAGTAGTTTTAAGTCGCGTAAATGGCGGTTTTATTTAGTTTAAATTTAGTTTTATTTTATTTAGTTTTTAGTTCAAGAAAGAGTAAATGTATTAGTGAAGTGCGAATAGGTTCTGGTCAACTAATATCAGAGAGAAGAAACCGACTAAATGTAAAAAAGGCAAATATGTTATTATTTTTGAATTACAACATGTAAAAAATTACACTGTAAATTGATAATTATTTTATTAATTAAAATATTGATCGTTTCTAATTTACTCACTTTTATGTTTGCCAAGTACTAAAACACTTCAAACTCAAGTATTAGTTCGTTACTTCATTTGCCATATACCTACTTCATCTACTGCCTCATTTTGTGTGTACTGCTTCTTTTGAGGACCACCTCAATTGAGGTGGTATATTGTCCTACCTCATTTTCCAAAATGAGTTCCTCATACAAACTCATCATTTTGGTTTGTCCTACCCATCACTAACGTCCAGTGCTGGATTAAACACGTAGCAAGAGTAGCATTTGCTAAGGGTCCCGCGAATACCTCCAAGCATTAATACTTCCTAAGGCTTTAGTAAGTAGTTGTGTTCACAGTACAATATTAAAGTGACACGCAAGTGACACCTATTAATATGTGGCATATAACAACGGATTGCTCATTAACTAGATTATTTTATATAAAATCTTTATGTATTGATAGATTTTATATGACAACTTTGTTAAACATCAAAAATTGACATTATAGTATAGTTAAAATCTCACTGCAGACTCGGTCATAAATCATTCGAGTGTTTCGCTCTCTTTCCCACTCACGGGCCTTATGAGCAGGCCACGCCCACACGTAGTCCTGTGCATTACAGCAGTCGATGAGTGATCGATAGTTTTATGTTTATAAATGGGCGATAGAAATAAAACACATTTCTATTTTTATTACCAAATTTAGAACAAAGCAAATATATAAACTAAAAGAACGTATATATAAAACTACGAATAAAAAATTAAATTTCTTCTTCTGAGTCATCATCATCATCATCCACATGAATGATGAGCTATTCGCATAAATGTGCTTTTCTTAAGTTTTGATCTTGCAGCAATTCTGCATGTTCCACACATTTTTGCCAATTTTCAATGGAGACATTGGGCCGTTATCGATAATGTCCTTGCGCGCGCGCAAATAGCGCCCATCCCTACTCCGATTATGTTTTATGACCGAGTCTGCAGCGAGAATTTAATTTGTTTAAATAAAAATGATCGAGCTATTAAACAATCTTAGTGGTACAAAATTTACCACCTTTACTTAAATGCCCATAGCAGAACCACGGCCCTTCAATAAGATTTGCTACGGGCCCCGAGCTTGCTTAATACGGCACTGATTACGTCATACATCAGGGTTGTCGCTTATCAATGGGGCTGGGAAACCAAAAGCACTTAGACCTGGTGGGATCTTTTGTGCTTCCCCTTGACACATGTAGCCTCAAAGCCAAACTTTCTCATTTGTTTCTAACTAGCTGCCACTCGCGGCTTCGGTATTGGGATACTTATGCGCTATTTTAGACGAAAATCTATCTATACCGAATTTCATCCATATCCATACAACCATACAAACTTTCGCATTTATAATAAATAAGGTAACCGGGTAAAACACATTTTTTTCATTGTTGCTAGCTTCCATGTTAGGAAAACCCTGTGTAAACCAGGCTCTCATACCCTAGGACGATCTTGCGATATTTTTACATTAATTCCATAGATCCAATACGGTGTAGGTAGAATGGTATTATAGGATAGGAAGTAGATAAGGTGTACCTGTAGGATAAGTTTTATGATATAAGTTATTGTTTATACAAATTATTTCAACACCAATTCTCTACCCCAGACATACAAAGTCTCAAACTTTACCTTGAATACAAATTGTGAACACGGTATTCAAGAGAAATAGAATTTTAATATCCTGTTTTCCGTGCTACTTAATTATACAAAATGGGGACTGCGACGACTTTATGTATTACTTTTTTCACAATAAAATTATAATTTCAATGACAGTGGCTTGACTACATCACATTTTGTAGGTAAAGCATTTTTTATTTAAACATAAAAATACCAAATCCGCTTCACACATTTGATAGAAATGTCCATACTATAAGTCATCATAAAATCCATAAAAACTAGAAGAACTCCATAAAGGCTAGATGTTTATTAGAGTAAAGTGAGTCCAGAAAAAAATTTAAAAATCCTACTAATCCTATCCTACTAATATTATAAATGCGAAAGTAAGTGTGTGTGTGTGTGTGAAGGTTTGTTACCGCGTATCTCCATAACCGCTCAACCGATTTTATTGAAATTTGAAATGTAGATAGTGTATACCCTAGAATCGGACATAGGCTAACAATATTTTCAAAAATCATCCCCTAAGAGGGTTAAATAGAGGGGTTAAGTTTGTATGCAACTTTTTATTCCTTGGTCCTATTCATTTAAAATTCGGTACACATAAACCTTAAGAGAAATAATGAGATACGGGTTTTTTATTTTTCCATGATTACCCATATGAGGTGTGCATAAAGAGTTTTATTGGTAAAAATTAAAGTTTCTCTGGATCTGTATAGTCTCAAGTCCGATTCACTCCAAATTTGGCACACATATACCTTAAAAGAAATCATGAAACACGTGTTTTTTATTTTTCCAAAACTAACCCCGGTGGGGGTGTTAAATGAGTTTATTTGGAAAAAATAAATATTCCATAACTGTTTAGTCCTTGGTCAGATTTCCTTCAAATTTGGTATAAATAAAGCTCAAAACAACTAATGAAACACGTGTTTTTTATTTTTTCATTTTTTTTTATTTTCATCCTAATACTAAGCGGGCAAAGCCTGAGAAATTATTCTGAGGGTGATTTTCTTCAAAGTTGATATCAATACTCCTTCGTAATTTTGATCTAATTTACTTTTTATTTTGACACAATGACATGTTTGATAACTCAATGCTACGAATAGAATTCGAAATTTAAATTTCATTTCCTATAAGTATGGTCTAAGAGCCGTAGTATTTTTAAAGGGATTAATGGTCTAGCGCGATAACCAACATGCGCGGGCGAAGCCGCGGGCGGAAAACTAGTAAAACATAAAAATCGACAAGATTTGTGCGAATAATCTCCAAAGATTAAGATGGTCAGATTCGCACCTAAACGACGTTTTTAAAATAGACTGCAGAATAGACCCAGAGAAAAATAAAAGTTGAGTATGGCATATCTACAGGTAAGTACCTATACATAGGAGGTACATGCAAACACTAAATCGTGTATCGATCTTGAAGACCTGAATACATAAAACATAAATCCGATATCGAATCAAAATTGCTATTTACGATTCTGAAATTCATATTAAGAAAATCGACGAGGGACGAGTCAATGACAAGTAACTGTTAACCATTTAAAAAAGTTATATGCTAGATTTTCACAGTCTGTTAGCTTAAACTAAATTTATTACAAAAGTAAAAATATAAGTGTGGACTAGTTACGGTGAAATAAACCAAATTTGATAAGGTGATTCATTACATAACTAATGAATTCATAATATTATGTTGTCTTTACTATTAAACAGTGTATAAGGTGTGAATAGCTATTTTAGGTTTTGTCTCTGTCAAAAGATATAAGTGTCATACAGAAGAAAAAGACGAAACATAGAATAGTCATTTACACACTGTACATCGTTAAATACTATTAATAATGGTTTATCTGGTACTTGTAACCTGTTTTAGATTCGGTCAGGTGCAATAAGTTTTATGTAATTATTAGACAGTCAAAGTCTCAGGAAAATCTGTTTAGTATTTTTTGAGTTCTCCACGAACACTCATACAGACGCGACAGGGAACTTTGTGTTATAATATGCAGTAATAGCGATGATTACATACCCCAAAAACTCGGAGCTATCATGCTGATGATCCCTGGTGAAAAACGGTGGTTTGACAACATGAAAGAATTCACCAGGGTTCAATTTAGTGCTAACGGAATGCATCATCTTGGAGAACAATATTCCCATCAACGACCAGTAAGGTACTGCTGTCATCCTCATCACGACATGCGTGCTGAACCTGCGGACAAAGCAAAATAGAATATTTTAGTTTATATTAGCATAATTGGCAATCAGTTAATGGTATAGAAAACCACTTTATCTTTCAGGTAATACAGCCGTGAAGCTATGTTAAAGTAAACATATTTTTGAAATAAACTGTTTGACAATATTTTGGTAAGTAGATACTTTCCAAAATATTGTAAGATAGTTTCTGCCCATGATATCAGTATCAGGTGAAAATTGCCTTAATTATACGATACCAGCAAGGTATAATATAATTATGGTGTCCAACGGGTACAAATTATAATCTGTCTATTGGTCAAAACCTCATGAAAATACGTTCAGTAGCTTTTGAGTTTATCTCTAACAGACAGTGGAAGCGGCTTCATTTTATACTGACATGCCGGTGGCGTGATCGGTAAGATACTTGCTTTTCACGCCGCAGGTCGTGGGTTCGATTCCCACCCGAGACAAACATTAGTGATGAACATTTGTGTTTGTGTCGAGTATGGGTGTAAATATCTATTATAAGTATTTAATTACAAAAGAAAAGTATTATATGTATAGTATATACCAGTTATCTGGTCTCCATAACACAAGCTCTGCTTAGCTTGGGACCAGGTGACCGTGTGTGTTAATGTCCCAGAATATTATTATTATTATCATACTATGTAAATATTTTACTACATTATTGGTATGTATTAGAAGACTAGCTGGCCCGGCGCATTCCTTTTATCACATTAAATTGTGATCTTAGACATAAAGACTAACTTCTCAGATTTCAAACTGTCCTATATCAAACTTTGTCTAAATCGGTTTATAAGTTTAAGCGTGAATAACACTCAATTAAGAATGTAATATACCCCGACGCATATTTTATATCTAGCTAAGAGGAACCATCTATAACACTACAGCTTTCGAATAAAAAAAACGCATGAAAATCACCTCTCTCTGAAATTCATTCCCTATCACGGTTGAATCGGTATATTGGGCGGGCGCGTTCTATCGTGGGCTACATCATAGCTTTACATCAGGCAAGTTGTACTCAAGCGTAACCATATTTAGGCCATCAACTGGGCACGTGTAACCCAGACAACTATAGGCATGATTCCATCAAGCAGTACAATAAGACTGCTTACATAAACTTAACAAAATTATTCTAATTTGAAAAAGGTTCTGGTAATGGTTGCTATTTTCAGGCACATGATACAATAAAAAGATGGCTAAGTAAATGCTAATATTATGCTGCAACCTTCAAACCGCAACACACAAACTTTACAATAAAACATTAAACATCAATATGTATCAATTTCAGTACGTGTGGTCACTAATATAACAAAACAAAATAGGCAATAGAAGTAGTTGCATATATAAAGTTAGACATTGTTACTTACTACATCATTAAAATTGATTAAAAATCGGTCAAGTGGTCGGGCCATGCGTGAAGGGTCAATCATGGTTTGGAAAGCAATTAGTTCGATGAAACATACGGTTTCAATTGAGATCCTGTGTCTAACTCTAAACCACCATAAAACCCACTTTTGTAGTAATATAATACAGTTTTCACAGTACACAATTGTTTTATATCTTCTTTAATATGAAAATGAATCTCCAAAATGTATAATTCCATAGCGTCCGAACAACTGCGCCATATTGAATAATGATTTATTCATTTTGTTTGATATTGTCAGCACGAGATTTATATATGTACATATTTTTAAAGTCTGATACCGACACCATAAAACAAAGCCGGCTACTAATATTTATATTTAGTATATCATCAGGATCTTTAAAACGAATCCAACTCTATTGACAGAATTTGGCAAATAGCTAAGCGATAATTGTATATATATTGTCTATTATATTTTCGGGAAACCTCGGTTTATCTGTGTTTGTTGGCACGAAAAGACTACTGTGATGATCATCAATCATCAATGATTATTTCACTGAGACTTCAGCTTATCGTAACGGAAAATATTGTGGTTTTTATAACAATTATGCTGTTAGCATGTTTAGATTTATTTGCCTTTTAAAGCTTAAAAAAATATCGATGAGCTGAGCTCAGTCACCAGTTTTTTGTGTTAAGCGTTTGGTTAGAATACTGAAGCTATACAATAAACATTCGCAGTGGTATTTAGATGCAGGTTTGTTCGCAGCAGAAATATACTATGTACTTATAACAACAGTAAGCAGAGCCAGCAGCATATGAGGTAAAAATGTTTGTGGAATTAACTTTACCAAACACAGAGGATAGTTTGTCTGTGTCCACAGTTTAATCTATCTACAATTTACACCAACAGAATTGCAATGTTTCGGACCGCAACAAAAGCTCAAGTATACAGGGTGTAACACCTGGGGGTAGTCATATTTAAGGAACCGATAATGAATGTGATATAGAAGCCTATAGATTATCAATTAGTGAAAAAAACTGGTGTTTAAATTTTTAATAGTTATTGAACAAAATAATTATATTAATGACGTCACTATGTAAACAAACTCAACCCATCACTAGCGGAGCAATGACCTCAAGAGTAGTGTACTTACATTAGCGACAAACTTTGAGCTCCTCCTGTTACTCCTAGTATCTGCGCACGGCGCGGTGGCGCGCGAGCAGACGAAAAAGTTTAAATCTAGTCAACTATCACACACAATATTTGTTGTACTTTTTAAACTTTAGCTAGGTAGGTAGATGCTTCAAAAACACTTAAAGCAAATCACTCACACGTATGTGTAATTGGAACTTGTAAACACTCTAAAAACAATGTCACTAGTACGTAGGTACTTTGTTAGGGAGTCTGCATTAGGAATATTTTGTAGGTTATATCACATTTTGACACTTAACTTCTTCAATCTTATCACAAAAAAGGCTCAAAATGTCGGCCCTGCTGTTCAATGCACAAAATAGTCCGCCGCAACATGGAAGAAGACACATTTCGCAGCATATCTGGGGTGATAGTGCGGAATGCGGTCCTAATGCCACCCTCCATCTCTTCTTGTGTCCCAAACTCAGATGCATACACAATATTTTTTATGTAGCCCCATAGAAAGAAATCTAGGGGCGTTAAGTCTGGCGAACGTGGTGGCCATGGGACTGTGCCCCCTCGTCCGATCCACTGCAAGAAACGGCGGTTAAGGTACTCGCGCACACTTCGCGCGTAGTGTGCCGGTGCCCCGTCGTCGTGCTGGTAGACCATATGGACATAGGTCTCAACAGACAAGTTTTCGAGTTTATCTTCTACATAGCCTGTCAGATGAGACAAATAATTTACCGAGTTTAAATGAGGTGGCAAAAAACATGGGCCTATCACCGTTGTTCCAATTATGCCAGCCCAAACATTTATGCGCCACTGGTGTTGAAATGACGACTGTGACGAGAGATGAGGGTTAGAAAAGGCCCAAACATGCTCATTATGGATGTTGCTGATGCCGGATCGCGTAAAAGATGCCTCGTCTGTCCATAGCACTCTTCTCGCAAACTCGGGTGACCTGGCTGTTTGGTGTTGGTACCACACACAAAATGACACACGCGCTGCATAGTCTGCCGGAATGAGCTCTTGGGTTCTTTGAAAGTGGTACGGATGTTGGCCGTCATCACGAAGAACTCGCCACACTTGCATGTGGTTCGTAGCGCCGAGGGCTAGCGCGGCTCGACGAGTGCTGGTCCGCGGATTGTTATCAAAATGTTCCAGCACTGCTTCCGCAAAGTTCGGATCCAGCGCGGTTGGGCGGTCAAGAGAACTGGATCCACGGAATGACCCCGTTTCCTGCAGTCGAAATACTAGCCTCCTGAATGTTTCCAGAGATGGAAGACGCCTACGCTCAGCTTCTGGTCTCCCGTCGATAAATCTCTGACGATAGAGTTGACGAGCATTACGTAAACTTCCGTCTGCTGCACCCACACAAAGCATCATCTCGTAATATTCACTATTACTGTAGAAAGACATTACGACGCGTGATTGGTACGTAATCGAAATAAATATCAACTTATCACCACTAAGAATAACAAGCGACTGAACAAAGCCACAATCCTTCTCACTCATTATTTCTTTGTCGCAGAGATCAAACGAACTTATTAGGTAATTAGCTTTGAGCACGCAGCTTCACCTGCGTGACCTACATTTTATATTATGCACAGTAGTGGGATAAAACGAAGCCTACAACCATAAAAAGTAGCCTATAGCCTTTCTCAATAAATGGGCTATCTAAAAGTGCAAGAATTTTTCATATCATACTAGTAGTCCCTGAGATTAGCGGGATCATCCTAACAAACATATTCTTCATGTTTATAATATTAAATAGTATAGTAAACACGACAGAAAAGGTACCTTTTCGGCTGTGTTTATCTTTTGGGGTCCCGTTTCGCTCTATTGAAACACGTGCTTGTATGCTTCTAATATTTATGTTATCCTAGTACCTGTTAGTATTAAATTCTAAACCATGGGAAACTTATTTTGTCTGTCTGTAAGTTGCGCTTTCAGTTCAAAACCGCTCAACCGATGTAAATAAAATTTGGTGTGGAGATAGTTTGAGACCCAGACAAGGATATGGGATATTTTTTATCCAACTGCGTAAAAAGAAGTTAATGGTTTAGCGCAATAACCGACATATGCGCGAGCGCAGCCGCGGCCAGAAAGCTGGTATTCAATCACAGGACTGCCTTATTGGTCTAGGTGGACGTGTTTGCTATAAAAGCATCCCAGGTGGTAAAAAGCGTTAGGTGTTCGTTATTTCTTCCGCAATAGAAAGAATAGCCATTACGCTGCCTAATCCTTTAAGAACATTCGATTAGGACGGCTATCTAACAGCACAGCTCCCTAAAATTGGTGTATTCACTTGGGTGCGACGACGTCGCATCATACATTGGATAGGCTCACAAACACATAACACCATACGTTAGTATTAAATCTCGAATTTCATAAACATTTACGATAGATTTACATACTCGTTTTTAAAGCTAATTAAAACACCTACGGAACCTATTTGTTTTTGATTAAAAGAAAGAGACTTCATATTCAAAAGAGACAGTTTATTACCTACGTTCACAATTGTTTACAATAAATTTTAGGGTCCTGTGTGATATTACTAAACGATTTTCACGTTGTTTCTTTTGCTTTCTGCGACCCTGGTATCTAAAGCAGTTTTGTTTCAGTTAAAATTACGGCGCCGCGCTGCGCCGGTGCGCCGCACCGCGCTGTATTAGTAGTTTTCCATAATAGTTGTACTTTTCATACCATTACATGGTATGAAAAGTAAAACTATCTAAGTAAAAAAAAATTACTCATCATTCAGCCGCTTGCTTCCACTGCTGAGTTTTAGGCCTCCTGATAATTTCATCCAATAAATTTAATCAGACAAAACTCTTTTGTCCACTGATACATAAGCTTCTATTAATGTATCCGGAACCATTCGCAATTTTAAAGAAAAAAAGAGAAGTCGTGTTCGAAAGAGATAGTCTTTACCTATGCTCATATTGTTTACAATAGTATTTTAGGGTCCTGTATTGTAGTACTAAACCATTTCCGCGTTGTTTCTTTTGTTTTCTGCAACCCTGGTATGCACGGACTAAATAACGGACAGAGGTGTTATAAGTCGACCGCTGTGTGTGTGTTTTTGTTTGAAAGCCCAATTTTCAGGGATGGTTCAGCCGTTTAAATCTGTTTAGCCGTTTAAAAGTCACATACATTTTTATTTCATACAAATTTTGAGGCTAATTAAAGAAAATTAATAAAACATAATAATCAATTTTAACCACTATTTAGTACCTAGTGAGTAAAGGCCTACCCATAATTTTCATGCAGTCAAATGATTAAATTTATAAAAGAATATTGATATCAATTCATTTATTTTCGTACCGTGTACGTATTGTATGTAACTACGTGCGTGTTCGTACCCGGTACCTTGCAGATAATACTTGCTGACTCCTAGAAATCTTATCCCCATTTTGCGAATAGGCGGCAACGAAGAATTATTATTGAGACTAAATAATATTACATGTCTCTGTTTACACGAGCAGATGATGGTTTAAGTTATGACAGCTTTATTCTAGGTCGGCTTTTGTTTGTTGGTTAGTTGAGAACTCACATCATGTAAGTTGTCTTCACAATTTATTTTTATCATAGGTGTATCCATGTCTTCTTTTTTTGTTAAAAGTTTTCATGACCAGTCATAAAAAAACAGGAAAATAATGTTATCTTGAGCTCGACTTGGTATTCGAACGAAGGACCCGGACCTTTAAAACCAACACGATATCACTTAAACCAATAAGGTAGTCTCAATTAATGTGCGTGTAATACGACGGAACCCCTACTTAATTAATATTAGATATCGTGAAGCAATTGTGTCAATCTGGATACCAGGAGTAAAGGACAAGAGTTTGTTTTGCAAAGGTCGTTGACATGATCACCTGATTTAATATTGATGTAGATCGCTTCACTATCGATATCGATATTAATGTCAATTTCGATACGCTTTAACTTTTTTTATATTCACTTTTGAGATATAATTTTAGTCTCAATTTACCACGTGATAGCTACTCTATCGGATCCTTAAATATGACTACACCCACATGTTACACCCGGTATAAGGTGATAATTATTCGCATTAGCAGTAATACAATATAAACCGATGTCACTCACTCATCATGTTTTACAAAACCTGGAAACTACTTGATTTTGAAAGATGAAATTTGGAAAGAAGGTAGGCGGTTACAAGTAGCAGGAATCCGTTTAGAAAGATTTTTTTTTGTATATTTCCCGTAAAAGGGTAGACCGGGGAAACTAGCTTTCATGTGGTTCATCCAGGCCAAATCGAGGTCGGAAATGTAATAAGTATATCATATCATCAGTGGATTGCACATCTTAGGTAGGTACAGCGAGTAGAGTGGCAGCTGTTTGTGTGTGACTTTGGATATTTGATACTCAATCTCTACTTAATTGGGTTAATACAATAATATGACACTTTTTATGCAACGATTATATACTCGCCGAATTATTATCCGAATAACTCACCCAATCGCTCGTGCACCAATGGTAAAACGACGTAAGCGTTGCATTTTAGTTTATAGTTCCACCATATCCTCCTGACTGTCTCCGGCTTAGCACAGATACTGTTAATACCTACTTAAGAGCTCTAATTGTGCATAGATTATTATATATAATATTAAGTATATTTCATAAATGCCAACAAAGATATTTAAATCGAAAATATGTTTTTTTAGGTCAGTAACTTTTAAGTAAAGTGATACAATATTTTTAGTTTATCGCCTGTCTGTGGTATCTTTGGATAGTTTTGCGGGGACGTGAAGAAAATGGACAAATATTTTCGATTCTAATCACTAAGTATATATGTATATATTGTACTATAAGAAAAGCTATTGCGGCTAAGTTCTCTGTTACTTACAGAGTAACAGTACATAAAATGTACAATCTACTTCAAAATGTTGTACAAAATTCCTTATAAAACGTTTAAGAATGTATGTTGACTACAAAACTACAAAACAATTGCACGTGGCCGGACACACACTTGGCCGGTTTTTCATTCCTATTATGCTCTTTGAAGATGCTGTTAGTATTTACAGGCTATTATATTTAACTGTATGCGTGCAGAAAGGCATACTTGTTTTGTTTCCAAAACTGTGAGACATGATGTAAGACAAAGCCAATATTAAATTGTATAAAATTGTACCAAATTTCCACAAACACCGTCATAAGCTATAAACTGTATGCACTAACCCCCTTACTAATAAATTATATATAAGGTGTGAATAATTACTCTATGTTTTGTCTTTGTCATATGATTTAAAAGTGTAATATAGGAGAAAAAGACAAAACATAGAATAGCTATTCACACCTTTTATATGTCGTAGTTTGAAGCTAATACATGAAACATGAGATATCATTTAAGTTTGTATTATGAATATAAAGTATTTTTTCTGAAGTTAGACAAAGAACATTTTAAATCGACAGAAGGTGACAGATGACGCCATATAAAATTTATATGCGCAGGAATATAAATCAAAAACAAACCTTCGCCGCATTAGATATGAATTGCAAAGCAGTATATTTGGTGTCAACTGTCTATAAACTGTTGTTTACAGCGATCGACACTCAAACGTCATGTTAACAGGCAACTAAATGAGTAGGTAATTCGCTCCTTATTAGACCAAGTAAATCTTAATCAGCCTTACAAATAAACAAGTTCTAGGTTTATACTAGTAAATCTATGTTTTGTCTTTACTTACTTTTGTTTTTACTTTATGGCACTGATGTCATTTAATAGTGACAAAGATTTGCTATTGTCAGTGACATAAAGAGTATCAATTACTAATTTTTTAAAGTCCTGTGATTAAACTTATACATTATGAAGACCTCCTAAATCTATTTGCTGCCATCCTGCTTAACAACGAAGTTACCCTAATAGATATTCATAATATTAGCATAGATAGAAATAATGAAACCAATTTAACAAAAAAGAAATTAACATAACGATTTTGCACGCAGTTTTTGTGAAGATACCATCTTTCTTTTGTTATGGCCTAAATATGAACTTTGGTTGTGAGATAAGTGATCTTAAATGTACCACAAAAGTATGAGTAATGTGCGTATACTTACTGCCTAGTCACAAGAAGAGCTTGCATTACGCTGTTCATATAGCAAGTGTTGCCAAGATTAAGTAGGCCGACTTTTCGCATCGGAGCATGATGGTTTATACTTGACAGGCAAACGTTGCGTGCGCGCCACGGCGTCAGCTGCAAGTATTGACATCCTCGAGAGGCCATGTGACGCTCCAGGCATAAGATCTATAAAAAATATTAAGCAAATACATAAAAAATTACAACAAACTTTATAGCTTTGAATGTTCAAAAGTATGTAAAGAATAATAAGGTAGGTGATACGCGTACATGGTCATTACGATGGCGTCGAGCGTAGTTGTTTCCGTACCGGTCCGTCATAGCACGCGTGATCATATTGAAACGTCGAGTTACGCCAGTGCGGCCACGACTGTCCCGCTCCGCAGTCTAAATACTACAGTCGATACAAGAGCCTTCTACCCGAAAATGATTGCCATCACCCCGAACCTCTCGTATAATGTTATCTTTAGACCGAATACGATTTGTCACAAGAAGCATACATAAATAATAAATCAACCTACATTTATTTAAAACCGTTTTTTATATGTTTGATGCTCATAAGATAGCTAGACGAATTGATTTGAAATAACCCTCGGACACATTATCATGAAGGTATTATACTCACCACATCATCATATTTGTCCTTAAACATTTCTTGGGCATCACCCTTCAATGACCCAGTGAGACCATCAACAGTGGCCGTGAGGATATCTACTACGTTTTGCAGCATTTGTCGTGTCCATTGGCCGCTGTCGCAAGCTAGGTCGGTCAACACACGGCTAACATGCGGTGAGATCTGGTACAGAACAAAGTTATATTTTAAACCACAAATTTATACACAAATTTAAGTTTCAATGGGTTGTGCAGGGAAACCATTTTAAAACCATATGATAGACAATTCTACTCGAAGGAAACATTGATTATTTTTAAAAAAGAAACATTAATGCATTTACAGGTTTAAAAATTTCTACGGGGAATCACACCGATTACATAAAAATAAACTATTTTAATAATGCCAATGGAAAGACTGCATATAAAGACAATTTCCTCAGAACTAAGATAGTGTCTCAAATTAAAGGGACATGTTGAAATTAAACTCTGTCTTCACAAAAATATTCTTCACTGTTGTAGTACATTGTCATTTGTCATTTTTACATTCCACCTTTTTGCAACAAGTTTATTATTTTTCAGTATTTCTTTATTTTTAGACACCATGTTAGTTAATTTAATTGGCATCTTAAATGTGTTAACTTTTTTTTATTTTTTCTGTTCGTTAAGTACCAGGTAAACCTCAGTTTCTTTTTACAAATATGGAAATACATTTAGTTAATAATATATCACATGAATTTAAAGTGGTTTCCCTGCTGGGCCCATAGAAACTTTCCACCAAGCTATATGAAAATGCTCAGAAAGCTTCATGTATGCCAAAACGGTGCCATAAGAAGGTAAGTCAGCAACTTTATTATTTTTTTATTTGACTTAATTTTTAATGTGAATTATGATAATTTGCTGTAATAATAAGATCTAATTACATTTTTATGCTCACTAAAATTTACCAAAATTTATTTTATATTTCATAATACCAAACAAATAAAAAATCCCAGTTATTTGAATTAAGATGTAGATTTCTATTAATAGAACAGTGAAACAAAACACGAATGTATTTCTTCCTTTACCTATATTCATTAAATATGTTACCCTGTCAAAAGCTTCAGTAGATTCACGCAGAGAAGCCAAAACATGGAGGATGACCTCAACTGTAGACTGGCGTAAAGTCCCAGGGTTATCAAGGGCTAGAAAAAGCTGCCCCAAATTATCAACGGACACTTCAATAAGGATGTCGAAACGCTCATTTTCCTGCAAACAAAATAACATTGATTGTACATCTAAATATTACATTGTAAAAAATGTTTTCAACCATTAGTCTGAAAAATATCTTAACAATCTGGTTTATACAAAGTATGTATTTTTTTTACTAAGATTACTGAGAGTATTTTTGTTTATTTCTCACCTCTAAGGCCTTAATAAAAGCCATCACCCAATCGCCTAGAGCAGGAGTCCCCTGCCAGTCGTAGAGCCAGTTGTAAAGGCAGGACAAGGAAGCCCTCAAGCCGGCACCAGCTGGACCATTGTCACCTTGCTGCACGAGCCAGCGCGCAGCAGACAGCGTGGCTTCAGAGTCTGAAATGTCCAGCACGACTAGGACCACGGAGGCGGCGGGGCGAACATCTGACTCTATAAAAAAATACAAAGCATATGAAGACCATGGTGCTTTAGTAAAAGTCACTACTACTGCCATCTACTCGCTAACATAAATTTTCTCCAACGATTGTTCAACTCTTATAAATAGTAGGTGATCTTTTAGTCCGACATAATATATAAACTACTAAACCAATTTGGATGAAATTAGGTGTGAAGATAGTTTGAGACCCGGGGAAAAAACAACACCGCAAAAATAGGTTAATGGTTTTGCGCAATAACCGACTTAAACGCGGTAGAAACCGCAGGCGAAAAGCTAGTTTAGTTTATAAATGAGGCTGTGATATTAACTTTAATTATTTTATGAAATTAAATACATGAGTATATTTCGTTAGTTCGTTCGTCTCTAGTCAAGAGAATCTATGGAAACATCCCTCCTACAGCGCAGTACATACTAACTGTTGAATAGGTAATTGAGTGCGTAGGCGAGCAAGATAAAAATAGAAACAGACAAAATCGATATCAAGGAACTTAGTTACTTACGGGGGTCCGAGATGAAAGAGTAGAATTTATCTAGGACCGCTGTTACGATCTCATGACGAACAGAGCTGTGAACATCGGTCACAATGCGCACTAAGAAGTCCTCAACGGACTGCAGTAATGGCCACAGCTGCTCCTCATTACCAGTAGCGCGAGCTGCAACATATCAGAATTTTTACAGTGGATTCATCAACAAAATAAGCCCTGCGTCTACAAAACATAAAATGTAGAAAAATGCCGACATACAATATAGAAATCAAAATTCTATCTGGTCCTCAGTTACGTTGTAAAAACATATTGTTATATTTGTTGTCGCTAAAGTAACCTCTATAAATATCATATTGGCTGAGTGTAGAATAATAGCCCCACACTACTGTCAATTGGTTAAATAGCCTCTTGAATCAAGGTCCAATCCAGACTCCAAGTACCTACCAGAATAGCAAAATCTTCTCAACCAATACTGATATAGCGAATTATTGTGCTGCATATCGTTAAAAAAATTGAATACATTGTTATCGTAATTGCCGGACATTCTAACAAATACTAAAAATTTTGGTCATTCATACTCTAAAAAAATATCTGCTAAAAATGATACCTATGACTGCTTTCATCCAGCTACGGCAGAAACTAAAGGTGGGCACTACACTTACCGAGACACTTGACTATGTCTTGACAGTTCCTGACGAGCTCATGATGAGCAGGCAGATAGTTAGGCTGGTCATTCATCAGCTGTATGTATTGTTCCAACGCAACTATATCAAGTTGGTTATGGTTGTCGTGAACCAACTCGTGCTTCTTTACCGCCATATTAACACTAGAGGAAAAAAGGACAATTTAGCTAACTGTTCATTAGGATGGCAACTTGGCAAGTATATTTTAATTCAGCTTAGTTAATTAGTGAGTACATACATCATTTACAAGAGTCTTAGTTCAATATACTTAACTCCAGAAACATAGATAAATCTATTAAAAGTATAAAGAACAGACACTAACCAACATGTTTTTTACATTTAAAACTGTATAAAAATGTTTCAAAGTACTTTAATATTATTGCAAGCAGACTTGGGTCTCAGGATGCAGTTGTACAAAATAGAATAGTAAAAAGATTATAATCCTAAGATAATAATATAAGATATAAGAATATAATTTAGAAGCACGATTGTAGTGTGGAGCAAAATGATGCTTTTACTTTATAAAAACAACCGCGAGATAGCTGCGCGACTGCAACACCGTAATTCAGATTAGTATAGTGTAGATAATTTAAAACATGGATTCCAAAAATAATCACAAATGGAAATATCAATATCAATCAAAAATGGACATAAAAAAATAGGATAAATAGTTCAAATATTTCTTGCCAGATTTACTTTTTTATGGCCCTGTATTTGTAGTTGCCGCTATTTGAGTTCCACAAAATAGGACGCATTTGAATTTCAATAATAAATTGTTATTTCAAACTTGTTGATTGTACTGTCTATTGGCACGTGCGCTTGCAATACTGGTCTACTGCCGACTGAGCGCGCGCTTCTGTATATTTTATAATATGAAATTCTTATTGGAATTTGGGATCGTCGTGCGTCAACATGACTATCGCGCTTCTAAAATCGCATGTATATAAATGATGGCTGAAATATTCAGGTAAAGTTGAATTGACTTCTATAGACTGATCATGATGGAAAGGTATGAATTTCCTTCGAATTTAATTTGGACGCGTATCTACTGAGCGAAACATATACATAATCAATTCATTAATTTCTCTTGCCTCTTTCCTGTTTTTATTTGGGGTCGGCTCCCAGTCCAACATGATGCGGCTAGCTACCAGAATTAAGTAAGCAACTGCCATCAGACCTTTGAACCAGTAGCCGAGATGGTTAGACCAGGTGTCAGATTATATAGGATTGTTATAGATAGATGTTTCAAATGACAACTAGGGCCGACGTACGGCTTAACGTGCTCTCCGAAGCAGGGATGGTAGACCCTCAACCAACCAGACTAAAACAAATCTTTGTTGTTACACAAAGATTGTCTGGGGCAGAAATTGAGCCCACTACCTCCTGGCACTGTATAGCTCAGATTGCTTAGCTCGACTTCAGAGGTTGTCTAAACATATTATTATCTAATATATAAAATCCTCCTCCGAAACGGCTTTACCGATTTTTACCTTATTTTATATTCAGTAGGTCTGAGAATCGGCTACTATCTATTTTTTATATCCCTAAGTGATAAGGGGTGTTCACCCTTAATTTTTTTTTAATTCTCGTCGAAATATTTTGTTTTTATTTTTGTATAATGTGGCATTAAAAAATACATTTTTTCACCCTTCTATCACCAACCCAATATTAATAGATACGCGGTACGAAGTGCGCTGGGGCAGCTAGTAATTAACATAATTAAAAAAAAAACATGTTGGATTACTTAAACTACAACTTGCTTTCTTAATTATTAGTGTTCTGTATGCCAATATGAGTTGACACCATTTGGAATCTTCACTCTTCAATCATATTATGTGGGTATCTGTTCTCTGGATTGGTTGAATCTCTAAGAACAAACTTATACTAAAAAACTATCTGTTTCATTCCTTAAGATACAAGTTCACAGGTACGCACAACATTTCATGACAACTTTGTGAAGAAACAACAACATAATCAAGTCATGCAACAACTTTGCACCGTTTCTTGCACAATGTGTTTCTAAAGCTAAAATGTACAAAGATTGTTTATTTGGCAACATTTCTAGGATGTTATGGAATACAGGTAGCTTTATTTTAGAGAACCAGAAGTAGAAGTAGAAATGGACACACACATCAAATAAATGTGAAGGTAAACTCATTATTAAGTACAGTAATGTACTAAACTTATGTGGGAGGTAGGAAGAAGCTAGAACTGTGTATGTTAAATTCGCACAAATTGGGGTTAAGTTTCACATGTAAATAAATAGTATATAAATTGGGATTAGTCTAAAGACATCAATAACTAGAAAGAAACTGTTTTATCATTGTTTTAGTCTTTGATAATATCCAATTTATGCCTGAAGACTCTTTATTTATTTATTTTCTATTGTATTTATTCTATTAAACACTCTTTAAGTTTAAACTACCCATTTTGTGTTGTTTTGGATGATATAGTTACACATTATAATATGCATTTATAATAAAACACATTGCATAAATTTAACAATTCCACATGAAACAATCTGTTGTAAAAAAAAACACTAACAGGGAGCAAATCTGATGAGCACAGTCATCAAACAAATTAACTACATATTGTAGTGTTCACATAAAATGGTAAGTCAGGGTTTTACCGTAGTTTAATTAGAATATGTAAATCTGCTTGTACGAATCTCTGTGTGATGCTATAACTTATAAACTATAAATTCTTTTAGAAAGATAAAGTAAAAATATTGAACAAAAATAATGTTAACTTTAGTACTATGTGACGAAGAAAAAATAGCTAGCATCATCAAAGATCACAACCTATCCTCCGTAACATCCCAATTTATTAACATTTGATCATTTGAATCAGGTAACATTCAGAACAGGTTGTCATGCAATAAAATGTATTGTGCTTCAATAATACAGCCTAGCCACTAAGCCATGAGTAAGTTTAAAGCATCAGTAAAAACCACATTATGAACATCAAATAATAACTGTTTGGGAACATTACACTGAATGTATTCAGATTTGCACCTTGTGAAATTGAATATGGTGTTGGATTCTATCATTGGAAAAGAAAAGTGAAAAATCAATAAAATGAACAAAACCAACATAAAGTGCAAATATCACATTATCCCTATTGTGTAAAGATATAGCCTTTTATGAAATAGTAAAACATTAAACATTAGAGCCTGTTTAGGCTATTATAGTTACCTTATTGGCCAAATATTTTATGAGAACACTGATCCAATGCTGAGTCATACTATGTTTCTTATTCAGTTTTGCCATGCATAAACAGTATTAAGCTGCACAACAATGCTGGAATTACCTACTGAAGTCCCAACTGATTGTAACTAGACAGACAAAATTAATCTTAACTTTAAGATAACCACTTGGTAGTGAAAACTGGTTTACATATTGAACTGTGATTACACTTTCCAGATGCAGTTAATTGTACATTAGGTTGCTTAGAAAATCTTGTTGGGAGTTCAATATATGAATTTTTTTCACTAAAGTAGGATCAAAAAGTACTACGACCACATTGAAATGTTGGAAAAAGCTGAACATTGATTTTACACACATAACACGACAACAAAGATAATAACAAAAATGTTTATACACAGAGCCTGCCTATCCCTAATACCTGAAACAACGCATCATTGTTGCAGCACTGGACACTAAATTAATCAAAATTTAAGCGTTTTACACGAGCAACGCATACTTGAGCACCCACCTACGCAATATTCAGCAAAATCAATAAACAATCGGATGTGGAACTAGATGTACGGAACAGACATTACTCACAATTACTAGATTCCTTTATGACAATCTTCCCACATACGAAATTGCGTCAATATTGACGCTTGTCATTTTAAGAGATTTCTATCTTTTAAATCGATGATGCAAAGATAGAATAAACATTATCAGGAATCAAACGAGAATAAAATCAAGGTGTATTGTTCCGCTCACAAGTGAACACAGGCACATTTATTTTCGTCAACAAAGTGACCACTGACACATTGACTTTGCTAAAAATCCACTGAGATTACCTGGGTAGATTTTTTAGCAACTTAATAAAAACCTACACCTTTTATACTATAGTCTAGAACACGCAATAAAAAGTCACAATCACAAATTAGTATTAATTTACACAATAAAATATTGATTTGATAGGTAGGCCGGAAGTACAAGTCAAGTTGTTACATTCCTAAATCGCAATTATAAAGGTAGGTGTCCACTACACTCTACCAGTAAAAAGCTGCTGCCTGACCTTTTTGCCTACGACACATATTGACCCAAAAGTTAAAGTAGTAAATGTACTAAGTTCTGTCCGTATTAAAAAATTATTATTTAATAATTTTACAGGTATTTTTGTAACTGAAAGATTTTTAACATTTATTTTTTTGATTTAAATAATTTTGTATTGAAAGGCACTTTTATAAAATTTCCTTCAACTAAAAATATATTAATATAAATAAAATATTATAGAAAAATTGCAAACCAAAATAGAAAGAAAATAAAATTATTAAAAATAATCCCGAATTGTATGCTGCTGAGTGGAAAAAGGGAGACAAAATAATTTGAGAATATAAAAAAATAATATTTTTATAATTATTAAACAGACAAGCAGTTGTAACTATAATCTATTGTAGTCTTTGGTTGTAAACAACTGCTATTCGCCATAAACTGGTTTCTTAAATTATTCCCTTCTCACTTCTTATTCATAAAGTATACATTACACGAACCCTTACTATGTGTATTCTTATTTGAAATAAGAATAAGACTGAAAATCCTGCATCTTGGACCGGAATGCGCAACAACTTCATATTTTGCAGTACGGTCGGCAAAAATGTTTGTTTGATATAAAAATCGTATCTAGATAAAAAAAAATGACTCTAACTTATTGCCGTTCCAGTGAAATTGGAAATTTCGAGTCGAATATTTAGGTACGAACATATTCTATTACATTCGGACGAAAAAAAAGCGGTGTTATAAGTTAAAACGTGTGTTTATATCCGTGTTTATGTATTTGTGTACAAGTTTGTGGCATCCTAGCTCGTAAATTTACTAAGGTATGTAGCTGTATGTAGCTACATACCGAAGTAACTTTTTGTACATAAATAATTTTCCCATACATTTTAAGATAATATTTTTATCTGTGGTTTGATATTTTGTGCTAGCGCTACTTTTGCTAGGTTCTTGGTATGAAGTTGGCCACTGGTCCAGTCCAGTCCTAATCTTATTTGAAACGCATAGTAGATGGATAATTTTTTAATAAAAACAGGTTGTTTTAAAATAAATAAGCAATCAACATATCTTATTTTTATCTATAAAAGGACTCATTGCGTTTATAACGTTTATTATTTTCTATTATATCTCCGTTCTCCGTAATTTATCTATTTAAAAAACCAACCAAGTGCTAAATGTACTCGAAAACAAGCGGATTTTCTATATTTTCCTAAAACGTATAAAACCAATGCCTAGAAAGCTAATACCGAATACCATTGAGTATGTAACACTACATTTTACCGATCACGTATAACTTTGTATATAACTTTGAATGACACACGTGAGGACACATGTGTCTTTTGTATTTTTTTAGGTTTACATTGTCGTCATTTTTTAATACTAGCTGCCCCAGCAGACTTCGTACCGCGTATTACTAATGTACCTAATACGAATGTATTTTTAATGCCCCATTTATACAAAAATAAAAACGAAAAGTGTCGTCCAAAAATTAAAAAATAAATTAAGTGTGAACAACCCTTATCACTTAAAAATAGATAGTAACCGATTCTTAGACCTTCTGAATACGCATATAAAATTTGGTAAAAATCGGTAAAGCCGTTTCGGAGAAGTACGGTAACAAACATTGTGACACGGAAATTTTATATATTACATAATATGGTCATATGAACCAAAAATTGGTTGCCTGTAAAGTCGGTATACGGGCGAAAGTTTTACGTGACAACGACTTTGAGTGGTAAAATAATTTTAATGTGAATATTCATTCGTATAGTAGGAAGAAGGATGAAATAATAGTAACAATTTAAAACATTTATTTATACAAAGAATTATATTTAAAACATTAATTTATACAAAGAATCTCGCTCTTAGGCGGGCTAACTGTGCTCGAGTGGAAGGGACGCGTGCCTTTCACTTTTTATGTCTGTCTCTCTCGCTCTTAGGCGGGCTAACCATGCCCGAGTGGAAGGGACGCGTGCCTCTCACTCGCTCTCATTGTGAGCGCATAACGTGAGCGGAGCGTAACGCAGTTTCTTGAAGTGTCACCCGGCAAACCAATTTATAAGACGTTGTCACGTCAAAAATTTAACACGGAACTGGTATTGTTCGCGTTCCCATCAGCCGAGGTACATGAACATTTAGTTTTTTTAAACTGTTTATGTCTTGTGTTTGTGTAGCTCTTATTTACGTGTGCATTTGTAAAGACATTGCAATTTTTATATGCATGCTGTAAATGCTGTACGTGGTTACCTCATAAGTCGTAACCTTTCATAAAGTAATGTTATTTATAGGAAGAGACAAAAATACTTAATAATATTATTAATAATGGAAATGATTGAAATGTTGTTATTCAATAATTTGACGGGCCGCCACCGTGCGAACCGCGCCGCCGCGGCGCCGCGGCGCCACCCCGCGCGCCGCGCCGCACCGGTCGGTGGCGCGGTCTGTAAAATACTTTTTTTTACTCCGCTGGTCGTGGGTTCGATTCCCACATAAGTCAGTCATTTGTGTGAGGAACACGTCTGTTTGTCTTGAGTCTGTGTGTAATTAATGTAATTATATATATTTAAGTATGTATTAACAAAAAAAAAGTATTATAAGTAGTATCTTACCAGTTATCTGGATTCCATAGAACAAGCTCTGCTTAGTTTGGGATCAGATGACTGTGTGTGTTAATCACAGGTGTTAATGCCCCACTATACTGTGTTGTTTGTTATTGGTTACCATGCAAGAGTGTTAGATCCCTTGAGCTGTCTAGTGTATATGGTTCTCTTTGTATTTTGTGGTCTTTTGGTAGACATTAGACCATAGACTATACACTAACACTGATAGACTAGACATACGTAGTATCTCTACTTAGTCTGTGCACTAGACAGACAGTTGACAGACAAGCACAAGCACAAGCGAAATGTATTCTTTAAAAAAATCTCCGTGTATTCAGCAAAATTAAAAATGTTACAAAAATAAACAATACGAATCCTTATCAATATTGTGATTGTGTTTGCACTCAGGTACTGGTTATATCATAATTACTGAAAATTATCATGGTCAGTAGGTATTTATATTTTATCCACATTTGGTATTCAGAGTACAATGGAAGCATCGGCTTCGCGGAAACCAGATGCTGAATATCATCAAGTGTTTGGTTTCATATTGAATATGGAAGATCGCAATTACCCTATATCTGTTAAACAAAGAGGCACAATTATTAGGTATACCAAGCTTCCAGATTTTGATTTCGACTCCAAAGGTAAGCCAGATACTTTTTGTTAAATTTTTATGATACACAATTAGGTGCCTACCTACGCTTTATTTTATCTATATCCGCTCAAGTCAATCTAGTGAAATACATAATAGCTGTGATGAATATTAAATTCTTCCCAAATCTTCAAGACCTTGTATGAATTTAAAAATAAAAATTATACATGTAATTTATGATATATTTTGAGTTCAGTTTACAATGTATTGTATTTTATTTTAACAGCAACATGGAATCCTCACAGTTACACATTGCAACCACGACTAAGGCGTATTATCTCACTTGACAATGATGAAGTAAAAAAAAATAGGTCTCTCAGATCAAATTTAGAAGTCTCGCCATTAAGATCAATGTGTAGTTACAATAATCCCAAAAGAAAAGTTGTTACTATATCAGACTGTGATGAAAATGATCTACACCCTAGATTTTGTTAGTATTACATAAACATTTATTTTTATCCATTCTTACTGTAGTTTTATAAATAGATAAGAGTTTTGATGTTGAAGCTAGATTAATTTATACCTACCTAAAATTCTGACAGGCTGGTGGTCTCATCTGTAAGACGCTTGCTATTTACACAGCAGGTTGTGGGTTTGATTGCCACCCTAGACTGGCATAAGTGTGATGAACATCTATCTGTTTGTAATTGAGTCTGGGTGTAATTATCTATTATAAGTATGTATTTACAAAAGAAACATAGTATATGTATAGTATATCTATTCCGTTGGTTTCTGTAACACAAGTTCTGCTTAGCTTGGGTTCAATGTGTGTTAAACAATCATACATTATTATATCATAGATTTCCTGCATGTCACTACTGGTATAATTGAAGCTAAGATAGCTAAAATATTAAATTATGTTACCTTAAACATTTCAGATAAAGATCTCTTATCAAGCCCAACCAAGGCATCACATAGGACACTAGGACCAAATGTGAAGGATAAAACTGTGCCTAACAAATCAGCTTCCCGATTTAATAATTCTTCAAAATGTAAGTATTTGCATTTTTATAAAATGTACACTCATGAACATAATAATACGCTGTAATCATGTCTTTTTCTAATATTACATAGAACTTGCTCTCATGATTAACTTATAACTGATAGAATGAAGGTCACATAGCAGTTTCTGTTTTAGATGGGAAAGAAATAAAAGTCAGTGCCAGGGTAGACACTAACTTACATAAAAAAGACTTGAACACAACAAGATCAAGTTACAGGGAGGTTAAGACAAATTCATCATCACACACAGACAATAATAAGTCTTTAAAAATTTTGAAAAGCAGAGGTAATATCTCACTAACTACTATTACTCAATAACTATGTTTATTTTTGTTGTTTCCTAAGCTTTATATTTATTACCTTGCAGAATTAACCAGGAAACCTACTGATACTGGTCCAATCAGTAAAATTAACACTAGTAAATCTGTAAGTGCTGCAAATGACAGCACTAAAGAATTAAATATAATCAAACAAATTTTGTTTAATGATATTAAAAGTACTGGTCTCCGTAAAATGCCTGTCGACAGGCTTAAACAGAAGAAAACTCCACCACCCCAAAATAAAACGAAATTAACTATTACTAAAGATATTGGGAATGCATCCAAACCATTTACCATTATACGTGTGCCTATTGATGACAAGAAGAAAACTCATAGCAATGTTATGACTCAAGTAAATACTATGCCTGTCGAAACCTTTTTTAAATTTGATCGAAGTAGTGATACCGATCAATTTATAGAATGTAAAAGTGTTAATGTTGGCACTGAACCATTGCCAGAATGTACGAATCAAATAACTGAAACAGATGATGTAAAAATCAGGCAGTTACATATGTATGAAGCTAGTACTCAAACAGATTCAGTTAATGAAGTATTTGAAAGTCTTGATATACCAAATGTTACATTAATAAAGGACAAGTCAAAGTCCAAAGAAAATGGTGGCAGTTTACTAAGCTCACCATCACTGAATTTATCAATGCCACTATCTAATAAAGCCCCACAAGGAGACATAAATCCAAGTGACTTACGTTTTTGTCAAAGTGCATCATATGTATATAGTCATTCTACTGTAATGTACACAACTAGGCAAAAGATTAACTTTCATGTACTCGGTAAAGATGGAAGAGTATCTAGTCCTTCAGCTGATCCTTTAGATTATCCCATGAATGTTGTATCTGTGTTGAGTAATGGATTGAATAAGAATAAAAACATTCCACTGGATGATACAGATAAAAAGACAAACACAACAAGTAGAGAGCTCATAACTGTGAATAAACTGGACTCCCTTAATTGTTCTTACGTGTGTAATAAATTAATGAAACCATCAGATATAATTAGCGCAATAAGAATTAATAATGGTCTATTAGAGACGGAGTACATTTGTGAACAGTTCCAAAGGGAACTCAATTTTATAGATTCATTTTTCGAATCACTGCAGTATTTAGAGAGTTGTTCACTGTCAGAAACATGTTTCTCTGAAGGTAAAGTAGAAAATTTAGTCAATAATTCTGTGTTATTTGATTCAACATTTGATGTGAAGAATACAGAGTACAACAATTTTTTGACGAAGCTTGAAAATGGCGCGAATATTGATGATATGGAAACAATGGCGTCGAAGAGTCTTTGTCTGGTGAGTGTTATTCTTTGATCTGTAAATATTTTGGTCACAATAACAAGCAATCTATGTCATTACTCACCCACTAAAAGGTAGCATGACATTTGTTAATTATTTTGAGTGAGAGTCATTACTTATCATATTTTTGTTACTTCTCAATCACTTCAAAGTTTTGATTTTAATTTCAGCTCAATATACTCATTCGCGATGAGCAAAGGCGAGCTAAGAACCTCTTATTTGTGTTAAAAATGCGAGAAGATGCTCTTAAAGACTTCACAAAATCCCAAATACTTTGGCTGGAGAAAAAGAAGAAGCACGACAACACCGACGTTTCTACTCTTAAAAAGAAACAACGGGGTGCTTTGTTAAAGCTGCAACACGAGTGCGGGGAAATGCAAAGAATGCGCAAGGCGCTTCTTACTCTGTCCGAAAAACGAAAGCAGGCACTTATGAAAACTAAGAAAAATATTGAATTACAATTAAAAAACAACGTCAGTGTCGACAAAATTATTTTAGAAAAGAAAAAACTGAAAAGGATTCCATCAATTGATAGAAATGCGGCACCTTTAAAATGTTTTGATTTATCAAGTAGTGGGTGTGAAGAGAGCACCACTTCTAAGTACAATTCTGACGCAACTTTCCTGGTGACTGAGTTGCCTGTGTTTGCTGCAGCAGTACAAAGTGCAGAAAAGTGTGTCCAGACTGTAGTGTTTAACAGCCCGGTAGAACAACATGTCATGGCTCCGGCCGCTGAGAACTTGGTTTCCGTTGATGGGGGATACTTAAATATATTGTTTCACAATTTATCCTTACCGCAGATATTCAGTAGTGGCAAACAGTACGAAGTGAACGAAGAAGCTTTGAAGAATATAGTCAATTCGGCCAATAATTACAGCAAATTGAGTGATAGTGACGCATTCAATAAGCTTATGGACCACATAAAGAATAAAGATTTAGACAGAAGCAGCACACCCTCGACTGCACGTAGTCTCGTGGACGAATTCGACCAGTACTATAAAGGGTTAGTGGAAGAGGAAGACATATCTTCGACTGACTCTCTGGATCAAGGTGGTTGTGAGTATGCAGAAAATCAAGTGGAATCTAAAGGAACTTTAGTCCAGTCATCAGATTTTAAAATAGAATCTGAAGAGCAATGCATCCCAATTTCAAGTGTACCATGTGTATGTGAGCTACCAGTAGAGGATAAGGAAGAGATGGTGACCACAATTCAGATTCCCAATGGCCCACTACCAGTCCCAGTGGGTGCCGCTGCTAGCCCGGTAGCTCAAATCGACGTCCCAGTCTCAGACCCCAAACTAATAATAGCAAGTGACTCTGGTACATACATTTTTATTGACGTTATATTATTTAATTATTAATCTATTAATAATCTATAAATTAACGTAGGACTTACATATTTTACAGAAAGGGACCCTGAAAGCAGTCCGCTCTTATCTGGAAGTACTTCTTCCATTGCATCTCTTACGGCGCCTGTGAATATTGAGGCAGAAGAACTGCGAAGGCAACAACTGGCAATAGAGAGAGAGGTAGGTATTACAAAATCTCACCATAAATGAATCCAGGTAAATTATATAAAATACCTGGGTGAAAAATTCTATCCTTATCCACACATAAATATGCGCACATGCGATCGCCGACACATATGCGTACATACACAGTCAAATTGTCATTGCGGATGAAACACTGCTTTCTAATAATTTCTCTATACAGGAAGGTTACAATTGTATGAACTTAATAAATAAATAAATACATTAGTTTTGTCGTGAAACAGTAACAAACATCCATACATCGTCAAGCTATTGCATCTATCTTATATGAGACCGAAATGGATAATTGTTTGTTCGTTTTGTTTATTATGATGGGGACAAGGTTTGTGTCAAATAACACATCACATGGCGTCACGCCTGTATTACCCACAGGTGTAGGCAGAGGTGAATATTACCCACTTTTCACCGTCTATGTTGAGGTCCTATATGTAATAAAGGGCATGAATTCCAAACTTAATCTGCATCTAAAATTTTCTAATTATATTAGAAAAGTATTTTTCCTCGACCCGGGAATCGAACACGGACCTCGTGGTTATTAAGCGAACACGCTACCACTGAGGCAGAATTGTGTCAAAGAAAATTTAATACCGAAAATAAAAATTGGTACACTAGGTACCTACCTGTTTTTCCATTATTTTTAAATTCTAATATAGTCTTGCGCTTGACTACAAACAACTTACCTGGTGATAAGCAATGATACAATAGTTTGCGCCAGCCCAGAACATCGGTTCATTTGTGATTACGAATGATTTTCGGCGAAAGGTGGCAGTAGAATAAGCCTTATATGGTTAGAAACCTTATAGGAGCAATAATTCCGTCCAACACTCTCTGCATGGTGTCACTAGACATCTCACCAGAATACGGCAAAGCCACTTGGCGGTGCACCCTTGTCTGGTGAGTAGTCACTAACCACGGCCGAAGCTTACCATCAGTTAATTAATACCCGATTTGCATCACCTGGGGACCACGTGTGGGGATTCAAATAAAGGTGTTACGTACTCCGACGAAGCTCCAGCTAGTTTGTGGGAGCGCACTTTTTATGTAAATCCGTCCCAGGGTGGTGCAAATCAGGTGACAATCAACCAATCAAGGCTTTGGCCGTGGTTAGTTTCCACCCACCAGACAAAACCGCACTGCCAAGCGGCCTTGCCGTGTTCCGGTGCGATGTCTGGTGACACCAATTAAGAAGGTTGGTCGGAATTTTTGCTCCTTTATGGTTTCTAACCATACGTAGCGTCATTCTACTGCCACCTTCTCACCGAAAATAATTCGTTATCACGAGTGAATCAATATATTGGGCAGGCGCGTCCCACCATAGACTACATATTTGTTTAACATCGTAGCTGTAGTAAAGCGCCACCCTTTCTGAATAGAAAAAATCCACCTGTGTATGTAATTTTGTATGTATGTAAAATATAAACTCTTTTCAGATTAAGGCTCTAGAGCAGCAACAAAGTCGGTTGTTAGTAGTACGCGAGATTCCTGACAAGCCACCTCCTCCTTACACGCCGCCCACGTCCGACACCCGTGTGGTCAAGCCACGACGTATGTTCGTGCCAGACGAGAGTCTCGTAGAAAAAGTCGAAACTTACATCTCTGATCACAGTTTCATCAATGATGAGACGCCAGATACATTTGAAATGTTTGTCAAAGATTTTTGCATGGAAAGTATGGAAAGGCATAAGCAGGACCAGAGTGACAAACCGTGGGATTCATGCAACTTGCTGCCTCAAAAGCCTCAAGTTGAAACGCAAAAACTAGTCAATAAAACCTCTATGGAACTTAATGATGTTTTAACTGGAGTTGCGCCCACAGTCGTTTCTGGTAAGTTTTTTATTACATCATCATTACCCTTGCCTTTTTCCATTTCTATTGGGGTCAGCTCCCTGTCTAACCTGATTTGGCTAGCTACCAGAATTAAACGAGCGACTGATATCAGACTTTGAAACTTTACTGTCACTTCAACCCTTTTTAGTGTCCCACTACTGGGCATGGGTCTTCTCTCAACTATCTTACTAGTTGAGAGAGTTTAGGCCTTAATCCACACACGCTGGCCAAGTGCGGGTTGGTGGATGTCACATGTCCTCAAATGATTAGTTCTTAGACATGCCGGTTTCCTCACAATGTTTTCCTTCACCGATATTGAGCAGCGGCGATAAAACAATTCACACAAAGATGTGTGGGATTCGAAACCGCGTCCTCATATTTCTAAGGCGAGGCCCGTACCACTGCGCCACCGCTGCTCACCTTTACTGTATATTCTTTGAATCAGTTGGTTAGAATATTTAGTTGGTTTCTCTGATTCCATACCAAAATGAAATGAGGATTTACTGACCATTGTAGCATTACTGCTGCATTATTACTGCACTACCGCGCTGAACCTTAATGGATGGATGACGACTTAGTGGCAATAGCCATTAATGACTTATTCCACTGATTTCTAATTTAGGGACTGCAGCTGACGTTCACCAGGCCTCGTCATTCGGTTTTCTAGACTTAGTCAAGGAAATCTGTTGCTAATTTACTATCTAGAAATTCAAGAACATTCCCTTTTCAAAGCGATCAGGTGGACTGAATTTGCTAGTTAGATAAAGGCCTCCGAGTGACGGCAATAACTTTGTTGTTCTTGCCACTAGTGAAACTAGTGTGCCAAGGGAAACTTGAGTGATATCCGCCTTGCCTATTACTTAAAACCGGTCAAGTGCTACTCGAATCCGTACATAAGGGGTTCTGTGTCATTTTTAAGACGCATTTTTACATTTCAAAACTTGTCTGTCTATTACAATTAAACCTGTAAAACTTACATTGATAGTTTTCCTTTTAAATTCATCATATTAAAATATGAATAGCGGGTCGCTAGTATAAATACTAGCGACCCGCCCTGGCTTCGCACGGGTGCAATGCTGATACTAAATATATTGAGGTATATTTACAAAATGTCCTTTTATACAACGTTAACAGCTTTTTTGCCATTAAACAACACAAACATTAAGCGCCGCGCGCGGCCAACCCGGTACCGCCGCACCGCTATTTTAAATCTCTAATATCTTCGGAAATATTCTTTTAAATTAAGTGCTGTAAAGAGCATATTGATCTATATTAAATAGACAGTGTATTTAACGTACTTAATTAGATAAGGATTATTGTAAAATTGCATAAAATCGCTTCGTAAATAAGCCGTTACTTTTGGTTGAAAGTAAAAGATAAAAAAATGGTTATTGTGGGTTATCCTTAAAAGTTAGACATATACCATCGCGGACTTTTTTGTTAACCTATTTAAGGTGTGCAATACTGTAGTACATTATTTTGATATACCTCGTAGGGTTTAGCCAGCGTTTGCAATGTAAGCACAAAAGATGCGTTAATTTACGACATAGCATCAGAAACATCTAAAATTATCAGTGTTTTTGTACTGTATTATGCATGTATTATATACATAAACCTTCCTCTTGAATCACTCTATATGATAAAAAAAAAACCACATAAAAATCAGTTGCGTAGTTTTAAAGATTTAAACGCACATAGGGATGTAAGGGAAAGGAATGCGACTTTGTTTTATACATACTATGTAGTGATAGAACGACGAACAACGGTTTAGCTGGTAGATGGGGATGACACTTATTGACTCAACTAAAGTTACATCTGTAAAGCTAAATACTTGGTAAATGGAACCCTAAGTCGGAAAACTTTTCATAACACAACCCTGATACTTTTAATAAGCTATCCAACTAAATATCAAAGGACGGGTCTGGTGCAAAGAAATCCCTCCTCTTTTACGTGTTCTACATAAAAAAAAAACAAAATTTTAGATTTCAACATGCACCAAGTGTATCTAAGCTAACCCCCGGACGGGCGGACAAACAGGCGGACATAGCAAAACTATTAGGATTCCTTATTTACTTCGGAACTTTAAAAATGGAGTCATGTTACTCCTGGTTTTGAGTAAACACGAATTTATAATTTTCAGGGGTTTCAAGTCGTCGATCTGATCATATAGACGACATTCTATTTGCGGAATGGCGGCGCTGTGAGCCTGAATGGACTGCGCTCCACACCGATGAAGCTATTGTAAAGAACCAACTGTTTGAAAGCATTTTCCAGAAGCTACTCTCAGAAACTGTCGACGAGTACAAAAAGACAGTCCAAAGCGATGTCATCACTTCAGAATAAGTGGTACACGCGAAGCAATAGTCAACACCATAATATTTTCAATCGTTTTCATCTTAACTCGATATTTGTATGGATATGTACATCCTTATTGAGTAAAACTGTTGGGAGACTTAGTAGTTTCCAAATATTTGCCCGACAGGCTATGAAAACCTTGGTAAAAACTGGTAATTTACCATGCCTCTTGCCATGCATTCATCTTAAAACCCTGTTAAAATCAATAGCGGCGCTGTTTGGTAAGGTACTCGATAGTCATTTTGTGATTCATTAAAATTGAGTCCGTTTAAATAACATATGTGGGGGCACTCAGCATATATTTATTGCCATCAATTAAAAGTAGTTTAAATTAGTACCGTGACCTAATTTGACTCGAACTACATTATTGTTAAGGATATTGTTAGTATAAAGCCATATAAATCTTATACAGGGTAGAAAAAATCAATCGAAAGGGAAATTTTAACACTAAATTCTTGAGATATTATTTTGCTTAAAAGATTATAAAAGAGTTTGTCACCTTAGGGAATCGAACAAGGCATAATATGCTGAAAATAAATATCCTGTATTGTTATGGTGCGGGTTGAAAAAGTAGAGATTAAAGGGAATTCCCCCTTAAATAACAATATCTGGATGACCGAGCTTTGCTCGGTATTTTTTTTAATGACATTTTCTAAAAATGACTCCTAGCTAGATCGCTATTTTGGTTGGCTCCTAGTTAGATTGCTCATTTAAAGATATAAGATATTGCCTTAAATTAAATGAAATTTGATAGCGTAGTCGTAGTGCGTTGAAATTTTTAAGCCTGCCACTTTTTGCAATAAATTTATAGTATTTCATGATGTTCATTCGAGACAATTAATGCTTAATGTTACATGTTAATATATATATAGCGTAGTTGTAGTTTCATGGTATTCCTTTAATATATGTTATTTAGGGGTTTTTGTTACCAATTATTGATTCTTTTGATGGGCATCATAAAAATACAAAATGTGTTTTTCATATTCTGTTGATTAAAATTCCCTGGTGACTAAGTGTTTTTCAAAAATCTGTGGATATACCTTTAAGATTTAAAGTGGTTTACCTCCAGGCTCCATTGTTTTTTATACCCTGTATATAATTAGTGTAGAGGTATAGATAGACATGGTAGTCAGTGCATACTTGTTCGAATAACAAAAGCATAGTATGTTATTAGGATGCTTGGTATTTTATTGAAATATGCATATTTCTAACAAAGTACAGAAGTTTGTTCGAATAATGCATGTCTAGGATAAATTATTTGAAAGCCATATTACTCGTATTTATTATAAATATGTTAGTCGACTCACAGTTTCAGTATATTGATGAGGTTCATATTGTAATCATGAAAACCACATGCTATAAAATGTCAGTGTTAAGTTTCATTATGTGTTTACGCTTATAGAAGTTGCTTACACATACAACATATAGTTATTTAGGTACATTTAAAAAATAGCTACGAAATAGTCTTATTGAAATGGTAATCTTTGTATTAACCATATGTATACGCTGCCTTTAAAATCACGTTTATCTGCGCTGCGGCCCTAGTATGACTTTTCTAACTAAGATTACATTTACGCGAGCTTCTCCGAATAAGTTAAAAACTCATACGAGCTACAATTACAATGGCTCTGTTATTAAAATTTTATTTATCAGCTTTAACTCCTTGAGTCTGAAGATCTGTTTATTTGGATATCTACTTGTAGATTCCGTTACTAATAAGATTAAGGAAAATTTTTAATACGGTACGATTTGTTTGACAAGACAGTTTTCTTGGCCTTTAGCATCGTGTATTAGCCATTACAACAGAAATTGTACCTTTGTTGTTATTTTATTAAGTGTACAGATTATTATTGCAATAAAACCTATACAAATATATTTTTCATTTTTGTTGCTCACGTATTATGTTCTGTATACACCGCGGTCGTACTAAGAGTTCCTCAGTTGACTGCATTAAGATATTGAAATGCTAAAAAATCCACGTTATTCGTTATATATTATTTGTCGCCTTCAATTAGGAATTCTAGTACACCTATTTTTCTCGTTAATCTCAAGATGGTTCTAATTAGCTGTGCAAACATTTAAAAATATCGCATTCGGCGAGACTGCGGCCTTGACATGCCTTCTTCGAAAGGAGTTTCTTTTATGCTTAGAATAATCACTTTTTATAGAGCTCGAAGAGTGATAGGTGGGGTAGGCGCATTAGTAGTTAGTTTTTATCCTCTTGTCGTAAATATTTATAGAAAAATTAAGGTTTATCTGACAATTTATTCTATTTATACAATAAGTATAATAATTTGACTGAGGAAGGTGAAATGAAGGAAATTCCATAGCATTTTAACGAATTTTTATTTGACAAAAGTAATGACAAAATATCACAAAGTTCTTACTTTTGATTTTATAATTTAGACGTGCTAACAGTATGCATATTACCACATTAATGCCACCTCTATGTTTTTGTTTAGTTCCCAGGTAAGCAGCCTTACGTTAAAAGTAAACATTGAAATAATATTTTTAATAGCTAATGTTATACATATCCATAAAAACCGAGAGCACGCCTAGCGCGTTAAAGGTAAGGATTCATGAAGATACGCGAGACATGTTAGTGGTACTGAATGTGTTTAACGTTTACAATTTTAAATCAAAGACCCACCCATTTTTATGTCATTGTATCCTAGTAACAGGCACGTTCAACATGGTCCAATGATCGTGTGACAAGAACAATATTATGTAGTTTTATTAACTTAGACGTAATTAATTTTAAATTTGTGCTTCACATACAGAATGTGGCGTAATAGTGCTCCAAAGGTATGTATTCAATGAACCAGATTATATACGAGAGGGTTAAGAGTTTCACTCACTCTTGGCCGGTATTTTTTAATGCTGTGTTTGTATATCACAGTATCTATATGATCTGCTTCTCTGAGGTAAAGCTTTGGGTCATTATTTATGCCACATCCAGATTAAATTGATACAAAATTTTAGACGAATATAGGTGTTTCGCACCCTTAAAAAAGACTCCAACAGAACGCAAAATAGCTGTATTTGAATGCACAAGAGCTGCAATGCACTAGCTAACGTTGTTGCTCCATAAATCTATAGTGAGTACCTACAAATTAATAACTAAAACAAACATAACCGAGCTTTGAATAAACAATAAAGGTAAAAGTAATAATTCCGATAGTTACGTAAACTTAGTTAATTTAGTGATAGTTTTTATTTTACATTCGCCTAATTTGCAAATGCACAAATTAGAAATTAATTATAGGTAACTAAATAGTTTCAGTTTAATGATAATCAAATCAGAACAGAGATCGATTAATCTAGGAATATTATACCATGCACAGTTTGCCATTGGCACCATCGTTTAATACCTACGTAATTATACAACACAAGTTACAACACAGTAAAGTTTGTAATAGTGAACACAAATATAAAATTTAAACATAATTTTATGCCTAAAATAAATACCTAATCAGGCAACCTGGCCGACACAATAGGTACCTTATTAAATTTTCACGTATCGTACCCCCAATGACGTTCCTATAGAGAACGTCATTGCGTACTTAGCAATAAGCTCCCTAATCACAAAATAGTGGCGGTGCGGTAAAGCTGTAGCACTATTTAGTATTCATTAGAGATAGGTACCTACCTCGTAAGTGTTTTACATCTTTAGATAATATAGATGGGAGAACTGGGAATACATTTTACTGGTTTACCAACTTAAAACTTACGAAATATTAGTTTCACAATCGATAACTTCACATAATACTTAGAAACGATATACGACTAGTAACAGTCAGTTTTTAATGTATCTATATAAATAAATTACGACAATAATTACTTATGCTGACTACCTATCTGCTAGATTATAATAAGTAATATGGTTGAGAATCTTTAAGAAACTCGGTACCTAGACTTACTAAAACAAAAGGTCTAGTAAGAAGCAAGTTTAACAATGCATGTATGAAGTAATTTTATAAGCACCTAAATCAAACGCACCTATATCTTCTACCTTTGAGAGCATATTCCTAGAGTTCTCATGGAATAGGTAAATACAATACGGTCCAATAAAAAAAATAGAAATAATTTATAAGTAAGGTACTCAGTCAGGTTCGTACAAGTGCTGAATGAATCAAGCGCTTTCGCATTTATTCGCAAACAGTGTAACACATAACTAGCACTTGTTCTTTACACTGGAGTTTAACACTGACTTGCTTGTAGTGGTTGCGACAATCTGTCGTTAAACGACTCAATCGTCAGCTTTCAGGAAGGATTCAAGCGGGTTGGGGCCCTTTCGTCTCGGGTTCGAAGGTGGCTTCGTAGTTGCAACTGCAACAATAATAATGTTAAAGCTACGAATAATAGCACATACCTACATTTATGTTCCTTAAAAGACTTAAACTTTTTAGATACCTCTTGATGGTATTATTTCGATTACTTTTTAAATTTTGACTGGGTAGCTTACATTACAATAATGCGAAATAAGATGGTGATAAATACTTATACTAAACTTACTGGTTTGACTATGTCCCTGTGTGACTTCCAAGCATGCCATCCATTCAGTTATACTAATCTTGGTGTCATGGTTGACGTCACAGTATCGGGGAAGTTTCCTGCCGCACCGCCTTAGAGAGTCTATGCTCGTAATCATCTGATGAAACGCCTTCCACTCCCGCCGTTCTAAAACCTTATTCTTGTCTTTGTCTAACATCACATAAGTCCACGTGGCTGCTTGTTCTTCTTTTGAAGCTCCCCATTTCACCATTTCTCTAGTATAAAGATTTAATGAATTACCAATAACAACATAACTTTCTTAATCTATGGTAGGTACTCATATTTTTACCTACCCTGGGCCTGTTCCATTACTGGAAGTCGTCATTTTAGATATGAAAAAGTTCTTCAGATCACGTAAAAAGTGACTTTTCACTGGCTCCGGGCAACCTGTGGATAAAGCAATGACTACACTTAAATTAATTTTTAATTAATTTTTTTACACTTAATTTTACTTAGATTTTTTTGTAACTATGGCTTCTCTAGATATAATTCCGGAATGCATGTCCGTTGTCCACTACCAGGCGTTGACATCTGCCAATTACTTAACGTACCTCTCATCGGACTAGCATGTTGTGGCGCTGCGTCGCACTCCGGCCGACGGTCTTTCACTGATGAGCCGGGGATTGGCTTGCCGGTGTCCTGATGCACGCACCAACAGTACCCAGTTGACCTGTAGCACTGCGCCCGGGCGTACCTGCCGTCACCGGTACATTCTGGTACGTATAACACCGCACCTCCTGCTTTCTGAAATTGCATTACTTGTGGTTCTGATCATAAATTACCCAATAGTGGCAACTAAACGGTCATAGTAGTGATATTAAGCCAGTTACCTCTAGGCATGAACTTAAAAACTGAAAGCAAGGGCTAGTTAGTCCCTAGCTGGTTAAGTAACTACACGAGTATCAGCTATTTAACTACGTATGCAGATACCTACTTGGTAATAAGGTTATTGATTAATGTTATTCTCTATTCCACACTAAAGGAGAATGTTACACCCTTAAAACTGTACAATTTTTTTTAATAACTAATAAAATTGTGACATCAAACCTGCTCATCTAAAACCGCTTGTCTATCAGTATGACAATCGTTAGCCTCCTCTTCCCGCCGCGAATCCGACTCTGAGCCATCAGGTGCAAACGAATTCCTTACAATACCGGGCAAAACTGCAACAACAGTAGGTACAATACATACACATAATATGATTGATGTACTTTATGAACACACAGCATAACCTGCTCAGTGACTATAATATTATGCGACTAAAATATAAGTAGGTGGGATCCTGTATTACACACACTTCTTATTTCTTTCTTTTCTGACGAAAAGCTGTCAAGTCTAAGGCTTAAATACTTATAGCATAGGTATCAGGACATAAGACCGGCCTGTTTGGATCGGTTATACTATTTCATGTCATAAGTTGGTCAAGAGAGATCTAGTACCCAGGAGTGTGATGGTAAAGAGTTTGTACTAGCGATTCATACCAAATAGAAGTAAGTATGGTACGACTAGGTAACTAGTTACCTGAGCTGGGGTCCGGTGGTGGCTCCTCCTCATAGTCAGGTTCAGGCTCGGGACCGCTGTCATCGTCTGCGTTTAACGACATGAAGAAACGGAGAGAGACTATATATTATTATTATGTTTGCACACACATTTGTGTTTATACTAGCTTTGTTGTCTGCTTACTGATCCGGTGGACTAAGTATGTCGATTACATTAGTTCTTAGTCATTGCGTATTCGATCCTTCAGAGAGGTTCCGAGCCTATCCCATTCCATAGCTTGCTGGAGTGATTTTTGTTTCATCATTAATGTTAAGGGAAAACATCGTCAGGAGACCACTAGATGGTTTAGAACTAAAGATTCTGACTGACTGACTGATTGACTGTGACGTGTGTCACACAAGCATCCGGCTAGCGTATGTAGGTAATTATTACTAGGAAAATCGTAGAAAAAAGATACCGAGCAGGCACAATAAAGATTATTATCAAACCACTGGACTGACAAGTTCACTAGTGTATTAAAAGTCATCTTTAATATAAAAATGAATCGCAAAATGTGTTGGTAAGCGCATAACTCGAGAACGGCTGAACCGATTTCGCTAATTCTTTTTTTAGAATAGTTAGTCCTTGAAATGCGGGGATGGTTTTTACTGAAAAAAAAATTAATAAAACTACTCCGAAACAGCTTGACCGATTTTTATGAAATCTTATAGATCGTATTCTGTTTTCGGACCCGCCAGGTGGCACTGCTTTACCAGGCAGGAAGACGTCTGCGGGGTCCGCTAGTTCTAAAATACAAATCAAATCACAACGAATAGGTATGAATACGAAATATGAATATGAAATATGAATACTCTGTCTGATTGTGCAAAACTTTCAATTGTATTAATCCCCTATCTATAATCATTAGATTAATTAACAGCTGGTAATTAGCTGATTTAACTTAATTACAATTGCTATGTTGAACATTGTTTTATCTACATAAAGAATAGAAACCGTCCATTGCATTGGGTACTTTTTAGCTAATGAGTGTCGTTAAAAACCCGTTCTAAATCTGATAATGAATGCATTAAGTAGATAACTGTTGTTTTGGTGTAAAGTAGGTAAGTAATTTCTGAGAGCAAGATTAAGGCAGAGTTTATTTTACAAGAACGGTATGATGATAATAAATATGTCGTACCCACTAAATTATTGGTAGGTACCTAACAGTCAGCTAATTCCTACTTACATTTCTTCATTTCATAAAATTAACATTACCGGACATCAAATCGTAGTTAGGTACTTAGTTATGTATAAGGCGTGTGTGGAAGATCTCAATTCGTGTAATTTGACAGAAAAGTAGAAACAGCCATAAAGGTACTCACAGTCCGGTGCTGGCGGCTCCGGATTAACAAGCAGACAAGCAACCCATTCTGTATGGGCGATTTCGCCGTCTCCGTCGCCGTCACAACCCCGCGCCCATGCCCGAGCGCACCGTTTAGGTTTCACCACCTAAAACGGACATAGCTTTGAACATAAAGGTCAATGGTCAAGAACGTCCATATCTATTCTAGATGATGCTCAAGAGTTGGGTCTGTCGGGAGAGTATTCTGTAAATCATGGCAGTTAACAGTTATTGGCCCTAGGTACTGAAAGCCTGCCAGCAGCAATAGAGCGTGTGTTGTAGTCATTGGTGACCACACCCAAGTCAATCTCTGGATTTTCATGGTTATTTAGTAAAATAAGATATTGATGTTTTAGTTTTAAAGGTAGGGGTTTACATGTTCTTATAGTTTTGTGTAATCATTTATATATTTTTCTTTAATTTTATTACTAAACCGGAGTTTTAAAAATCTAATTTGTATTTTTTCTAGTTTGTCAGTATATTATGTCGGTATATTATGTTTTGAATGTAAGTCCATAGCAATCCAGAGCATAACTGAGTATGGAGTCAGACAAACAAACATCTTAGCATACAAGTAGGCCTTTATAGCATTTAATCAAATGCTACGATCAAATGTAACCATACTCCACCAAAGCTGCTTGACCGATTTTTATGAAATACTATATCTATATTCGGTAGGTCTGAGAATTCGTCGTATCTATTTTTCATACGCCTAAGTGAAGTAAGTGGGTGGTTTACCCATTTATTTTTATTTTTTCGGATATGCATATATATATTTTTTATGATGTCGTATAAGAAAATACATACAAACCTAAATTTTCTAATTTTCAGTCCAATCACGCAAAATAGGCGCATATAAGAGACGTCGAGTAGCGGAAAATTAGCCCGCTCCTAACTATAACTTTAAAACTATAACTATAACCCTAAATTTTCACCTCTTTACCGCCCACCTCTATTCTTAATAGCGATATTAATGATTTAAAAATTTTGAGAAATACGCGGCAGGTACGAAGTTCGCTGGGGCAGCTAGTAACACAATACAAAACGAAATTTATTTAAATCATTTATGGAGAACGGTAAGTATGGTATGTTGTATATTGTCATAATAGAGACATCTTCAACTTACTTTCTTTATTAACCTTCTAAGTCCTCTGTACTCTGATTTTTGTAAAGAGTCACTTTTGTCTCGGTCTAGCTCTTTAAACTTCCAGTCCGCCACAGTTTTGGGTTCAGCTGAGCCGCCTGCATCGGACCTAGCTCTTTCGAACTCTCCGCTAAAGATCTTGATCAGGTTATTGTTGAACTGAGCGCGATCGGTACGCGAACAACCTAGTTAAATATTAAAACAAAATTAAACATTTCAGAAGCTACTCTGAATGATAGATTGAAAAATGAAGTAATTAGAGAACGCTGTGGTCTGAAAGAAAATGTAGTGGAAAAGGTGGAAAAAGGATTGTTAAGTGGTTTGGTCATATGTATAAACATTAGTGAGGCTAAGGAAGTGTGTTTAGATCGTAGCAAGTGCCTATCCCCATGGGAAAAGGCGTGATTGTATATAAGTATGTATGTAGAAGCTACTATTGGCACATATTTTTATTAAATCAATGTTTCATAGCAGAAGGTTGCCGTAGGGCCGTTGATTTACTATGATATACCTACTCGTAGGTTCTCAAATACAACATTATAATACTTGGTACAGTCTACGAGGTATAAGGCTGAGCTTTGACTTTGGTGAGTTATCAGCGCAGAATTCTATTAGATGTCTGTGGTTATTATCAGCGAACATTTTGTATGAGTTGCGTTGCGCAAGGGACGCAACGCGCCTCAGGTCGATTGCTAAAAGCAGTATAATGCGATTTCAACCAAGCAAAGGACACTTCGCGCCCTAGGCCGACGTCACACCTACACTATCTATGCGCTCTCACACTTTGTAAAGCTCAGCTCTCCTCGCTGACGTTCTTTAAAAACGTTGTGACATCAATAAAGTTAATTTAATATATCTTATGGTTATAGTTTTACTCAAAAAATTCTTTTGTGGATTCTGAATACGGGAGTCTACTTACTATTACGCAGGCCTGAATCAATAATTGCTTTTCCTTAAAGCTAATCCTGTACCGACTAAGTCGGGGTCACTTACTAGGTATGTGCTAGGCGTCATATAACATGGGTCAGGTTCTATAGATTTGTTGCTGTTATGAAACTCATTGGAAGTCACCTACGGCTGTAGCTTCGGCTATAAAACTTTATGCATCTTTAGTGTTCAAAATGACTACCTTACATATTGAATTTCCATAGTTATTAATATTATCATCAAGGTTCAGTTTTCTTTTTCTAATAGTTCAAGATGTGAAGATAAATTTACTATTCTAAATGCGAAAGTTTCTGGGGATAGATGGCTGGATTTGCAAAACAGTAAAATAATAATAATAAAATGTTTTCATACATACACACAGCGCCATTTAATCCCAAAAAATAGGAATTATATTTGCTTGTGTTATGGGTACATGGAACGGTTTACTGCTTTAAGAAATGTTTTTTGTAAATACATGTAATAGATAAATTGCACTCAAACAGACCCAGACATAGAACAAACAAACATGCTCATCACACAAAGATTTGTGCTGAGTGGAAATCGAACACACTACCTAGGGCTAGGTTACTAACCACTACGCCACCAGGCCAGTGTGTCGGTATCTAACAGCATCTATTTAGATATTCAATTTTTCACTGTTGTCCAAATCAATGCAATACTAAAAATGTACCTACTTAACAAGTTTAGATTTTTAGTGAATTTCTTACTTTTCTTATTGCGTTGACCACGAACGGACGACCGTCGTTTTGTGTGGGATTTACCTGAAAAAAAATCACCATTATAAATAAAGCTTTGTATCTATTGATGTAGGAATCCGTCCAGTTTTAGATGAAAAATCTTAGAAGATCGACAAACTTAGATAAATAATAAACAGTAGCATTTCGTACATAGACGATTTCCCAAAAGCAGCTAACTCACAGCTTTTAAGGGAGTTCTATACAGCAAAGACTGCTAGATAAGTAACCACTATTTTATTAAATTGGTTAAAAATTAATTAAATTAACCAATTTAATAAAATTGTGCTGAAATGGTACTAAAATTACTAACTACTGATAAAATATTTTTCTCATAGTTATGATATTTTATAGTACCTACCTAAACAAAGAATACCTACTTGGAACGAAAATCTTGAATTTAGGCATACCTAGGTAATTAGATCACACCACAAACTGCTCCAACTTAGTTAATTCGGAGCAGTTTAGATTTAATAAATAATAAATATTTTTGATTAAATCTAAATACTATCAGAATTTAGATTTAGGAGCTTACCCACATAATTTGTTTAAATGACAGAACAAGTAAAGCAACATATTTAAGTTATACTTCGGAATACGGATGCGGTGTGGAGCACAACACAACCGGTCACGTACTGAATTGCTAATTTAATAATAATATAGCCGTTAACTAGGTAATGTAACCTGCTAATGCTATACTATCATACTGTTGGATAATTATTAAAACACTATAATTGCCATGAACTAGGTACAGTCTCACACTGCAATGAAAGACTAATGATTATTTCTTTCGGCAACGTCTAAATGTACCAATATCTAATGATTAGAAATAGTATTAGTTTACTCGTTTAGGTAGATTTCTAGAATAGGTACCGTGTTTATTACAAACAAAGGGAACACCATTACAAGTGAAGTAGAAATACGGTAATCGCGGATATGTGGGATGATTATAGAGCAACACGGACCAACACTGCACGGAGGATGCGGCCCGCGCCGGTGCGGTGGCCCGTGTTGCATTATTTGTACCTAAGGTTTATTATAGTGCGAACTGCTAAGTTATGGAAATTGGAACACGCTGACAGCATCACAGCCAGTTTGCCGATGGCTACAGTCTGTGTCTTTGAGTCACTAGTGAATCGGTATTTACTGGGTAAAACCTGGGTTCCATCGTAGACTTCAGCATCGCTTAACATTGTTGGCAAGTAGTGGTAAAGCACAAGCTTATTTTTAGATAGTGACCCGTCGCGGCTTCGCATGAGTAGATATCGGTGTTAGACAAAATTTTAACCCGCTTTAGGCAGATTTTCCATGCTTAGAGTACTCGATTAAGTCTGCTTTGGCAAAACAAACAGTCAAAATCATTCGTTTTAACCTATGATGTCGCAATAACCCACAGATAAATGTTAGGTTAGGTAGTACCTACTTAACGGTCGCGGTTGTGTCACATGTCACATGTGGTTCCCGTGATGCCCTGGCACAAATGCGCGATGGAACACCCGGGAGGTTTTAGTGAGTACCCTTTGGGTTTTCCACATACCCCTGCGCCGACACGGTGTGGGAGAATCCATAAAGGATTTCCCTTCGGCAGAAGAAAGGTACCTAAGTAATAAACCAAACATTTCTCATCATCACATACCCTTTGGCCGCTCTGCCTACCCCGTGAGGGATATAGTCGTGATGTTACATTTATTTACACATTCAGGATCTATTAGCCATTTTTAACGTGTATATATGTAAATGTCGTTTTAAATTAAAAAATTTATAATCCTCGTCAATTTTTTTTGTTGAGACTCAGCTCTATTACTTAAGTTTTAACTATAAAAATAAACCGCAGATATACAGATACACACCTTAAACTTATGACACCTCTCTTTTTTTTCGAGAGTTAAAATCTATTGGAGTTACAGTCATAAACCGCTCTGGTCTTTAAATTTCAATTTTAATAAATATTATAACTATCTACTATGACAAACCTTGAATGGTTTTGGATGGACAAATTTGAATAATTCAAAAAGTATTTTACAGGTACTGATATACCCTTGAATATTAAGATTTATGATTTATTTAGTTAAGGATAAAAACTAAGGTACAAATAATGTAGTCTAGTTTGTACCGGCGTTACAATTGGATATTTTAGGACGATAAAATAGTTACATATTGTGACGTAACTATAAATGTTAGGTAAATGGATGGTGCCGCGGACTTTTTGTAGACATTATCCTATTTTGTACAGCACTTTGCTGTAATGTCAATTTATTTTAGCATATAATATACAAAGGCTTATGTTACTCAGTAAAGATATATCTTCTAAATGGTAAAATAATTTTTAAAGTCGGTCCAGTAGTTTTTGAGTCTATTGGTAATTGGCCTATTGCACTTTATTATATTAGTATAGATAGATAAACTGAAATAATTAGTATATTATTGGTAGTAATTAGTAGGCAGGTATAATTATGTAATATCTCATCTAAGCAATATTTACCCTATTTCTGTGCTTTTAATGTGCCTGCCCATTATAATTATAGTAGAATCCGGCCGTTTATCACACCTACTGCTAGGTTTTCAATAAAAAATGGTTGAATCGGGTCCTTCTCGACAGACATTTCGGCGCCGGATTATATTAGCCTATATATTTATTACAATTATGTAAATTAGCCCTAAAAGGACCTCAGTTAATATGAGCATAAGCTAGAAGCTGCTATGGTCCACTGCTATGGTGCAGTTTATAGAAGTTTATGCACAAACTAAAGTAAGTACTTAAACACTTAGCTAAATTACGACAGAACAAATTGTATAAAATAAAGTAAGTAAATATAAATAAGAAAAATACGCGTAAATTTAAGAAAATACTACCTATAAGACAAAGTGTGTTCACGTTTTAATCACCATACTGTTAGTCAAGCGAATAGGTAATCTTTACACAAAATCCATCCAGCTTTAGAGTTCGCCAGTGACTACTTTAATTGGCTACTGGGAAACCGGTCTATTATTTTAACTCTTTTTAAATTCATCATCTGAGCCCAGGTAGGTCCCACAGCTAAATATAAAACATCAAAGGTGTTATAACAAAGCCTCCCGTTGCTCTTAGGAACTTTTTGTACCGCCTCGTCTCCGATCCGAGACAAGTTTTCTACCTTTGTGTGAACAAAAAAAACTGGATCCCATTGTGCCCATCGGCGTCGAGCTGTCTGACGCGAACCGGGATTTCTTAGAAAAACACTCGAACACGAAGATAGGTTTCCTTTTCAAATGTAGATAATGTTGAGTCTTGTTTTATACGCATTAAACGAAACATGATACGGTAAGATAAACCGTGTACTTATCCTTTATTGAATATGTTTAAAATAAGTAAATTAGATAGGTAGATCAGGAATAGGTATCCATAGGTTAAATGAAGTTATTTTAAAAGTATGATGAATACTAGTTTTCCGCCCGCGGCTTCGCCCGCGGATGTTGGTTATCACGCTAGACCATTAATCCTTTTTTTCGCAGTCGGATAAAACTATCCTTTCCCGGGTCTCGAACAATCTCCATACAAAATTAGTTCAGTAGTGTAGGATGTAAGCAACATTTTGAAATCGTCAAGAGCCCATAGGTATATCCATAAATCATTAAGCGTTTCTTAAAAATACTACGGCTCTTAGACCATACTTATAAGAAATGAAATTTAAATTTCGAATTCTATTCGTAGCATTGTGTTATCAAACATGTCATTGTGTCAAAATAAAAAGTAATTTAGATCAAAATTACGAAGGAGTTATGATATCAACTTTGAACAAAATCAGCCTCAGAATAATTTCTCAGGCTTTGCCCGCTTAGTATTAGGATGAAAATAAAAAAAATTGAAAAAATAAAAAACACGTGTTTCATTATTTGTTTTGAGCTTTATTTATACCAAATTTGAAGGAAATCGGACCAAGGACTAAACAGTTAAGGAATATTTAATTTTTCCAAATAAACTCATTTAACACCCCCACAGGGGGTAGTTTTGGAAAAATAAAAAACACGTGTTTCATGATTTCTTTTAAGGTATATGTGTGCCAAATTTGGAGTGAATCGGACTTGAGACTATACAGATCCAGAGAAACTTTAATTTTTATCAATAAAACTCATTATCCACACCTCATAGGGGTAATTGTGGATAAATAAAAAACCCGTATCTCATTATTTGTTTTAAGGTATAAGTGTACCGAATTTTAAATGAATAGGACCAAGGAATAAAAAGTTGCATACAAACTTCACCCCTCTATTTAACCCTCTTAGGGAATGATTTTTGAAAATATTGTTAGCCTATGTCCGATTCTAGGGTATACACTACCTACATTTCAAATTTTAATATAATCGGTTGAGCGGTTATGGAGATACGCGGTAACAAACCTTCACACACACACACACACACTTACTTTCGCATTTATAATATTAATAAAGTAGGATAGGATGTTAAACGTTTTATGAGTAGGTAAGTGTAACAATCCAGGAGAACCGCTGGTCGATAACCTGCTGTGAAGGACTGTGTGTGATTAGGACGTAAAAGTGCCTCCATGGCGATCCACGGAGGAACTAGATCGTCTTATTTCTAAATGTCTGATCGAATTATTTTCTTAAGTTTCTTATTCCTTCTTTAAATAAGAATGAATTGACGTTTATTTGTCACAGTAATACCTACTCGTGAGCGGCTAAACCAATTTAGCTGATTTTGGTCCTAGTAGTTAAAGTGGTCTTAAGAAAGTTTAAAAATAATTGAGAAATACGCGGTACGAAATTCGCTGGGACAGTTAGTTTACTACAAAATTATGTACATACAACAATTACAAATTAGTCATCGAATTACTCACCAGTACGTCATAAATACCATATCTGCAATTAAAACCCAAGACGAGAGGTTTAATTAAGTGCGACTGCACACTATTGACGTTTTTTGGACTACTGGCTAACAGAAATCATCAAGACGCGCACACTGCAATCGAAATGATAATCAAATATGACGTTATACGTAGACTGTCTGTCTTGTCTTACTTCTTCTGTCTTGTCTTGCGCTTGCTATTAGTCCTTATGTTAAAGACTTCAATGTAGCTGTTTTTCACAAGTTCAGTCAGTTGTTTTTGGATATTATCATTTAATTTTAACGACATCAAATTCCAACGATTCATTATAAAAAACCATGTAGCGAAGATAATCATAACTAATTTGGTATGTTTTATCGCAGTACCTATCTATTTGTTTTTCACTATATTAATAACTAGCGAACCCCGCAGACGTCGTCCTGCCCGGTAAAACAGTGCCATCCACCGGGTCCGAAAATAGATTACGACCGATACTAAGACCTACCGATCAAGCCGTTGCGGAGGAGTTTTTTTCTATTTTTCTCTGCGTAAAAACCATCCTCGCACTTCAAGGAAAATTCTAAAAAAATAATTACCGAAATCGCTTCAGCTTATCTCGAGTTATGCGCTTACCAACATATTTTGCGATTCATTTTTATATTACCTATAGATTCGCAATAAGTTTTCAAAGATACAACATCCAACAAAAAAATAAAAATAAAACCCAACTATTACTTGGCCAGCGTGTGTGGATTAAGGCCTAACTCTCAAATTGTAAGATAATTGAGAGATGACCCGTGCCCAGCAGTGGAACACTAAAAAGGGTTGAAGTGTGAAAGCTACATCTCGTTATTTGAATTTTGAATGTTTATTTATCTCATAGGTACTACTAGTAATTGACGTTCGTTAATTACTGTGAGTTACACTACCAAAATGTTCGATATCTTATCCTTTAATTCTAGGACTTTGAGGATCTACCCCTTTTATGCGTTAAGAAACTTTTTTAATCCGTATTAGATGTTTAATTCAACTACTATTCAGAGCTAAGGAGAACAATGGACGCATTTTATTGATATTTTCAGACTAACGTGTATTGGCGCAAATGAAATAACCGCCAAGGCACATACCTAGTTATTCCAAGAAGGGTTTGCTTTATGGCGCCATTTAATATTGCCACTTATGGTCTCAGGTTGCATACGACAGACTAATTACAAATGCGAGACGCGAAACGATGCCTAACATGAATTCTAAGTGCTTTAAGTCAAAGAATTTTTCAATCAGGATTTATTGTTTTTTCTCCTATTAGGTGATATTAGCACTTATCTAGTAGGTTTTCAGTTCATTAGTGAAAAATAAATGTCGGTTATGGTACAGCGTTTATATCCACTGTTACTACCGCCAACATCCAATTATAAATATGCGATATATCTCAATCTCAACATTCTCAATACAATTTCTTGGCTTCGTTTCATTTTACCATGTAGAGCTTGGGCCTTAATCCACGCACGCTACCCAAGGTCGGGTTGGTGGATGTCACATGTCCTCGAATGATTAGTTCTTAGATATGCTGGATTCCTCACTGATTGTTTTAACGCCGCACCTATTAAGCTGCGGCGTTAAAATTTACACAAAGATGTGTGGGCACGACCTGAGTACGAACCCGCGACGCATCCTCATATTTCAAAGGCCAGTTCGATACCGCAGCGCCACCGCTACTGTTCTATAATATACTGGTAATAATACAGATAAGGACACGGTTAGAAGTGTATTGCGGAAGGTCGCTGGTCGCACTGCAAGTATGTGACAATCCGACAATCCAATAGAATGGAATGGTTCTGTCCAGCAGTGCTACACCAGGTGTGTTCCTGGTAGAAGTATTGAAAATACCGCTCCAAAAAAAGCTTAAATTTGCGTGCCTAACTTTTTATTAACGACCCGCATTCTTCAATAGAGACCTGCAAAATCAAGTCAGTTCTAAAGTTACTGACTCACGCCAAGTCTTTTACCTGAGTTTATTTTTAAAACAAAAGTCGTCCTCGTTGGCTTGTTAAAATAAATTCTGAGCCTGACCCATTTATAGGAACATCTATCTACTTACACGTAAGTACCTTACGCCAAAGATCTGGAATTTATAGCCTTTCCGTGGTTATGAAAATGGCAAACAGGTATAGTTCTTCGAAAGCCGATCGTAAAGTATGGTAAAAAATAAAACCTTTTAGCTGCTCAATAGATTTTACTACGGGGAAGAACATGGTGGATACTTTTTCCCGACTACGAAAAAGTAGGGTAACATAAACGACGTAGCTACGCGCAACCAACCTAGTTAAAAACCATAACTAACTGCTCTATGAATATGACTTATTTATTAGGTACATTGTGCAATGCAATGTTACAAAGAGGGGAAACAATATTAAGCTTGGACTGACTCATTACGTACTCGGTGTCAACTCGTTGCTCTACTTATAACGCAAATGAACTTACAATCATCCATCTAGTTTCTTAATGAAGGAGTCACCGGGTTACTGGTACTGGATTACTGGTAACCAGATTCTGATAATATTGGGTTTTATAAAAATTAAATTTGAATTGGAGAGTGAATTTGAGGCAGTTATTGATGTGATCTAATATGATTTTCGTTTCTAATCTTCTTTGTTTATCTCCAAGACAAGCATCGATGGAATGTTTCTACTACGCCAGTTATAAGTTATAAGGATTATAGTAAAATCTTTGTAGAAGGTGGTTCATGTTTGAGGAAGCAAACGGTTAGCTAAACCGCGGGCGTTGCCCTGCGTAGGCTGACCCTTCGTCTACTAAAGGTATTGCTATAATTCTATCCTCAATAAAAGGAATAAAAAGGAGCACCTAATTGAAGTAGGCAGCACAACGTGTGGGTTACGACTTACGACTCATTGTAATGTCACAGGACGCAACTACCAAATTTCGTAATGCGCCTCTTGAGTTTAAGCATGATAAATATCAGTCTACTATAATAATATGTATGATTAGTTAGATACAAATTATGAAATAAAGGAGGGTAAGATTTTATTTACTAACATGCTTATGTCAGACAATGTCAGTTTCAATTGCTACTATTAATTCTACAATGGGCCGACCCATTACCATTCTGTATGTCCTCAATCACCTCAATGTATTGCTAGGTGAGGATTTATTATTAAATTTGACTCGTGAGTGTACCTACCACTTGGGATCAATGTCATCTAGTAGGTAACTATGTAGTAATCAAGTCTATATGATTGTCTTCCGGCTTCAGGGGCCTCAGCTGACCGTATTGTTAGTAAACCAATTTTAAATGAATTCGGAATGACGACTGTACCTATGTTATTTTGTCTGGCGAAGAAATCCAGTAAATAATATAGTGTCTTTTACGTTGATATGGCGCCAAAGAAAATTGCATTCCAATCACAGAAACTAACAAATGTTTAAATATTTATGTGTAACGACGTGCTTTGCTTCTTTAACTCGTTGTATTTATAAATCAAACTAGTTATCATCAGTGTGTTCTGCTTTCCATCTTTCTGAATAAACAATGTTTAAATATTTTAGTGGAAGAAGATAGCCGTTAATTTTGCTGTAGTAAGGCGCCGTTGCTCTTATAAATATTTTCCTGTAAATGTGTTCTGACTTCTGAATTATTATGAGCTATGTCTGGCTGGTTGTGATTAATTGCATGCCACTTTCATCCGTAACGACTGTTGGCCTACTGGTTACCTTCCTTATCACTACCCGTGGTCACATTTAGAATACTCTTATATGTATTCTTAAACCCTAATGGGTTTAAGACCTCTTTAGGGGTTCGGGGAACTAACACCCTAACAAACGCTTCTTATACACTATAAATTTATATGTACTAAAATATAATTTTACATAGATATAATATTAATTTTATATTATGACGAACCAGCGCTAACAAAAAAATAAATAAACTTAAAAACTCTGAAATAATTAGGTCGAGAGGGATAAACTGGCATATTTGTTGTAGGTACATTAAAGGAAAATCATCATTGCCAAGTTAGCTTTGCTACTTTAGAAGTACACCTAATTGAAGCTACCTTGAAAATTTCTTAGCGCAAAACGCAAATTCCTAGACAAAAGTTTATAAGTAGAATATAGTATTAGGACACAATATAAAAAAAGAAACCCTGCATAGCGTGACCCGACACGCACCTGGCCGCTTATATTTTGATGAAATACCTACTTGGCTATTTGCAATTATACATAAAATCTGTTTTGTTAAAATCAGTTTCAGTTATATTACAATTACAATCAATTTTAGAAAGCCACATTGTAGCGGAAAGTATAGGATCAGAGGAGGCACACGTTAACCTTATGACCTGTCTACTTTCTAATGTCTACAGAGCTAAATCCGACAGTAATAATAAATTACACTAAGGTAAATATTGGTGACAATTTTAGCCAGCAAAGGAATACTATAAAAGATTTTCTACAAGAGGTTTTTTAAAGTGTAGGCAGCAAGGCTTTTAAAGTGTAGGCGTTGTATTTACGTGTAGTTCCTATATTATACGCTATACACAGACTCAGACAGGTCTGGGTACACATGTAAAATTAAGTGAAATACAAAAACCTCATTGTTTACAAGTGTAACGGCCTGCTGTACTTTACTCGGAAACGATTTGTAGATTAATGTGTTTATCAGAATTTTGTAAACGTCTAGAAGCGATTCCGTGGAATATCTGTTTTGAATATTTTACGTGAAGCTCGATAGGTAGAGAAATACTTCCATTGCTCTAGCCGCTAAATGTAAACTGTTTATAATTAAGTACATTGGTATCTTCAATAGGGCGTTAGATAAAACAGATGGTTCGGTTATAAAAACTATCCATAGCAAATAAGTCCTAAGATTTATTATAGACACAAAAGCATGTTGGGATGGACGGGCAGAATATTGAGCGTTCGTTATTTGGCAAAGGGTTGTTCGGATTTAGGTGCGTTGCGCTCCAAATTATCAAACATATTTTTAATAATTGACGAAAATAAGGAGTTATGAAATGTTATAACTCTTAGTTTAATTGCTGTATATTTTTATACAAATTAAACGAATGGATCAATTTTAATGCGATTGTAAAGCTGAAGAACACGAGATGGCGGCGGTTTTAAAAAAATTTGCTTAGCCATTTTGATGACAATAGGTACTTTTTTTTCAAATATTTTGCTTACTTTTACAAGATATATTCACTGGAAATTTAGGAACTCGAGAAAGTTATGACAGGGGTACCTAATTCTTCCTTTTTGGAGGTTTCGTCCGTAGGAGTTATCATACATTTTTTAGTTCAGATAGAGTACATAACTTCCCATAAAATGTTTTTAGTAGGTGTACCTACGTACCTACGTAAATATCGTCACTTATTAATTCAGTTTATAAGGCACAGAGAATCACGCAAAATAGGCGCATTCACGAGACGTCGAGTTGCGGAAAAATTAGCCCGCTTCTAACTAAGTAACTAAGGCACAGAGGGCAGTCGCTTTGCTATTACTTCAAAGAAGAAAAATGTATTTTCAGTAATTATTAGATCAACAATGAGCATTAGTTCACTACAGTAATAACAATCGTAGTGCGCTCAACATTTCTGACAAACGTATGGGATTTCGCGAATATAATTACTCGGACAAGCACGACACTGCTGCTGAAATCTACTTTATTTGCTCATGTCCATTATTTATTTAGGATGTACACGTACCGCCATCAGTAAGAATAAGAATAGAGCCAAGCAGAAGGAAATATTTCGCATTGCAGTTAGAAAAAACAAGGCATGCTAAAGTTAGATCACATATTAAGGACGGATTCAAACATTTCAGGTAAGAATGTTTTAAGCTGTTAAGCTGTAATAATCATAATGATTAATGAAAAGCTGCCCAATACTGGTGACCTTTTTCTTCCTCACTATCATAAAATATCATCATCGGCTTATTCTAGTCCACTGCTCGACATATGCCTTTAGGCCAGCAAGAACTACTGATGAGATTGTCACTCCCCCTAGTTTCAGGACGACGTCTTACGCTACTTTTGCCAATTCGTGGTCTCCATTCAAGAACCCTTTTACCTCAGCGGTTGTCGGTTCTGCGGCAAATAGGTGTGACCGGCCAACTGCTGCTTCAGTATATTGATCCGATAGGCTATGTTGAGTACACTGTTCTCTGTCAGATCACTCACCACACCATTGCGTATACGGTCCTTCAGAGAGACTCTGAGCATAGCTCTTTTCATAGTTCGCCGAGCGACTTTCTGATTGTTTAGTCGTTTGGATATGGAAGTACATACATTTCGGCGATTCAAATACAGATACATAGATAATTATTAATGATTCGTTAGTATACCAGTGCTAGACCGGAGTCTACTCTCAACTATCTGAAGTAGGTTAGCTTATAATAGTTACTTATTTAAAATGGAAACAACTATATTAAAAGAGAGCTACAATGGAAACAAATAACATAGACTTACCAGTTCTAGTACAGTCAGGTCTACCGTTTCTGACAGATGTATCTGGAAGCGGTTTACCGTCGGGCGTGACGCACCAGCAGCCGGCAGCAGCGTTGGCACTGGCGCACTGTACAGCAGCATACGTGCCGTCTGCGCGGCACCTCGGGACATAAGCTGACCATACCCCTTTTTGGGCGTTCAGAGCGTACCGCAAAGCTATCCAACATGATGACTGCCCCTCTAAGTTGAAAAATAATAAAGTATAAACACACCTGCTTTGCCTTACTTAAAAAAATATTAGATAATGGATATTTTTGTTTGAACAAATACTCCCGAAAGTCAGAAGGACGGTATTTTTCCATCGTTGAACTTTATTATGATAATTTAAGCTAACTCCGGAAAAATAGGCATCTGCGTAATATACGCAACCAATCTAATCTTCTCTATTGCCCGATGTGCAGCGGCAAGGTCAAATTTGACAAAGATGCTTTTCATCAGTTTGCATACGACTACACTTGTATAGTTCCTTCGCGGCTTCGTGTCTATACCTACCTTTATACAGGTCTTGACTCTTGATACAAAAGTGTATTATGAAAAACTAGATTATACTCAAATCGACTTGAACACCTGCGTAATTTAATTTAACTCTATTATTATTATTACTTATCGTATTTATCAAGGAAATAAAAATAAGTATATCGAATAGTTATAAGAATCCACAACACAAATTTTTCTACAGTTACATTTATCAAATATTAAAACCAAAAATTATTTCAATTACGTAAAATTAAACTAAAAAAGTAAAAATGAAGATAAGTATGATAATTTTTAACCATGATGTTTTGTTTGTGTAACAATGGCATTTCGTTAACAGTGTTAGCATAAAGAATATCTAACTATGTTGATACTTCAGTTATTTGTTATTCTTAAAAAGCTTCGAAATTATAGTGAGACTCCAGAGGTGAGGATTTGGGATACACCTAAGGATTTGGCAGTCTTCGGATAATTTGGTGTTCGTCTGTCGTTCACTACTCAGTCTACAGTCTATTGGTAAACGCTTATAATTATCCGAATATAGAAGTATATTCGTACTTACCAACACACGGTCCTTTCCTAGCGACGGCCACCGGCTCTCCGGAGCACTGTGCTCTCATAAGGTGACATCGTGAGGGGTACGTGTGCCCATTGCTGCCGCACACCGCTCGCCTTGCTCTGGCGGGGTTCGCCTCACAAGCTGCGACACGGGCGTTGCAATCGTTTCGGACGGATGTCGAACTCTGCAATAAACCTCTACCATAAATAAGAAAGTAATTTATAAAATGTAAGTACTTCTATGTAATTGGAAGAGTATTGATTGCAAAGTAAATTTACTTATTACTGCTTTATGCAGATATAAGCATGATTTCAAAAGTTTTCAACCCCTCCTTACTGATTTACCGTGGTTAAATAAACCGTGTGGTGTATAGTTTTTAGTAGAATTTAGTAAGGATTTACAAAAGTTCGTGGAAAGTGTGAGGTGCACCACAAAAAATGTAAAGAAACAATTCATAAATCCGGAGATTACATAGCACTAAATCGGTAGATTAGACAGTACTTAGGCCGAAAACAAAGTTTTGTGGGATATTAGCACCGACTACAATTAAAAGATGAGAGTATTATTGTACACTTTTTGGAAGTTTTGTTATCTTTTGGTTTTTTATTTTATTTATACGTAAGATTAGGTAGATAATTATAATTTAAACACTCAGGTATCCATAATATTATGATTAAGTTGTACCCGTAATAACTATTTTTGCGCTTTCAGTTATTTTTAAAAGATAATATTTTTAACTATTAGTTAATCGTGGCTTTTTCGTGTCAATCGTCGTCAGGATATTATATGTCACTTTAATAGGTAGGTAGTACAATCATCAACAAAATAAGTTAAGCGCTAATAAAGTGGGAAATATAATATCTAATATTTAGTAATAAAATACATGTAGATATGAATTATTTAAATAATATAAGGTCATGCATTTATTAATACTCGTTTATTATTACTTATTAGTTAATTAATGTTTTGCTTAATGTGTTCTTAAAGCTTTAGATAGAAATCAGGTTATGCAGATTTTTGATATCGCATTATGATATAAAAATATTTGAATGGAAACATAATAAAATAAGTGCATGTCTGTGACTGAGGTTAATTGGTATACGGACACTTAAGTCGATTAAAAATATTTGTTTTGTAATTCATAAGAACAATCAAATCAAAGAGTTATTAAGGGCAGTGTTATGAGAAGCTAATTATATGAAAAGAAAATACCCTAAATTGTATCAATTAGAAACAATGATATAGTAGTAGTTGCTGTAAAAAGAGATATACTTAGATGCAAGAACACATTAAGTAGTTTATCGATTAATAATAACTTAATCAACGTGCACGAAACTGGTTTTTACACACCGAATTATCTATATTTACCTTAACATCAGGCGTTGCTCCACCGACAAAGTTAATAATGTTCAGAAATAATAAACGGGACACTATATCATTTATATTCATAATGTCAGTTGATAAAGCAATCTCCTTATAATCTGTTCGCCGCTATTATTATTTATTTATCACACAAGTTCACATAGCAAAACAGAACATACGAAGACCGCGCAAAGTGATTCTGAATTTGAACTAACATATTGTCATAATATTTGTTTATAACTTGGCTTTGTAACAGTAAGACGTCAATTAACTGGGTGCGTTCGCCGGGACGGATTGCTAAGAACAGAATAAAATTTAACAAGGATAAGATCCCGGTGCGCGTCGCCGGTTGTTCTGCCACCGCACCGCGCCGCACTTGCCCTGCCACCGCCACCAGCAAAAAGCGCAGTGCGCAGTGCGCGCGCGCATGCCCCACCCCCCCTCTTTAGCACCTTCGTTCGTTCCATGCTCGGGATGATGCGCTAACTTGCTAACCGTTCATCTTCTTTATGTTATCTCACTGTCGCGCGCCGTATAGCACTTGACTGATCCATTGTATTTTATAATAACCGTTATTGTTTGTTTGGCTGTGGCTAAAAATAAAATATAACAATTCCAGCAGCTTTGTTTACAACACACTAAACAAAATGTGATAGATATAAGTACTTCATTTGAAAAAGTCTACTGGGTTTTTTTAACAGTGTTTCTCAGTATTGTAGTTGCCTTGTCATTTACTGCACGGCAGGGAAAGAAATCAGATGTTTCCAAATGAAAGCTTATTTTTAACGAAAATTAATTCTAGTTTTATATTGGCTCCGAATTTTGGTTACATGGATAATTTTGAATCAAAGAACTACGAGCTATTTAATGAAAGTAAATAAAAGGTAGACACAACATACATAATGGTAACAAATAGCTTCTATTACATATGGGACCTAAACGGTCGGTGATAATCACATCTACCTTCACCTACGGATAACGCAGGCGTACCAATTAAAAGTTAGTACAAGGCAATTAATAATACTTAACTACCGATTATGCAAAATAAGCAAAGTAAGTAGTAAAGTAGTAATCATTCGTTTAGCGCCATCTATTAGTCAATGTAGACAGCATATGGTCCTATACAGTAGGCTGTGGTAACGAGCAAGTTACGTGTTCTGGCTTGAATGAAACAGAGATAAATACCTATAACAAAATGTAGATGGCGTTGAACGCTTAATGTTCCTGAAAACAGTTTTTGTTTACTTGGTCATTTTCATGCAAAAAGTACTCCTTCCTTTACTCTTTACTGAACTTGCCATGATATATATTATATTATAGTAGTGTATTTGAAACTTGAAATAAATTAAAAAGGCTCTACTGATTCTTTTTGTTTGTGATTATATGGGGACACACAAAAGTCAGGTTCACAGTTGATTCACAGATTCAATATTATTTAAAAGATTTTACCACAAAAAGATTCCAAAGTGGCGTGTGACTGTTCACTGTAAACCTAGGTTCTCTTAGTAGTGTGTACTGTAAATTACTAACGACAAACTCATTTTCCTCCTCTCGTCATGACACATAGGCATTTATGAAATCTTTTAGTAATAGCACAGGTAATATAATACTACATAAACTAGGTAATAGGATATTTTGTAATATTGTTTCAGATTATCGATTTTTGTACCTGACTGTACCGCGTGTAACGCAGATCAGTCGAACGACGACGATCGTCCGCGATAAATGTTCAGACAGATCATTAAGCTGTTTTATTGAATTTATTGTAAATTGACGGGTTATAAAGAAGTGAGATTAGCGTTAGATTGTAAATTAATTGTCCGTTCACAACCTATCGTCAGTTTATTTTAACTGACTAGATCAAAGGAACCAATAATTCATTCAATTATTTGGTGACATAATACATCTATGCACATTTCAGATAAAATAAGACAGCTATTTCTTGCATTTAAAAACTTTAATTAAAAAGTAAGTAGAATGTTTTGTTGAGAAACTTTTTGTTTTTATTATTGGCCTCTTTAGATTATTTATAATTACGAGTATATAAATGTAACTATTATTAAAGCAGTATCGCAGTGGTGCGTTCCTCGCCTTAGAAATATAAGGTCGCGGGTTCGAATCCCAGTCGTGCCCACACTTCTTCACTTCCACATCTTTGTGGGAATTGTTTCACATCCGCTGCTCAATATCGGTTAAGGAAAACATCATGAGAAAACCGGCATGTCTAAGAACTAATCATTCGAGGACATGTGACATCCACCAACCCACACTTGGCCAGCATGTGTGAATTAAGACCTTAACTCTTAAATCCAAAGATAGTTAAGAGAAGACCCGTGCCCAACCGTGAAATGTATTATTATTATAATATTTATATTTCATGCAAGTAGTATTAAAAAGGCATAAAATAAGAAATTGAATATTTTATTGCTTTACACATTTATTGACTGTTGTGATTTAAATGTCACAAAAATCTAAAAAAACAGGCAAGTCATGTTATCAAAATTTTCTTTTGAAATCGTTCATCTCTGGACTGGTTTTATTATGTGTAGAAGCATCTCGAAACAAGCAGAAACGGACGGAGTTACTCGGCCCAGGGACTCCCCAACTATGTGTAGATATCCAGGATACTCTTAAAGGTAATTTCAATCCTCCTCTACCTGGTACAGTCAGTTACAAAAATCATCTTAACACATAAAATGTAATTAATAAGTGTCGTCTGACTGTCCATTGTAAACGACTAGTATCAAGTTTACTTTCACTTATTTATGTGATCTTTATTCTGTTAATCAACTTTTGAAGTTGACTGTACCTCTCTATTTTCAATCAATCAATGGTTCACATAGCAGCGGAGGCATAACGGTGTCAGTTCCAATTTTGATAAGTCGCGTGTTCGATCCAGGTACGTACCGACCCACGTATGGTCGTTACTGTGAATAGTTTCATAGCCGCTGTTCGATACCTGAGCTGTGAAGGGTAAAGAAACGACATATCAAACTAAACTAACCCTCACTTGGCCAGCGTGTGTCTACTGTATGTAAGTGCCAGTTTTTGTTTTTAGGCCCCCGTAAAACAAAAACAGGCATTTACAGTAGATATCTAAACACATAAGACAAGGAATATTTTTTTCGCCAGTCTAGGTAAGTATTTATTTCAAAATAGTGGCGTAATATTTCTTTACGCTTTTGTATTTGCAGCTAGAAGAAAATCGTGTTTCCTCCGACCAGACACAGGACCCTGTAGGGCCGGCATACTGCAATGGTACTTCGATGTCAAACAGTCGAAGTGCTACCGGTTTTATTGGGGAGGCTGCCAAGGGAACGGCAACAGATTTGACTCGATTGGAGAGTGCATCAAAAGCTGTCGTTTGGATGATTACAAAGGTTATCTAGTTATATTAAAACTGACCAACAAATGTATGCGCCCCGCTCTGCTTTAGCGCTGGCGTGAACCTCCCGACCAGAGCTCGTGGACACTCGTGGTCCTCTCGAGCATTGCTACGTGCTCCGTGATCGGCGTGGCGGACTAGTAAAATAGGTTCTCGGGTTCCACGGGTTTGTGGTGGCCTACCTAAACAGTTCCAGCGGGTTTGTTTTGGATCGTTTTGATTAAGAAGACCTGCCTTGACCATCCTTATTAACCCCCGACCTGACCAAAAATGGAGTTTTGTGTGACTGTGTGTGTAGGTATCTGTGTCCACATTTGTAGCCATGTACCGCCTGAATAAATAGGCTGATTTAAATTTATGATTTTTTTAAAAGCTTAAGTGATAGAGATGGTTTTTGGCTAAAATATTTTTTAAGATCGGGGATGATCAAATTTTTAATTAATTTATTTAAAGCTGTACACAGATGAACCTTTTCAACAATTTTTGAAAGCGCCCTATGATTTATTCTATAAAGTGTCTAACCTAAGTTTAATAACCATTTTGTTTATCTGTACAGTACCGAAGCCCCAGTTTTGCAACCTGCCTTTTGATTATGGAACTTGCTTTGGTTATTATAACCGTTGGGCTTGGGATAGATTCTTCAGGTACTCACAATCCGCGAGGTCTTAGCTGAGTTTTACATTTGTGTGAGTTATCAGTGAAGATTTTGTATGAGTTGCGTCGCACACAGTGCAAGTACCACGCCTCTGGCCGATTGTCAAAAAGCAGTATAAACCAAATGCAAAACTCAGCTTTGGCCTCGCGGACTGTATCAAAATAATTTACCTAACGTGATGTAAACCTGTTGTTTCTAGAGTAATAAAGTCGGAAGTTCCAAGAGCGTCCCACTTTATTAGGCCGTACTTAAAAGTAGCGTTTCTGTAGTTCCAACATGCCACTTTGTTAATAACTGCTAAAATCTATATTTATGCCAAATTTTCCAGTATAACCTCTCGTTGTACCGAAATCCTATACCTGCAATGCGAGATTTTTTACTAGAAATACATAGCTTAATGTGCAGCCGTGTGTACCTATTTCAAAAAAATATATGTAGCTACGCCGCTATGATTCATTGTCAGGCAGTTATAGAGTTGTTTTCAATTCCACAGAATTTGTAAGCAACGCGTGTACTCTGGGTGCGGTGGAAACCAGAATAATTTCGAGACCAGATACCAGTGTGAGAGAACTTGTATGAACCCACGGAACATAACGCGGTCTAAATCGATGACCACTTGCATCCCTGTTGTTGTTACTAAATAAGAATAATAAAGATTAAATTTGGGGATTGACAATAAACACAGGTGGAAAAGGTTAATGGAGTCTGGAGGGAGACATCTTAAGGTCTTAGCTTACTTACACGCTCAGAAAAAAAAAATTAAATATAATATTGTTCTTTTGATATATACTTTATATTCACTTCAACCCTTTTGAATTAAACAGTCAGTCGCAGTTCACAGTTCGCAGTGTCTATCGCGAGAAGCGAAGGTGGTCGATGCATGGACCACGTGGTGCCAGCTAGTTGTCTCCGCGTGGAATGCAAAGAGTCACCTTAGTTTAGGTGGATGTTGGGTGGGAGCGGTGTTGGAGCAGCCGTGTAAATGGGTTATAACCTTTATATAAAAAGATCTTGCCACACCTGGTAATCAAATCAACCATAGGCTTAAACATTTTGTAATTATTGTCATCATGAGGTCAATCAAAAGTGTGGGAAGTAAAGACAATCCCCGCAATTAACATTTGTCCCACCTCCTCGCATCGTTTCCTCTTTGCTGAGGGTCATGAACCCCTAAGCATGGACTAATCTTACTTATCTTAAAATTAAAGAAATTTTAGATGCATTTATATTGTCTTTCACGTTTTTGCAACAAAAGCGTATCTAGTTATTTCATAGTGTTGCTTTATTTTAGGAGATGGTGTTATGTAGGGGTAATTGTTAATTAGTTAGATTTTATGTTTGACGTTGTTTATTTCAAAAATAAAATAATGTTTTGTTATAAAGCAAATATGATTTAAAAGTTTCCCTCCAGGGTCTATTGGTATTTTTCACCGGTTAGTTATACCATCTAGGCCATATACCATATACAGTGGACCCCCGGTAATCCGGCCCCTGTCTAGTCCGGCACCCCCTGTAATCCGACATGGTCTATGTACTATTTATTATGTATTATAACGTTATGTTTTGGTTCTGATTGCTTAGTTTCTAGGTTCCTAAATTGATTGATTACAGTACATTTGTTTGTACACAATTATTTTTTGTCAGTTCTATAGCATTAATGACATTAATTTTATAATAGGTAGATCGTAAGCTATCTATTGTGTACATGTAGTATGATTTGTACTTCAAAGTAAATATATTATTGTATAACTTAAAGAATATCATCATTAGATCTGTAATTTGTCGGATTAGAAGGTACTCTTTTGTAAACATTTCCGGACCATAGGGTGTCTTAGGCAGTACTCTATAATCCGACAAATTCGATAGTCCGACACTACACTGCAAAATGTTTGTCGGATTACCGGGGGTCCACTGTATTTAATAAAAATAAATTACTTCAATAGTACTTCTATTTTTCATTTTTTTATATTTATATAACCAGCTTTCGTCCTCGACGTTTTTTTTAATAATTTGAAGATGCCAGGTGAAGCATATACTTTAAATTTTGTTACGCTTTGGAAGTAACGAAATCCAAAAAAAAAAACTGAAAATCCTTTTACCACCGCTGAAGAGACGGACATAATGTAACCTTTTTTTTACTTCCACTTAATCTTTAAATCCGACTAAGTAACGACGATGCTCGAGTAACTACACATTTAGCGTCTTCGGCTCCCCTACTATATAGATTTATGAATATGCCTATGGGAGCTTAAATAGGTAATTGCTATTTTCTTGGATTTGGCAAAAGCCTTTGATTCGATTTCTGTCTCAAAACTGATTGCTAAACTGGAAAGTGTTGGTATTAGAGGCACTCAATTAGCTCTCTTTGAGAGTTACCTCTCGGGCAGACGTCAGTTTGTTAGGATTGGCGACTGGACCAGTGACGAGCTCCCCATATCTTACGGAGTCCCACAGGGCAGTATCATCGGCCCTACACTGTTCCTCACTTATATAAATGAGCTCTGTCAGCTATCGCTACCTAATGCATCAGTTTTCACCTATGCTGATGACACTGCCCTCCTATTCCACGGAGATTCCTGGGATCTAACTTTCCGATATGCTCAATCTGGTCTTAATGTCGTCACTGATTGGCTGTCTCAGAAACTGTGAAACTACTTTAAATGTGGATTAATCTAATTACCTTACCTTTTCTTTTAATGCAGCCGGAAAACCATCTTCTTCCTATTGTCTGACTGTCCACACATGTTCCCATCACCATCACCTCAGAACATGTAATTGTAATGCCCTTGCTTATCTCGTATCAATTGTGTCAAATATCTCGGTGTACATATCGATGATTGTCTGTCATTCTCAGTGCACATAAATACGCTTACTTCACGACTGCGCAGGTTGATTTATATTTTTAAATCTCTTCGTCAAACAGCTGACAATACGGTTCTAAGACTTGTATATCTCGCTCTCTGCCAATCGCTCATACAATATTGCATAACTACTTGGGGTGGATCTGCTAAAACCCATTTGCTTAAAGTAGAACGCGCCCAGAGGGCTCTGCTGAAAGTGGGATGGCGGTTACCATTCCGCTTTCCCACAACCGATCTTTACAAGACTTGTAATGTTCTTTCTGTTCGCAAATTATTTGTATTAAATCTAATATTATCAACACACTCTAAACATCCCTACACACCGGGTAAGTTTAGCTCCCAGCGGCGTAAATATGCCGTCTGTCCTTCAATCCGCACCAATTGTCGTTCGACTCACCGAAGTTTCGCTTTCCTCAGTAGTCACGTTTATAATAAGGCAAATAAAATTTTAAATATACACCCCATGTCTAGATCAAAATGCAAAATAACTGTTACAAATTGGCTACTCAAATTGGACTATGCAGAGACTGAAGACATCTTGAAAATTTTACATTAATATTCGGTTTAAAGTTAAAAATTTCTGCGTCACAACACTCACATACGCTCGCACGCACACACACACACACACACACACACACACACACACACGCACACGCACATGCACATGCGCATGCACACATACACACAACACACACGCATGTAGCATATTTTTTCTATAATCACAGTATTGAACTCCAGTTCAATACTGTAATTTCTATTCCATTTTAAATTATTTTTCTTTTCCTCTCAATTTCTTAGTTTATAGTTAGTTTGTTATTACTGTTATTACGTAAGTGCAGCCTACATTGTGACGTTAGGGTGAGAGCCTGGAGATCTGTCACACAGGTCCCGCACCCAGTATAGACTCCAGCTCTCATAAAGGTATTTCATATTGCCTAACTGTACCTTTTTGAGAGAAATAAACATTATTATTATTATTATTAAAGATTTTAAGATGTTCATTGCTATTTTTAGTTTAATTAACTTCTATAAAAAGACAATATAAAATCGGCAAGCTACCAAAAGGATGTCCATAAATCTATGAGGATATCTATGATACCGGTGAAGGTCGATGTTCTACATTTTTTTTTATATTAAACCCATACATGACATCTATACAGACGACATATTCAGATGGCAGAGGCGGTCTCCTCTACCGTATGTTATCTATTATAAACCTTTACAGTTTTTATCCGACTGCGAAAAAAGAGGTTAACGGTGTAGAGCGATAACCGACATATGCGCGGGCGAAGCCGCGCGCGGAAAGCTAGTTTTTAAATAAGTCCGTCCGTCAGCGGGTTCGCAAGCGACTTTTTAAGCATGAATTTGAACCCTTTTTATGCGTTTCTGACTTGCACTTGACTGTTTTTTTTATCGATATGAAAAAATCATAGATAGAATTCTATTGTAATTTTTCTCTGGGGATCTGGCTGGATATATAAGATGATATTGGAATATAGGTCTTCTGCCCAAAATAAGGTTGGTGAGGTTTAAAATAAATATCTTAATCCTTTCGTAAGATTTCATTTAACTGCATGAATTTCCGTTTTATGATGAATAAAATATAGAAAACATAAAATGAGTACATATTTTATTTTATTACCGAGTCGAATTTATTTTAGATTACTTTAGCATTGGTTCAATTTTACCTGAAATCTACATCTTACTAAACCATATTAAGTATTTATTTGTCAGGGTCAGTATGAATTCCGTCAAAACAATTTTTATTTTATTTGCTCTGGCTACTTTAATATTTTATTGTGGTGAGGCAAAAAAGAAGTCAGTAAGTACTTTAAAATACATTTCAAGTAACTGCATTTTTAATATATCATAAGAGAAAGTATATTAAAGTAAGTAGAAGATATCTACCTACTATATCTACCTATAGCTGACAGAGGGTGCCTTTTTAATAATTTACAGAATTTGTGGACTTGTGTAATCTATGTATTTTACCTTTAACTACAATGCTGGTCAAAGCATCTGATAGTAGGGGAGCCGAAGAGGAGATTTTGGGATTTAATTCAGCGCGTTAGGTTAGGGCATGGGGGTCATTGCACACTGTTGAATACCGACAGCAAATCTTAGCTTCATGTATAGAGTAGCGAGTTTACAGAAGCGAATAAAAAACAATTAATATAATAATTGGAAACCAGGGGAAGCACATACCTATTGCTTCTCTTTGGAAGTTACCAAATTTTAAGAAAAACCTAAAATACCTTTTCCACTGCTGAAAAGGTGGTTTTCATTACCTATAAATACCACTAAGTATCGAATCGAAACTAAATCGAATAACGGCACATTTAGCATATTTATTTCTCCTATTATAATATATTAGGTACACAGTCGAGTTCATATTTAATATCTATACACTTTTGAACCATATTCTAACGTAATAAGGTTCAAAAGTGTATAGATATTATGAACTCGACTGTACATATTTAGTAAATTTGTAAAATAAAGTTAGACATTATAAATCAATGTTCCTAAAACTCGTGATTGTATCTACTTATATTTATTAGTTGTATTATATGCTCCATCACCCAAATGCAAATGTACCTAGTCACAATTCCCATGCAATACGGACGGATCCCACACGGTCGCAGTTTATTAAGTAATTGCGTTCGTGATTCTACACAGCCGTTATTTTGAGCCTAACTTGATTCTATCCCATCTAGTTGTGATACCCATACAATACGAATTCCTCACAACTGCAGTTTGCTACATGCACACATAACTAATTCTATACAGTCTTTGTTTTAACCCAATCAGGATTGCTCCTATTCGTGATGAATGTGATTATACACAACATGGGTGTAATTGGGTACACACATGCGGGAACACAGCCACGTGTTTGTACAAGTTAGCTATCGTATCAATATAAAAAAATACATACTAGGGTTACCTAGTAGGTACATGAGTACTAGGCATTTGAAAACATCTGTACAAACTGCAGTATAATGCAGCTTTGCAGTAAAATTGTATAGGAATCATGAAAAGGCGAAATCGGGTTTGCGTCAAAATAACACGGCTGTGTTCTACAGAATCTTATACGTAGTAAACTCCAGTTGTGTAGTAGAGTAGTTGCGTTTGTGTGGTCTGGTTGGAATACCTATATACTGTTGGATTGTATCTATTTATGTTTATAATATCAATGTGTAACTTGTAATCTAAAAGTTAAGGTCGATAGCGCATGGCTGTTTTGAGGTCTTAATTATAAAAATTTAATTATATTTTTCTTACCTGTGATTACTGTGTTACTCATAGACAGTGTAGCTAAAAAATTCTATGTGGTAATAATACCACTAACCGATATCTAGCGGTGGGTAATACATACATAAGTATGTAGCATAATATTTAATACCTATTGCGTTTTTTGTCACACCTGTCACATGCATAATATTGATAAAAATCTTAGTTGGAACCTCATAACATTACAATAGTTCGATAATAACTACATTAGCTCCTGGAGAATCAGAGATCAACGTTTCATACACATATTACATTAATTGTATTTGCATTTTCAGCAGATTGAGAAACACAAATGATTTGTGGTTCTCAAATCAACTCTGGCAAAATCAAAGTCCCTAAAGAATATGATATGACTCATTCATGACTTCCCTCTCAAAATGAAAGACACTATTCATCTGACAGAATGGTACTCTTTAGTGATAGTCGTGTATCAAAATTAAAAATATGTTTTTCTACAAATATTTATGAACTTTCAGTTGTATAAAAAATATAAAAAAGAAAATTATAGAACAACTGTTCATATATTTGCCTAATACCTACTGATCGAAAACCTATATTTCTACCTATGCAAGGACTTAAGGAGACACAAACTCACCCTTGGTGCTTGTATCCGAAACTTTAGACAAACATATTAGGTTTCGAATACATACTATACGCGAAATACAAACAACTTTAATATTTTTGAGATGTCATAACCTAGCGTTATCGTTCTTAAATTGACAAGATTTAACATTTTACAGGATTTATCGAAAGTAATGAATCTGGATGAATTGCGTAAATTTGAGAAAAGTATACTCAAAAAAATAAAACCTAAAGTGCAAAAATTTTTAAAAGAAGTAAAAAGAATGAATTATCGTATATATAAATATTAAAAACCTAGTTTGCTTTTAAATTCTTTTCAAAAAATCTGTCCTTAGCATAGATTTAGTATTCCCATGGTCCTAGTATAGGGTGTGCCTCAATGTCATGTCAAATAAGAAAATAAATTTGTAAAGGGAAATTCCATAGATTTATAAAACAGTCTTGATACTTTCTGGTTTTCGTTATTATAATTTTAAGGAATGTTGTGAGAGTGGAAGTCTTAATAAACTTGGATTCATAAATAAATTTGGAAAAAAGAAAATACTTTATAAATAACGCATTAAGTTTATTGCACATAATTTTTGGATTGGTAGAATCCAATCATTTTAACAATGCAAGTAACTTAGCTTGCCTAAATTATTCTGCACTAGAATATAATTATTCTAAAAACATCACTTGGTTTTCTTGTTCTTCTTCAGATGAAGAGGTTTATAAAGCTCTTATCTTTTAAATCGTTTTCGATTTTGTTTAGCTACATGCTTAAATAAACAAGACTTTGTAATTTTTTCATTAATGTTGAGATGTCATTCCGTATCAAGAAAACAAAAAGTATCAATTTCAGTACAACTTACTGGTTTATTGACACACAAAATCTCATAATTTATCTACCTGACGGCCTAACGAAAAAAGAATTGTCGTCATCCCTATTATATGCCAAAGACATACTTGTTCGGCTATAATATCTAATGTTTTATTCACAGACATTATTGTCATATTTGTGGTTCTACTCCTGCCTGCAGGAGAAGCAGGTTTACATAAAAAAAAGGTTTATGACAAGGATTTCCAACAAAGCTAAAGAATTCTGTATTAATTTCGAAATTGGTAACTTCCCAGGCTAACTTCCACGATTTAAATGACTTACTCAAAGACTTCGGTAGGTACTTTGAAGTCTCAAAATATTTTTTCCAGTGCAAAGGATGCAAATCACGCCGTGGTCGTAGTCTACTCGACGAACAACACGACAGCATGGTCAAAGTTATAATGCCTAGGAGGAAGTTTATGTACCGAATGCAAAACAGTACCTCGCCGTATTAGACGACGCGATCCTCATTGCTAATTGGACAGAAACCATAGCTTTCGCTAATTAGGCGTTTTATATCTGACAGGGGCGTCGAATTCCTCATCAAAAGATCGGATTGGTCATATCCAAACTTCCAAAGCCGACTAAAACGAAGATCCGTCCTACAAGTTCCAGTCTAGCCCCCCAAATCATGGATATCCTGTCTCAGCTGAATCATAGCAAGATTTTGCAAAATAAAAAAAATTACGATCAATTTCTTCGCCAACTTATTAAAGAATATCACACAACTACTACTGTAAAGACAGTCAAAAGATGTAACAAGTGTCCGAATAAAAGAAATTAAGTGGTTTTCTGTCCACGGGATTTAAAGTGGTTTTATTTAGCGGCTTAACTAGCTAGTTTAATTTTGAAATAAGAAGATAACGGACACCATAATCGATAAGTCAGTTTTCATATAATCAAGTCAACAGGTTTATTATTTAGAGTCTTACAATAAGTAGAGTAGCTATGACTACAACACATAGTAACGTGAATTGGTTAGTGTTGCAACAGGAAAACCTCAAATTAGTTAAATCTAGTTCCATATTTTATTCAGTAGGTAACTATAAAATATTTACGCGTCATGTCATGCAAGGTATAAATAAAGAAACACTACCAAAAATTGTAAACAGCTAATACCATTTTTTAATACGCATTACATTGAATGTCATTGCGTGTTAGGTTACTCTCAGCTCATTCATTGGTCCTCGATTTCTTCCGGTGGTTAGTGACAATGAAAAGTACAATTGTGCTACAATACAGTAGTAGTTATTATGTGCCTATTCAACCTAACCTTTGAGGCGCCCAGATTATATAAGAAGGAAAAACACTATTCCTTCCACGCTTTTGCTACATACATAGAAAGTTATTAGAAGAAAGGTTTTAGATTTTTATACCGCTATCCACTGCTATAGGACCTGCTTGGTTATTTTTGCCTATTCTTTTTACGGACATCTGACGTAACTCACATAAAAAATAAATAGAAGACAAAATCACACAAGAGAGGATAAAAATTAAATATGGAAACGGTGTCAAAAGAAAAATTTATGTAAAAAAATATTTATAAGCGTAACAAGATTTGTCCTGCAAAATGTATTCCAACGAGTTTCGTCCTTATTTTATATCGATAAGGAAGGAGGAAGAAAAAGGTGATAAGTTTGCAAGGATCAACATGGAAGTAAAGCACCGAGCACTACCAGAAGCCGTCAATCCGTTCTCGAAGAAAGCTGCGTCCTCCCAAACTTACCCCTCCGCCCTCATTCCAGCAGCTCCTAGAAAGGACTGTTGCTTCTACTGCTCTTGATGAACTATGATGCAGGAAAATTCAAAAGACAACAAGAGACCACTTCTACATTTACTTTTTATCTTATGGACAAAATGTCTCGGGAATGTTCTAGGTTCCTACGTTAAAATAGTAAGCTGTCATAAATTGTCCACTAACTTCTATTTATTCTTCTTGCAAAGCTATCGTTATTTATCATATTATTTAACTCTGGAGTTGGTCGATTGGGAGCATCTGCCAACGTTTGAAGCAATAAAGAGCATGTTGTCTGAACCAAAATCAAAGGCCATGTATTAAAGCTAGTGTTTGCATTAAAAATAGTAAAACTATTCAAGTGTTTTGTTACATAATATGGTTTAACCTGAAATAATTTGTAAAAAAGATATCTAACCAGAAATAATTTGTAAAATGTATACTTAACCATCAAATTCTAACATCTAATTAGTAGAAAGGAAGCTGTAAGAAAAAGCCTAACTATAACCAAATCTGTACTTATGGCGTGGACAGATCGTAGAATTGAATATAACATAAAGTGAAAATGGATAAATTTTATGAAATGGAAAACATTACCTGCCCTCTTTGATGTTGAATAGATAGGTACTTTTGAAAATATATATCAAACCCAAATTATCCAATTTATGAATCGTATTTTTAATAGAAGTACCAACAGTAAGATAACACTTGAAAAACATTAGTGTTTTGTGTGTTGGTAGTTAAACATCAATTCAGAATGGGCGAACGATTGAAAGTGTTCAAGACCTTGAGCGTTTGTCAATTTGTTGACTATACAGGCTGAAAAGGATAGGCCTCCATAAACTGAGAGGGTGCATTCAGTTCCTTAATTAGATAACCAATCACCACCGGAAATTTTACTGAATATTAACAAAATATTTTTGTAATTCAATTTACAATTACTACACTGTATGCAGAACTCGACTTGAATGAAATCTAAAATCTAAATCATAAGCATTAGTTCAAGGAACAAAGCGTGAAATAACGTGGCGCGTGGTGTTAAGGGCTAATAGAAAAGTTGGCCGTTTGCTATTAGGCTTTCCCTAATGTAACAATACTCCTTAAAACTTAACAAAACAAATTATTGGATACCCAATAATTGTGCTTTGTTTTGTTAGAAAGATTCTAAAGTAATTTCATCTAGCGATCATTTCAGTAAGTGATAGCATACCAGTTAGAGGGCGGTCCCTTCCACCCGATAGATTCTCCTATAGGTAGTTACCTCTACTCTAATCATGTTGTTGACTGACTGCTCCTGATTCTATGATGGCTTACTTCGTACACAGTACATAGACAGTCTATCTGTGCGTACGGCAGTGAGTGTCCTCTTCTCTCGTTATCAATTGCAACTAGATCTCACACGTGACGTGACTAATTAAAACCATCAACATTGCAACATGATAAAAGATCCTTTGAAAGAAAGGAATTCATTGCAAAAGCTGGGAAACGAATTGGTAAATAAGTTTTAACACCTATTTTATTGTTAGTTTTTTGGTTCCTTACCTGGTTCCACTTTGTTGGCCATTCATCTGAACTGTCCGTCCGTCTGTCTGCTAGTCTGTCAAGCCCCTAATCTAGAGGTGGTGCCATCGAGTTGAAATTAAATTAAATTACATATACACTCAAGTTCCTCGAAGCAGCGAAAAATTAAACATAAAAAAGATACCTATGCATGAAACGTATATTATTTTGACAGTCCCAAGGAAATAAAAATTAGGGTATATTAGGAAATATGAAATCTGGGAAGAATATCGCATCCATTCACGAACGGCCCGACCAGATTTTTTTTTCGGGCGGCGCGTAGTTTGGTGGGCGTGGTGCTTTGTAAAATCATACAGAATCAAAATCTGTTGCGTGACGTGCGTGCGATGCGCCCGGCGCGGGCTAATGGACGCGAACCTCAAGGATATGTTGTACGGAACCCGCGATAGGCGAGTCCGACTCGCTCTTGTACGGGTAATGCCACTGCCTGTAAGGAGGCAGTAATTTTTCGTTAGTATATTGAGATACGTAGGTTATAATATTCTGTCATGGATGGATAGGTAAGTATACGCTAAACGCATTAAATTTTAAGTAAATTGAGGCCCTTGAAATACCATGGCAGGTGAAGCGTGAATCCAAGTTGACGTCAGCTTCATACCATTCTTGTGGACTTAATCTGAGGGGGCGCACGGTCCACTGCCACTTACTTTTATTCCACAAGAATAATTTTTAACTGTGAACAAATGCAGAACTGTAGGAAATGATTTAACTACATGAATTATTTTAGGCGCTTTCAAATCTACGAATGAAGGTAAATAGTAGTTGATCAAGTAGACATGCAAACATATAGGTACAGGGCACCGATACTCAGGCTTTAGACATTTCTCTCCAATGGAGAATGTCGAAAATAAATAAGGATTGCATTAGTTTTCTGTGATTTTTTAGACATTTGTCTTAGAGTTAAATGTCTAAAGCGCGAGAATCGTGTCTTGTTAAAAAACAAGGTCACGGTTAGACTTCGTTTAAACTTATAATTAGTAAAATGTAGGTACTTAGTTGAAGTTGAGTGCAAAATCAGCTAATTTAAAAAGAAAATATTAATACCTACCATTTCGAGAACTGTTCATTTACAAATAGTCCTAAAAAGTAAAGTGATTTAAAAAAAATTTAAACACTTAGTAGTAGTTTATTTAAAGTACCTACTTACCTAAGCACTTCGGTTCGGTGTTATTCTTGTAACGCCTACGTCTCTGTGACGTGAACTACGCTCGCTCAAACTTAACTACATAAGTACGTAGTAGGGCCCGATCACTAAAGGCTTCTCCTTCCACCTTCCAACGGCTAGCTGTTGTCTTCTTACACAACATTATTACGTGAACGTAGCGGCAGCTACCAGCCAGTCCCGCGGGCGCAGCGCAGACAGTTAGCGCAACTGCTTATGCGCAAACGCACCTATAACTATGACAGTGCGCACGATCGCGGTTCTATAAAAGTAAAAGTGGGAAATTGACATATCTACATCGTCTAATTATATGAACAATTAACAACATGGAGACAAAAACTGGGGTTGGTATTTGTATAATAATTAATTGTGTTCGATAATATATTTCGTTTTTTTAAATACCGATAGATTTAGCGATTTTAAATTATTGACGATCTATGCTTGACTAATGTTTACCGATTTCACTTAACTGCAGTGAAATGCGATTATTAGAGTAAAGAGATTTTAAATTTTATAGATTTTAAGACTTGCTTGCTTTTTAATAAATTAATTAAATGAGTATTGTGCACTAGATACGTAGGATTCTAGGTACTATTGTGGGTGCCAAACAAGCTTATTTTTTGTTAGAATATCTTATTATAAGTAGCTATCTACCTCTATAAATATTTAGCCAGACTTCATTGTCATTGTGATTAGCTAATTATAAGGTAGGTACGTACTTACTTAGGCGGAAATTGAAATTGTTAAGCGATATTCTCACAGATAATATTATAATAACAATTTCTTGAATATTAAATATATGGGACATTTAATATTACATACCCGTATAATTTTATAAATCCATGAATAATCGTAAAAAGTGACGGTATAGGTTATTTAGCAAATACGGCTGAAACACTTGACTACAGTACTAGTTATTTAGTAAGAATAGTATAGTTGTAGGAACTATGTGGGTATATCTTGGTATACGAATGACTATTCAAGAATAAAATATAATAACCTGTTTTGTGATCGATTTAGTTCATCAAAACCTGATCATGATGTTAATAATGAAATAATACTACCGTCATATAACTCTAAAATTAAAAATTTAATAACTCGCGACTTTTTTTTTAGCTAAGAACACTCCCGAACTCTAAAAAAAATTAATTTGATTTAATTTTGGACACATACGACACACACAGAGACACGTCAAACTTATATCACCCCGTCGTTTTAGCGTCAGGAAAAAATGTCCTAAAGGAACGAACGAGTTTTGCCATTTCCAACCGACTTCAAAAAGAAGGAATAAAGGGAATAAAAATAACGAGGTACATAAATATTATTTGAATTATCAAAATGGATTTATAATTGGCAGAATTATCGCGTGTCATACATAATAAGAAACATACAGTCGAATTAAGATCCTCCGTTTTGAAGTCGCTTGAAAAATGCAATTTGCGGTTCCATGTTATGTCAATAGACCTTATTTAGTTTGCACGAATAAATCACGTCTCATCTCCATTGCAGCATTAATATAATGAAATATTTGAAGCAACCCACAACAGTCCCCCACAATCTCACCTTGATACTAGTTTTTATATAAAATCATGCACTTGTTTGGCACAAACAAGTGTTACAATTTCGGGTAATGGGCAAAAGTTTAATGGTTTGTATAGGCCTGTAGGTGGATAACATTTTATTTTATTAATTAGTTATTAGATAATAACAAAATAATAATAATAAAATAATAATACTCTTTATCACTTAGAGCAGCGGTGGTGCAGCGGTATTAGCCTCGCCTTTGAAATATATCTAGTCTTGGGCTCGATCCTAGTCGATCTTTGTGTGTTTGGGGTATGAGAGCCAGGGCTCCAATGGCGGTGTACCCCACACCGCGAAATGATACAACACTTGTTAGTAAACTTGGCATGTAATTAATAAAACACCATACATAACACTGGTACATGCCATACGACAGTTACATAGGTTGTATGAAAGTGATAGATTAATAATGTGCGGCGAAGATATGATAGATAATCACCCTGTTACATCCTGTCCGAGAACCCCGGTGCGGAAGACAAAGAAAACCAGGATGTCATAGACAATCCGGTTCGTTCGTAAACTGGAACCATAAAGTGGCAACGTTCCGTTCGCCACATGTGAATTGTTTTATCATCGCTACTCAATTTAGATAAAGAAAACTTCGTGAAATCGAAGAATCTAATTATTCGAAGCTAAGTTATCCATTATTTCATTATATTTAACTATAGCTACACATGCTGTGGCACCTTAAAATGTTATGCATTTAATTTTAATGTTAGTAGCTAAAAATAATGTAATAACTACTTGTTGTATAAATAAATGACATCCACCAACCCGTACTTGGCCAGAATGTGTGTATTACTGCTTAAGCTCTCTCAATTCGTAAAATAGTTGTGAAAAGACCCGTGTCCAGCAGTAGGACACTAAAGGGGTTAAAGCGATATATTACTAAGGCTTTGCTACCTCACACCTAAACGGACGACAAACCACTTTTTGAGTTCTAACTCATTTGTATAAAATGTGAATTTACCTTCATTTACATTTAGGTACACAACTCGTGGCTTATCAATCAAGCGGCTTATGTTTTTCTCATGCGCAGATACTGTTATTGCGACATTAACATCTTATCCTACACTTGTCTGTATGTATAAAATGTGATAATCTTTGTCAAGTTACGTATTACATCGACTTGCGCTTTTCTCACTTTAACCCTCTTTATTGTCCCAATGCTAAGCACGGGTCTTCTTATTCTTATTCTTTATTGTACACAAAACACTTACATATACAATTATAAATAGGAAACAACAATGTACACAGGCGAGCTTAATTCAAATATGAATTTTCTACCAGCAAACTAGTCTTCTCTCTACTATCTTACGAGTTGAGAGGAGGGAGTTAGGAGTAAATCCACACACGCTGGCCAAGTGCGGGTTGGATGCCACATGTCCTCGAATGATTAGTTTTTAGACATGCCGGTTTCCACACGATGTTTTCCTTCGCCTATATTGAGCAGCGGTGATGAAACAATTCACCCAAAGATGTGTGGCCACGACTGGGCATCGAGTCTGCGACCTTATTTTTTTATATTTACCTTATTGTCTTATTTTTTTTATAAGTATTTGAAAGGCGAGGTCTATACCGCTTTGCAACCGCTGCAACGTCGATGTGTGTCACTTGAAAATCACTTCAAAATATTTTACGCAGATAGTTACAAGATTAATAAGTTATCAGTGCGGTACCGTCTGTGCGTACATAATGTTTATCGCGTAAAAAAACTCACAAACTTTGCTCTTACGTAGTCATATATGAAGCCAAAGCTCACCACTGAATTTAAACTTTTACCGTAAGTGCCTTTCATTCAGCGGTTTAGCCGTGAAAGGGTAACTACAGACTAAGTTACCGTCACATTCAAATAATAATAGTACACACGGCTACACATCAAGCTGTACATTTTCAGTATAAACTGATCTCCTAATGTATAGGACTTTCGTACAAACAGAGGTCAGCTTATATTGGAAAACGAAAACGTGAAAACTGACATGTCTAAGAACTAATCATTCGAGGACACATTTTCTCAAATGATTACTTCTTATTTTTTCAATAAGTATCTATATTTAACTATACGCGTGCTCTGGCACCTTAAAATGTTATGTTTATAATTATAATGCTAGATCCAGTTCGTTTAGATTAAAAAAAATAATGTACCTCATAACTACTGGTTGTCCAAATAAATAAATAAGTGACATCCACCAACCCGCACTTGGCGAGTGTGTGGATTAAAGCCTAATTCTCTCATTTTGTAATATGGTTTTGAGGAAACCCGCGTCCAGCTGTGGAAAAGGATTGAAGTGAAGTCATATTATCTGTGTTAGTGAGTACACTGACAAGTAGGTAGCTAAATTCATTTTATTCACCTCCCTATGATTTACACATTGTGTCATCGTTACTCCATAACTTCAGACAACTTAGGTAATCGATATTCTTCATGTATTTTATTACGTTGTACAAGGTTTTTTCCATACGGAGAAAACATTATAGGTAATAATTTAAAATTAAATCTATAGATATATTACACGACCTCGGTAGTCGAGCACTGTAAGCCGTCCGATTGGACTATACTGTGCCCGGGCGGTCGCGGGTTCGATTCCCTCCCCGGACAATATTTGTGTAACAACAAAAAAATTGTTTCGATGTCTGATTGATTGAGAGACTACTCCGTGCCTCGGAGAGCACGTTCAGCCGTCGGTCCCGGTTGTCATTTAATCCATCTATGACAATCATACCATGTAGTCAGAAGCCAATATAATCTGACACCTGGTCTAACCATCTCGGCTACTGGTTCTCTACGGGTTTCGAGGTTTGATGGCAGTCGCTCATACAATTCTGGTAGCTAGCCGCATTAGGTTAGACTGGGAGCCGACCCCAATAGAAATGGGAAAAAGGCAAGGGGGAATGATGAATGATATTGTATTACAAAGACCCATTTATTGAGGAATGCTACTTTTTATCCCACTGCTGAACATGATTTAAAATGTAGGCCACGAAAGTGAAGCTGCCGGCGGAAAGCTAATATTTGATGATTCCCCTGATTTAGATAAATACTTCAGCATCCAAATTAAAAAGTCTATCTGTTTAGGTGCTACTTTGCAACAGATACACGCATCAATCTTATAACACCCCTGTTTTTGTCGGGGGTTAAAATAGCTTAGAAAATCGAATAGATTCAGAAAACTCGAGGCTTAGGTACCTACATAGGTATATCTCCCGTAAGAAGCTCGGTGTGGCAGCTAGTTATGTAATATCTTTAAACGAGCAATTCTTGTGTTTTAATAAATACTTATATAATCTGAATCTCAGAAACAGCTCAAACGATTTTTATGAAATTTAGCATGCAGAGGGTTTAAGGGGCGATTAAGCGATTTAGCTAAGTTTCATTTTTATAAAACGTCGATTTATTCGTGTTTTGCTATAATATCATTAGAGTACAAAGGCAAAATTTCGCCAAAGCTCAGGTTGGGCGTACATAAAACCAGATGGTTCCGGTTCGATTCACAGAAAAATATTTTTATTTCGTTTTTTTTTAAAGAAGGACCTTCGTTAGAAAAGCTATTACTGAGAAATAGAAACAAACCAACAAGCTCGTTCAACCAGGAACTAAATACTCTAAGCGGCTCAATATAGTAACATCAGTATTATTATAATTTATTCTAATTTGTAGGAATATACATACCTATGGACAAAGTAACAGAACTATGAGCATCGGAGACACCAAGAAACAGGGTGAAATGTTTTAACTGCTGCTAGAAGAGAAGATTCTCTTAATTACTAGATACCTAACAATAATTAATTTTAAACAAAAGAAACCTCTCTTTGTTTTGTAAAAGAAACAATACAGCATTAGTAGATTGTTTTTATCTAAGCGGTGGTCGTAGCACAACAGCTTAAAGCAATGTTTTTAGAGCTGCGGAAGGGAGATGCCGCTATACAATGTGTAGAGCCACTTCTCTTTCATACACCTGTTTTATTAATCCTATACGGTGTCATGGTACAGCTGTAGGTATGCTTACATTTGCCACGAATCGAAACGACTGAAAGTGAAAAATAAATAATCATTTTTATTACACTAATGAAAAGAATGAACTATTAATAACAATGACATAGTAAGATAATAATAAATATGTTAATTTTAATACATACACGTGGAATGTACAATTGAGAATGTAGGTATTACGTTGGTATTAAATTTTTTGCTATGAAATGAAATCTTAAACTGTTTGTTATGGCTAAGGAGGAATTCTTATTCTAAGTGGATCTTCTTATTATCGACATGTATCAACTCAGCGTAATGGGCGAGATGTTATGCCCGGCGACCGCGGTGTACATAAATTTCGTAATCCAATATAAAGGAACACCTAAAAATCAGTATATTTTCGGTATATTCTCTGACATGCATCGTGTAAAACTGTAGAAATATCGAGAAATCGGTATTTTCGATACTCATACGTACCAAATTAATAAAAAAATTCGAGCTCCATTAAATTTTACGATTATTTTCTTTGCACTGATGCTTATCCAATACTCAACAATTAACGACTAATTAACGTTTATTGGAAATTCTATAATTAATGAGCCTCTTAGAAAGGTTATCTAAGTACTTACGTAGTACTCACAATAATGGACCTTTTTCAATACCTTGATCGCTAAAATGTAGCCGAAATGAACCTAATAATATTACTAATATATCTTTGCTAGTGCTTCGTATTTTTATAGTTTTTATAATGTTTTATTTTAACTTGTCTTGTGGGTATAGGTCGGATTTTAGTCGTTGAAATAGTAACTACCACTTCTTGATTCTACCCACAGATCATGCAAATCCAGAGCCGGGGTGGCCCGGTCCATGTTCTGCTCTGTACTTCTGCCCAAATACGGCATGCCTGGCTTAAAAAGTAGTTCAGGAACTTTATGGGTATCCAATAATCGTGCTTTATGTAGTTAATTTATACGGAATGTATTATTACCTTTGGAAACCGTAATAGCGAATGGCCAACCCTTCCCTTCCACTACGGGGTTAGTCCTTACCACCAAGCTCACTCGCGCCGCGCCACCTCAATTCACGCATCCTTCTTTAAACTAATAGTTTGATGGATGTTTTATTATAATTTTCTTTCATTCAAATCGAGTGCTGCGTACATAGAAGTAATTATGAATAGAAATAAGGAACCAAACATAAACAAAATTATTAAAAAAAGCAATGAATTTATTTAAAAAATACGGAAAATATTTTCGGTGTGTGATGATGAAATGATGCTAATTAAAGAGCTGAACGCACCTCTTTCAGTTTGTGGACGGCTGTCCCTTCTACCCTGTAGTCTGGGACATTAACATGCACGGTCATCATCCCAGGCTAACCAGAGCTTGTGTTAAGAAAACCAGATAACTGGTATATTATTAATTTATACTATTCATCTGCAATTTTTCTTTTGTAACTACATACTTATACATACTAGATAATTACACCGAAACGGGTTCTTCTTGTTCTATCTTAAAGTAAACATGATAGATTCGTCGAGATAAGGCCTATTTACATTCTGGTGCTAAATTAGTACATACTAGTAATCCTTCCTACTATCTCACTAATATAAATGGGAAAGTTAGTATTCATGTGTGTGTGGATGTTAATTACTCTTTCACATAAAAACTACAGGACAGATTTGGATAAAGTTTCGCACAGATTCTAGTCTAGAATATAGGCTATCGTTTATCCTAAACAACACGCACGAAGCCACAAGCAGATGCTAGATGCTTTTTAAATAAGTGTTTTCAAAAATAATTTTATATTTAAATATTCCTATTTTAAATATTGTATCTATAGGTTAATGTAATAAAATCTTAGAACCGACTTAAGATAGTTTTACTTTAACTTACATTATAAAAGAAATCTTTTTAACCAGTGCAAAAATAAAATCTATTAATAAACATCTATTTTCATTTTGATGTATTTAAGTAATCACTAGCGAAAGATGATTTTGATACTGATTGTACTGTCATCCGTGCGCCGCCGTATCAGCTGTGCGCTCGCTAGGGTCACTGACCGCTAATTTTACGCCACGCGCTTTCGTCGACATTATTCTGAATAGATCGTCCATAATTTGCTGATGCCGCTGTCGATAATAGTGCTAAAAGTAGTGACTTGTAAGTTACGTGATTAAGTCCCATGAAAAAATGACAAAAGGTTGGAGATCATTTAATTCATCGCCCTATAGATCGGATTTAGGGGTCTGTGCGAGCTTTAGGTATACGAGACTGTTAATGGACTACAACCTTTCGATTGTGTCATTGGTGGACCGATCATGAGCTGAATAAGTACGATAATGTACGAATATTGCATCAGTCGATGATTCTGTTCGAAAGTCCGTGACAATACGCTCTCTCTTTGTAACACAAGGTCTTGCGACCATATCTAGTTATTAAAATCGACTGTACATTTTTATTAAGTATGCATAATTTTAGTAGCTCAAATTTCGGAAGCGTTTGCTAATATTTTTCTATATAAATACGCCATGCAATGAAATAGTGTTTTGTGAAATTGGGTTTCCGTAATCAATTGTAGTCCTACTGTTTTTAATGATCTTGATTACAAACTAGAAGTCTCTGTAGCAGCAGTAGGTATTTCCCAAACATTCTTCTGCCATGGCCCGGTAGTTTCTACAGTTTACACTCCCCTTCGTGTCCCACTTAATACTTTTAAACCCAAACTGATTCCTATTATGTAAAATAAAACACATTTATTAATATCATTTTTTTATTCATCATTATCAGCCTGTGGATGTCCACCGCTGGACATAAGCCTCGCATTTAGAATGGCTAGTTATGTTAACATCCATCGGCATCCCGCAATTTTAACAATGTCATCAGTTCACCTTGTGGCTGGCAGATCAACGCTGCGGCGCCCGTTGCGTCGTCCTCTCGAGAACCTTAATACCCCAGCGGTTATTGGATCTATGAGCCTCAATGTGGCCTGCCTACTGCCACTTCAACTTGCTCACTTTGATCCCTCGGTCGGTGGCTTTAGTTAGTTTTTCTAACCTAGAAGAAATCTTTTAAATGTAATTCACCTTTGGGACTTTTGTTCTATTTAAGTAAAGGGTATCGTTTCGGAGCTAGTTTAATTATACGGCTGAATTAGGTTAAACAGAAAATATAGTTTATTTCTATGACCAACACAGATAACTATATTTTAACAGAATATAAAATAATAAAAGGAGCGTGGGAGCACACGCGATGATCGCTAATAGTTTACGTACTGAGGTATATTATAGGCTATTGATATATGCAAGTAGCGTTAAGTGCTGACTGTACAGTTTCACCGTACAATGTATTTACTATTTGGAGTTGATTTAGAGTTTATAGCTGAATCTGAAAAATCATGAGACTATTCAACTAACATGCTGCAGATTAGTGCAGATGCAGCTGTCTTCAGATTGACCAACATGTATCAGATGATACAGTTGGTGACGATAGTTGTTGTTTAACATTCTACTAGTTATTTCTATACTAAACAGTTTAGTCATGACATGTTACATTGTATAAAATTCGGCTGAGAGCGCTAAGCTGCGCAAATACGCCAACATTGCAGGAATTTATGTTTTTGAGCCGTTTTTGGATCCGTGGGGCCCAGGAGCATGTTCACTTTTCAAGGAGTGGTCAAAACGCCTAGTTGACAACACATGTGACCAGGGCTCTGATACTCGCGCTTTAGACATTTATCTCTAATAGACATTCGTCGAAAACAAATAAGGATTTCATTAATTTCTTGATATTTATACAACAAATTAATTTTTTTACATTTAACTCTAATAAGTAGATAAATGTCAATAAAATGTCGACATATTATGTCTATTAGAGATAAATGTCTAAAGCGCGAGAATCAGGACCCAAAAGGTAGATTTGTATCTCGAACAAAGGATCAGGTATTGCCATCCAATATCCTTGCCATTAACATTATTGCCATCGACTTATGCAACATCCTTCCTAAATAAAATAAAGAGGACCTACATTCTGGCATATCATGCATGTGCCTAATGTACCTAGGTAACAGAAATCTCATAAAATGTTGTCTAAAAAATATTGACATCGTAAGTTCTGTGCTCGTAATTCAACATTTTTACTGTCATGACTACCTGATACCTAATTTTTATGAATCCTTTGAACTCAAAATTAACTACTCATTATTATTTTTCAAAAGTTAAATATATATGTACTTTCGGTCTTTTAAATAAAAATCTATTAAGACTTAAGTAAAAATGGACGTTGTCTTTTTCTTAATATTATACATGTCAACATGACCGAAAAAAGACGAACGAATTATAAACCTATTTTAGCTAGTATGAGCTAAGACGGTTATGAATGTGAGGGTTTAACTATATAACATAAATTATAAAATATTACGGCATTAGCGTAGGTAGGGAAAGCGTTTTGTGTCAAAACTCCAAGCCTTTTCGCCTGGCGCGGGTTCGAACCCGGTTAGCGTTACTTAATTTTTCAGTGTCAGTCCCGTACCTGGAAGATCACGATATCGTCTTATCAACCGGATATTCCAAATTAAATTTAATAAAATAATTTGTTCAATGTTGAAGATTGATAAAAGGAAAAATAATAAGTAAAACAGGTAAACAAGTTTTATTTTTAGTATTGCTCGTAAGAACATTTTTTTTTTTTTGCTGATGACCTAACCCAATTAGCCTGAAGGGCCTCTATTGGTTCACCGGACTTTTTCGGTGAGCCGTCCGAGGACGGTCGAACCGATGCTCGTAAGAACACTATCTAAATGTCATTTATACATCCAAAAAATGTAAAAAGAAATATTACAACCAACAATAATCAGTTTAAAACATCCGTATCTTTTTTTGCGTATGACCTTCCCCTCGGCTGGAAGGGCCTTTATTGGTTCACCGGACTTTTTAGGTGAGCCGTCCGAGAACGGTCGGTATCAAAGATACGTTAAGAGTTAAGCCGTCGGTCACCGGCGTGGTGGGGGTTGACCGTCCCTCCGGAATCTGACAGTGAAAATAATGTGAGAGTGCAGCTGTAGTGCACACACTCGTGCACTTATATTATCACATTATTGAAGGTTGTACTTATTAACTTATGGTTTGTCTGACCTGCTTTACCTTATCTTAACACTTAACAAAACCAATTTGAATAACTTACTTTTAAAAGTTTGTCGTTATGACCGTAACGTATTTTAAAAGGATATAGGAATATCAACAAATGTAGGTATGTGAAAGTACACTAATATAAAGAGGAAAGATTTGATTTGTGTTTGTTTGTTCCGATTTAACACTTTATAATTCAAAAAAAATTAATGATAATCTAGATACTACCATAGCTAATATAATATACCAATATTAAGTACTTAGATTACCAAATAACAATATCATTTATTTTTTTAACACATTTATCTCAATAGTATCCATGGGATTTAATCAAGTCTTTCCAATGTTTCCAAGTGTTGTATAGGTATTAAAGAGGTGTACAGAAAAATAACCAAGGTAACTACTTGCAAACTCGCAGGCATTTTGAAAACCTGGTTTATTTCTATATCTCATATATTAAGTACCACCTTATAGATAACGAAAGTGCTCAGTCGCACTCAAGTATTATATAAGACTAATCTATTGACAGGACTCAAAATGATAACAATAGACGATCAGCACTTGAAATGGCATTGCTCCATTTATCCATCTGCTTGGACAAATACTCGCAGTCTAGTTCTTAGAGCTAATCTAACCAAGGCCAGGGAGGTTTGTTTTACAAAGTACTTAGGTAACTACTTAGTTTAATAAAGAAATATTTCTTAATTATTGTCTGTCTGCGACTTCTTCATGAAATGCAGTGATGAATTTTGTTTTCCTGCTTGCCCCAAATTGTGGAGTGTTAGATAGGTGTGCTTAAAAATGTTTTCAAAGAAAAAAACCGCCTTCTAAAAAGGGAAAAAATTTAAATTCGGTGCTTAATTGGTAGATTAGACAGTAGGTACTTACGGCGAAAACAAAGATTTGTGGGATATTAGCACCGGTACCGATATACAATTGTAATCGGAGTAATCGGCCAATATAATACATAAAAATAATAAGTAATTGAATAGTAATTAAGAATAATGTATCTGTTGGTTTCCCAAAATAAATACATACATACAACTGAACATATAACCTCCTCCATTTTTATTCAGAAGTCGTTTAAAAATGGGTTAGGATAGCAAAGAGTACTTATTATTTTTTAAATTTAGAAATCTGTTTGCTGGGACCTAGTTTCTTTCCTGAGATTACATCTGCATTATCTGGCCTGAAGCTACCCATTTTGCCCTTTTTCGTCACACTGCTGCACTGGGCAGTATCACATGAGGTGGTTGGCCCTCGCTTTTCTTCAGATGTGCAAGAAATTTGCAAATTTTGCTCCGACTCCATATTAGATTAGGGTGTACAAACAAACAAACACTTTATTATTGTAGATAGATAATGGTTAACAATGGGTACACTCTCTATCGCTTAGCGATCTATGTTTGTTTTGTATGTTATTAAAGTACTAAAATAAAATCGCATTACAACATCCGTCTTGACCTCCTTATTACCAGATCGGTTAGGTGTGAGACTTAATAGAATTAGCTATTACAAAAATTGTCCTTGTACAGAAACCAGTGTTTATGGTAAACATCCAAACTAGATCTAAAAAATATACCATGCTTTAGGCGTTCCGCACACTGTGAACCAGATGTGTTATACCAAGAACAAATTGTAAATAGACACAAAGACTACCTCGGCATTATACTATCTTACATTAACGATGTTTTACAGAAAATAAATATCTATGAAAGAATCAATGGCTTTCTTCAAAACCTAATCTAATAATGCACACCGATTGCTATTTACCTTGTTTTATTTCTCAACTGTTAATCTGTGGACAAATTATGTTTTACCGAATTATTGAAAACATTTATCATTTACGTAGATATACTATATTTCACCAGCTAATTTTAGCTATTGTCTAGCATCCATTTAATATTAGAAAATGTCCTTCCGGACCACGTACCTTGTTACTATAAAAACATGCCACACATATTGTACTAACGAAACAGTCATATATAAACAGCTATATGGTGGAAATTCCAAGGGCACGCACAAAGCGCTTTGCTTCCACTTTTATTGTGCGAACTGCCAAGTTGTGGAATTCGTTGCCGGCATCTCTGTTTCCCGATAGCTATAATCTACCTGTCTTCAAGTCACGAGTGAATCGGTATTTATTAGGTAGGCGCGTTCCATCGTAGACTGCAACATTGCTTCACATCAGGCAAGTTGTGGTCAAGCGCAAACCTATTATAGAATAAAAAAAATAAAAAAAAGTCATAAAATCGCCTGTCGCGCCACTCACCACTGAGTTCCATAGCCACGAAGTTTAAGTTTCTATACACTAAAAACCTACCGTCGCGTCGCTGGAACGAACCCGCCGCGCCGCGGAGCCGGAGTCGGTTTAGATAGCCTAGCCTAGGTAGGATTTTGTTAAAAAAAGAGGCCGCAGAATTGCTCGGCGGGTAAAGATGCTTTGGTGAGTAGAGACCATTACAAAATGTTGTTATGTTGTAACACTTACCGTATATGTCTTGTAATACATATTTGTAAGCAGGTGGGCTCAACTATTGCATCAACATAGTTTTCGATCGATAAAAAGTCAATTCTAACGCTGTCACACACACCCATCAAGTTTCTTATAATTTTATTATAACAACCCAAAACGTTTGGTAGCGTGTGATATAATATCGAGTTCATGTAGGTTAATGTGTTCAACTTCCAAGACATCGCCGTGTTTGATAGTTGACACGTCCACCGCAACCAATCGAAGTCGAACCCGGAGTTGTCGAACCTGGAGCTGCCTGACTGAGTCTAAATCTGGATATGGCGTTTTCACTGCACAACAAAATATGTTCCAAGCATAGTCTTATCTCTTTCTACTCATATCTAAACGACAGAGATAGTTAGTGCTTGCAACATGTTTTCTTGTGCAGTGTAAGTTGATGATGATTTTATTAACATCGCGTCCCCCACAAAAATAAAAATATAATCTTCCTCGTCTTCCTAAAAATAATTCGAAGTCTCAACTAAGGGCTCTTTAAGGGAACGGTCGAGCAGTTTTACTCATCTGGGGTTGACACTAAAATGATTTCTAACACGGTCTAAATTTTACTTTGGTTTATAATTATCTAATATTAAGACAATGATTCCACTTTCATTTTGTAACTGGGTAATTATCCATGCTTGCTTAATAGTCCATCAATTACTTAGTTATTGTTATATGTACGGTGATGATGATCTAGTATGATGTGAAAACCGACCACTGACAAAAAATTAAAAATACATGAGATGTGAGAATATCATCATACTTACTTATAGTCATCTGTTGACGAAATTTGTTTGAAACGATGTAGGTGTCGTAACTAATAAAGTGGGTGACATGATAATGGTGTGCATTTGACCAGTCCTATCAAATGTAATAATTAATCTAAATATATAAAAGAAGAAACTGACTGACTGACATATCAACGCAGAGCCCAAACCGCTGGGTCTGGAGACTCCATATTTGGCACATAGGTTCCTTATGGGGTCTAGGGGTGCACTAAGAAAGGATTTTTCAAAACTCACCCTTTAAGGGGGTGAAACGGGGTTCCAAAGTTTGTACGGAGAAACAAGATTAATGAGATCAATTTCGCGGGCGAAGCTGCGGGCCGAAGCTAGTTTATAATATAATAGATAGATAGAACGAGCTAGATGGAAAAGTGTAAACGTTATACTTTGCTTTCATAAGCAAAGTGTCAGTGTAACGATAAGAATCTTTGTTCCAATCAAATCTATAATGAATAGTACCACTGTATGAAGCATCTGTTGGTAACTGACACATTCAGTGTCTCGAATCGAATGGAATTAAACGTGGCTTCAGCACACAGAACTCAGATCCCAATTCCCGCGCTTTGCGAGTAAGTTAAGTGATATGTTGAAAAAAATGACGTGAGTGCCGCGTCGTATGTGCATGCTAGTACCAGAAACTAGAGCATCACGCACGACAGCTCTACTCGTATTAAGTCCCGCACAAGTATGCGGTTCCTAACTTATGAAAATGTCACTTGTATCATCTACGAGTCGTGTCCTTTTGCTGAGGTAGCGAACTTGGCCTAGAACAGCACTAGATTTCCTTAGGCTTGTTACGATGCGAAGGTTTACCTTGGCACAGAAGCTTCAAGTATTAGCATTAAACCCAAATCACTTTTCTAAGTACCTACTTCAGTCTGTTTAACAGCGCTTACGCCTTCATAATCTGAAGGTGCAGGCGATATCATATCGGGGCACTTAGAGCGTAATAGGTGGAAAGGCACAAATCATCACATTAAGCAGCTGCCGTGTCTGTTTGTCACATGTCTGGGTGTAATTATCTGTTCAAAGTACCTATATATTAATAAAAACAGATAGTTTAAGTATAGTATATAGTCAATAACCACTCCAGTCAGAGCAGCGGTGGCGCTGCGGTACGGGCCTCGCCTTAGAAAAATAAGGTCGCGGGTTCGAATCCTAGTCATGCCCTTATCTTAGTGTTGTTTCATCTCCGCTGCTCAATATCGGCAAAGGAAAACATCGTGAGACAACATCTTCGTATATCCACCTCTCGACGACGTATCTAAATGGCCCACCTTGTATATTAATATGATATGACATTAGCATGATTAGAAAGAAGAGTTTGTTGTTTTTATTAATTACTAGTATTCCGCCCGCGGCTTCGCCCGCGGATGTCGGTTATCGCGCTAAACGATTAATCTCTTTTTTCGCAGTCGGATAAAACTATCCTTTCCCGAGTCTCGAACTATCTCCATACAAAATTAGTTCAGTAGTGTAGGCGTGTAAGCAACATTTTGAAATCGGCAAGCACCCATAGGTATATCCATAAATCTATATGGGTTACTTAAAAAATACTACGGCTCTTAGACCATGATAATTGTAAGTTTTTCATTCAATACTTGAGAAGAAATAAAATTTAAATTTCGAATTCTAATAATCGGACTGAGTTATCAAACGTCATTGTGTCAAAATAAAAAGTAATTTAGCTAAAAAGCACGAGGGAGTATTGATATTAACTTCAAAGAAAATCTCCCTCAGAATAATTTCTCAGGCTTCACCCACGTAGTATTAGGATAAAGATAAAAAAAAATTGAAAAATAAAAAACACGTGTTTCATTATTTGTTTTGAGCTATATTCATACCGAATTTGAAGTGAATCAGACCAAGGACTAAAAAGTTCTGAAATATTAAATTTTTCCAAAAAAGTTCATTTTACACTCCCCCTGGGGGTAGTTTTGGAAAAATAAAAAACACGTGTTTTATGATTTCTTTTAAGGTATATGTGTGCCGAATTTGGAGTGAATCGTACTTGAGACTAAAGAGATCCAGAGAAACTTTAGTTTTTACCAATAAAACTCATTTTCCACACCCCATGGGGGTAAATTTTATGGAAAAATAAAAAACCCGTATCTCATTATTTGTGTTAAAGTTTATGTGTACCGAATTATAAATGAATAGAACCAAGGAATAAAAAGTTGCATACAAACTTCACCCCTCTATTTAACCCTCTTAGGTGATGATTTTTGGAAATATTATTAGCCTATGTCCTATTCTAGGTTATACACTACCTATGTTTCAAACTTCATTTACATTGGTTGAGCGGTTATGGAGATACGCGGTAACAAACCTTCACACACACACACACACACACACTTACTTTCGCATTTATAATATTAGTAGGATAGGATAGGATAGGATAGGATTAGTTGCCCAACTTTGTCCAGGTGGCGTTAGTTATATAAAATGTATATATACTTTACGAACAATTATCAGACCTAATGAGTAATACACAAAACTTGATAGGAATCGGTCAAGGCGTTTCGTAGGAATATTGTTACATATACTGTGACTCGAGATTTTCGTTTATGTATGTACTTGAAATATTGATAGGAATTGTACGCTGGTATAAATATAATAATTTAATATCGTGGGACGTTAACACACACGGTCATCTGATCCTAAACTAAGCAGAGTTTGTACTATGGAAACCAGATAACTGGTGATAATACCTATTATACTTTCTTTTGTAAATACATACATACTAACAGACACAAATCACACAAATGTCTGACTTAGGTGGAAATCGAACCCACAACCTGTGACGTGAAAAGCTAGTATCTTACCGACCACGCCGCACTGGCCTATTTATAATATCTATTATAGGGGTCATGTTACTTAAAATGGTTGCTCATTACATTTTGTACCTACCTACTAATAATATGTATGTCAAGTAATACCCTCAATTCTACACAATAATTGCATACACAGGCCTTGATCATGCGCTGCATTATTCAACTAGGTAGGTACATACTACGATTGAAGAAGGAGCAATTCTATTCAGACTTAAAAATTTGAACAAATTCATGTTTCGATCACATATTTTATTAATTTTTTTAGGTACATAAAACTACACTATGAATTAACTACTATTAGCTTTCCAAACGCGGCTACACCCGCGCGTATGTCGGTTATCGCGTTAAACCATTAACCCCTTTTTGCGCTGTCCGATAAAAACTATCATACGTCGAAATTTCATCAAAATCGGTTGAGTTGTTTTGACATGAAAGCGCGACAGACACAGAGTTACTTTCGTATTTGTAATATTGGAAGGGTTTCGTTTAGTTTTTGTGTCACAATTTTTAACCACTAACCACCATACTGAGAGATGTCAATAAACTTTAGTCTAGCATTAAATACACATTTTTCCATGGATTTTGACAGTCTTTAATGATACTTAGCGGTAATTGACGTCTCTTGAGTGAGTACGTAAGAGTACCTAATATGATCATTGTTAGTAATTGGCTGCGTAAAATTCTTTTACCGTAAATATGATAGTGATAGGACTGTCCTGGAGTAGGAGGCCAATAAGTTACAATAACTAGTTACAAGGTTTAACGAACAATAATTGCTTTCGCTACATTACTGTTAATACTGCTAACTTTAACTTCTAATTAGAATGCACTGCGCGCAGCTGGCCATACATAATAAGGAACAAAGCAATGCCTTCCTTCCGTTTCCGTAGGTGTTAGTAACATATTAATCTTGATAATAATTTATACATTTATAAAAAATAAAATCAATTGTAACCAGTGTAAAATTAAATAATATTATTATCGAAATAAACTGTTAGCGAAATGAATAAATTCGACCTTCGCTACAGTGATATAGGCCATAAAGAGATATTAATATCAAACCTACTTGTCTTTAATCAAACTCAACTACTCTACTGTTCCTGTTAGTTATAATCGACGGCTGTGTTAAACGATCACGAGAAGTACACTCACCCACATTTATACACACGCGTCTACAATAATTCATTTTTGTGCAGAGTAGTCGCGCAATCGAAATGTCGCATTAGCATAGAATTAATCACCACAACAAAAAATAAGCATCAATATTTGAGATGATTTTTTATTAAATTTGCTAACAATGAATTCTTTAGTGCAATGAACTTTTTTAATTGGATTGGCAAACACACTGTCGATAACATAAGTAGGTATTTCTATTTTAAACAGCAAAAACACATGTTGGTGTGAACTTCGAAGGTTACGTAGTCTGTAATTACACAGGACGTGATCAGTAGCCAAGTAGATAATAATTTTTCCACGCATACAAAGTTTTTATCCGTCTCATGTCTGTTGGTTAAAAAGAAAATGGTTGAAAACATTTTTTCTAACCATTGTTTTGTCCAGTTGTCAAACTTATCACAATGTTATCGAGACTTTTTCAAAAGTTCCGGTAAACACTGTTGCGGTAACTAAAGATTTGCTTGCTATATTAAGATTTACTTTGTCTAATCGTATTTTAGGGACCCTTCAGATGCGTTATACGGTTAATAATAAGTGCGTGTATGTTTCGAATTTTTTTGTTGTGGACTGGTGTAAACGTTGCCGTAAACATCCAATCATTGTACCGCAATCCAGTTTTTACCAGTTTCGCAGATCGCATGCATCGATTTGTGAGAATACGAAACGTCGGTTGGCCTAAATTTTACAACGTAATTATGCGCCCACTTAACTTTAATTGGGCCTACGATATTTAATGAAAGATCAGACATAAGACTATCGCGTTACAGAATTCCGCATTTAGGCTGTAGTTACACAACTGGATAATGGATACTTATTCATTAACAAGATGAACGAACGTTGATGCTACCGCTCACTTTAACCCTTTTTAGTGTCCCATTGCTGAACACCGGACTTCTCTCAACTATCTTATGGGTCAAGGGAGTTGAGGGTTTAATCCACACACGCTGACCACGTGCTGGTTGGGGGATGTCACAGATCTTAGAATGATTAGTTCTTAAACATGCCGGTTTCCTCACGATGTTATCCTTCACCGATATTGAGCAGCGGGCATGAAACAATTCACACAAAGATCTGTAGTCAAAACCCAGGATTGGAACCCGCGACCTTATTCTTCTAAGGCGAGGCCCGTAGTGCTGCGCCTCCCTATCATCACTAAATATTGTAAATTTAAGTCCCCCGGCGCGTCTGTCTTTCTGTCTGTATGTTTCCGAAAATCTCAACTAAAGGAACAGATTTTCATGCGGTTTTCATCTGACGACATAGAGGTTCCTCAGGAGGGTTCAGGTACACAAAATGTAATTTGTTAACATTTTGTGTAAATTGTTCCATATTATGAAGATGATTGTTGAAGGTGACAGAATTAATCAAACCGTCTGAAAGTTTTTATCGAAAACAATGTCTAATCCGTTGTAGATATAACAAAACAATGTTTAGTGGTACTGTTTATCTTTTATAGGTCTGCAGAAATGTCCGCGTCTAGCATTTAAGTCTATACTAGCTTCCGCCCACAGCTTCGCCCGCGTGGTACTTATTGTTAAAAAAGTAGCTTATGTTCCAGACCACAATATAATATCTCTGTGCTAAATTTCACCCAATCCGTCCAATTGTTGCAATAATATCTTGGCAGTTTAATAAGTTTGGGAGTAAAAAGTATGTGCGAGGAAAATACGAGTAAACTGCCGAAGTATAACTTCCGTCGGAACAACTTCACCGAAATGAATTCCTTTTGCTCAGTTATTGTCATAAGAAAGAACCAGTTTTGTATAAAAAAATACGATTTAAAAACGGGTAGGTACTTCAACCATCCGGGCAAAGCCAGGGTTGCTTGCTGCTTGTGGTTATATTTTGGTCAAGCTGTAATAATAAAACACCCAATACCCTCTAATTTTTTTTTTGCAATTTGATGTCTTGTTAGAAATTTAAACTTATACAATACAACACTTATTTAATTAGGTAGGTACTCTACAAGTATGTAAAGGTGCATAAAAATAAGGAGCAAGTCGAAATCAAGAATTTCTCTATGAAATAAAACGTACTGGTATTTATAGCCACTCTCTCTAATACTTACAGTGCTCTATGTTCCTGACGCGAAACTGTAGTTGCGCGAAATTATTGATTTCTTGACTAAGGTACCCTTCACAACATTCACCCTTAATCCACACACCGACATATATAGGTACCTACCTAAAGTATAATACAGATACCTATAGAGCCTATATTTTTATAGTAGTTTGGTAAATGTAGGTAGCACTTTTAAAATGAGCACCAATTTGTGTCAAATTAAAAATAATAATTAACATCCCAAGTAATACGTAATTAAAACTGGCCTTCCCCGTCATCGGCAGTCCTGTCTAAATAGGTATTTAAGTAATAATTAATAAAATTCTACCGTGTATTTGTATCGAAACATTAAAAAAAATTAGCATTTCAAACGATCATATTGCAAAATAATCCAGTCTCAAATGTTTTCTCTTAAAATTGATTTTTATGAGAGAAGGGTAAGAGTAACATTATCTATGAAGTTTATAATGAAAGACATGTTTATTTTACGAGTCCTTTTAATACCAATAAAATTATATTCATTTGTATATTAATTTTAATACAAAAATACATATTCGTACCTTCTGCTGTTGCCGTTCAAAGTCAATATTTATACCTCTAAGGTCTTATTTATAAAATTCTTATGACCATTTAGTTAAAATGGACTTCGTCTGTTTCTTTCTAGTATAAATGTTCGGATGACAGTAAAAGACAAACGAATTAACCTATTTTAGCTAAAATGAGCCTATTAGATATTTATGAATACGGGGTTAATCTGCAGTTATAATGCTTAGCATTTCTCTCAATTAGAAAAATCCAACTTATAAATTAAGTTTCTTAGGGATTCGATGGTTCTATCAATGGTACCGTCACATATATGCGTGAAATAAAATCTTTTTTAGAACAGACTGGTGTTTCTGATTGCTCCAAATCTGGGCTATTCTAGAACCCTTGCAGCGATGCTATGTTGATTGGCGATACATTCTAGTTTGGAAATGTTTGTATAATACCGCAAATAAGTCCGTCCAAATACAGAACCAGCAGACTAACCCGTTGCATCGGGGTGTGAGACAAGGGGTTATGATCTCCCCTCAATTGTTCAATGCTTTGGAGGATATGTTTAACACGCTGTACTGGAAAGGACATCAATGGCGAGCATCTCTCACACTTGGGATTTGTGGATGACATCGTTATTATGGTAGTAACGCTGCAGGAACTGCAGAATATGCTGAACGACCTGGCTGATTCCTCACAGAGCATTGAACTCCGGATAAACCTAGACAAAACAAAGATTATGTTTAACGACCATGTGTCTTCCGGGCCAATTGCAGTAATGAACTCTATTCTCGAAGTTGTTTCAGAACATACAGTCGACGGGAAAACACTGCAGATGAGTATAACAACCTTAAGAAAGAGGCTAATAGAAGAATACAGCTGGTTTGGGCAGGATGCGGGAAATTACGTCGAGTTTTCATCTCGTCCATTCCACAGAGTCGAAAGACAAAAGTCTTCAAACCAATACCCCCCACCCGTTATGACACTCATATTAGGACTGGTCCATAAATTCAAAGTAGCTTAGCGATCTATGGAAAGGAGTCTCTCTGAAGGTTCGAAAACGCAATGAAGTGATCCGACAGAGAACTAAGGTAATCGTCATGGCCCACCGGATTAGTAACCTGAAACGGCAGTAGGCCGGTCATATCTGCCGCAGAAAAGACAATCGCATGAGGTAAACGAATTCTTAAGTGGAGACCATGACCTAACGTAGCGTGAGACGCCCTCAGACTAGGTGGAGTGACAATCTAAGCAGGGCCGCCGGCAAGACCTGTCTGAGAAAAGCCGCGGATCGCGCTCAGTGGCGTACTTTAGGAGAGCCCTATGTCCGGCAGTGGACTAGAATAGGCTGATGGTGATCCGTCAAATATACATCGAAGTGATAATTAGATGAGCAACTTAATTCTAAACAAATATTACATATTTTATCTAACTGCACCGGCAAGTTTTGGAGAAACCTAATTTGTATTTTTTGTTATTCAAAAAGAGCATAATCTTATACATCCACTCCTACAAAATTAAATAATAAGAGTTGAAGTTGTAGTTGTTTTGAAACTTGATTATTTTGCAACGTGGGCGATAAAGATTAAGATTATTTTATTTTGGTATATGTATGTTAAGAGACAAAAGGCCATCAGTCGCTTCATCATCATTATCACTCGCTTAATGATTAGTTAATGGTTAGTTTATAGTAGTCAATTTTAATATCTAATAATGAATATAAAATGTGTATCAATTAATAATTTATCGACCAAATATTTAAGAGAATCAATAAATTACTAACGTGGCTTCTAAAAATTCAATGGGCTTATAAATATAGGAAACCAATTTAAGTTTTTAAAATATAACAATTTATATTTAAAGTAAATATTATTTAAAGTAAACATTCAATATATTTTTAAAATAAACTTATCTATATTTACTTGCCACACCCGGGAATCGAGTTGGCCATATGCATACATAAAATTTCAGATGGTATTGGTAATACCATGCTTATAACAAAATTATAAAGACATTGAACTTTCAAAGAACATATTGATATTACCATAAACGTACAGGAACACATTGAATTATGTATTATTTCTTTGCAACATTTTTCACTACCGTAGTAAGGGGGTGTCCATTAATTAGGTGAGGCATTTTTGGGAATTTTTCGACCGAATTTTTAAGTCCTTAAAGTCCTGTAGACGGGCACTACGTAAAAAAATTAGCTTAATATAAAACTGTTAAATACTTACTTAGACCGATTGTTCAATAAATGTCTTTTTGACTATCTTAGAAACATTTCTTTTTTACATTTTGATACAAACCTTTGTTGTATGTCAAAAACTCAAATTAATGTTTAGATAAACTCAAATGAATGTTTGAATAAAAATTATCTGTCTAATATCGCCTAAAAGTCTAGAGTTTTTCCTTACACTTACTTAGGTTAGTACAAAACGGCAACACTGTATGTAGCAAAACCTACCAAACAATAATAATAAGTATACCTAACGTGTGAAATCGTCATTAACGCTTGGTCGTCTTTTGTTTCAGAAATTAAAATATCCAAAGGCAGTGGGATTCATTGTCACAAATGAATTTTGCGAGAGATTTTCATATTATGGCATGCGAAGTAAGTAAAGTGGTACCTACCCATTTTCTAGTACTTATACTGTGGTACTATTGATTGTAATTATTGTTGGCTATTGACGGCAATAATTAACTGTTGTATTGTTTTATTTTGCGATTGTTCGTAATTCTGTAGCTGACGCGAAGTTATACCTAATACTATTAAGTTGCTTCAATGCAAGGACGTCATACAAAAGTTATTTTTTTAAAGAAGTGTAGGTAAATAAAATTTGCTTTACACTTCTTTAAATAAATAAATAGCATTTTCATATAATATGTCAATGGCAATACTATTTTTTTATAAACTAGCTATATTATTTTTCTAATTCATTCAAATATCTGTCATCAAATATATTTATAGTAAGTATGTTCTAAGCAGTATTTACTAACTACTTTTTAACGGATTTTCAAGCGACTTCAAAAAGAAGAGAGGATCTCAATTCGTTTGTTTTTTTTAGTACGTAGGTGACGCTATAATTCTATCGATTTGCTAATTCTTTTTTGTTATAAGGGTATAACTACTTTCTAGGTGGTCTCTATTAAATTTTATCCACATCAGTTTAGCAGGTTTGAACCTACTTCATTGTTAAATGACATGAGGTTCGTACCTATTCTTTTAAAAAGCTGTTATATCGTGGTTTGTTTTAGGTTTTATATCCTAACGTTCAAAGTATTTTCATACTATGGTCACAAAGGGACTGAGGTATTTGACGTACCTACCAACTTATTAATTACTATTATTAAAGACTTATAATATTTGTTGGTAGTTGATATTATTATCAACTACCAACAAATATTATAAGTCGCGTAATTAAATATCATTTACGTTTATTATGTGGTTATTTCTTATTTATTCTGCTGGAATTAGACAACTAGAAGGTAAAAATTTCAAAACGGTGTTAAATCGGTGGTCATATTAAATAATGTGTTTTATAACCTGATTGAGTTCTTTGATTTAAAATATTGTTTCTTGCTTTATTATGAATCATTGATTTCTGTATTTCTCATGTTATTGCATGCCCGATGTGCCTATGTGCCCATTTCATACATGCAAGTGGGTATCTATTTGATAAAATCATATTACGACATAACTAGTGTTCTAAATTCTTGACTTATCGTTGTGTAGTTAAAGGTAATCGAGCGTTTTTGTTGCGATTGTCGTGCGCGGCTGATACGCTTGGATGACGATATCTAAGAATTTTTCGACCTACTTTAAATAAATTAACACTGTAGTGTTTAAAGACTTGTTATCTCAATTGACATAAAGCATGTTTTACTCAAAATGAGTTATGAATGCCATCTTACATCGTTCCTTTTTTCTCTTTTTTCACGTAGCTATAAAGCCTTATAGGCCGACCGTTTAAAGTGTTTAAAGTCTGAAGTACAAAGTCATAAAACATAAATTAAATCTCATATAGAACTATTTAACCACAGATAAAAGTAATGTAAGACTATTCGTCACTAATATCCATAACGCTTGAATCATCATCACTGTCTGAGGAGTCATAATCATGGCGATATGCGATTTAAACGGTCGGCCTTTATTAACGATTTTAAACACATTGAAAATGTAACGTAAAGAACCTTTTTACTGTTAAATTGTAAAATTTTAAGTAGTATACAACATTAAAATCTTACCTTTTTCGGCTCTCTGTAAAGTCGTGTTTTCTGCTTTACGTCAATCGAGATTACAAGTATTGATATCGCGTTTCAAATAAACACCCACTAACTGTTAAATGCGAAAGTGAGGATGGATGTGTGGATGGGTGGATGTTAGTTTCTCTACGCAAAAACTATTAGAGGTATTAGAATGAAATTTGGCACAGAGATAGATAAAAAATTTCTTTACTGTGCCAATATACAAATTCAGAGGGAAGAGCCCAGGCATCACACTAGGATACTCGATGTCGTGGGGCCTAATCTTCTAGGTCTGGAATCTGGGTGTGTATTTTATCTGGAATAGCACAAAGGCTACTTTCTATCCTAAAACAAAGAGGGCGAATCCGTGGGCGTAAGTTAGTAGTTATATTTATATAAAGTGGTCTCGAACACATTCTGCTGTATAGATGTTTTCTTACGTCTTTACTAATTACATAGTATGTTAAATAAAATAAAATATCACCGTTAATTTCTATGTTATGCTGTTTTGTTACAGTGAAGTACGTACTTATTTACTATTTAAAATAAAAACAATGCCACATTTTACAGATTTCAAGGTTAAAACACTTTTAATATGCATATTTTATTATGGTAGGATGTATATTGTACCTACACAGATTGTGCAAAGCGAAAGTTATTGTAACGTATAAATTATACTTAAGTGCGAATTATTAATTATTTTAAGCGAAGCGATTTAATCACATAATTGCGTTTTAAATCTCATTATTAGATAATTAAATTAATTCAATTATCAATAATATTGTGCTTTTGATGGTCGCATGTAGTACCTAACTACTAGTGTGCCGGTTATTGCGCAAAATCACTAAGCTATTTTTGCGCAGTATGCTAAAGACTAACGTAAATCCTTTCCTGGGATTCATACTTTCTCCTACCAAGTTTTATCATAATCGGTTCGGAAGTTTCGGCGTGACGCAGACGTAGTCCTGATTTATTTTATTTGTGAAACTAAACCATCCATGGTGTCACCAAAACGCATAAAAATTCATTCAAATCGGTCTAGCCATTTAGGAGGAGTTCAGTGACATACACACTAGTTACATACACACTAGTTACATACACACTAGTTACATACATACATTAGTGGGGATAAACTAATCTGTGGAACACTGGTAGGATGAGGTTAGAACATAAAATATTATGTCATTCTACAGATTTCCTTGACTGATTTTGACGAAAATTAACTCATCTAAGTTAGTTTTTGACTTGTCAAGTAACTGACATGGCAAAGCAAAAAACCGTGAGAATATAGAAGATTCAGCGACGGATCTTTTACTAAGGAATATTATAAACGCAAAAGTTTGTAAGAATGTATGGATGTTTGTTACTCTTTCACGCAAACTACTAGACGGAATTGAATGAAATTTAGCACAGAGATAGATTATTGTCTGGATTAACACATAGGCTACTCTTTATCCCAACAAATACCACAAGACCGAAGCCGTAGGCGGAAGCTAGTATTAAAAGTAAGACACAGTGCAATCAGAGCCTCCAATCTTCTTCTATACATAAAAACTAGCTTTCCGACCGCGGCTCCGTCCGCGCGTATGTACGTTATCGCGCATTTACCTCTTTTTGCGCAGTTTTATAACATCAATCCTATGTCCTTACCTGGGTCTCAACTTATCTCCATGCCAAATTTCATAAAAAACGGTGCATTTGTATGAAATTTTCACGGCAGAAAATCGAGTTACTTTCGCATTTATAATATTAGTAAGGTTGAATGGACGTTTCTTTGTCTCACTAAAACTCGAGAACTGCTGGATATATTTGTATAGGTCTAAGGTAGGTTTTAAAGGTACGAACTTATTTGAGTAGTTAGTCTTACAAATTAAAGTTGACTACCTTGTAAGTTCAGTAGCATTATTAATTATTCTGTGTGATAGTGATTAGCGTGTTCATAAAGACGTTTCGTGTACCTATTTACTTTGAAAAATCTTAGCATAGAATACTAATTATGAATTATAATACCTATATTATACATATAATGTTGTTACAACCAATCTCACCGTATCGAAAAAACGCTTAAATTAACATTGCGTTAACTTAAGCGTTTTTTCGTTTTTATTTTTTTATTTTTTTTTCATTTTTCAATTTTCTTTGCTATAAACCTCGAACCAACGAATGCAAAACCGTGGAAATCGGTTCGTTCGTTCTGGAGTTATATCGTCAGGAAGGAAAACGCGACTTATTTTTATATAGTAGATTAAAAAAACATAATAATACCAAATTAAAATTATTATTATAAAGTAGGTCCTACTTTACAATAATGAAAAAAAATAAAAAAATAAAAAATGAAATGAATGAATCGAAAAATTAGTTGGTAAGCGCATAACTCGAGAACGGATTAACCGATTTAGATAATGGTTTTTTTAGAATATTCCTTGAAGTACAAGGATGGTTCTTACACATGGAAAAAAAACAACTTCCTCAGAAAAAGCTTAAACGATTCGGTAGGTCTGAGAATCGGTTGTAATCTATTTTCGGCCCCAGTAGGTGGCACTGCTTTACCGGGCAGGACGACGTCTGCGGGGTCCGCTAGTTAGATATGTTATAGTATTAGATTAGATTAGATTTACGCGTATATCACACATTGAAATAAAACTACTTTTAAACGGAACATGAATTCTGAAAAGACTTTGAAACGTCAGGATCTAAAATAAACTACGATAAAATCCGTTAAAAAGTAATTTTATTTCAATAAGTAGTCATGTTATTCTTGATGCACAGATTTTAGCTAAGGAATATTCTTCAAATACATTATTAAATAAAAATAAATGAATAAATATTTCTTTTTTAATAAAGGTAATCTGACTAAATGTTACCTAAACAATCGACCTTTCCTTTACTTTATTCGTTCACGGCTCTGCACGGGCGCCATTAAATAATATAATAGCTTATCTAAGTATGTTACAAATAGCAAACATGGGTTTCAATTTGTAGAAGAAATGGACCTCGAGCTAATCCATTTCAAACAATGATAAATAAATAAGTATAGTTAAACCTGACATGATAGGTTCCGTACTAATGTACAATATATAATATTAGGTAATTGTTGTTTTATAAAAATTATCCCCTTCTAACCGTATGTCCACTCATCTTTATATGAATATAGCCGCAGCTCAATATCGGTGAAGGAAAACATCGTGAGGAAACTGGCATGTCTAAGAACTAATCATTCGAGGACATGTGACATCCACCATCCCGCACTTGGCCAGCGTGAGTGAATTAAGGCCTAAACTCTCAACTCGTAAGATAGTTGAGAGAAGACCCGTGCCCAGCAGTGGGACCCTAAAAAAGGGTTGAAGTGAAGTGAACCGTATTGCAGCTAAGTCGATATAAGCTAAAAAGTCAGGGTATGCAGGAGTTATGGACGGACACCTAAACTAGCCGGCTGAGGTACAGGGTTCCTAATTTTTGCAAATGTTGGGTAGGTTGGACAGACCGAAATAACCAGTTGAAGATTGTGTGGTGAATGAAAAACTTAACGTGCCGTCCGAGGCAAATTTTGTGGCTAATTTTGTTGCGAGGTTGCAAATTTTTGAAAATATTGCTGCGACAGTATAAAAACATCTAGGTTCCAACCGCCTCTCTAGCTATCGCGGTTTCACAGAAGAATGGACGGACAGAGCAACAGGACTCGCAATAATTCTTATTTTGCTAATGAGACGGTCCAAATGGGACCATAAAAAGAGGGAACCCAAAAACTAATATTTTCTTTTTATTACTCTGGCTAAAATTATCAATTGTATTGTATAACTGATGTGGTCATAATAACAGTATAATGTGCGGAACGTAAAAGATGAACTGTATACATAAAATAAATCTGGTTTATTGTACGTGAATAAGATTAGGTCTTGTATTGGCTAAAACCATAAAGATACAGATAAGAGAAAGAAATTCTCATTTACGGTACGATGCAATCATGTATTGTACCGGGTAAATAGTTACTAGGGAGGTACGTACTAATTTTAAAACCTTATTTTTTGTCTACGTTGAATATTGTGTACTAAACATCTAACGTGTTTATTTATTAATTTACATCTATGTAATATATAAAATTCTCGTGTCAATTTGTTTGTAACAAAATTCTTTCGACACGGCTCAACCAGTTCACAAAAAAATTTGTGTTATACACACAATTTTGTGAGAATCTTCAGTAGATCTGAGAATAGGTCGTACCACAGGTACTTAAAATGGGAGAAGCTGGGGCGGGCTGCTAGTTAATATAGGAGAAAAAACTTACAATACTACACCTATAACTGTGAACAACCTACATTGTTATTATCGATGAGGCTGTGAATTTATCAGAATCCCGACTAGTAGATAAGATACCTACAGTGAGAAATATTGGACATCAATAGCTTCACATTATTTCTAGTTTATTAAATATTATGCAAACAGAGGCACACACATATTGTAACGCTACTCATGTGAGAAAAGGCCAGAGCGACTTGCGTTGAAAACCGTTTCCTTAAAAAATGCTTTATGTTCTCTATTTGCTGATAATTGCATTTTACGTCCTGCATATTACGTAAATGGCTGTGTCATAAAAATTCAAGGCTGCATTTTATTAAATAAAATAAAATCTGTATCAGTATCAATATCTGACATAGATTTCAGTTTTAAGGCTAATATTAAAGACTAAATTGTGTTTGACCTTAGCTGAATCTATTCTTACTCTGAGTACCTATTATTATAGTTTATATTATAGTTTATGATGAATTTTAGGTGCTCGATTGAACATCTTAGGTTCAATATAAACCACTTTTTAACAGTTTCCGTGTACGATGTAAGTAAATATAGCTACGAAGCTAGTAAAAATAAAATAATTTCATTATATTTTTTCAGCAATACTGTCACTGTACTTACGAGACAAGTTGGGATACAGTGACAATGGCGCCACAGTCATTTACCACGTGTTCACGATGTTTGCGTATTTCTTCCCTCTGTTGGGCGCCATGATAGCTGACGGCTGGCTTGGAAGATTTAGGTAAAGTATTTCATTTGCACAACTACTTCGAAATCGATTACGAAATCGTTCGCCGGTTTATACTTATACGAAAATTTATTAAATAGAGACCTTAAAATATAAGTAGGTTCATTGTTATTTTTAACACATAAAATAGCGTCACTCCTGTATTACCCGAACGTGTAGACAGAGGTGAATATCACCCACTTTTCGCCGGATATGATTAGATCCTTAATTGGTTTTGAGCGCGTCCTCTTCTGCCGAGGTATACGTGAACAGTTTTTATACATAAACTGTTCATGTTTTGTTTGTGTTTAGGTAGCTTTTATTTGCTTATGCATTTGTACCTAAAGACCAAAAACTGGCAGAAACAATTTAGTACTAGAAGTTGCGTATAACACCTCCCGTGTTAAATGCTCTAAGGCATATTGCCGTTCATCGGGCACATTTTTCTAAACTTTTTTTTTATTCTTCGATGGGCTGGCGCTTGACTACAACTTGCCTGATGTTAAGCAATGATGTAGTCTACGATGGATCGCGCCAGCCCAGTGTACCGATTCACTCGTGATTACGAATGATTATCAGTGGAATGAACCTCCTTAAGGTTAGAAACCTTAAAGGAACAACAATTCCGACCCACCGTCTATACATGGTGTCATCAGACATCGCACCCACGGCCGAAGCCTACCACCAGTTGATTGTCACCTGATTTGCACCACCCGGGGACCACGTGTGGAGATTCAAAGAGAAGATTCGAGCTTCAACTAAGATTTTCTAAGTATATTAGAAAAGTATTTTTGCTCGACCCGGGAATCGAACCCGGGACCTCGTGGTTATTAAACGAACACGCTAACCACTGGACCACCGAGGCAGTTACTATTATTTTTAATGATATTATAATCCTTATTATATTTGTAAGAGGATAAAACCCAAGTAATTTAAAAACAAAAAGCAAACCAATGCCAACAAACACAGTTTCTTATAACGATGACTGTGCATTGTTCTGTGAAGTCATCGGCTCAGTTTTTGTGTGCCTACCTTCAATGAGGCTCATAAGGTTAAATGATAATGCTAAATACTTACTTATACTTGATAGACTATTACAATAATTATATTTAAAGTAGGCTATTAACATCTATAAAATAAAAATGCGTAAGCGCAAAACTCGAAAACGGCTGAACCGATTTCGCAAATTCTTACTTTAGAATATTATTTGAAGTACGAGGATGGTTCTTACGCAATGTTTTTTTAATCGTAAAATACTTAAAAGTGAATTTGAACTTTAATACCATAGCATAAATTTCAAGTATTAGTGAAGGAAGAGGTTCCGGGAAAGCAAAGTAATTGAGTGCCGTTAGTATCGTATAAATATTGACATTGGTCAAAAACAAATTGTCTGTAAAATATCACTTGAAATGCAAACGTCTTTTTGATGCGCATCGCATCGAAGTTCGCCGCGTCAGCTAGTAAATAAATATAAATGTGCCGAAGGTAAAAGAGGCAGGGGTAGATCGCCAACAAGATGGACACACACTACGCAGGAAGTCACAAGAGTCACATTACAAAGGTAGATCCAAATGGCGCAAGATAGGGTATGCTGGAGAAGGCTGTTTGCACAAATTGCGCACCACAATCACGTCCCTCAGACATGAGGATACAACCAATAAGAATTAACATAAAAATGATTTTATCATAAAACCCTCATTAGACTTCGAGTTATAGAGACTGAGACATGACGGTGACGTTGTGATGTTTAATAAAATTAACTCTTCTATTTCTATCTTCCCCACGACACAGGGTATCCTAGTGTGGTGCCTAGGGCTCCTCCCTCTAATTTTGTTTTTACTGGCACAATAAAGATATTTTTATTTTATTATTTTTATTTCGATATCTCCCGTATAACACATTTCTCTCCTTGATTCGGAGGAATTATTTAAGTATGATAGTAGTACTAGTTTTTAAGTTCGTATATAGACTTAGTTTAAGTATGTTCTTATATTTTAAGTTACCCATTGTATGTACTTATTTAATGTAAAAAGTTTACACATATTTTATCTGTTATAATTTCTTTTGTTTTCAGAACCATATTATACCTCTCTATGGTATACGCCCTGGGCAGTACATTAATATCAGTGAGTGCGATGCCCCAGTTAAACATGCCGACAATGTAAGCATTTATTTACAATATCTAATAATGGTATAAAGCTGTAAAAGAGTTTGTGTGACGAAACTACAATAATCTAAAGTTATCACAACAAAGGGTTTGAAAAATCCGTCACAATAATGGCTTTGATGACAATCATTGTAAAGGAGACGTTCAAAAAATGTATAGAGCCTGGGATTAAAATAATTGTAAATTTGAACAGCAATCTAAGTTACATATGTTAATAGAGCATAATTAATTAAATTTTTTGGTGTATTTAAAATAATTTTACACGCCCCTGTTTTTTTTTAAATTGAAATTGAAAATAAGAATCCTTAATGCAATATTATGATTATTGAAATTGGCAACCCCATGGCCAAATGTCAATTGAGCAACCAAAAAAATCAAAATTATTTCGACGCTGTTAATCAAACTGATCAATGACAATGACATCATGACGTTTCCCGTAATTATATTTTTTTTCCACGCGTTTTGTTATTACACTAATAAGATAACAAATATTTTTCGTCATAATTACATTAAGCTGCAGCTAGAATAATATTACAAGAGAAAAGTACTGTAACAGAATGCAATTGTTGACGTGATTGCAATATTTATACTGCTTAGGAAACGGATAATTAAAGGTAATGTGCGTTTTGTTTTTCTATTACATTTTTTTGATTTTTACAAAAATGGTTGCTCCTAAAATTCGTGTTTAGTTAAATTCTAACAGCTTATTAAATAAGCTTTCCAATGAGGTATATCACATTGGTGTTCAAAATTCTAGCCCACTTTTGACCTCTCCTTTGGCGTCGCGTCGCGTCGATTTTAAGTATGGATCTGTCCTTGACATTTCTAATTTGTTTGCCTCGTGCAGAGTGCATATTTTAAACAAAATAAAAATGTTTTTTTATTACGAAAATTGACTTCAAATTTCAATGGCATCATTTAGTAATAAAACTCTTAAAAATGCCTGAACATATATAAAAATAAATATATAATATTATAACGTTCTCCTTTATTTTGCCTAGGTCCTAACCCAATCGGCCCTTCCGGCCGATTGGGTTAGGTCATCAGCAAAAAGTCATATTACAGGTTCACCGGACTTTTTCGGTTCTCCTTTTTGGTTAACAGTACCTTTTATTTATTTTCAGGGAATTCACAATATTAGCTCTTCTACTCATCGCATTTGGTACTGGTGGTATAAAACCATGCGTGTCTGCCTTCGGAGGAGACCAGTTCAAGTTACCAGAACAAGAAAAGTATCTTGGCTACTTCTTCTCTCTATTTTACTTCGCTATTAACGCTGGAAGTCTCATCTCAACCTTCCTTACACCGATACTCAGAGCTGATGTGAAATGCTTCGGCGATAATGACTGTTACTCATTAGCGTTCGGTGTTCCAGGGATTTTGATGATAGTTTCTATTTGTAAGTATTACCACAAAATAGCTAGTTATTACATCAATGTATTATTATTGTATTATTTATTCTGGTTTAAGTATAGATACTTAAGAATCTTCTTTGAAAATTGAATCAGTCAAAATTATTATTTAAGTAGCTGTAAGTAGTACGTAAGTAGGTAGGTACCTATCGGACTTAATCTACACCAATGTGCTGAGGAGTTGTAGAAAATTATCTTTATCATTTTCTACAACTTCTACAACTCCTTGGGTTTTCCTTTTACAGAGTCCTTATAAACTGAGTCTAAAACCCGTATTTTCTATTCCAGTATTTTTCATAGCCGGCAGAAAATTGTACATTATTAAAAAGCCAGCTGGCAACATTTTAGGGAAAGTGTCTAAATGCATTGGTGTAAGTACAGAATAACTGTTTTTTTAACTATCTACTATTTGTTGTCCCTTTTTTCGGATCAATTAAAAATATGAAAAAGTTTTCTGTGGTAAAATACTGGAAAACCTCTTCGCACATTTCGTATTTTTATATGGTTGCTACCTTTCGTGGATGGACAGTTCACTCGCATCCATCTTGTATATTATACGTAAATAGATAAGGTAATGTAGTGTTATCGGACTTTAATTTGGACTCTCCCTATTAGGACCCGAGATAGAAGAACACTACAAGTTTTATAATTCGTTTATCTTTGTCTGTCATCTTGACATTTCTACTAGTAAGAAAGGGACAAAGTCCATTTTAACCAAAGAGTCATTTAAGATTTTTATGAATATGACCGTAAGTATTCATACTGATCATACTGGCACCCGCACACTGCCATATCAGCCGAACGCTCACTAGGGTCACTGACCGCTAATTTTACGCTGTGCGCTTTCATCAATATTATTACGACTTACGTTCATAATTTGCTGATTTTATATCGTATTCGATATATTTAAAAACTTAATATAATGTATTGATCAATTAAATAAAATTTGTTCAGAACCTACTGATACAGAACCACCAAATAAAAAAATTGCACACTGGCGAAAAAGTTTTCTTGTAAAAAAGGTACACAACCAGTTTTTTAAATTACCTTTTGATTTTCAGCATGCTATGATGAGATCTTGTAAAAGTAAAGAGAAAAGGGAACATTGGCTGGACCATGCAGATGATAAATACGACTCGGACCTCATAAATGATGTCAAGTCCCTTCTGGCTGTGTTAGTTCTTTTCATACCTCTACCAGTATTCTGGGCATTGTTTGATCAACAGGTAATATTATGAAAGAACTATTGCCATATTAAAAATAAGCAAAATAAGTCTCTTAATTGTTTATTAGAAGCGCACTAAATCTGATAATACTTTGAGCACATATCTAGTTTAAGGTATACATAATACAGACATTAGTTTATAATCTTAACACTAACCGTGTTTAGCTGAAAAACTAATTCAATTAAGGTAGACCCTGCGAATTTATTGCACCGAAGAAACAACAAAAAACGATTTAGATACTTACCCCTTTATTTTGTAGGGCTCAAGATGGACCTTTCAAGCTGATAGAATGGAACAAGACATTGGGTCGTGGACGCTCAAAGCTGATCAAATGCAAGTTCTCAACCCTCTGTTAATTTTGATATTCATCCCACTATTTGAAGTCGTAAGTAACATTAGGTTTACCCTATTCTAAATATATTTGACCAATGTTTGTAAAATAAGAACATTTTTTGTGAGTAGGTTTCATATCGGTCACCAATAAACATATTATAAATATACATATTATGGTGGATTTAATTTTTATCTAAAAAATGGATTGGCACTGACCAACGACGCCGCTACGCCGATTGTTTCGCTAAAAAGAGCATAAAACATCTAAGACATCAAACATTGGTCAAATAGATAAATAATTAGGGCATTATCATCGTAATTTTTTGTCTATAATCGTATAATCGTACCTTTTCGTTTTATTCCAGGCTATATATCCATTTTTGACATGGTGTAAATTAATCAAAAAACCTCTACACAAAATGATTTGGGGTGGTGTATTAGCAGCATGCGCCTTTGTTATCTCAGGAATCGTTGAATTGCAGTTGTTGGTAAGATTCAAAAAAATCTTAATATAACCTTCACAAAATGTAAAGCAAAGATTAATATGATGATGACCCATTCATCATCATCAGTCTATTCTAGTCCGCTGACGGACATAGGCCTGACCTTAAGCACTCCACTCAATGGTTGGGCAGAAAGCAGAATCAATTGTCACTCAATGATAATGAATATTCTATCTTAATCAATTACATTTAAGTATTTCATTTATAAGTCTTACGTAATTACACACACTAAATCAGATTAAGACGCTATGCAAATGCAATATTTTGTTGTAGCCAACTTACGGAACTCCAGTTGCCGACGGATATGCACAATTAAGAATATACAACGGATATGACTGCAATTTTACACTTAACACAGCAACCCCGAATGGCGTAGTTGATACAAACTCAACTGTTGGTTTTAACATCGGCCCGCTCTCGGTTTATGAAGAACTTGATATTATGGCGGACAAGTTGGTAGATATGCCGTATTACTTGAAAGGAGTGGGTCAGTGCTCCGATCAAGCGTATTCTGGATATTTTAAATTAAAGGAAAAGACTGCAAACTCGTATTTCATCAGTAAACAGGGAATATCAAATTTCACTGATAACAATGACAAGGCTATTGATGGCGTCAATGTAAGGCAAGTTACAACAGCAATAAGGTTACAACTCATCGTGTTTTTTACTACATATCTTGTTTCTATAGTACTTCTCATATAAACCAGTCCAAAACTCAAACGTTTTATCATCCTCTTTAGATGTAATCATTTTTAAAGATTGTCGAATTAATAGCAAGTTATCTTTTGCCTTTTTAGGTAGCCATGTTACATTACCATTATAATCCACAGGAGTAGGATTCCCATATTTTGCAAAGTTTGCCCATAGCTTTGTCACTTCTTTGATAAATTTTATGTCTCTGTTATCTTTATCACGATTCATTGCAACATAATTTTCCCAAAGGGGTTCACATTTGAGGACGTAACATATTTCATCGCCACCGGCTACGCCCTTTACTTTTGTTGTAGCGTCACCAATTGAGGTCGCTTTTACCGCATTAAGCGACCCTCGATAATCGAATTTATACATGTACAATTTCCCTCTACTTAGCTCTGTGTATGTTTTGATTAACTTTATTATGGGATATACAATAAGATCCGAAGTGTATCTGACAAAACTATTAAAGGATTTTTCCGATATTTGAGACCGAAAATATCTCATCTTGATTTCTTCCGAAACTAGTTTATACACACTTGACGAACTATTATATTTGCAGCCATCCTGAAAAGGTACCATGAATTTGAAGAATTTAGTAAATAACCTTAGATAATAAGGGTTTTGAATGAATGGTATGACTTCTGGTATACTTTCTTGGGAGTTAAAACCTATCAATATCGGTTTTTTGATATTCTTAAAACTGTCAATAAATTCTTTTGGCGAAATCGTCAACAGAGATTGATTTGATGGCTTTTCAACGATAGGTGTGAAAGGAACAATAGGTCGCTGAACATCTAGTACTTCTTGACGTGTATAGATTTTCTGAGATGCCATAATTACTTCTTCTGTGTCTGCATTAGACAATTTTAATTTGTTTTCCTGCAGCTGTTGTATTAATCGTTCTCGTTCCAATTTATGATCTCCCTGAAATAACGAGGGTGAAAATATTGACCCACTTTGCAAAATAACTTTAGAGAAATATTTTCTTGCTTCAGTCATCAACAGCAACGTAATCAGTGATGCGGCAGAATTATTCCCCATTAGAGTAATTCTTCTTTTGTCACCGCCAAATTTATTAATGTTTTGCCTTATCCACTTTAAAGCCATGACAATGTCTTTTAATCCCATATTTGCGTGAGTATCTTCATCTTTAAGTTTTAAAAACCCAAACACCCCAATTCTGTGGGACACAGTTACAACTAAGACATCATTATCAATAAAAAAATCACCACCGTGTATTTGACTCAAAGACGACATGAAGGTGTAACCGTGAATCCATACTACAACAGCTTTCAGGGTAGAATTTTCATCCTTCGGAATTTGGGGAGTAAAAATGTTCATTCGTAAACAGTCTTCTACTCCATAGAGTCTATTTTTGTGGACTATGTGAGCTTGTGCACAAGCTCCGTGGTACTCTAATGTCGCGTCGAATATATTTTTCCATTTTCTCATAGGTTTCGGATCTTTAAACCTCAAATGTCTTATAGGTCGTTGGGCATACGGTACCGCATAAAAAGCAAAATAAATTCTTCTATCAAATACAGTAGCTACTTGACTACCTTTTATCCTCCCTTGTTTCACTGTCACTTCTATTTTGTCACAAAGAACTAACGCTAGCATAAAATGAATCCATGCTCTCCGATACATTATTCAAGTTATGTGATTTTCGTTGGCAGAATTAGATTGAGAATTAAATTCATTCAACTGGCAAATGTTTTGCTTTAGATTAAGTTATGTCACGCGAGCAGCCAATTCCCAAACAAAAATTTTGTAGGTAACAACAATGGTTTTCCTTTACCTACACAACATTATTAGATAACAATATTGCGAGAAACAAAAGTAAAGTAGTTATAAATTATTATAAATATATATTTGACGTTAAATTTAGTGAAAAACAAATATATAAAATTGTTATTCCATAAATTTAACGTCAGCGAAGTGACGAATGCATTTCTAATAAGTGTTCAAATGGTATAATTTGGCAAAATGAGCTCAACTGATTGTGTCATATTCATATTTCGAATTGTCTTTTTAGATTTCTAACAAATATTAACAGTGTCGTGAACATACGTATAGACAGTAAAAAGAATATCACTAAATCAATCGTAAGAAGTGATAACTCTACGCAAAGAACTATATCCAAAGGCGTGGCTGATGTTTTCATTGATGGGGACACTATTCTCAAGGACTTCAACTTTCAATCTGGAGCCGTGTACACTATCAATATTTATCAAGACGAAACTGGTGTTTATGTAAGTAATAAATCCTTACTTGACCTGGAACTTTTAGTTATTATGTGTTAATAATTATAAACAGATGTTCTTATGTAATTTCGTGCGCAATCCAGAACACCTGGCGTCAATATCACAATTGATACTGCGTTAGAGAAGTATCAAGGATGGGAATGCTGTAGAGGCTTTTCTTAGTCACCTAACAATGAAATTATCCGGTACAATTAGCTTGCCAATTCACCGACAAAATTTTAAGCGAAGCATTAGCGTGGCCGATGTAATATTGAACGTAGGAATCATAAATAAGTAGGCATGATTTTAGGGCACAAAATTGAACATTCTATTTAGTCCATCTTGTAAATTTTGCTTTAACAAACTATAAAAAATCCTCGGATAAATCGTATTAAAGGTGTGTGAAGTGGAAGACCGTCATAAAAACTACTTTGTGAATGTGACGTCACGCGACACCTTGGATTTATTTTTTGATTACACAAAAAAAGGTTAAAACAAGTGTCCAATATTTTCGAACAACCTTTAAGACGGACTAAAAATATAATTTAGTCATCATGCTTATTGAATTTAATAATGATTTTTACATAATTTTTCCAGTCAGCAAATGCGGTGACAATCACACCGCCGAACAGTATCCATATTCTATGGCTGATCCCACAGTACGTAGTGATGACTATGGGCGAAGTGATGTTCTCCGTCACAGGGTTAGAATTCTCTTTCACCCAGGCTCCTGCTAGCATGAAGTCAGTTTTGCAGTCAGTATGGCTACTCACCGTGGCGTTTGGGAACTTGATTGTCGTGTTGATTGTTGAAGGAAACTTTTTAGATGCTCAGGTAATATCTAATATTTACATTTTAGTATTATCCTCCATTAGATAGACTATCTATTATATTACGTGTGGAACATAGCCGGCGAAAAGTAGGTTATATTCACCTCTACCTACACCATTGGGGAATCCAGACGTGACGCTATGTTTATTTGCTAATGTATTGAATACAGGAAAACTAATATTACATGGTAGAAGATAAACCCTCAGATTTATAAACGTCATATAAGCTCAAGCTAAAATAGGTTTAAAATTCGTTTGTATTTATCTGTCATTTTGACAATGTATACTTAATAAGAATGAGACATAGTCCATTTTAACTAAAGAGTCTTTTATAATTTTTATGAATAAGACATGTTTTGCATTTTTTTCGACTGTGATGTCAATAACGTTGTTTTTGTACCTACAACGTCCTATATTACGCAGCTCAAAACTATCTAAACTTATTACCCTCTTAAACAAGTGGCATGAACTCTAACGAATAACAGACAGATTTTTTTATGTATGTATAGGAATGACACTAGCTTCCAACATAATACATGTTTGTTGAACCTTTATGGTTTCTAACCATATGGATCCACATTCCACTGCCACCTTCTAACCGAAAATCATTCGTAATCAAATAAAAACAATTTCAAATTAAAATAAAAAATGTTATTCCCATACATTGAGAATTCTATGTATTCTTTTGGTTAGATTTTATGCCACTAGAGTTTATGTCGGGCTCCTAGTTTTCACTAGCGAAACATACACAAGAAAACATGTTGCAAGAACTATCTATGTCTACGGTTTAGGGATTATTAGAAAGAGATAAGACTACGCTTGTATCATGTTTTCTTGTGAAGTGCCAACGCCTAGTAGGCAGGAAAGTGAGTCAAGGAGCGCTTCTGCTTCTTTACACTATAACTAGCTCCCACCCGCTCCCTCTCCTTAGGGGGTAACTTTTGATAACTCCTTTCTTAGTACACTCCTAGACCTCATACGGAATGTATGCGACAAATTTGGTATCTCTCGACCAAGAGGTTTGAGCTATGCATTGTCAGTCAGTCCGTTTCTTCTTTAATATTTTAGACTAGCTTCCGCCCGTTTCCGAGTTTTGAAAATTCCTAAGTGCACCCTTAGACGTCACACGGTATTTAAGTGCCAAATTAGGAATTTTTAGACCCAGCGTTTGGGTTGTGCGATAATATCTTATAAATATTACTTTATTTCAGTGGAAAGAATTTTTCTTGTTCGCGGGCTTAATGGCAGTAGACATGCTGATCTTTATGATGATGGCCTTCCGGTACAAATATGTAGAGCTCAAATCAAGCAACGAGAACCTGGCTGTGGAAGAGATTAAGATGCCCGAAAAGAAGTCATCGCAAGACTAAACTATTAACAATAAGACTTACCTAATATTAATTATTAAACTGTTATATTTTAAACTCAGATTCTTTTATTTTTAAATTATGTAGTCTACGATGGGACGCGCCTGCCCAATATACAGATTCACTCGTGATTACGAATGCCTTTCGGTGAGGAGGTGGCAATGGTATGAGGTTCTGATTAGAAAGCATACAGGAGCAACAATTTCTACCCACCCTGACAACAGACATAGCGCCGAAACTCGGGAAGGCTGTTTACCAGTGCAGCTTGGTTTGATGGGTGGTCAATAACCACGGCTGACGACTGCCACCAGTGAAGTGCCAGTGAACAATTACCAGTTGATTGTCACCTGATTTGCACTACCCGGGGACTACGTGTGGGGAATTATATAGAAGGTGCGCTCCCACGGACGAAGGTGACTTAGTCCCCCAAATTTGTTTTTATTGGAACCTTATCAACTAAATATATTTTGACTAGGATGGCTGGTACTTAGTGTAAAATATGTGGCAGTGCTCATGATTACAAACAACTTTCCGAAAGAAGCATTCTTAAAGCAACTTTTTTTAATTAAATTTTTAAATTTTTTAAAGAGACGCGCTGTTCGTGATGTGCAGAGTAGGTTGCGTTTTCCGTTGCGCTGCCAAAGTAACGATCATCGGTAAAAAACCAATGTGTTAATCAAGACATAACCTATATTTGTGCCCAATATCATAAATTCCATACAGTAGTTATTGCGTGAAAAATTAACAAACATACATTCTTGTTCTTTGATTAAAGCTAGCTGCGCAAATACCTAGGCATACATCTAATTATTATGAATGCTATTTTTGGTAAACAAGCTTAATGTACACCTAATCGTAAGCGGTCACCGTAGGCTGTGGCGCTTGCAACACCAGAGACATCATTTGCGCCTTACTACCTTTCTTGTTCCTCTTGGTAAATATAACCAGCGCAAATAAAAAACGAATAGTAAATGGCGGCACTAATCATTCCCTCTTACTCGCACGTTGTTGCTGTCTTTAGTTACACATGTCGATACAGCACACAAAAAAAATATATTTTAACTAGGTATTCTTATCGGGCATTAGGTTTTAGACGTTCCAGGAAAATACGGAACCCTCTGTTGTCGAGTACAATCACCCTTATTTACTTAAAAAACCGAGATCTATATATTTTTTTAAAACGCACGAACTACAGACTTTTTATCCGTGCCATTTCTGAAACACATCTTTTTTTATTATTAAAATTACTATGCTAATGAGCTCTCTGATGTTGGTGGGACCCTATAAGTTATTCAGTCATTTGGGCCCCTAATGTTGTTGGAAGCTCGTGGTCTTGTTATCTCATCCACGTATTTTCTTCTTTCGATTCCGCTGTCTTCGGGCCGGTCACCCTCGAACTCTATATTAAAACATATCGAATATCTGCTTACCTTGTTTTGCTGACGGTACGAACTGTCATTACAAGTATATGTCGCCATTTTCTATTCGTTTCTTTATTGGCGCGGGGTCCAACGACGTTCTGCTACGGGAAGTTAGCAGAACATTTAAAGTATCAGGAACTAAGCACTCCAATTTTTTTGTGATGTACTAGGTACTGATCTGCTAAGTTCACACACACATTGCTTGATAAGTACATTTCAGTGAACAGTTTTGTAAACGAATACTTTATAAATGCACATAGAACATTGTGTACTGTTACCACTGAAGAACATATGACATTGCCTTAGTTGGACACAGTTTTTGCCTGCAAATGACCTGTATGAATATTAAACGGCAATCATAGAAATAATTGCCCTTAAATATCGTACCATGCATTAAATCAATACAAGGGACAGCTACCTTCATAAGCCAATCTTGTAACCGCCGTTATTGAGAACACTTCTTGCAGTAACACAGATTTATTAATATCAAGTTTCTTATGTCAATAATTATGATCATTCGTCGCAAGAAACAAAAATTAAAAAAGCGGTAAGTGCCTACTACGTTTGTGTAAATTTCACGAACACTATTATTACGTTTCAGGGCAAAAAAATATAAATTCCTAAGTTCGATGACAAAAATAATTATAATCTTATTTTACCAATCTCAGACATAAGTAATATTTCTATTTTACCCGCGTCGCGACCTAAATACCTAAATATAACCATCATGATCAATTAATTCAGCTTTTGAAGTACCTGAAGAAATTATTCCTATTCTTTCTGAATTGTTGTGAGACCCTCCTACGCGAATTTATGATAGTAAATTGACAGATTAACTCCAAACAGATAGCTATGCTAAATTGAGAAGTAGAAATATGTACAATAATGCGATTCAAATAAAAATAGGATTGGCGATTCTTGCGTTCTAGACATGTGTATAACACTTATAAAGAAATGTCGAAAAAAATTCAGAAAACTAATGAAATCACTATTTATTTTCTACATAATGTCTATTAGAGGTAAATTTCTAAAGCGCGAGAATCGGGGCCCTGGGCCTCGTGACTTACTTTACCTATACCAAAAAAACAAACAAAAAATTAAAGTAACATCAGCAAAAAATGTCAAACCACACAATAATGTCTAATACTTACATATTTTAAGTATATTTTGTATATGTATGGAAAAGTGATCTACTTAGAAAAGGATGAAGATGAGTAAAGTTACGCTCTAGGATGCCACAAACTTGTACACAAATACCTACACAGAAACTCAGATACACAGATATACACATAGGTACGTTTTAACTTCTAATCGCTTTATTTCATCAGAAGTTATGAAATATGTTCGTACCTGAATATTCGACTTTACTAACTTTAAAGGCGAGCTCGTTGATTCCCAGATAAGATAAGCTTTTTAAGCACCTATCTATTTAGAAGTTTTCAACATTTATTAATATATTTCAGTAAAAACATTCTACATGTAAGTAAACACAATCACATCGATGACACCTCGTGGAAACCACTTGAAACGTTCAATCTGTTTAGTTAAATAGCGTTAACATAGACAATTAGTTTTGGCTAATTTGTGTGTTGTTCCCATAGGACTAGCGATGAGTCGCGTGTATCGGTTAGCCCCTCGTTCCGCTGCAGTTGCTAAATAGGGTGCCGAATTATGATTTCTCAAAGTTTAAAAATAGTAAGGCATTCTTAAGACCACTTAATTGGCTTTATTAAAAAATATACAAATTTTAAGCGTAATTGATTTCGTCCGTATTTCTTTTCTGTAGTTTCTTTTCTGTAATATCTAGCAATAAATTATATATTATTTAATTATTATAAACATAGGTGACTTTTTCACTAAATTATGCTTATGATTTTAAATGTATCAGTACAATGCTTACTACCTACTTACTGTAAGTACTCTGTTGTAAAAAAATCATAAAGATTGTTTTCTCCGGCACAGCACAGCTCTACAATTTGAAGTTGTTCACTTGAGTTAAATGAAGGTTTTTGTAGGGCGTCGTCTTATTAGCATGATCTCGACGATTTCTCATAAATAAAGAAACACATACTTTTTTTACGTACCTTAAGTGCCAAATATGGTATCATCTTCATATGCATACAATGAACAATAAGACTAAAGAGCTCATTAAAACTCAACATAAAAATGTTGCTTTTCATAATGTTAATACCATTAACTTTCATTGCTAAAAGGTTGAGGATCACAGTCCTCCAGTTGACATGTTCAAATCTGTTCCCGACTTGTTAATAATTGCGTATAATAAATGCTTAAATACAACAAACACACAGACGAATACGGGCTGGGGTCTTTGACAAAGGGCACGATTTAGTTTCCAGGCAATTGAAAAAACCCTCATGTGGTAGGTACTTAGTTTCTAATGTAGATATGTGTGCCTATAGTTTACATGAATTATTTTTAGTAAAATGTCTCGCACAAATAAAATTAACAGCTTATTTGTAATAGCTAGTTCCACCAATGCCAATATGCCATAGATAAGAGAGATGAATGAAGTATAGGATGCTACGTAGCTTTTTAAAACCACATTAGGCATTTATTTCATAATGTAAAAATATTTAGATAGATATGGTTTAAGGCTAAGGCCAAAACTCCTCCAAAGCAGAACCGAGTGGAGTGGAACTGAGATAAATTTTTGCACACCAAATTCCATTATCTACACGTCTCACCTTAGCTCAGAAATTCTGTAGGTATTGTTGTAAACCCATCTCCACTCCGCTCCACTTTTTTGGCCACTCGGACAGTCCTAGATGGGCTGCAAACCGCCAACTGCGAGCGACATCACTGATTTCTATGAATCTCTATAAACGCGGCGACACTGCGGCTTGTAGCCAACCGGTCGGCGGCAGCCAGCAGCTGGCCTGCTATCCTGACTTGAACCTTATGACGGTAAAAATAGCACAACATAATAATAATGCAGCTAAAGGTTTTACTGCACATCACTGGAATATGGAGCGAGGTTAACAGCTTATGAAACAAACGCACATAAGCACCATTTTAAAATCAATAAGTACTACTAAGACAAGGTTACACCTCGTTCAATATTGCACCCATTTCATATAAGTCTACAGGATTAATTAAGTGCAATGCCATCGGAAAAACAGTTTTGGTAAAGGCGTCGGTACACGGTCCGGACACTTTGAGCAGCACGTGAGGGCCGCGTGTTGCGGCGGGCGCCGTGCACGCGCGCCCAACCATCCACACAGACCTTGCGACCACGTGGGTACTTCGGTATGAGGATAATCCTCCACAAACATGTGCACCCAAATAAATAAATTAACTCAAGCTACCACGTTAACGCTGCTTTAAAATAGTCTGGTTTGGATTTACATAGAAATCCATGTGAACTGTTGATTAAAAATATTCATAATTAAAATGGCTTGGGATTTAAGTTTAGATCTAAGTTTCAACGGCAATTTCTAGCATAGTAATTTTACTTAACACGTGCATTTATAAATCACAGATTAAAATGGTTACCCGTTTACTTGGGTTTATATGAGTGTTGCTTATCGGAGTGATATCGTAGGTACACTGGTTTCAAAGTATATAGCTAGCCTCGTGAACCTCATAGTGTCCCACTGGTGGATACGGGTCTCCCTGCACCGTCGCGTCGCTTCTCCGTATGCTTGTAGTAGAGATAAAATGGCAACTGAACGGACAAAAGCAAACGTAGTTTGAAGAGGTCGTCAACGCACTCAATCTAGATCACTGCACTGAAGTGCTACACAAAACCGAACCGACATGGGCTCTCACGCGAAAAACCATCAAATATGGTTATGGGGAAGCAGGGCGTGGCTGGACACGTGGCAGGCGCGCGCTCGTCTCTCGCAGCCCCGGGTCGCGCGCCCCGCGACAAATCAATTACAGGGTTACGTAGGCATTAACTTCCGAGCAAAATTAGCACCAAATTATAGTACTTGTGGAAATTACTTGTTTATCGAAGGGTGACTCGCTAATTTATAGTCGTGACAAATTGTCGACGACGCGACGGTTAGTTGCGAATTTCTTGTATTGCTTTTCAACTACTTGTGAGGATGATACAACTGACACCTACCTGCTGAACAACACGAGAGGCAATATCTATAGAACTTATGTAGTTATTCATACGTAGGTATTATAGATTATTTTCGAACCAGCTGCCGTAACGTGAGTGTTTAAAGTGTTTGTGATTCCGTTGAAAGAAAGGGATGCGATTATATACAATGTATCCGCATCCCTTTCTTTCAACGAAATCACAATCGCTTTAAACACTCATAATACTGCACCTGTGGTTTATAATAGCTGCCGTTTTAAATAAAAGTTAATTGAAATTCCCGATGAATAGCTCGGGGATATTTGTTTTCGATTGACACATATTATCTGTACCTACAGGTACTCAATAAAACAGGAACGTTTCGTATTTATAGTCGGAAATATGATTTCCTAGAATGTTTAAACGTACCTAGATAAATATTTATCCCAATTCTACGTTAAGTAGGCAGTAGGTAGGTGGGTGTACATTTTGGTGAGGCAACTTAAACCTCTTATTTTTCTTTATACTGTCTTTCGATTTGCGAAGAGGAAAGTGGTAAATCTAACATTCTAACTCCTCTCATTATTTTTCTGATTAAATTCGTGAGAGATCCAAGACAGTTTCGACTTGCAAGAGTACCCTGCAGTGGCAAATTAAGACTCAAAAAAGGCATGTGAGTGTAAGGTTTTCAGATTCTAAGTAGGTACCTACCTACTTTATCTAACTGTTGATAAAATAATTCTCAATTAAAAACTCAAATCAATCAGTCTCCACAAAATTCACTATGCTTTATGTTAAACTCAAACATTTATTTTCGAATTAATAACCGTGACTATATCTGCGCCGCCGTTTAGAGGGGCTCTTCTCTGTCCCTGGGTAAGCGTATTTTATAAAGTTAACGCTGCTGTCAAAAGCAGACAGTATTCCTCCAATGAGAGCCCGAATCCAGCATCGATCCAATATACCCGAACCTCCCCTTACGTATCGTTAGGGAAACCGTGATAAAAGAAAAGAGAAAATTCTTGAAAATGAATTAGGTGCACTTGACGAGGTATAGGTAATAAAAATACAACAACAGTAAACTTATGAGGTCGCTATCCACAAGGTAGACCACTTCATACAAAATTTCGACGCTTTTAGTAGTCTGTGTGTTATTTATTAGTTTTTATAATGAGTCGGGTTTAGACCATTTGACAATAACTTACATCTGTTATTACAGGCTAGCCTAATGCGACAGAGTACCCAATAATCTTATTACTAGTTTAAATCTAAACCTAACAATATACAAAATATACATAACCTATTTTACTAGAATGATTTTACGTTCTTTTAGATATTCCATACCTAAGATAATAATATAGTTAGGTCAGCTACATATGTAGGTTGGTAGCACATAGTATTATTTATCTGTGGTAGGTAGCACGCAGTAGACTAGATGTTTCACTACTTTCCTTTCAGATCTCTTTTCAGTAAGGTACCTACCGTCCTACATAATTTTACCTAGACAAAATTTTCAAGTAGGTTTAACCTATGCACTTAGGTACACCTTACTTACCAAGCTGCATACCAAGTAGGTATAGTATTTAGGTACCTACATGTTTTAGCTAAACACTATACAGAATCCATTACATCTTGCTATAAGATCTTAGATCTACCTACAAATCTGATGCTGAATGTCTGAAAGAAAACATTTTATTTTTGTGTTTTGTCCAAAAATTACAGAAGCCCCGCCCTCATTTCCCATATTTGCAAAAGCTCCACCCCCAAAATCAGGGGATGGTGTCTTGTGATCCGAATGATTATATCAGCCGGTAACATTTATTGGACTCTACTGCAACGGAACTAAGTGCAATTTTCATAAAATTCTTATTTTTCTATACAATTTCAAGCTATGTGATATATGTCGACCCCTAGTGGTATAAAATATCAAAATCAGTCAGTGAAGATTCAGTCGGGACAGTATTTTGATTTGGTTTGGTTTATTTTGTAGTGAATTATGTCAGGGACACGGACACAATTACCAGATTCTTCGACTTCGCCATCATTGAGGTAAATAAATACGATAATTTATATAATTAATTTCTTATAGCACACAAATAAATGTTGAATGCTTTAAGTAGTCTTTGAAACTTACTTACCTTAGGTAGGTGAATATCAGTGGCGAAGGGTGTAAAATCTGAAAAAGGGAAGCCGGTGCAAAAAAGTTCTAACATAAGAAAATAATATGTCTTCAATACCGTCACCGATATTCCTGTGGCGACCATCACCTTCTTATGTATTTATTTTTGATGCTATTTAAAACTCTTAGGCGTTATAGGTATAATTTTAATCAAGTAAACGATATTAATCAATTCCTAAAGGAAAGCTGATTGGAATCTGCTTGTATGGACTCTTCGCCACTGGTAGAACCTACCTACCCTTTTTTGTTTCTTTAATCATCCCACTTTTATATATGAATATGGGAAAACTTAAATACTTATTTCAGTATCTAATAAGAATAGGTAGTATAATAGTGTCCAATAAAGGAAATTCCGAGAAATGCGCGTTAATCGCCTGTAACGATTTTTTTTAATATTTCCTGGATAGTTACTTTGCTTCATTCTTAATATAAAGAAAGAATATATTTGGTATAATCTTGACAGTAAAGGTTTAGGCACCATATTGATTTGTTTTATATTTGTGAATTATATGTGAACTACACTTGTATTCTTGTCAGTGATAACCGTCGGCTTGACTACTCCGGGCTGAAGTTTGCGTACGCCGACGGATCTGATGATGAAGGATCGTCACTAAATACCGAGCTGCCTTCTTGTGTGTATGCCGCAGCCCGAGGCAGGCTGCAGCTGCCTCTAGCTTACGTTCACCAACACGCCAGACAATTACACACAGGTGAGTCCAACTCTATGAGTTACGACCTCAATCAACAGATGTAAATATTATTTTTTTCAGATTAGAAAGCAGTTCTTTTTGTCCTTGAAAAATGTTTATAGTCCTTCATATTTTTTGTAGTGCACACCATAAGAAAAAATAAATAGGTATAATAATAATGTTACAAATCCCTATAAAATTCCACTAACAACTCACATGGTCTAAAACACCCCAGTTTTTCTTTCTTAGCCATTGTATAAGTACATAAAAACAAAGCAATTCTACTGGTTGCGACCGCGACGACGGTTCTACTGTCTGTCTGTTCTGTTTTATATATTCGAAGTCTATCATCAGTGCAGTTTCTCGACGTCAACGATGCTAAGTGGGCTTTAATGATTATGTGATATTCAAATAGGTTATACTATGTGTACCTTTTCAGCGGCGGGAAAAAGCTTTTCAGGTTTTTCTTAAGATTTTATTACTTCCAATGTTTAATAATTTTTTAACAAAAAATACAACTTTGATTTCATCACAATGCTGCAGAGAATAGGAGTCTCTCCAAGTTTTTGCTATGGGCAATAATCACAATTCCCGGCTAACTAAAATACTTTTTAGTTAATTTTTGGAGACTTTTCCTGCCGTGCAGTAAAAAACTGGTAACTACTGGAAAACTGCCAAAAAAACTCAGTAGGTTTTGTATAAATAAAGTACTTACTTACTTATAGGTATCTAATAATGACATTTTATTTAGTGAGTTGTATTTAGAGCGATCGTTTTTATCCGTAGCACGAGTAGATGAAGTAGGTATATTAGTTGGTATATGGTACCTACGTAAAGGTGAGTTTACCTAAGCTAAACATATATGTGTGAGCACACAGTTTGAAGGAACCAAAAACCTAATTAGACTATTTGTAATAGACGTCCTGCTGGAGACTTCAGCGGAGCCCGAGTACCAATGCGGAGGGTCTCCGTACCGCGTGCAGCGAGCCGCTGCCAACGTGAGGGAGCGCCGACGGATGCTGAGGTCCGGACCCAATGGGTATCCTCATTATAATCATGACATGACCCTTACCTTCGTGATATTTACTTTATGATGAATGTTAGTCATAACAAAGGCCAATAAGCTATTTTACATCATGGAAGAAAATATATAAACGTATCTTTATGATGTGTAGGTGAATATCATAAATAGCAAACAAGAAATTAACTTAGATATTTATTTCTTAAAAATGTATTTTATTTATAACCGACTTCAAAAAAAAGATGCTATCAATTCGACCTGTAGATAGATATGTAAGAAGGTATATTGTCGGAATTGCGCCATATACCATATTTCGTAAGTGTATTATGTATGTTTGTTTGTCCTGCGATTACTTTAAAACTAACCATCAGATTGCGATGATTATTTTTTGTTAGATGTAATACTTTCCAACTTAGGGATAAATTAAGTTTCAGCAGTTTTTGAGATACAGACATAAATTCAAGATTTTTGTTATTTGATGTCACATTATGGGTGTCGTTTTTGGAATTATTGACGGCGTGGATTACAAATATGGTATTTATTTTTAAATCCAAGATGGGGGATTACATTTTGTAAAAAAATAAGTACCTAGATATCATTTTTGGGATTAAAGAGGGTGGAGATTACGAATCTAAATATATAAAAGAAGAAACTGCCTGACTGACATATCAACGCAGAACCCAAACCGCTAGGTCTGGAGACTCCAAATTTGGCACATAGGTTTCTTATGGAGTCTAGGGGTGCACTAGGAAAGGATTTTTCAAAACTCACCCTTAAAGGGGGTGAAACGAGGTTCCAAAGTTTGTATGGAGATATAAGATTGCTGTGACCAATTTATTCAAAACTTCGCAGGAGTACTCCTGGCATTAAATAAGTAAATGTGTATTTCAGGATTTTTCAAAATTCAACCCTTAAAGGGAAGAAATGTGGTATTTCGTTTCACACACATTAAAAACTACAAACACGATCTGATGACCAATAACAAATAAAAAAATATTATAAAGGGTCTTATAGATCTGTCACTTCACACTGTCGCTAATTTTTATCCTAACACCACGCGGGCGAAGCCACGGGCGGAAGCTAGTATTGTATATAATTTTAGGTTTCTTCACTTTTTAATCTTACTCTTACATACACAACATACATGTTATTCAGAATTAAATATAGAATGAGAATTAAACAGCTGAATACAAAAACAACAGTCGATATTACTAAAGTAATTTACGGACAGGAATCGTTTTTTAAATTATAAGGATGAATAATAACTAAACTAAACTTATAAGGTTCCTATTGATCTTAATTAAAAATCTTAGAAAGAAAACTAATTTAAAAAATTAACCCGACTCCAAAAAAAGGGTTAAATAATAATAATACCGTTGATAAAATCCTAATAAAACCATAAGTGTGTCTCCTCCTAAATAGGTTCATACGCCAAGTACTTTATTGAGCAGCGGTTTCGCTATTTAAAATAATTTACAAAATATTAACTCGATAGATTGCAAAGCTATTATTGGGGTTTGACGTACTAATTATGTATTTAAATTATCATGTGTTAGAAGTTTGATATGTCTGTGAGTGTGTCCGTTTGTGGCATCGTAGCTCCCGAATGGATAAACCGATTTTGATTTTATTTTCTTTTGTTTGAGATGTCAATTAGTCGCAAGTGTTCTTAGCTAAAAAAAATAAGGTTAGCGGTTATTAAGCATATTGGCCTTGTTCTTAATTGGTTATATAAATGAATGTTATACGAGTTGAGTGATTCGGTTTTGTTGAACAAAGATTTCATCAGTTCTTTTCAGCATAATCACAGAAGCTATAATGTTGGTGTGATGTTGTGATTTTAGCAGTATAAACTCGGCGTTCGACGAGCTGCGTGTCCATGTTCCCACATTTCCTTACGAGAAACGACTGAGTAAGATCGACACACTCCGGCTAGCTATTGCCTACATTGCACTCCTGCGTGAGGTCAGAATTGTTTATTACCATAAACCTAGTATTATATTATCTGTGCCATAAACCTAACGAAATCTCAGTTTCAGTCTGAGGATTTAGATTCTACGTAAATATCTACCTTATATTTAGAAGCCTATTCTATTATTTTACAGGTTCTCGATGCAGATTACGACCCACTTACATACGTAGAAAAATGTCTACGGGGCGAAATCAAAGCCGACCGAGCTCATTGGAATACAAGTGGTAAGTAGGCCGCTCCTTTATATCAAGAATATATATAATTTATTATTATAGGTATTTTACTTCAACCCTTTCAGTGCCCCACTGCTGGGCACGGGTCTTCTCTCAACAATCTTACAAGCTGAGCGAGTTTAGGCCTTAATCCACACACGCTGGCAAAGTGCGGGTCGGTGGATGTCAAAAGTCCTCGAACGATTATTTCTGAGACATGCCGGTTTCTTCACGATGTTTTCCTTTACCGATACTGAGAAGCGGCAATGAAACAATTCACACAAAGATATGTAGGCACGACTGGGAATCGAAACCGCGGCCTTATATTTCAAAGACGAAGCTGAAACTACTAAGCCACCGCTGCTCGATAAAGATTCCAGACGAATATCACTGTTCTTGTAACTTGTAAATTTATTTAGTCTCTTCTTTATCAACAGACTTGACAGCGAGACTATCCTGGATAAATTGGGAGAACCTTGGCGTAAATCCGCAAAGGCGCAGTGTGTTGACGTCACTTGCTTTAAGTTCAGACAATCTGCAGTATGGGCACAATTGAACCCAAAATCCAGTTAATTTTGTTGTTGTTCTTCTAATTAGTTTAGTGGGCGTTTGCACTGCACAAGAAAACATGATACAAGCATAGTCTTATCTCTCTCTACTCATCTCTAAACGATAGAGATAGATAGTGCTTGCAACATGTTTTCTTGTGAATGTATCGCCAGTGGAAACTAGGGGTTAGTTTTGACAATATTTATGAACAAGCAAGAATCGTAGTTACAGGTAGTTACGCACACCAATGTCACATATGTCAATGAAGATAACATCATAATGTAGGTAGACGTTGAATCCGTGTATGTACCTATGGTAAAAAAATAATAAGAGGTTCGGGAGAAAAGGATGGATAGCTAAGAACTAACGGCCGCACTCAGAGACGTCAATTACCGCTAAGTTCTAAGTATCATTTATTTAATGATACTTAGGCTGATATGAATGATAGGTACTGCCAAAATCCATACAAAAGTAAATTTTTAATGTAGGTACATTAAAGTTATTTAACGTCTCTGGGTATGGCAGTAATTTAAACTAGTTGTAAGTTGACATGTTTAAAATAAAACATCCATTCGGTTTCCGTCGTTGTTCTCTAGCCCCCCCAGCCCTAACAATTAATTAAAGGCAATGATTCTCTAATTTTAATTTAATTATTGAACAAGAGAATCGGTACTATTGTATTCTAGGGATAGATTTACCAAAAAGCTATTTATGGAATTGATTTAGTTACCTAGCCGTTATCTTGTCAATATTTTTGTTAGTCACAAGTCTTGACATTATAGATAGACCGTTTAACTCGCGTATCGCCTATCGCCAAGATTCTGACTCCTCAAGCTGCACAGACAGTGATGATGATTCAAGCGATATGGATATTAGTGACGAATAGTCTTACATTACTTTTATCTGTGGATAAATAGTTCTTTATGAGATTTAATTAATGTTTTGACTTTGTACCTCAGATGGCGATACGCGAGTTAAACGGTCGGCCTATAGTCTATGTGCAATATTTAATTTAAGGCTTATTTTATTTTAAATAAATAAATTATGTGATAACATGATATAATTACCACATTAATTAAAAATACAATTGAATGGAGATCGATTTTTATTCATTCTACTTACTGATTATTATTTAGTGTTTATTAACATTTTTTTTATTAACAAATGATGGCATCGTTCACACCCAAACATAACGCGCCCCGACTGTATGCATTATATGATCACTGTTGACAAGGCACTACGTAATAGCTTACAGTCGGTTTCAGCGTGAAAGAGAAGTTAAATATAATAATAATATAAATAGATAATATGTAACTATAGGTACTTACACCTATAAAGAAAACCAATAAAATGCATTACGCGCATTATTATCCAATTGACTTGAACAATCCCTTAATAATTATTATTATTTTGTAATGCGAGTCTACATAAAATGGACTAAATTCCTTTACTACCGAGCATACTTGAAAACATTGCCAAAAACTCAGTTGGGTGGAATACTTTTTAAAAATGTGATGTAATCAATGGTAAGTAATGGTAATGATCCCACAATTTGGCAGGTTTAAATTAAATTTCGCTGTCGCTAAAATTCAGTTTAAACCTGCGTAACTACATTTCCTATTCTGAAAACGTTAGATTAAACTAATTTTAGCTTAGATAACACTAAAATAGTGATTATATTCTCTTTCGACCTAAACTTAATTGGATTGAGCAGAATACCGTTCAGAAAATGTCATTGATAGAATAAATAAAAAAATATCAAAGTTTAAATTTGGGGATGTAAACAGCAGAATTGCTAGCAATACCTACATAGATCTACAGTACCTAAATAATACATACTACCTTTCGTTATTGTGTTAAACCATTAACCTCTTTTTGGGCAGTCGGATAAAAACTCCATACCCAATTCCATCCAAATCGAATCAGTAGTTTCGGCGTGGAAGCCCGACAGACAGACAGAGTTACTTTCGCATTTTAATGTTAGTACTTAAGAATGATCTACAGAAGAATCATTTAACAAACTACGAGTATATGTATGAGCTAGCTTCCACTCGCGGCTTCCTACGCCAGATATACCGAGAGCATCCCAAGGCAACATGTTAGAGAGATAAAAAGTCTCTACCTTAATCTAAGTAAAGAGCTACATGTGTACAAAATTGTACTCATATCCGTACAGTCGTTTTTCCCTGAAAGAGTATAAAAAACAAACTTTGAGCAGCGAAGACAACTGTATAAAATAGGGCTGGCTGAAAGTCCTACTTGCAAAGTATGTGGAGACGCGGAGGAAACCATTGAGCACATACCTACTATGCAAGTGAATCTGGCGCGAAAACGAACGCATTAGGAATGGACTGATCTACCCCTGATGAATAAGGCCTTATGTGTCCCCGATAATTAGGGTGCGAATAATACACTAATAATTATAATACTCATCTAAGAACGCACTAAATCTATAAACCTAGCAATGTACATCAAACTTTACGGTACTTTCACATTATCACAGAATAGATAATAGGTATTAATAACATTGTAAAGTCTACATAACACTAATGTAATCTAGTTTACATACTTATCACGGTTTGACGGAATATTTATTTAAGCTTAACTTGTTAACCTAACTCACTCACTTGATTATTGCTTTACGATAAATATTATTATTACAATAGAAGTGCTCAAGTGTAAGAAAATGTTTAAAAAGAAGCCAGAAACATGAGACATCAAGGCCAGTCTTCTAGAGCATGCTGTACAGCATGCCACGTCAATCCTGTACCTACTGGAGGGTGACTAGAAGGCAACAACACATGCCACAGGAAGGTTCTCCCTTGCACTAGTCCAAGAAATAAACGCCAATTTTTTTTTCTCCCAAAATCATACGGATTTCTAAAAGCACCTTCTATTTTTCGTTGTTTAGCATTTATATGAGCTTCTACACTTGTCTCTCCTCTACTTATATTCTTACCATGCATTATAGTTAAAGTACCCAACGCAAAGAGAACACCTACACATGTTATCGCCATAAAAACGACAGCTTTTCTTTTCCAAGGGTGTGCACAAATGCGATTTGCCTCCATGACCGGCGGCACAGGTAGATTGTGCTCTCTGGGAAAGTTCATCGAGTCGTATTCTTCAATAACCTTCACTGGCACCAACGCACCACTCTGGTTTATTTTAACTGGATGACCGATGAGATCTGGGTCGTCATTTGGGATTATGCCACCTGGAAATAAAAGTTAACACTTTATGATAGATCATTTTCTGTTTTGTTTTAAAATAAAATCACCATAATGGAAATTTAGCTAATATGCTAGTATATGTATTATTACTAGTATAAATAAATAATAAATAAATATTCTGGGACATTAACACACACGGTCATCTGGTCCCAAGCTAAGCAGAGTTTGTGTTATGGAAACCAGATAACTGGTATATACTATACATATAATACTTTTCTTTTGTAAATAAATACTTACAATAGATATTTACACCCAGACTCGACACAAACACAAATGTTCATCACTAATGTTTGTCTCGTGTGGGAATCGAACCCACGACCTGCGGCGTGAAAAGCAGGTATCTTACCGACCACGCCACCGGCCCGTATATTTATTATTGTTCTGCAATTTTGACAATTTTTTTGTTCAATAGCCAAACGTAATTGATAGATAATCGACGTTAGATAATAATCATGACCTTTTAGTAATAAGAGTATGCAAAAAAGGAACTATTACTATGATATTTGGAATAAAATCGGTATAGTTATTGAATAAGAAAATTGACACCATTATGAAGTTAATATGTACATGAAAGAATAACCATTACCTGCATCATTCACCCAAAGCACTTGATATCCAATATCTATGCCAGCAATGATTACAAATGTGACTCCAGTAACCATGTATACCATGTAGAGGTAAAAATATCGGGCGTTGTAATATCCAACGCAATTATTAAGCCATGGACAATGGTGGTCCATAGCTAGGATGCATTTGTCACAGACTGAGCAGTGATGCGTCCGAGGAGGCTTCGGAGATATACATTTCTTACAGATACTTGCTGCTTCTGATATCATCGCACCCTGAAGAAAGACAAAATAGTATATTACTAATAAGTTTGGACGTCAGATACCTCAGTCCAACCATGACCATGGAGTCTGACAAGACTTTGAAACGTCGGGATTTATAATCTTAAATAAACCGCGATAAAAGTCGTTATGAATTAGTTTTATTTCCATGTAAGATATTCGCGTAAATTTAAGAAAATACTAGTATATCACCTATATCACTTCAACCTTTTTTAGTGTCCCACTTCTGTACAAGGGTCTTCTCTTAACTAGCTTACGACTTGAGAGAGTTTAAGCCTTAATCCACACACGCAAGTCAAGTGCGGGTTGGTGGATGTCACATGTCCTCTGTCATGTGTTCTAAGACATGCTTGTTTTCTCACGATGTTTTCCTTCACTGATATTAAGCAAAAGAGATGAAACAATTTACACAAAGATGCGTGGGCATAACCGGAAATCGAAGCCTCTACCTTATATTACTAAGGCGAGTATAGATTTTTGTAACAAATGCAATCCATCTAATATAAAATAAGAAACTGACTGACAGCCCAACCCGCACGGTCTAGAGACTTCAAATTTGGCACATAGATTCTGATGATCCGTATAAACAATAGAGGTGACTTACGATTTACTTTTTAAAACTCACCCCTTAAGGGGTTTAACGGGGACCGGCCACCACCAATACGTGTTCTCTATGCCTAAAAAATACCACCAATGTGATAATAGTCAAACCATCAAAAACTTACGCGAGGTGGATATCCTGGTGGTGTCACTACACCCATGTAGTAATGAAACACAATATTAAGTAGGAGCCAGTTGCCAAATATCACCAGACATGTTGCTGTATAAGGGGATCGCTCCCACCAGTAAGGTAGTCCAACCCAATACGCTATTACAACTACTGCTATCGTCAGCACAGTAACACAAAACACAAATACCTGCAAATAACACAAATTATAATATACATATTATGTTTCTATATTTTTTATTACAAGTAACATAAATAAAAAATCCTTCACTCCCACCAATCAATAAAGAGTAAAGAAATCATATGAAATGAAAATACTTTTTATATTTTTTTTACATAAAAATAGTCTATTTTCTCTTCACTATGCAGTGAATGACTGGCAACTACTGAGAAATACTGCCAAAAACTTAATATTTTTTAAATCGAGAAGTTATATCTATTACATTTCCTTTAGTGTTTTTTAACCTATATATTATTTACTGTCTAAAATTTTATAATATGCTATCCTACATAATAATATAGTGAGACATTAACACACACAACCATCTGATCCCAAACCAAGCAGAGCTTTACAGGGCTCCAAAAAGGAGTAACTGATTTTAAGCTGTGAATAAGTAACCTGAGAATAACAATTCATGTGCTGTCACTGTCATATAGGAGTAAAACACAAAATCAAAAATCATTTTTGGGGCAGTGTCATCTACGATTAACATCCAAATAGTATCAACAAATTATTAACAAATTTTAAAATAGTTATAAAATCAATGGCACGTAAGATATTATTATATTATATTAGAAAATTTCAGACTATCTAAAAAAGAGTAAGTACTTCATTTAAAAAAGAAAAAGGCTTACTTATTTTTTTTGGCAGTGTTTCTAAAATTTTTAAGTTTTCTTGACAGTGTTTTTGGCAGTGTAACTATAATGATTCTCCACCAATCAAAAAAATAAGAAAAATCAATGCAATCAGATGTTGTTGATGCTGCATATGCAATAGTCTAACTACACACTTCACAGCATATCTGCCCACCAGACACTAAAGTGAAGTAATAGCCCTTGGATGATTTTTTGTTTTATTAGTGATTCTGAAGTTTTCCAGGTTTCATAAGAATTCTGCTGAATTAACTAATTTTTTTCTTGGACAATTTAGGTGGTTTTTATTTACAGTTTTACTCTTTTATATCAAGTTCTTAAATTTAAATGGTGTTTGCTCGCAATCATTATTTTGCAGTTACTGCACTTTAGTGTCTGGTGGGCAGATATATTCAAGAGTTAGAATCATGAGTCATATAATTGTTTAATGCAGGCCAAACACCATGCTTCCTATCATCCAATCAGCATGGTGCTGCCGATTGTATCAGTTATATATTTCATATATTATAGATTCTATATATATCTAGTCATAAGGAAGAAAGGCATGCACCTTTCAAAATCAGTATATTTTACTGATACCGACTATAACTCAAGTTACAAAAAAAAATCAGATTTGCCCTTTTTAGTGACAGCAGAATATAACAACACTATTTCACTATTATATAATAATTTCAGTAAACTTTATGGATTGTTTGTAGCCTGGATGTTTAGTGCTTTCAAATTTTGATCCTATTAAAGTTGTTGCTGTACCTACACTTTCATGTTTTTAAGAAACATGTGGTGTAGATGCAGAATTATTACTGTTAAAGCATAAACTTACTCTTCCAAGATATTTAGCAAAGTTGTCCACAAACCAAAATATAGGCTCAAGCAAAAAATCGATCACGTAACTTTGACTCATATGTTCATTGTAAGTAAGGGAGCGCACAATCAACGAAGCTTGAGATAATTTCCATGACACATAGTCTCTAAAACACATTCAAGACATTAGTACAGAGATCTAAAAATGGGGAAATTGATTCAAGTCTTAACAAAAACATATTATAGCTTACTTGAGTCTCTTAGGTAACCCACGAAACTTCCATTTAATAATCACCATTATAATTTATTTCCAAAAATAATACATTAGTCAATGTTTTACAGTAAGTAAAACGTACAATTTAATAAAATATTGAACTCGGTATTTTATAAGAAATTGGAATTGAGGTTATGTTTATGTGCTAATTGTGCTAGGTGTCATTTTTTTAATTTACAGAGAAGGTTCTGGTACTTTGAGCATTCGATTAGTTTTTTGAAGCTGGTTCATTTTTCTAATTAGACCTGTTTGGTTTTTTTAACCCAAAAACCTATATTGAATTGATCTCAAAGGCATCCCTACACTTCACTTACGTTATTTATACAATGTGTCACATACATGATACACACTGCCACAGACTACTAAGAGAACCTAGCACACTGCGCCACGCGCTGTCCAAGAGTAAGCGAACGAAGAATTTTAGCTGAGTGGCGATCCTTGGTGGTAAAATGATAAAGTTTACAGAAAAGCAACTTCAGTATGTGTATAATAATGCCACCCACCATAGAACAGGCCTGAATTCTTAGGTCACGCTTACACATCTCATCCAGCATCATAACCACTGATTAACAACGTTAAAGGAAAACGTCGTCAGGAACAACGGCACATCAAACTGGGCGTTTGCACTGCACAGCAAAACATGATACAAGCGCAGTCTTTTTTCTTTCTATTTAAAGAGATATAGTGCTTGCAACGGTTTTCTTGTGCATGTTTCGCATACCTACACGTGACATCCACCATTGCGCATTTGGCCAGCATGAGGGACGTGCTGATTAAATTCTAAATTATCGTAGCAAGTATGTCTTAAATAACACTTAAGGGTTTGTAGCCATATATTTTTACCTACCAGCCTCTTTACACAACATCATCTTATCTATCTTAAGTGACAAGAATGAGTATACCTACCAAAGGATGGCTTCAATGGCCTATCTAGCCGCATGCAATATTCTACCAAAGATTGGACATAGCTTGCGTAACATAGGCACATAACAAAAATTTATAGAGTCCGCGCAAATCGACATCGATTCCTTCGTACCTACCAATAGCCTCATTGTCAATACTCATGGTTTCGACGTCAGATGCGTCCTTACTCGCTCAAGTCCATTAGCCCCTATTTGTGAGTATGTCCCGCGCGCGGTCTTCCTGCAAGCAATAAGCAACCTGTTCCCGAGTGATCGTGGTTGGTCCAGCAGCCGCACGCCGCGCCGCGCCGACGTCCATCCACTTGCTCCATGCGGCGGCGCGGGCGCGGCGTGGCGCCCACGCGACCTGCGCGAATCATTGCGCATTCGCGCACTGACGTCACGTGACGTACTTGCCTGCCGTCGCGACTGACAGGGCTTCCGAAACACGATGCCAAAAGCGATTGTGTAGTGTAAATACATACTTACCTACTACTAGTAGATAATATGCAAGTAAAACGGGCTACTATTTACAACTGTGTCTATTTGAGGTGATTAGGTACCGAAAACAATAAATGAACATTTTTTTTGTGTTTAGCATTTATATGAGTGTAGGTACCAACCTAGGTAAGTAAGTAGGTACCGACATATTATAGTGTAGGAAATAGTAACGTATTCTACCTACCCTGGTGAACTTCAATCAACCTGGTATGATGGTTCGAAAAATTTTCCAGTGGCCGTGACTCGCCTCGTCAGTCTTCATCGTATACATACAAGGCGCGGACATCCGGCAATAACATCTAAGTTGACAATCCAGAAGCGAGGGCACTCTCTATTCAGGCATCGAGACCATTATAAAAAATAATATACAAAAATCAAATACTTAAAAACACTATACAAAACAGGTACTTAATTTATATGGATCGATAACGTCGTCGCACGATTGCCGTTGGTTGATGTCGCGTATCGTTTAGCGAAATAGCCAACCTTCGGCCAAAAAACCTCTTTGAAAGAGACCTTTCTCGGCGGAAAGAAATTGGTGTCCAGATGGTGGCTCGGAGCACACGTCTGAAACAGTAAAAACGAAAAGACGTTGTAACGATATTCCAAGCTATCGGATCTCTGAGTCATTTTTCCTGATTCGTACACACTCTACACGTGCTGTTATTCAAGCGAAATAGTTTATAACCCAACCTAGTACGAGAGCTAGAGCAGAAGCGCTGTTGCAATATCAGTCAGGAGGATTTAAAGCCTTATCATACTAGGATAAGCAAAGTTTTCGCCGCATAATTGTATGGCGACCACTGTACTATTCGCGGCGATCTCGTTGCTCGTCTGTAACTACCTAATTCGCTGCACATCCGCGGCGTGTTCGATGGGCATCCACAATGTATCGGTTGCGAGCTTGTAGTTTCTTCCTGCCATAGTTGCGAGCCCGTTCCGCCCCGCAGCCGCTTTTAAACCGCTAGTATGATAAAGCCCTTATAATTGGTGTAGCTATCTAGAGGATAATGTACTACCGCTGCTACCACCTAAATTGGTAAGCCACTGCATTTCCTAGTAACCTCACTCTTTTCTTCTCTATTGTGTCTCCCACTTTGCGTGGAGCAAAGTGGACGATCAAACTTTCCAACTCCTACATTATCTTTCGGATTACATACGTGCGCGATCTAAGAGAGCTTAGATATCCCGGGACTTAGATGCGTTTAAATACCGAATCTTTTCACGGGGCTGCTTTTCATCCTAGTCTACAGGAGCAGAGGCGGCGGGATTACGGTAGTGGGTTCCATTAAAAAAGTAAGTTCTTTTTATGTCCGATGGATTCCTTTTCTCTACCACCATAATACCCAGCCATAAGTCACTTAAACTCTTTTAAATACACTTGTGTCTATAGGTACATAGTGGAATGAAGACCTACGCACACTGAATTTGATGCTGAACTGGCCCTTGACACTAAAACTATTTATGTAGGTCACATAAGGTTGACTTAATAAATAATAATCAAATCAGATCAATAAAAAACTATTTACTAATAAGAAAAGACTTTATTAGGAAACAAATTTTAATATCACAAACTAAAACATGCAATTATTAAACATTATTTTGACTATTCTCTGTACAATGTACCTATTTATAAAATTCGATCACAGCAACACCTTCAGCTTTGTTGAACGTAATGGAGGCTTTGTTCACTGTTACATGCATGTAGGTACAATATATGATCTACAAACACGAGGATAGCCGTACAATGTATATTATATAAATGATAATGAGATCGTTTTTTATTCAAAAGGAATGACGTGGGATAAGTACCTACATAATACAATATATTGGCTGATATAACAATAATAAAATTAAATTATAATACAATTACGTAACACAATAGATTCGTCACGACACGACTGTTAACATAATCCTATTCTATTTCGATGAGATCGTACAACTGGCGCCACGCGACGATAATATAATCGTATTCTAAAATCTGAGTTTAAATTTGATAAGATTCATGTAATCATTAACGGCCGTTTTTTAATAGCCAGATAAACCTTATCTAAGCATTTTTGACGTTTTGACTAAACCTCACTAACTCACTGCTACTACTCCTGCAAGACAGAATCGACAGCAGCGCACGGGTTTAATCAGACACTCAGAAAAGTAAGAAAGTTACACTGTCCACTTCCCTCCAAGGAATGCGGGAGATAACTGAGATTACGGTGAAGTGCCATAGTGCATTGTCAACTGTTCATACATAGGCAGTCAAAACGTCAAAATTATTTTTTACACTTAATTTAGCTGGCTATTGAATGATCAGGCCTAAATCAAATGAGAACAGAATATTATTAAATCTTAATAACAGCAATATTTACGTTTACATTGCTCTTATTTAAGACGCATTATATGCTTAAAATATACTGTTCTAGTATGGAAAACAAAAATAATTATTTATGACAATACTTTGTCAGTATGAATAATACAATTTTCATTTTACAATAGAAAAGTGCAAGTTTATAAAAATTGTCATACCCTGGCCATACTCACCGCGATGAGCCTAATATTCGTGATGTAGCCATTCGCGATGAATAAGGCATTAGAATATTAAAATTACTACATTGTGAAATGGTGTATTTTTGTAAATCTAAACAAAACTTAGTTATTATTTTGCTAACCATATTCTGGTCATAGGGGCAAGTCTGAAGTGATAAGCGAGCGATATTATAGTGAACTAATTTGAGCGCAAACACAGCTCCCGAGCCTTGATCAGACGTGTCGACCTGACCGGGAATAGAGCGGGCGGAGTATCGACAGGTGACTCGCTGTCTGAGGCTCTGGGTGTTAGGTACACCAGTAAGTTCTGACAGTTGACTGGAAGTGATGCGATATTGTCCCAACTATATTTTTAGGCCGTAAGAGATGATATTAATGATATTGATATTAATAATAATAATAATATAATAATATAGTGGGACATTAACACACACGGTCATCTGATCCCAAACTAAGCAGAGCTTGTACTATAAAGTAATGTGTACTTGTGTTGTAATATAAAATATTGAATATTGTTCCAACATTATTTTTGGTCCGATGCAGATGCGAACCCCGTGAGTTGTCATAATGAAAAAGCTACCACTAACCAACTGCCTCGTTAGCATAACTGGGCGTTTTCACTGCAAAACAAAACATGATACAAACACAGTCTTATCTCTTTCTACTCCTCTCTAAAAGATAGAGATAGATAGTGCTTGCAACATGTTTTCTTGTGCAGTGGAAACTAGGGGTAACAGCAACGTGTTCGCGTGTTTAGACAATACTTGTACACTATAACATCTCCTGCATAGACTGGCTAATCAGCTCAGACTATCTGCCATATTCATTATTTCTCTAACGAAGAATTCATGCTCGTATAAAAGCAAAACAAATATCAGATGTAAATATAGAAAATATTAGTACAACTAGCGAATTCTACTATACAAATGAATGAAAGATGTGAAAAAATTACTGTGGAATGAAACATTGCTTGGAATACGATAATAATAATCATTAGATTAATATTCTTGGAATACAGACAGTGATCTTTTTTGAGTGACAACCTATTTCATAAAATAGTTTTTATCAACTCGTCTGTACAATAACGTCTGTGACGACCACGCGACTAAATCGATATATTTGTAATACATAATACAAAGAATTACACTCGTTATTAGAAATTTGCCTAAGAGATTTGTTGTTACATATTACTACAACACATATCTTTATAAATGTTAAAGACTCTGACGCTAGTGCACTACCTGTGAATCTACATAAAAATAAGTGAGGTAGATAGAACAATGATATTATCATTATTTCCTTTTGTCTTTATAGCATTTTTGGAGGATATTGAATTCATCAAAAATAATTCATAATAAAGTTATTTTATAATTAGTTTTAAGTTTATGGAAGATATCTTGTTATTAAATATCGAATTGCCACGCGGTTGAAACGGACACTGTATGTACATACAATAATGACTAACTTACATTGCTACCTATGATTGCACTTTAAATTATTACTATTATTAAAGGTCGCGTTTCATCACGATTTTTTTGAAGGAAATTATTTTACATTATTAAATGCCAACATTAGGCAATACTGAACTTTGGAATGTACAACAAACAATCGATAGGTACGTTCAATCTACAACTACTTTTATAAGTTAAGATTTGGAAAACATCATACAAAATGCTATTAGGTCCACGTTTCTACAAAGTTCAGTAATCGTAAAAGTCTAATGCGATAGCGAAGTTATGCTAGTAAAGGTATAATCACAATAAGGACCCTGCAACAAATTAGATCTAGGGTTCAGTCCGAGGGCCTGCCTGCGACTGATCTAAAGGGGAAATAGAATACCCTGTAGTCAATATAAGAGAGAAAGAGTAAATTGGTATCAAAATCTGTCACTACCAATCTACGAAATATGGCGGTATTCAAGAGTATAAATCTAACACTAAGTATTCTTGTGGGTAGGTGAGGCTTTTAAAAAAATAATATGTTATTACAATAGAATGTTTTTACCTATGTTCTAATTACAATGGGAAAATTAACAAAAATACGTTGCAATAGGAGCTAATGGGCAGTTTCGGTGGACGATGTATAGTGGCTCTTTAGGAGCATTAGTTTTTGTATGCCTTCACATTATGAGGCAGTCGTCAAAGTGACTCCTTGTACTGCTTCGAGTGTACGTAATACTGCCAACAAACGCTTTGAAAGACAATCCGTAGAAAGGATGAGTACCTGGGAGAAAAAGAATCACAAGTTTTACGTTGGTATTTATGGATATGCGCTACAAATCTGTACAGTATCATCATCATCATTAGCCTATTCTAGTCCATTGCTGGACATAAGCCTCTCCTAAATTACGCCACTGAGCACGATCCGCTGCTTTCCTCATCTAGTTCTTAACAGCCTGCTGGGATAGTTCCTCCACCTTGTATACCACCAGTACGATATATTTGGGACATGCGTGTGTAACACACGGCCATCAGATCTCAAGCATAGCTCGCATTATGGAAACCAAATAACTGATAATATACTACATGTACTGTTTTTCTTTTGTAAATACATATTTAATTTATTCTTATTCTTATTCTTTATTGTACACAAAACACTTACACATACAATTATAAATAGGAAACAACAATGTACACAGGCGAGCTTAATTCAATTTAGATAAATAATTACACCCAGACTCAAGACACAGACATGTTCACTACACAAATGTCTGTTTTGGGTCTGAATCAAACGCGAGACTTGCGATGTGAAAAGCAACTATCTTACCACCACGGCACTGGCCCGTGAATAATACATTTGTTTACAGTTGTCAAATTGGCGTTGGTAAACTTAATGATTTTTAAAGTCATACCCCCGTAGCTAAAATAGGTTTATTATTAGTTTAGAAATTTACACTAGTAAAAAAGAGTAAAAGTTAATTTTAACTAAGGTCTTATAAGATTTTTATGAATAAAACCGTATGGATCTACTTGTCATCTGCTATTCCATATTAACATAAAAAAAACTGTAGTCACCTTTATTTCAGATCTCAGAGGTAGTACACCAACGAACCACCAAAGCCACGCAGGCCCATCACTAGTCTTCCACCACTCTTCAGGGTAGTCGTCTATTCTCGACGGGAACCTCCCGAACGCTGCCCAGATGTCTGACAACAATTTATTGTTGAGCCGGTTCAGCCAGAGTAATGCTTTGAGCTTCACTTGCGCCGCCAACATCTTCAGGCCCCATATTTCGGATTCATTGACTGGCACCACATCTTTTATTTGTACAATGCGTGCAACATCACACCTAAAAATAAATAAATTCTTTATTACAACAATAATACTTCACTCACAAGTTACTAAAAAATATAACCTAAATATTATATGATGCACTTAGGAGAGGTAATTAAGGCAAGACTGCTTATTATGCCTGCCTACTTATTAGTACACAATGTATGACTAGCTGCCGGCCCCAGCTTCGCCCGTGATTAGCTTGATTTCAAATATTTTCCCGTTTTTGTTATGTCAAGGAATTATTAATACTAGCCAGATGGCTAGCTTGCTTAAACTTTTATTAGTGTCCCACTGCTGGGCACGAATCTTCTCTCGACTATCTTACGAGTTGAGAGAGTTAATGCTTTAATCCACACAAGCTGGCCAAGTTCGGGTTGATGGATGTCCCATATCTTCGAATTATTCGTTTTTAGACATGCTGGTTTCCTCAAAATGTTTTCTTGCACCGATAATGAGCAGCGGCGATGAAATAATTCACACATAGATGCGTGGGCACAATCGGGGATCGAGCCTTATATTTCAAAGGCGAGGCCGATACCGTTGAGCCACCGTAGCTCTAACTTGACTTTTACACAATTGACAAATTATAGGTAATATATAACCTCCATCGTCATAAACCACTATCTATTGGTGAAACTGGCATGATAATCCGTTCAGTAGTCTTTAAGTTAATCTCGAACAGACACATATACTGTACTAGCTGCCCCAGCGAACTTCGTACCGCGCAAAATTGTGAATCTAAACCATTCCCAGATCCCCTTGAACACACACAAAAAATTTCATCAAAATCGGTCCAGTCGTTTAGGAGGAGTTCAGTCACATACACACGCACACAAGAAATATATATATTAAGATATAATATGTAGTGATGATAATGTATAACATACCCATCGCGAACTTCTCTTTCTATTATTTTGAAGCGAGATAAACCAACCGTGGACAAGATGGACCGGCCATCTTCCAAATGGACGCAATCTCGCACCTCTAGTATCTGCAAAACAAATACAATGGTCAATTTTACTTGTGTATTAAATTTGAACGAATTCTAAGATCTCTAGTGTTGCCCCTCTGATAGATAAATAAAATATATTGGACACATATTTTTCTTTTTTGGTGTGATTAAAGATTTGGGCGATACGCCCAAGCGAAATCTCGAATGACGTAACACATGTGTAAGGGAGACTAGACCAATAGATCGATAGTCATTCGATGCCATCGATCGAAGGTAAAAGTGATTAGTCGACTCGATAGTTTTTACCACATCGTCATTCACTGACGGCATCAATCTATGATCAATCAATACCAATCGATTGGTGATATGATCAATCAGTACCAATCGATTGGTATAGTAACACTCTTATACAGATGTATAATGTAGTAGCGGTAAGTTATGGAGTAGGCTCCATAGCTTTAATGCATTTTAATATTAACTTAATATGGTTTCATTTCATCTTTTGACGGGCCGGTGGCGTGGACGGTAAAATACTTGCTTTTCACGCCGCAGGTCGTGGGTTTGATTCCCACCCGAGACAAACATTTATATAAATATGTCTGTTTGTCTTGCGTCTGGGTGTAATTATCTATATATAAGTATATATTGACAAAAGAAAAGTATTGTATGTAGTATATTACCAGTTATCTGGTACTATGGAATACAAGCTTTGCTTAGTTTGGGATCAGATGACCGTATGTGTTAATATCCCACTATATTATTATTATATTTATTTATTATTTATCTATAAAACGGGCCAGTGGCGTGGTCAGTAAGATATTTGCTTTTCACGCCGCAGGTCGTAGGTTCGATTTCATCACAAGTCAGACATTTGTGTAATGAACACGTCTGTTTGTCTTGAGTCTGGGTGTAATTATCTACATTTATGTACGTATTTACAAAAGAAAAGTATTTTAGGTAGTATAATTACCAGTAACCATAGGGATCAGATGACCGTGTGTGTTAATGTCGCACTATATTATTATTATTTTAATTATTATAAACAAAAAATACGTGTTTAACTTTTTTTATAATCTTACTGACGGACTGTCCTATTGAGGCTGCATTTGTACACGTCTGTGGCATGCAACAAGAGCACGTAAGACGTGCTTTTATAAACACCTAGTGGCCCGCCCCGGCTTTGTACAGGTGGTATTACCGGAAAATGTAGGCAGAGGTGAATATCAACCACTTTTTGTCGGTTATCTTTAGGTCCCATGAGTAATAGGGGGCGAGTTAATTGCCGTTCATCGGACACAGTTCCAAACTTAGAGCTGCAACTAAGATTTTCTAAGTAAATTAGGAAATCCCTTTGCTCGACCCGGGAATCGAACCTGGAACCTCACGGTTATTAAGTGAACCGTACCACTGAGCCACTGAGGCCTGAGCACATGTAATAAAGGCATTTAAAAATATATTTAAATTTGAACATACTTGGCAGACTATCCTTAATTAGAACACTCGATTAAGTCTGATTTGACTAAACAAATATTCAAGTCTTTTCTCTCTTTAGACAAACCAGTTAAATTTAAAACATGTCTTGCCTGAAATTTTTCAACATCGATAATTGACTATATTGAAGAGAAATAGGAAAATAATAATATTCCTAATATCAATTGCGGTTGTGCGCGCCGGACGGGTGCGTGGTCGCTCGCCGCCGCCCCTCCCACACTAGCCTGTCCAGTTTCTAGGACAAACCTTATGAAATTTGCTCCTCTCGCACGAGCTATTACATTGATTAATATAATGTCTGGAAGTATTGATATTTTTCACAGTAGCCTGACGGAGTGCACAAAAAGTATGAGTATTGAGTTAAAGCGTGGCAAAATACATAGAAGCTTTAGTATCTAAAAATAATTAATACTTATATAGACCCTACAACCTACATCTATATTAATACGTACAGACCTATATGATATTTAAGGCAGGCACTAAATGTTACCCAGTGACAACACAAGTAACAATAAACTGTACAGTGCTTAAAACAGTTTCATAATTTAAGTACCTGGGGCACTGGGTTACAGCAGATCTCAAGGACGACATTGACATGGAGAGGGAACGTAGGGCGCTGGCAGTTAGAAGCAATATGTTGATACGCAGGTTTGCAAAGTGTACTAAGGATGTGAAGGTCACGTTGTTCAAGGCTTACTGCACATCATTTTATACTTGCAACATGTGGATCGACTATACTAAGAAGACTTACAGCGTCCTAAGTGTCCAATACAATAATGTCTTTAGGGCGCTGATGGGTCTGCCACGTTACTGCAGTGCGTCAGGGTGATATTAAATAGACAATTTATTTAAGGTACTTAATTAGATAAGGATTAATGCAAAATTGCTTAAAATCGCTTCGTAAATAAGCCATTACTTTTGGTTGAAAGTGAAAAATAAAAAATGGTATATGTGGGTTTTCCTTATGAGATGGAGATATACCATCGCGGACTTTCTTGTTGACCTTTTTAAGGTGTGCAACGAAGGTACTACAGTAGTAGTACATTATTTTGATATATATCGTAGGGTTTAGCCAGCGTTTGCAATCTAAGCACAAAAAATGCGTTAATTTACGACATCGCATCAGAAACATAAAAAATTATCAGTGTTTTTCTACTATATTATGCATGTATTATATACATAAACCTTACTCTTGTATCACTCTATATGATAAAAAACCGCATGAAAATCGGTTGCGTAGTTTTAAAGATTTAAGCGCACATAGGGATATAAGGGACACGAATGCGACTTTGTTTTATACTATGTAGTGATTATACTAACACTAGTTCTTAAAAAATATGTTACCTACTAACAAGTTCATGGAGGAAATTCCGAAATAAATGAATTAATATTATTATTATTTCACTTCTATTTAAAGAGAAAAAAAAAAGAAAATTGTAACATCGAATTAGTTAGCTGTAAGGATGTTACAATACTGGAATAATAAATAAATAAATAAGCAAGTAACAGATTATTATTTAAATTCAAACAAGCAGTTGTAGACTCCTTATACACCCTGTGTTTGGTTGGTTTTTTAGTTCTGTATACTATCACTTCAGCAGCGGTGGCGCAGCGTTACAATCCTCGCCTTAGTAAAATAATAGGACGAGGGCTCGATTCCCGGTCGTGCCCACATCTTTGTGGTTATTGTTTCATCTCCGCTGCTCAATATCGGTGAAAGAAAACATCGTGAGGAAACCGGCATATCTAAGATATAATCATTCGAGGAAATGTGACATCCACCAACCCGCACTTGTCTAGCGTGTGTGGATTAAGGCCTAAACTCTCTCAACTCGTAAGATAGTTGAGAGAAGACCCGTGCCCAGCAGTGGGACACTAATAAGGGTTGAAGTTACTGTGTACTATGTTAGGTTGTTAATTTGTATCTCTCTATTTTATTGTAAAAGTCAATTCTTAAACTGGTTTATATTTTCTGCTGCCACAAATAAAAAAATGTTTCGTTAGAAATGTGTTGCATTATCCAGTTTTTGAAGAAAAAATAAGAACTATACATATTTAATAGAAGTACTAATAGGAAAACACGTTATTCAAGATGACTCAAGTATCATGTCATCGCGGCGTGACTACTAAATAATTTTGTACATAAACTTTATCAAAATGAAGTTCAATGACACTTGTGTTACATAATTTTTGTGAACAATACTTAAACGTGCACGATAGTAAAATTTTGTACGTAGCGGATATATATTGATAAGTAAATCCTGATAATGACGGGACTAGTAAATATTTGTATAAACCGTGGATAACACCAATGATGCTATTATATTGAATCACAGTGATGTATTAATATAATATTTATAAATTCATAAGGCATTTAACACGGGATACGCAACTTGTAGTATTAAATTGTTTTATGTAAAAGTTGAAGCGTCTTTAAATACACATACTTTATGTAAACAACAGCTATACACAAACATGAAATATTTACACATAACGATATAGATTTCCAGCATAATCTTATCTCTCGCGTACGGAAATACCATACAATGCGAGGTCAGCTTATACTGGAAATGTACCTATAGCTTGATGTGCAGCCGTGTGTACCTTCAGCAGAGGGGGACTCGCGCAATACCAGTTTTGGGCTAAATTTTCTAAGTACCTATAATTTGTTTAAAATGGGATAATGGAAGTGACGAATGATAACAAACAATATTAAATCTTTGTTACATCATCAAACAAATAAATGTTTAAAATATTATGTATAACTAGCTGCCCCAGCGAACTTCGTACCGCGTAATTATTAAAAAAAAAATCACTTAGGGGGATGAAAAATAGATATTGGCCGATTCTCAGACCTACTGAATATGCATAAAAAATTTCATAAGAATCGGTCAAGCCGTTTCGGAGGAGTATGGCAACGAAAACTGTGACACGAGAATTTTATATTATGTATAATTAACAATTTTTTCATTTTTAAATTAGCATTATTTAGGTATATATTCCATTAAATCAGTAAAACTGAATTATTTTGTTTCCAATAAATCAATATAGTTTCTATGTCGTAACAAAGACACGTCAAGTTTTCTAAATTTAAATAGATGAGGTCACATTTTTAGTATTTTTTAGCATCGATTGTACGCTTCGATAACTAGTAATCTTTTTATTTAATACTTTATATCATGAGTTATTCAATCAATTGCCTACAAAATGATATTATTAGAATTTGAATTGTAATTAAATAATATTTATCGTCTAATCATAATCGGTACGTAGATTACATGCACTTAATGCATGTCTAACTCGTATCTATCAGATTTGTCTCACCTTTTGTCCCATTTATCATTTACACTAAACTATTTTTAACAAACTATTATATTAGATACATTAAGTATGTACTTGTTATGCAATAAAATCATCTTACAGGTTAATTTAATTGCAAATTAACAACGGAATAATGATTGATAAATAGATTATGATCACTAATACCTAAGTAGAAAAGCAAAGCAAAACTTTTGTATGGTCCATATAATAAAAATGCTGCAATACCTCTAGTTCAACATGTGAAGGTAACCACACTGAAATTCACTAGGAAACTAGTAATATCGGGTAGATTTTAGTGTAAACTCGTTTATAAGTCTTAATTTGTGTCTTCTATAAATGCCTTTATACTAAAAACTTAAAATCTTTGGCCAGATACTAATACTAACCGTGCCATAATCAGCATGATTTCTTCCCTTGTCGCAGGCGATCATGCCGAACTTGCGCGAGCCTGACTCGAGGATGCGCCGTAACATCAACCAATACCGAGGGTCGAATATGAAGAGCGGACACGGAACTCTGCACAAAAACAATAGTAACAATAAACAATAATTAGTAAATGACAATAGTTTTTAACAGTCTCATTCATAAAAATCTTATAAGACTCTCTAGTTAAAATGGACTTAGTCTATTTCTTACTAGTATATATGTCAAGATGATAGACAAAGACAAACGAATAAAAAAATAAATAAATAAATATTCTGGGACATCAACACACACGGTCATCTGGTCCCAAGCTAAGCAGAGCTTGTGTTATGGAAACCAGATAACTGGTTTATACTATACATATAATACTTTTCTTTTGTAAATATATACTTATAATAGATATTTACACCCAGACTCGACACAAACACAAATGTTCATCACTAATGTTTGTCTCGGGTGGGAATCGAACCCACGACCTGCGGCGTGAAAAGCAAGTTACGGACCACGCCACCGGCCCGTATTTTAGCTATAATGAGCTTAAAATAAGTTTATGAATACGGGGGTTAATGTCACCGGCTAACTATTGCTGTCATTTATACACTCGCTGCTGATAGTATATTGTCACTCGTGTGCACAGACTACTAAGAGAACCTACTCGTGTGTCATAGAAATACGAAGTTTGCCGAGAGACGATAAGAAAATAGCACTGTTTAAACATAGGCTCGATATACTCGTAATTTTACGACAATGTACTCCACCGAAAGCACTGTCTCGCCCTTTTGGTCGGTAGGCGTCCAGATGCTGTGTGCTTCAACCCTTATTAGTGTCACACAGCTGGGCTCGTGTCTTCTATAAACTATCTAACAAGTTGAGAGAGTTTAGGCCTTAATCCACACACGCTAGTTAAGTGCGGGTAGGTGGATATCACATGTCCTCGAATTATTAGTTGTTAGACATGCCAGTTTCCTCACGTTTTTTCCTTCACCAATGAGCAGCACCGGTAAAATAATTCACGCTTCACACTTCTTGAAACACATTTTTTTTTGTTAGATTATGGTGAAATAATTAGCATACAAACTGAACTGAAAAGGCTATCCTATACTTGAAACCAGACATTCTTCAGGTCATTACAAATGACTTTATGAAGTCAGAAATTAATATTTTGATACAAATTTTGATGTGCTACATATTTACAAAAATATCGCGCCGCGCATCCCTAACAGCTGTTTAAAAAAAGACAGCTCTTAATAAAAGACATCACAAATGTCTTCAAAAGTTAGTGTTATCTAAAAAATAAGTAGTAAAATAATATTTTTATTTCACATGGGCTATCCTTTAAAACGAACGTCTCAATACTGTTGCATATGGCTCAAATAACGTTGATTTAAGGCATAATATACCTTAACCCTTTCCGGTTCACCTAGTATAACTAATATTAAGTTAGTAGCATCTGCTTGGCTAGTCAGTTAATATCGACTTACGAGGGATAAGCAACGGTGCACATGAATATTGGTATAAGGTCAGGATCCGAGGGTAATGGTTCCTTTATAGCGTTTATGGCAGCTAGAGCAGCTTGCACGAGCACTGTATCGCCAACCTGCAACAGTAAGTAAAGAACATTTTAATATAGATTTTTACTATACATATCTCCTTATCATACATCTTTGTGTGAATTGTTTCATCGCCGCTGCTCAATATCGGTGACGAAACTGACATGTCTAAGAACTAATCATTCGAGGACATGTGACATCCACCAACCCGCACATGAACAGCGTGTGTAGATTAACGCCTAAACTCTCTCAACTCGTAAGATAGGTGACCCCATCGTGGGACACTAAAAAGGTTTGAAGTGACGTCAACGTGAAGTCAACCGTCAATGTCGCGTTTATAGCGTCAATAAAAACGGGACACTGATACTGCGGACGATTAGACACGTCATACATAATATTTAACAACGACCTTCTTTTTTTTCCTACTTCTTAGGAATCTATGCGGAAATACGAATTACTATAAAATGGACACTGCGATAAATTTGACAAAAAGGCCTTGTAAAAGTTCTATTAAGCAGTTTCTCCAGACATACAGCCCCTTGAGCAAAGAACCGGATTGAAATGAACTTGTTGTGCATTATGTGTGTTATAACAACATTTTACACCGACATAATTGATTAAGCAACTAGAAACTATTACAAAGCGTGTCATTGATTGCTAGATTGATATTAAAAACGAATTATGTCGTAAATAACATATGGCATTCTGAACGACTTCTAAATTAGGTATCTGCATTTTAAGGAGATGCATTATGCATACCGAAATTCATTCGTAATGGCGAGTGAATCGGTATGTTAGGAGGGGCACGAGCCTAATTCAAAATTAAAAATAATAATAATTTAATAAGTAACTATTTGGCATGAGTGAGTCATAAATAAATCTAAGGTCCCAGTAAACTGTGGAAATAGAATATTTAGGCACAAACTGAATTACAAATGTAACTTTAAACTAATTATATGTATCAATTTAATAAAGGGCGCTAATCACTAATAAGTTATACATAACCTGTAATAATAATATAGTGGGACATTAACACAAACGGCCATCTGATTCCAAACTAAGCAGAGCATGTGCTATGGAAACCAGATAACTATACGCATATTATACTTTTCTTTTGTAAATACATACTTATATATAGATGATTACACTTAGACTTAAGACAAACAGATATGTTCATCACACAAATGTCTGATTTGTGTGAGAATCGAACCCACGACCTGCGGCGTGAACAGCATGTATCTTACCGATCACGCCACCGACCTGTCATAAATACAAGTGTTTGTTAGAGCAAGTAAGATCTGCAAACTCTGGGTCAACACAAGAAACACGAAACACACAGACATCTACAAGGCAATGCTAACCAAGGAACCACTTATAGAGGCTGTGTCGGACAAGATAACAAAACAATTCATGTTTGACAAGAAATACAAGATCCAGTTGTATGAAGATACAAAGGATGATTGCTCGGAACTGAGAATATATACCGATGGCTCTAAGACCGACTACGGCACGGGATATGGAGTGTTCTTGGACGAGCTAAACATCCATATAACAGCACCACTAGGCTCCCACAGCTCCGTGTATCAAGCGGAATGCACGGGAATCATAATGGCGATGAAGGCAATTTCAGCCAAAGAGGTAGAAGACCAAAAGGTACGTATCCTCTCTGACAGTAAATCTGTTTTACAGGCACTTACTAGTTGCACTACAACGTCAGGACTAATACACGAGTGTCATCAGGTCCTGACGGAAGCATGCACACATAACAACATTACATTGCAATGGATCAAGGGACACAGTGGCTCAAGGGGCAATGATGCTGCCGACGAACTGGCAAGAAGAGGCTCTGCAAGTACCGCAGTAGGCCCGGAACCCATCCTACCCTTGCCATTCAACTGGACACGTAATAAACTCCGACATATCACAAAAATGTCACACCAAGGATACTGGCAGGAACTTAATACTGGCAATAGCGACGCCAGCCCAATCACGCAAAATAGGCGCATTTACGAAACGTCGAGTTGCGGAAAAATTAGCCCGCTTCAAACTAGAGCAAGTAAGTTCTCAATAAAAAACGACCCGATACAAACCCGCTAGAAACACTTAAGTAGGCCACTATACTCGCTATAGCACCCTTCATTCAGGAATCAACGTTTATTATACATTGACAACAACTAGGACTGACAGCATTACGTGTCCTCTAACGGAAACGTTTAAAAACAAACTACGGCAGCCAATTCATAGGTCTGTCGGGATAAGTGTCACTTGACCTGACCAATCATTTAAGATTAAGAATTGAAGCCAATACTATGGACGTCTCAAGTAAATAATAACAGTCTTATTCATAAAAATCTTATAAGCCTCTTTAGTTAAAATGGACTTTGTCTCTTTCTTACTAGCATAGGTATATTCTTTTGGGGACGAACTTATTTTTGCTCCGTCCTCCCTTATTGAGATTTCCACCTCGCCATATATATGGCATTAATAATCTACATTGTCGTCTATTCATAGATTGTATTACGATTGAAAATATTTGCCGTTAAATACTGAAACTAATAAAAATATCAAAAAAATTAATACTATTGTAAATTTTGATTTCAATACACAATTTTGAAATATTATGTCATAGAAAAATTGATGCAAAACAAACTTGTTTTTAAACTCGTCATTGCGTTGTATAATATGTTTGTTATTATTATCATTTCCGTCCATTACTACAACTACCGTGCTGTATTGATTAGTTAGCATCAGAGTTCAACGATACCTGGGAACACGAATATAATAATTTATTACTGTTGGTATGATGACAGTCACCCATAAATTTTGCGTAAGAGCGATTTCGCACTACGTCCGATCCAAATCCGATCTGAACCCGTGAATATATAGTCCGGAGTAGAGGTAGAACTATTTCTATGGTAATATACGCACTAGATCCGATTTCCGTCATCCGATTTCTTTCCATCATTCTAGAATCTCCATTCCGGAGAAGATTTTTGACGGACTGAAGTAATCGTAGTATTATTTGTCCAATTGAATCCGAACTGCATACACGCAGAGAGGCAGCGGAACGGGAAGGGAACTGGCTGGGAGACGCGCAAGAAATCGATACATACAATAGTATTGCCTGAAGTTGACGTCGATTAAAAGAACTCATGATGATCAACGACGTGAACAATATGCTGAGGCTCCGCGTAAAATGAAGCACGCCAAAACGTGGCTCCTGTATTGCTCGGATTTATATCAGAGATCGGTCTAGTACGTAAGCAATATTCGAATTCACTCCGAGATGTGATCCATATTTTTACGGGTTCGGATCGGGTCTTTCGGACGTAGTGCGAAACCGCTCTAACACATAATTTTAAAGTAAAACAAAAGATGAAGATTTTCATGACTTAGGTTCTTGAAGCTAATAAGAAAAAAATGTGTACATTAAAAGTTACTACTAGAGATAAGCACTATTACGGTAACTATGATGAACTTATACAGAGCTTCTACAGAAACAATGCTAAAGATTAGGTATGACAAAAGGAAACAACTGTATTTTACTGTCATTCCAGTACCCTAACGGCTTTCTTACAAGGCATGATTCCAGCGTATGAAATTCAAAATTCTATTTAGACCGGCTTGTAAATTAAAAAAAATATTCGACACGTATTTTTGCTATGACGAATTATATTAAAAATACTTAGATAAATCGCGATAAAGTTATGGAATGGTAGTACTTTAGGTCATACTGGAAAATACTCCGGGAACGTGACGTCACGCGAAACTTAAGTTCAGTATATTATTATCTTCTTTATTTATTAGTGACGTAAATAAAATAAACACGTGTCCAATATTTTAGAACAATGTACAAGACGGATTAAACAATAAAATTTAGTCATCTTGCCTCCACTTCAACCCTTATTTTGTCCCAATGGGAACTCTCAGGAATCTCAACTAACGAGTTAAGATAGTTTAGGCCTTAATCCACACACGCTGGCCTAATGCGGGTTGGTGGATGTTACATAATTATACCCGAATGATTGGCTCTTAGACTTTGAATGATTGGATCTTTACTGATATTGAGCAGCGGCGATAGAATAATTCACAAAAGGATATTTGTGCACAATCGGGGATCGAACCTGCGACCTTGTATTTCGAAGGCAAGGCTACCACCATATATGATATTAAAATTTACATAAGAAGATTCTACTTACTTCAGTGAGTTTAAAATCGCTTAGTGTTTTAAGACAGAGCGGGCATCTCTTCCTGTAGTCCAGTGTGCGCTCGATGCAAGTTCTGCAGAACATATGACCACAAGGTGTGGTCACAGGGTTGGTGAACGTCTCGCAACATAGCGTGCATTCCACATCAGTTTTCTTTATCCAGGTTGTTGACGATATATGGCGTACCAGCGGCGTCAGTTTACTAGTCAGCCCTCTGGGATCTCTGTTCTTCGAGATCACCATTATTGCCTACAACAAGAGTATCAAATGCTTAGTCTTGTTACGGCGTCGTAGCCAAAAGAAACCTCTATCTATAAAGACGTCTATCCGACTGTTACATGCAAACTTCGAGTTTTATTAAACGTAAGGTTAAGTAGCTTCTGCAAGCGACTTCGTGTGATATGCTGAATATATCCCAAGGGAATTAAAAAAGAATTAAACTCCTAAAGGTATAAAAATAATCCTAATCATGTATAAAAAAACGTCATTGAAGTCTATTCATCAGTTTTCCCGTGTTTATTTTAAGTTTTTATTTTATCTAACTAGCTTTCCGCTAGCAGATTCGCCCGCGTGGCCTAAAGTTTATATTATGCCCCACAGTGGGACAAAACGCCTGTAGCCTTCCTCAATAAATGGGCTATCTAACAGTGCAAGAAAATTTCAAAACTGACCAGTAGTCCCTAAGATAAGCACGTTTAAACAAACTTCAGCTTTTTAATATTAGTATAGATGAGTATTCCAACCAACCTGGGCTAGTAAACTGCGAGCTGGTCGCACTGCTGGCTGTTGTGATGCGGCTGCGAGAGCCAAATGTGGTGCTGCTTCCATGTGCCTACCAATCTTCAGCAATTCTATAGCATAATTCAACCGGGCCTACAGAGGAAAATATCATAATTTAGGTTATATCAGTCCATGTGGTGCGTCCAAGTTGGCAACAAGTCTTAGAGTAGGTAGCATTATTGTGGAAAAAATTCTCACCAGAATGTCTAAGCTTTTAGATAATTACTGTATTCTTACCCCTTATCAAATGATACATAAAAAAACTTATGACGTCTTTAGTATCATTTCGAATAAATAAATATAAATATTATCTTCGCACAGTTCAATGTCTGTTGACTTTCTTCCAAAGTCTCGGACGTCCTAAATATCATTGTGACGAATGTTTATTGTTGGAACATTGTTGTCAGTAATTTATCAATAATGCATGCGCAAATATCGCAACGAGTCATACTGTAAACAAGTTTCATATCTAATAAATCAAAGTCAATTTACGTGTTGGTCTGCTTATGCATATATCTGCTAACCCTTAAACTAGACTACCAGCCTCATCTTAAACCACCCAAAGGGATTGATACGGTTTACATTATCATGTGAAGACGTTTAGAGAGTGAACTGTTTAATACATGTTATTACATTTGTGCAGACGAGTCAAATCGAGGCAAGGCGCTAGTTATAAATAATATAAATTAATAGGTAGTTTTTACCAGAGGTGACATAGGGACGCGATGATAGCACCCGTAGAAAAACGGAGCGTTGCCCGCTTGCGATTTCCGTTTCGTGCGTATGGGACCGGGGCTGGGCCTCTGCGCCCCACTCACTGAGAAAAAAATATGAATGATAAATCTAAAGTCGAAGACATACGAATACCACCAAAGCATACTTAGACCTAATGATCGAACTCTATATTATGATCATCAGTTACTATAACATGAGTGTCAGCAACGATCCATCAGAAGTAAAGTTAGTAGCCCACTAACATTAACCAAATCAATAATAATTACAAAATCGAAAATATTAATTCCAGTAAAGTTCCTCACCATGACATTTTTCTAAGAAGCTACATACGAATTGTGACATTTCATCTACGCAGCTACATAATACGAACTTATATAACGGCAATGAAGTTAGTTTGTGTTACATTACGTAACGCTGGTGTGAGTTACTAGCGAGCGGCGAGTTTGTGATTTAAGTACAAATAAGAACCGAGTCAAGGTTGCGAACGTTGCATTAGTCGTCATCGCGAGAGACAAGCGCTGCGAATTATTTCTTAACTTGTTATTGGTACCATTGTTAACTAACACAGATGAAAAAAACGTGCACCCGAAACCTTCTTCGTTGTCTACGTACATATACCTTACCTTCATTTTTAACACATATGTAGGTAGGTATTGTAACCAAATTGAACTACAAAAAATTACCGAAAGTTTATCTGTAACGGTAAGCATCGGTTTCATGCGCCTCTAGGTATTTTTAAATGAATAATCAGAGGAGGTATTTTTGATATTACACACACAGAAACACCATCTTTAACTATTTAGCTATATTGTTTAAAACAAATCGCTAACAGCTCATGAATTGCACAAAACTTACAGTTAAGTTACAGTCAAGTTCGCCTGTTTCGTTCTCGACGACCTAAGCCTTTCATAATCAGTCCTTTATTACGTCAAACCTGTTACGTCTATTATAATATGAAACGACAATTTGTTTGTACTTTTTCATTTACCTAATAAGTTCGGAAATTAGTAATTACACTTATTAAATTTGTAATAACGGTGGTGTAACTCGAAATGGTAGATTGGGAAATTAATTAATATTAGAACGTTGTGGTCTGAAGCAAGATTTAGTGACGTAGGTTGAAATAAGTATGTATTAGATGATTTCAATGTTGAAATTGTCGAAGTTTACGAAAGATAAAACACAAGGTGGAGGTTTTACACAAACTTCTTAATTGACATAAATACAAACGCATTTCAATGTTTTTATGCATACTTTCCTCTAAGAGGCTGAAATTAGTGAAATACGGAGACCATAAATACAACAAGGCACGGCAGAAACGTCATAAGATTCCGTCTGCCTCCCGAATGCGTGATTTCATTGCGAATTTTGTTAATCGTTATCTTCCGTAACCCGCTTAGATGACGTAGTACATACATTTTGCTCAAATGAAGAAACTACACTCTCTTATTCACTCACGTATTACAAAATCTTGGTAACTAACTAGGAAGATAACATTTGACAGAGAGATTGTAAGGAGGTTGTAGGAGAGGTGGGTCAAGAAAATGTTTCGGGACAAAGGGGCATGAGGGAGACCTCCTAAACTTTAATGCCACACCAGTCCACTATTCTATGGCTTTCTTACTTGCGAAATGTAGAGCAGAATGGCAAAATTCTTATATGTTGTACATTTTTAATTATGGATTCATTGCTTTTTCACCTATTTCATGATATCAATTTCTTTTTTTTTGTTATTACTCACTCACAAAAACACGTGCGTAAATTTAATTTAATTTTTCAATTTTCATAGATTAAGTTCGTGTTGTCATAAGATACATAATTTTCGCCTATTCTTCAATTAACGTTTTACTAAACGAAAATTTCACCCCCACTTTGATCGCGTCTTCAGATTTAGTGTCAGTTTAAGTTATTACTACCGCTGTTTCATAACAACCTTTATTTTCAAATTAATTATTTTTAAACTTCGCTCAGCTTCTGCTCATGTTTTCATTATCATACTTTATTACCTTTCATTATTGGTTACAAAAATTTGACTGGCTACGATCGTCTTTAACATATTTTATTATCAACTAGCGCCCGCTCGCGTGGTATTAGGATAAATAGTAACCTATGTGCTATTTATTTATGTTCTAACTAGTTTTCCGCCCGCGGCTTCGCCCGCGGATATTGGTTATCGCGCTAGACCATTAATCCCTTTTTTCGCAGTCGGATAAAACTATCCTTTCCCGGGTCTCGAACAATCTCCATACAAAATTAGTTCAGTAGTGTAGGAGTGTAAGCAACATTTTAATATCGTCAAGCGCCCATAGGTATATCCATAAAACAATAGGCGTTTCTCAAAAATACTACGGCTCTTAGACCATACTTATAAGAAATGAAATTTAAATTTCGAATTCTATTCGTAGCATTGAGTTATCAAACATGTCATTGTGTCAAAATAAAAAGTAATTTAGATCAAAATTACGAAGGAGTCATGATATCAACTTTGAAAAAAATCACCCTCAGAATAATTTCTCAGGCTTTGCCCGCTTAGTATTAGGATGAAAATAAAAAAAATTGAAAAAATAAAAAACACGTGTTTTATTATTTGTTTTGAGCTTTATTTATACCAAATTTGAAAGAAATCGGACCAAGGACTAAACAGTTATGGAATATTTAACTTTTCCAAATAAACTCATTTAACACCCCCACCGGAGGTAGTTTTGGAAAAATAAAAAACACGTGTTTCATGATTTCTTTTAAGGTATATGTGTGCCAAATTTGGAGTGAATCGGACTTGAGACTATACAGATCCAGAGAAACTTTAATTTTTACCAATAAAACTCATTATCCACACCTCTTAGGGGTAATTATGGAAAAATAAAAAACCCGTATCTCATTATTTGTCTTAAGGTTTATGTGTACCGAATTTTAAATGAATAGGACCAAGGAATAAAAAGTTGCATACAAACTTCACCCCTCTATTTAACCCTCTTAAGGGATGATTTTTGAAAATATTGTTAGCCTATGTCCGATTCTAGGGTATACACTACCTACATTTAAATTTTCAATAAAATCGGTAGAGCGGTTGTGGAGATACGCGGTAACAAACCTTCACACACACACACACACTTACTTTCGCATTTATAATATTAGTAGGACGGTATAAAATACCAATTACAATAACATATACAACAAAAATAAATCTATTTCAGACTACAATCCATCTCTGTGACAAATCCGTCTAGTAGTATTTGCGTGAAAGAGTAACAAACAATCCACACATATAACACATCCATACAAACTTTCTCATTATAATATCAATTAGATTTTTATGATTGCCATCAAAATATCAACACATTTTCCATAAACCAAAATCTGAAAACTATACTAACTACAAAAATCATAAAAAATGACGTCGTTGTAAAGTGCTTAAGGTTAAGCAAATGTTGTACGGAACTCTCGGTGGGCGCGTCTTACCAAGATTTTTTTTATATGATGATGGACTTCAGAGACATAGAAACGAACTCCTCATAGGATCACAGTAAAACCGTGGGTCGCAACGAGATAATAATTATTGCTTTATTTATACGTGCTTGCGTTTTCATAATTTATTTTCTAATTATATTTCATCTGTTTTGTTATGAAAATGCTAATATTTTTTCTATGGTTTATTAGCATTTTCCCGAAAATTGTACGAAGTTGTCATTCGGTACACGAGCAGAAATGTCATCATTGTTTGTTCCGAATTTTGCCACTTACCCTATTACTGGCGGTTGATCTCGCGGAACGCGTCAAGTTATGTTATGAATGATGCTAAGCAGCGGACAAGTGGAAGACTGACATTGCAAAACTACAAGGGTTTCGCAAGGACTTCGAAACCCTAAAAAATCGCAGTTTATAATAACCTATATAACGTAACCTGCGACCTGGGGCGTTTTCCATTGCAAAGCCGACAATGTAGTTACGTAATCGCAATGTAACAAACAAATGGCCGATTTACATAATAGCCTTGCGGTGCGCGATTAACGTCGCAACGCCCACGCCGCGCTGCGCCGCCGTCGCTTCGCCTGTACTTATATCGCAAAACACGGCGCGCTTGTGTGACACAACTTATGCCGTTTTATATTGAACGTCCCTTTACGTACCAACTTCACTAATTTAATCAATGTTTAACTACTAAACACCCGGTATGATAAACCTTACTAATATTAAAAATGAGAAAGTAACTCTGTCTGTCGCGCATACATGCCAAAACAACAGAATCGATTTGGATGAAATTTCGTATAGAGATAGTTTGAGACCTGGAGAAGGACATAGGATAGTTTTTATGTGACTAGAGTATTATGTTTAATATATGTTAAAGCTAGTATAATATACAATTATGTACAACTAATAAAAACCTTGTCTGTTATAGCTAAAGGCATAAACAAGAAATGCACCCGTTTTATTTTGCCCTTAAAAACAATCATTCGCTCAGCGGATAGATCAGTCGAGCGAGTAGCATTACATTGTTTGTTATGTGGTCATATCAGGTGAAGATGCAATACTTCGTAATTTGAAAATTAGTGAACCGGTAAAATAACATTTATAACACAATAAATTGGGCTAATTTTCTCAGATTATCAGGATTAACATTTAAACAGGAAATTGATTTCCATTTGACTAACCCTGACTTCCCATTTTTTATTTCTTAGGAAACTTTTTTAGCTGGTGAAATAGATGCTTTGGTAGGTAGGATATCCGGATATTAGGCATCATTTCAGGGTACGAATATCAAAACATTATTTGGTCCGTCTTCTTAATTGTAAAAAATATATCGTTCACGTATTTTTTGCATTAATAAAATACTAAGATGAATCGCATTAAAGTTAAAAAGAGGGAGTCCTTTACGTCATAATAACTAAACTAACCCGTGAATGTGACCCACGCGGCACTTTGGCTGAAAGTACCGACTAAGTAAAAAAAGAAAATTATATGTACAACTAGCAAACCCGGCGAACTCCGTTTCGCCACCAGATGGCTTCGTTTTATGTAACATTTTCCCGCTTTTCTGTTGAAATTTTTCCTGAATTTTCTTTGCTATAAACCTCACGGAGCCCGAGACCTTTCCAACGAATGCAAAACCGTGGAAATCGGTTCGTGCGTTCTGGAGTTATAGCGTCAGGAAGGAAAACCCGACTTATTTTTATATAGTAGATATTTTTTAACTATCTACAAGACGCACTAAAGCATAAAATTTAGTCAACTTGCAACTTACCTATTACTGAACAGTTGAATGTTAAACTTTAACTCAGCAAAATAAGTAAAAATAACACATAATGGACACATGCAAGGTGATTAATGCATCAAACACTCGCAAAAGCAAAAAACACACACATACAGACAAAACAGTAATAAATCAACAAAACATTTAAAACAAGATAATTTCTAAATATAATGTTAACAAGAAACAAAAACTATTACAGATTATACTAAATTAGTAATAAATATAATTTTGACTTCACTTACTTTTGTTATCTCGAGTTGCATTTGATTGCAGGGGGTCTACATCGGGCGACGTGCAATATGCAGTTGGCACCAATCTGTATAAATGAGATTACACATTTATACTGAAATCACTCATGGTTCATAATTTAAAAAAATAGTACCAACTCATACCTAGAAGCCGGACCGTCACGTGTAGTATTTTCAATTAGGTTTCGTATCACAATATTTACACACAACGGCTGCGGCGAATCGCTGCCACAAGGACATTTTGTCTCACGTCGTATGCATCTGAAACAAGATAAAGAGCCGTAAACATCATATAACATTAAAAAATAAGAAAGGGACCTATAAAAATATACATACTTCACGCACCGCGTATGCCCGCATTTCAAAGTAATGGGGGAAAACGGGTAGTGACCGCAGTCGAGGCAGCACATGTCTTTCTCGTACATATTTCTGGTGCAACGTGCATATCTGATAACTCTGTTAGCAACTTGTGTGGCGATAAGACTTGGCTGTGGCAAATCTTGGAGACACCGTCGAAGTGACGCTCTGTGACTGAATTCAGACGTCTTAAGCCCCATAGGAGCACGCTCTCGCGACAGCGTACTCTGGACAGAGCTGACAAAATACTCCTCCGTTGTGCTTCTAATTTGGTCATCATTCACCATTTCAACGTCATCTTCGCTGCTTTGTCCTAAAATTTCGTCCGAGTTTCTGGCAGTCGCATCAGAAACTTCAGGTGCCCCAGAATAATACATTAAATGTGAGAAAGGATGCGTAGATCTCAGGAAACTTGTGGAAGCCATATTTGAAGAGCGTAACGATAGACCCTGTTGACAAAAAATATCAACGTTACATTTATTTGCAATATTATGTGTGTAATGGTTATTGTGACTCTTCCCATGCCATATTATTGTACTATTTTTACCTATAATGTCGAGATTAAAATATAAATGTCAATTTCTAAGCCCGATTGACTAAGCAAGCAATGAGAAACTTGGTTAACCTGAGCCCAGTCAAACGACCGAATAATTCGAGTTGGCAATTCTCAACAACGAACAAAACAATCTAGCGTGATTTACAAAGGCGGTGCGATGTAAAATGGTGAACTTGACCCAGAATCGGAACCGGTTGCGCGGTAGCAACGAGTCGCAGACGCAACACGCGGGCCGATTGCACCCATAGATTTATGCAACACGACCGCTAGTTGTGGCGCTGATTGCTGCACTGTCCTCATCCGTTATTTTAATATTTAGGTCAGACAATACGTTTAACGTTCTGAGATCGCTATATAATTGTATAACTGGAACATTAGTGGTCAAGTAAATCTTTTTTTGGATTATTAGTATTCGTGTGAGTGTCCTGTCCTATTATTTTAATTACTTACATGTAAACATCAAACAAAGCGAGGGTATTGTTCAAGGTAAATATCACCCAAATTTCGCCCGCTATGTTTGGGTCCCGCAGACCGAGAGCTTATAATTCCAGTTACTAAGATTTTTCTAAATATTGTATGTATATTTGAACTGTTTTTTTTTTGTTCAAATAGGAATTTCAACCCATTTAACTCCATTCTACAATTTATTTTAGTTGTAGTGATGCGCCTAATAACGCGCTACCATACTAGTAAATATTTTATAATTATATAAAATATCGCAATTAATTGATTAGATTTAATGGACTAGTAAAATATTAAAGATGTGACTTAGAGAACCTTAAGTGACTCGATTGTGATTTCCGAGTATTTTGACAACAAACATTAACACAGTGTTATCAGCTACTAGCATATTTTAAGTCTGTGGTTGCTCAGATAAATAAACTATACATACAAAAAATTATTGATAGTATTATCTGAATATTATGCACTTTTACAAGTATGATATTTGTATTTTAATTGACCTTCACTAAATAAGAAAATTGACGGGCTCGTGTTGTAACAAATAAAATTGATTGTTGAAAGGCTGGTGAGTTGAAATATTGGATAATTTCAGCAAATAATTAGGTACATGTATCTATCACAACAGTTATTTCGATGGATACTTTAAATGGCTATAATATGGATATACGAAGAGATGCGTAAATCAATTATGGTTCATTCCATGATGATGAGATTCATGCACTTAGGTATAACCAGCGCCAAAAAAGAAATGAAACTTAAAAGACGGTTCTAATCATTCACTCGCACGCTGTTTTTAGTCACACACGTCGGGACAGCACAAAACAAATAGGTACATAATATTCTATTTTATTATGTATTAGACATTACGTTTTATATGTTCTAGAAAAATACGGAATCTGCTGTTTTCGAGTGCATTTAGAACTAGATCGGCTTTTAAATAGGTACATATGTTGCTTATTTATTTTAAAACGACCAAGTTTTATATTGAAAAATATCATCAGTCTAGTCAGATTGGTAAGGTAAGTAGTCACCTTGTTTTTCTAACGGTCCAAACTGATAAGTCGCCATTTTGGATTCATTTCTTTACTGGCGCATTACGATCGAAACTGGAAGACAATGCATGTGAAGATGAAGTCATACTTTATCGCTCACCTCTGTACATTCGCAACTCAATTGTGGTTCTGCTGTTGTTCTCTGGACTTCGGTCTAAAAGTATTGATTTAAACATTAAGTAATCAAAAAAAGAATTAAAGAAACTTTTGAAATATCTAAATATCTCTAATCTAATAAATATATATCTTCACTCCACCCGCACTACATTTCGGGTATGAACGCGCGTTGATAGTGGGAACAGAATAGATATGTAATATCTATTCATGTGGTGTGAGGCTTTTGCGTTCTCGAAGTTTGTGTGAATCGCGATATGAATTAGCGGCGCAATTTCGAGGGCATGTGTAGTGCGAGCTGTAGAATTACCTATTTGCAATTGATTGTAGATCCTATTCGGAAGCACAAGATTAACAATTGGATCAGAATGACTTACTCACACATCGTTCAATTGAATCTAGCAAAAAATCCATCGGAGCATCGGTGGCGTGGTAATCACCGTTATCTGACTCCTGCAACAAATATAAATTATGTTAATTTTCATGCACCAACAAGTAAAAATTAATAAGTACTTTATAATGTTCACAAACATTACGACATTGTAAAGGCTCGGTAAAATGTGTTTTTTATAGAAAACCTTATTGTAGCTTAAGGAGTTGTGTAATATTAATGTCTAACAAATTACTATTTAGTGACTTTAATAAATATAATAAAATAAATAAATAAATATTATGACACATTAACACACATGTGTTATGGAAACCAGATAACTGGTATATACTATAAATTTAATACTTTTCCTTTGTAAATTTAAACTTATAATAATAATAGATATTTACACCCAGACTCGACACAAACACAAATGTTCATTACTAATGTTTGTCTCGGGTGGGAATCGAACCCACGACCTGCGGCGTAAAAAGCAAGTATCTTACCGACTACGCCATCGGCCCGTCAAAAATAGAATAATAAAAATCATCATAATATTATGAATTCTCTGAAGCTCGCAGTCGTCATGTTTAAATGAGCATAATGATACTTTTGTCCTTGTTCTATGTCAGGAAGATCCTAAACAGAAGCTGCTCAGTTTTTTAGATATTATATGCCTTTATGACCTTATAGAAATCCCAGTATTGCATATAAGATCTCATTACAATAAAAAAGTAGGTAACAAATGTTTTATTTTTCTCTCAAAGTTCATTACCCGATAATGAACGCTATGTGTCTATTTATCAACCGTCGTCGTCTTGCTTATTTATCTTTATTACTGTTAATTAACTGTTAAAATTAATTAGATAACCATATTTTGTTCAACTGCACAACAAGCGCAGTTAGCTGTTACAATATGAGTAAGTATGACTGCTCGGTGGCTAAGAGGATAGCGTGCTCGCCTCTAGCCTCCAAATATGCGGGTTCAAATCCTGCGCCGCACCAAAGACTGTTGAGAGATCCGACTTTCTCACGACCTTTCTAGACTCCAGCTGGCATAGAAGTTGATGAAACCTAGTCTATAAATTGTACTCATTTTGTACTCTTATTTCATAGCCGGTTAATTGCATGAAAAGAGAAATAATTTTCTGCCCATACGCCTGTTTATGATTCGTATACTTGTCACAAGATAGAAATAAAATTACATAAAGACATACGCACATGAGCTGTGGTGGCGCAGCGGTATCGACCTCGCCTTTGAAATATAAAGTCGTATATTTGAGGTTGGTCTCGCAATTCGATTCCCGGGCCAAGCAGCCTTTTCTAACAGGTATACCTTTAAAATCTTATTTACAGTTCTAAGTATGGTATTGTTTATGGGACCTAAACATTGCGGGCGAAAAATGGTTCCTAAGTAATACAGATCTATTTTTTATTGTTAATAAGACGCTTCAACTTTTACATAGTGCTGTACGTGGTTGCCTCACCTCCCCCAAAAAGTGGGGAATCAAACAAACATAGGATTTGATATAAGGATTAGCGACATGATAATAAATATCTCATTAATAACTAGGTGACTCTGTGCACACATACAACATGTACAACATATACCAACATGTACCTAATAAAATTCATATATTATTATAACACGTGTTTTATTTTACTTGGAGCTATAGGAATAAAAGGAATGATGATCTGAAATTTTAAAGAACTAAACATAAGCTTTTGGTGCTCTAGGGAGCGATTTTACCAAAGATAATATTATTTTGTAATTTTGGTGTTAGAACGCTACGGAGGACGATCGTGGAGAAGGCGAGCATAAGCCGTGGGTACCTACTACGGTATTGGTTGCAATGTTTCTTACGCAAAACGAAGTAAGCGCTGGGCTTACATAATGTGACCCAGTGGCACACTGACTCTGTGTTGCAGCGCATGCGCATGTCTTACTTGCACTAACATGTACCGCTTTGTATTGGTTGTTTATCGAAACTATTGCATAGTTGCATAGCGGGGCGTAGCAATTGTAACTCTTTGATAAGAGTTTGTATTATAGTAAAACCGCTAATTGACGGTATTTGATACTTTGAGCTAGGTTATATGATTTGAAAATTTAACAAGGAACTGGTATGTCGCGCGTTCCCCTTTGCCGAGGTACATGAACGTGTGTGTGTGTAGCTTTTATTAACGTGTGCAATTGTTAATAAGACGCTTCAACTTTTACATGGTACTGTGCGTGGTTGCCTCGCCTCCACTAAAAAGTGGAGGAATCAAATTAGTACCTACTAGAAGTTGCGTTTAACACGTCCCGTGTCAAACGCTCTAAGTTTGTAGCTATTACACTTGGTAGGTTCAGGTTCCAGGTTCCTAAGTAATGTACTTATAACAAACAACGGCCTATGGTAAGCGCAGAGTATATGTGTACCCTGATAAGTAAAGAATCTTTATTTTGTGATCACAAAAATCCAACTTCCAAATCACGCAAAGCTAAAGTTGATCTGTTAGTTTCTTACCAATCGCAGCTGTACATAACACCCGTTACATAACGGGTGTTTCTGTGTGTATTTGGTTACAACTAATAACTGTTCTATGAGAATAATTTATACACAAGTAACATATTTCTACCTTTTTAATTATATCTAAATAAAACTACTTTACTTTGAAATAAATAATAAAGTAAATTTAATATTATAAAATATTAAAACAGTATTTGTTTATAGTGTTAGGTTTTATACGGGTCTTATAGCCTGAAATAAATGACTATTATTATAATTATGTCTATTAGAGTGAATTGTGAAATAATAATTATGTACTAGCTAACCCGGGTGACTTCGTACCTACTTCCTCAATCGATAAATAAAAGACCTAAACCTCAAACCTTAACCTAAACCTAAATTTCAAATTGACTCTTACATTTTATTTAGAAAACGTTTGAATGGGGATATTATTTAATTGCTGTTTTTAGGGATTTCAATTCGGATTTTCGGCAATTATTAGAATTTTTCTAACATATTAAATCTTCTCTGGACCTCCTCAAATATTTCAAGACCAATATAAAATAAATCCATTCAGCCGTTCTCGAGTTTCAGCGAAACCAACGAACAGCAAAAGATTTTTGTCTATACTAATATTTGTTTGTAACGAATAGGCTCAAAAACTACACTTTTCAAGAAGTTGTCAAAACGCATAGTTGACAACACACGTGAGCAGAAAGCTTTAGGCTAATTAAATAATTGCAGTTGCAGTGCAGTTGCAGTTATGTTTCGATCAAAACATCCTTATTCGTACTTGACAACCGCTGTCAGATGCGTTCACGTCAAGTTCGCGTCAGATTTAGACATGACAGCTAAACAATAACAAGAATACCATTTTGCACCTAGGTTCTCTGAGTAGTCTGTGACCATGGTGCTGTTATTCGATTCTCTCTATTGCTGTCATTAAATTAAAAATTGTCTTAAATTATAAATTGTGCAAATAAAACTAAAGTAATTTTGATAGTGATATTATTTTGTTAGTCTCTTACAGTTCTGCTAAAATTATACACGTTAATAATTTCATGTGAGAAAAGAAAATCGTTATCAAAGTATACGGCATCAGCGTTCCTTATAGAAAATTTTTACTGTGAAGAACCTTGATTAGTGAAATTAATAAGACTGCATCAATTGATAATAGAGTATAATGCGAATGTAAAAATAAATTAAAAGAAACTCAGTAAATAATCCTTTGTTGTTTTTTTTTATTCCTTCCAGTAAAAATGCTATGGTATGGCTATGGTAAAAAAAAACTAAATATTCTAATTTCAATGCTGGTAACACTATTGTGGGCGCAGCTAATATTTAATTTTTTACCGGCAACATTGTACCGACTTAATTCAGGCTCATTAGACAAAAGTAGCCAGCGCCCAAATCCTTGATTAAAAAAATTACTTGTCAATTTCTAACTTTGCAACGGTACATGAATGGCAAATGAAACATGACCGTCTGAACCGCTAGGTTCTCTTAGTAGTCTGTGTTTTGCACTAAGACGTAAACTTAACTGCAACGGCTGAACCGATTTTGCTGATTATTTTTTTTATATTCCTTGAAGTATGTTTTTTTTAATATTACTTGTAAGTAAATTATAGTTTTTTCATTTAACTTTCGTCCTATTCCAAATAGACGTCAGCACCAGATGTCGTGAATTAGGTTCTCTTAGTAATCTGTGCGTGAATTGTACGATTAAATCACAGACTAATAAGAGAACCTAGATTAAATAGCCTACTAGTGTTGCCATAATCCAGAAAATAAACCTGTCAAACAAAAGGATATACCGGATTTTTTAACAACTATAAACTTATTAACATTCACTTTTATTTACTAGTTGACAAAGTATCGGCCGTATCATGTATTTGCTTTTAATTTCTCCGTAACGAAGTTGCGAAAAATATTTGTACACTGAATAAAACAATAAAAAATGGAAAAGAAAATAATGCATTATCTGTTTGAAAACTAATATCAACAATTACACGGAATCGGGAAACAACTTACACAAACATTATTACTAAGTAGGTTGAAAACTGCGCGAGCCCTGCTAAAGCACCGCTTTTTGCAAGTTAATATATATAATATACCTACCTGCCTTTTATTCCTGTGACAATAGGTTGGCTTATTTGATATAATTTAGACTTGCTTGTTTTTAGGGTTCCGTAGTTAACTACTACTACTATTTCACCATGGAAGCCCGTTCGTCCGACCGCGTATTTGTTTAGAGACACTTTGTGCTAACAGGAACCAAAGACCCCAACTCTCGCGCTTTAGACATTTATCTCGAACAAGCTGTTGCCCGCGACTTCGTCCGCGTCAATTTCTGTTATTATGATCGCGATTAAGAAGTTTTTAATAGAATATATTTTAAAGTACTTCTGCGTAAATGATATTTTCATACATATTTTTGGGTAACTTGAAACGTTTACGCAGCGCACGCAACGGAAGCCCGTTTTTGCAACACTTTTCACTGATGCTTCGCTCTTATTGGTCGTAGTGTGATGTTATATAGCCTAAAGCCTTCCTCGATAAATGGTCTTTCCAACATAATTTTTCAATTTAAACGAGATAACGTTTTAACGTTCTTGAGATCAGCGCGTTGAAACAAACAAACATTTCAGCTTTATAATATTAGTATAGATAGACATACATCGAAAAAAGTGGCGAATATCGATTTAAAACTAATTGTCTTTTTCTCAACATGTGACGTTAGAGATAAGTCTACCACTCAACGCACACATGCAACAAGTAGTCTGTATATTGAAATCTACATCCTAATAGGTATTTATTGGTTTTCAATTGACGTTCGCCATTTCTTCATTAACATTTATTCCTATTTTTAACAGACGTAAGCTCTAAATGTCGTAGAGTTAAGTGCCACCAACCAGCTAAAATTAATCATGAATTTACAAGGAAAACTAGGCTTAACGATAAATAGTCGATCAAATTATAAAATTTTCAAATGTCCTAAAAATTGTTACGGAACCCTTTTTGTGGAGTCCGACTCGCACCGAACCGGTTTTATAATAATAATATGATACCTACTTGTTTATCGTTATGCTAAGTTTAGTCATGGGAACACGATTATTGTTATAACTGAACATTTATGCGAAATTGCATAATGCATATTAGGCTAAGCATTGCATAAATAGGCTAAGTGAAATAATAATATGTACTACACGAAATTATGACAATATGATTTATGTGTATCAAGAGCTCGAAAAGTAAATAGCAGTCAAGTCGTCAATATTGTTTAGCAAATGCGTTAGTTAATGATCTTCCTGGTACGAACTAACCATACACTCGAACTTTCATCAAAACCGATCTAGTCGTAGATGAGTAAGTGACTAACATTTAAGTAACACAGGTATACCTACAAAAAATACTACGACCACTCAATTAATACCTTAGATAAATATGTACCTGAGAAAAACGGTTAAAATATTAAATTTACAATAGATTCACCAAAAAGCCCACTTAAATGCTATGAAGATACCAAAAATCTACATCCCTCGAGAACGGCGCGGCGGTAGCGCCGCCAGTCGCAGCCGGCGGCGTCGCCGTCGACGGTTTCTGGCTTGTTGTACGTACCTATATCTGTATCTTGTTTACGCGACCGTCCTGACGAAATAGGTAAGTGAACGAGGTAACATAGCGCGCGCTTTTGGAACTATACCCTAATGAACGATTGTTCTCCCAATATGTAGGTAACATCCCTGTAATTTCCAACATTACATAATTTACTTACGTAACGACCGCGTGGTAAGGGTGATTGATATAATAAAACGTACACAGAGACCATCTGCTGCTAAGGACCTTCCACCACATCATTACGTAATTGCTGAATAATAAATTATTCAAAATATCAATCAACATATTTATTGTATGTGTTTATAATACAATTACAAAACGAGACACTATCCGCCGGTTTATGACACAAAAGTTTGGTAAATTTTATCATAAATTATTTTTACCTCGTCTTCCTCGGTTAATTTTCGTCTCACTTTTTTATCTCGCAACATAGATAACTTTAAACACAATAAGTCAAATTATCGAAATTATTAATTAGACCACCAACTCACAACAGCCACCACCCACGCTTCGACCGCGTATAATAAAATTGCTTGTTAAGTAGGTATGTAGTGTTGCCTTTACGAAAAGGAAGTATTGCCGTGTTTTTGGATATAAAATAGCCACATTTTGAGCCAAATTTAATAAAAACAAAACGGTCATGATGTATAGGGTACTCATAAGCACAACGCTATTAACTTGGCCTCAAAATTAGCTTGATCATTGATACATTATGGAGTTTAGTATTACGATTTCCAGATAAAATCAATTCTTAAAGTCTTAAAACATAAAATTTAAATTTCTTTAAATTGCCGTGACGATGTTATTCTTGTTATACATATTATTATTATAGTTCTGTTTTGTGTGATAAAAAACCTGGACACCGATTTTTTTCCCAAGCAGTCCTAATTACCATAAAACATGGCAATTTTCTACAAATGGCATCACTGATCTACACTAAACGTATTGGAAAATTTACTCAATAGCCATGGGATACAGTCTATATTCATTTGAAACTGTATAGAAATTGAAATATTGATTGAATGAATGAATGCACAAACAGCGTTGAGTTATTTTTTGACTAAAGCTCGTACTATAAGCGTCAGGTAACACCCGGACCCGAAAAAAAAATACCAGATTCAGTCAGACTCTCAATAATTTCTTCTCTCGTCGACTAAAAAAGAAGCTTTTCAATCCCGAATTTTACCCACGAGCATCAAAAGTTTTTAATATTTTTCGGATGCGGGGATTCCGGAAGCTTATAGTACGATCGTATAGGTTTATTCGTTCATGAGACTAGAGTGTAGTAAAATACCAAAGTAATCGATTTCAAATTAATTAATATGTTATTTATTACATTAAGCGAAAAATTTACGATTTTAAAAAATTGTGGAAATTACATAAATGTATTTATACGAGTATATTGTTTTAGATTATAAAATACAGAACATTATGTTAGGCAGTTCACACTTAATTCTGTAATAATGAGTTATGTTATGACTATGAGCCATTTAAATTTCACACTGTAGAGTGAATATAAATAAAAATAAAGATATATAAATAAATTTTACAATAAGTTAAGTTTCCAATATAAACAGACGAAGAATAAACATATTTTAAGAGACGAAGACCACAACCTTCCCCTTCTTCCAAGACAGCAACGACATCTTATCGGGTCTCTGGCCGTCGACTCATCAAGACTGTTTGGTTGTCAGTCCACAGGTAAGCTGACGGCGTCGGAAAGATGGATGTCGTTAAGGCTGTCATGATGAGGCTACCCACCAGCACTCCTACCGCATGAAGCTTCGTGGTGTCCAAGCCACTTTACATTTTACCTAGAAATAAGCATATGCTGAGCGACACATGTACGGCTGAGACGAAGCCAAACATAGTGACCATTTTTAGAGTGGGAAATACTTGTAGCCAAATGCCTGAGCCTATTCACTCACAGCCAGCAACCGTGCTCGTTCCAAACTGTCAACCAAAGTATTGATGAGATCATCTAGGATGACTTTGTACAGCGGCCGATCCTACTGCCTCTGGTAAGATAGGTTATCAAGGAAATTTATTTGAGAAACCAGTTTCAGTTTCTAATGGTTCCTGGCTTCATAATTATATGGAACCTCAAAGTCACCCAGCGTAGGGAAGTGAATTTTACTGGGTAGCTCATTAGCACCGCAGGCTGTTGACCGAAACGCCGTGGCTGGTTTACTAAACCTTTCGGTTACCGCGGCCACCCAAATGCACTGGGAAGGTGGTTGGTAGTTGAACTGCCTGAGATGATGGTGTTGATCTTTCATGTACTTTAGTAATGGTTGCAAGTGTGCTCAAATACCAAGAGTAGTGTGATTTAAAGACTGGCTGAAAGTACAAAAATGACCGGGGCGTTATCACTCTTGTTAGTGGATCACAAATAATATGCAAATTTTGTTTAGGCCAACGTGTTGGCGACTGATTACGCCTAAAACAAAGTACCTCCACTTCTTCAGCATATTTGAAGTTGGACACCTCATATTTCCTAAAAAACTATCTAGTTTGATTAACACATTTTTCTTAATCAAGTATGTATTATACGAGTAATGCAGTACCTAGTTATTATAATGAATCAATACTTAAGGAAAATGTAGTAGAGTGCGGTACAGTGTTTGAATTTATGCAAGTTACACCTAATGATATATTGAAAGCCTTTAAATCAATTAATTTGAAGAATACTAAAGACTTGTGGGGACTTTCTGTTAAGGCGGTATCTGCAATTATTACTATAATTGCCCCACATCTTGCATCTATTTTCAACAACTGTATTGCAGTAGGTGTATTTCCTGACTTGATGAAGCACAGTAAGGTTATTCCTTTATTTAAATCTGGAGATACTTCTGATCCATCAAACTTTCGACCTGTTTCTGTATTACCCACCTTAAGTAAAATCTTTGAAAAATTAATACTTAGCCAGTTGCTCAGACATTTTAATAGACATGAATTGTTACATAAGAAACAGTTCGGGTTTACCAAAGGTTGCTCAACCGTTGATGCAGGTGTTGAATTATTAAAAAGTATCTATGCTGCTTGGGAGAATTCGCAGGATGCCTTGGGTATATTTTGCGACTTGTCCAAAGCCTTTGACTGTGTGCAACATGAAACTCTTGTAAGGAAATTACACCACTATGGTATTAAGAATAAAGCTCTTGAATTTATCATATCTTATCTGAGTGATAGAATTCAAAAAGTCGATGTCAATGGAATTAAGTCCTCAGGGTCAAGAGTCACCATGGGTGTACCTCAAGGATCGATTCTCGGCCCTTTTCTGTTCCTAGTTTATATTAATGACTTACCTTATTATGTTCATGATAGCCATGAGATTGTGTTGTTTGCCGATGATACTTCATTGACATTTAAAATTAATCGACAATTAAGCAATTATGACGAAGTAAACAACGCACTCTCTAAGGTGGTCTATTGGTTTAGTGTGAATAATCTTTTACTCAATGATAAAAAAACTAAAGTGATAAAGTTTTCCATGCCTACTGTAAGACAGGCAAATACAAATGTTAAAATTAATGGTAATGAGGTGGACCCTGTTAAGTCATCTGTTTTTTTAGGCATCACACTAGATTCTAAATTACAGTGGCTTCCTCATATAGATAAACTGTCCGGAAAATTAAGTTCTGCTGCGTATGCAGTCAAAACAATTAGACGGCTCACTGATGAGGATACTGCTAGAATTGTTTATTTTAGTTATTTTCATAGTATCATGTCTTATGGAATTCTTCTTTGGGGAAATGCGGCTGACATAGAAACCATTTTTATTTTACAAAAAAGAGCTATAAGAGCTATCTACAAACTAGGAAGCCGTGTTTCTCTAAGAGAGAAATTCAGAGACATAAATATTTTGACTGTCGCTTCTCAATATATATATGAAAATTTATTGTATGTGCATAAAAATATTACAAAATTTAAAAAAATAAGCGACACACATAATTTAAATACTAGAAATAAGAACGATCTTGTAGCACATCATACTCGACTCCACAAAATCAGTAACTCTTTTATGGGCCAGTGTATACGTTTCTACAATAAACTTCCAAATAATATTAGGGAAATGACAATTAACAAATTTAAAATAACTATAAAATCTACGTTATGTAAGAAAGCGTATTATAAAATTTCAGACTATGTAACGGATAAAAACGCTTGGAATTAAGTCGCTCTAATTCAACACAATAAACAAACAAAATGTAATAGATATAAGTACTTCATTTAAAAAAGAAAAAAAAGCCTACTGAGTTTTTTGGCAGTGTTTCTCAGTAGTTGCCAGTCATTCACTGCACGGTAGGAAAAGAAATTGGACTATTTTTAAGTAGACTCGCGTCTCAAAAAAAATAAAGCATATTTTCATTTTCATTTTCATTTTCATTTTCAATGTAAATAAATTAATAAATTGTTAATATATCATTTATTTTAAAAGGTTTTTTCATTTCATTTCCACTAAAATATTCCCTTCAAGTTGTATATGAAGAATGAAATTCAAAAGAATAAAAAATTTAAATACTAACATGAAACAAGTTATAAATTGTAGGCTCTAAGATACCTAGGTGCCCGCATCAGTATTAGAAAAAAATTGACTGCTGAAATAATCAGTTCCACCAGTAAAGAATTGAGTGAACTGAGATATCGATATTTTTTGCCCCATAACAACTCTGCCAGTGCTGCCACTCCGTTTACTTTGGTTTGGTTGGTTGGTTCACTTTAGTTCACCTCACTACAGCCACAAGTTCTACTTGATAGCTCCATTGAAAGGTTGAATTTGTTATTTGTGAAATTTGTGATTTAGATTTACCTACATAATTTTTTATAATCGGGACTTAATAGACTTAGTAAATTGCCGTATACGGTACTGATTCCATTACTTCGAGTGCGTAATTAACAAGAAGACAGGCGTGCTGATATTTGACGCAGTGTTACCTAGGTCCGTATTATCACAGTGCTTGTTTCCCACACAAAGTGTTGTAACTACAATGTTCATCAGACACTGTTATTGATTAAATCCAAGTTAAAAGTGTATTAAGTTGAAGCGTGTGTTTGCAGTGAGAATATCAACCAGTAGTCCTGTGTTGCTACCGCCGATCGTCGTATCGCCATTGAAATGATTAAAACCTGAAGATTTATTTTTCTCGTACCAAAGCAGTTTTAGCCGCCAGCATCATGGAAGACGACGGAGATGATAAGGATGACACTAAGAGGTTAATGTTTTTCTTATTTTATGTTTAAAATCTTTGAGTAATATTTTGAGTACTCAGCATATGTATAGTGCCTTTAAATACTAAAGAAATAACCTATTATATGTACCAGCGCTTTATCAATCAATACGGTAGTATTGATAAATTACAAGAAACATTTTACAAGCTATTGGAAATTCAAATAACATCAAATAATCATGGCTTTACTTGTCGCAGGTTATGAATTGATTCCCACCCAACACAGACATTTAAGTAAAGAACATGTCTGTTTGTTTTGAGTCTGGTTGTAATTATCTATAGGTGTTAAGTATGTATTTACAAAATAAAAATAGTATATGTACTCAAATATTATAAAGTGTAAAGATTTGATTGTTTGTTATTTCCAATTTAACTTAAAAACTACAAGACTTATTTTAAAAATTCTTTTACCATTAGGATGCTACATCTGTACTGTGTAACAGGCTACTGATGTTATGTTAAATGTTAAAAAATAGGAATCTCTATGGCAACTTAGATATGTGAAAAAAATAATGGAAAACATTACTATTTTGCATATGCTGGGAAAACTATTGAAGATAGAGTAAAGTTATGTCCTACAGTTTAAAGCATATGATAGCATATGTTATTATGTCTAATTATTGCAGTTATATGACTATAACTACTTTTTTATCTTAAAATATGCAACAGTAATGCCAGTAAAGTCTAGGTCACTTAATTCATACCTTGGTAAATCCTTTTAATACTTATCCAAATAAATCACTTCTAATTCAAGATAATACTACAGGTACTATAGGCCGACCATTTAACTCGCGTATCGCCATCTGAGGTAAAAAGTCATGAAACATTAATTAAATCTCTTAAAGAACTATTTAACCACAGATAAAAGTAATGTAAAACTATTCGTCACTAATATCAATATTGCTTGAATCATCATCACTGTCTGTGCAGCTTGAGAATCAGAATCTTGGTGATAGGCGATACGCGAGTTAAACAGTCTGCCTATAGATACTGTAGCAATGTGTACTGTGCATTTCAAATAAATCACTTTTCCATAGATTTTAAAACAATATTATTTTTTGTGGATTGATATTTTGTTAGTAGTTGATAGTTAGCCACGTCTGCAGTCCTATTCTTACTTGAAACACAAAGTACAATATTTGAATATAATGATTTCAACTGGCTATCTAGTCTGTGGAAGTATCTCAGGTAATAAAACATCTGGATAATACAAATTGCCCAGGATGTGATCTGATCTCTAAAGAAATACCCATTCAGATACAAAAAAAAACAATTGTGTTCATGACTTTGCTTTTCAATGTTAATTAAGTTGAAGTTTAGTGGAGATATAAATAAGCTTTTTACCACTCAAAGATAATACCTGTACATGAACAAGTTAAATATATACTACTCATCGAAAACTATTTTAATGAGAACTACCTAAATATCATGCAGCATAAAAAACAAACACGAAGCGCGTCGAAAGTTACATATAAAATACCTAAATACTGCAATTTATACGGCAAACAAAGTCTCCAATACCAAATACCTAAGCTAGTTAACGAACTACCTGAGAACATTAAAACCCAAATAAAAGAAACGAACATAAAATACAATTTAAAAAACCATTTCCTATTTAAGTTGATTTAAAAAACAAAATAAAATATTATGAATAATAATAAATAAAATCAGTCATCACATTATGCACCTGTATGTTTTCACTGCTTGAAGAGTTATCGGATGTTGTCATTAGTTTGCTTTCAAATAATTTATAAGTAGTGTTTACTTACACCTACCTTCAAATGTAGGTAATATTTACGAAAACTTTACTAAAATAATGTTAATGATTTTGCCAATTAACGTCGAGTTTACGAAGACAAGTGTACAGAAAAACCAGTGATGGTTTATGCGACACTGCTAATGTAAAACTTCTATTGTATATTTCTTTTATTAATTAAATAAATTAAAAAATAAAATGTAGTATTTGTTATAATAAACATCTCCCTGCCTTAAGGAAAGTATCACTGATTTTAATTATCCACAAAGAACGAAAACTAGCAGATCATCAGTTCGATATCTGAATCAGACAATTACTGAAGGATGAAGAATACTGCTCATCTGCCTTCCTATACATACCACTACGCTTTGACAATCTCTTTAAACAATATTAAGAAGTCTTTACCACATACTTTCTACTAATAAATTACTTTAGAGAGAAATTTCAAGTAAGGGATGAGTGCACCAAGGGTGAGTGCTGAGCCCTGTTTTGTTGACAATATATGTACAGAGCTGACCCCCCAAAGAGCATGAATTATACATTTGCTATGTATGTTGATGATACAGCCATATTAGCTTAACTACAAAGATCTAGTCACCAGATCCCAAAGTTGCCTCTGATATTCTCCAAGAAGGGAATAGTATGGATAAATAGTTACGAAAATGGAAAATTAAATACAGTGTCAGAAAATATGTGCAAGTGATATTTTCTCTCCTCCAACACGATTGCTCATCAGTCAAACCAGGTGAACAAGAACTACCTATAAGATGGTTTAAAATATTTGGGCATAAAGCTTGACAGAAAACTCTTATGGATAATGAATACCCTGTATGCAAAATGGATAATACCTGAAAACCAATACACAGAAAAACAGATACACATGTCAAACTTAAATGTGTAATTAAACATCTTTTTTGTCAGGGGTTACAAACCACTAGAGCCACGTTATAGAGCGCTCTGTTGCTTAAATTTCAATTTAAATCATTATTATACTCATGACTACTACTGTTTTACATGGTAGGTAGGTATGTCGGGTTTGAATAATTCAAAAAGTAATTTACAAGTGCTGATATAACCTTGAATATGAAGTGATTTATTTGGATTAGAATAGTATGTTGACAAAACTACATTGCAAATAATGCATTAATTTCAAAAAAAATTGATTGTTATAAAATAAAGTTATAGTGAGTCAGTTTTATATGATAGACATAACATGCATTCGCGGACATTTTTTAATTTTTTTAAAGAGTATACACAAAAAATATAACTTTTCCCTTTTTTGCTTCATTTTTTAACGATGCTTTGCGCTTATTGGTCGCAGCATCATGTTTTAAAGCAGTCTTCCTTGATAAATGGACTATCCAACACAAAAAGGGAGAGGGTCGATGTAGCCCGAAATAAGTGGTTATTGTTAGTATTATTAAAAAAGTTTTCAATTCAAATCAGTATTTCCTGAGATTAGGGCGTCCCACCAAACAAACAAACATGATGACTTCAGTTTCATAGAATCTGAAGTGATCTAAAATGTTATTACATTATAATGAACCTCAATTATACTCTTGAAATTTCACTATATATTTAGACACTTTTGATGTGTATAGATCAAATATGGCAATTTTAATTTTCAAATGAAGTAAGACTCAGAAACTATCATAATTATACAAAATGTTTTCTTAGGAGGACTCGTAACTTAAGTGAGAAGAAGCGAAGAGATCAGTTCAATATGCTGGTTAACGAGCTGAGTTCAATGATTTCTTCAAATAACAGAAAAATGGATAAATCAACAGTACTGAAGTCTACTATCTCATTCCTTAAAAATCATAATGGTAAGTCCACCTTTGCTTTGTATTTATGTCTTTTTGTACTCAGGCAAGTTGTGGTCAAGCAAACTTATTGTAATCAATAACTTACCTGCATTTTACATAATAGAGGTGACATGACATCAGTAAACTATAAGTTTAGCATTTGTCTCTTTACCTGTTCTTGATAGTATTATCCTAATTTGCTGCGGATATTATAGGTATAAACATTCTACGATGTTTAGTGACTTGACCTATAAATTTGGCTTTTTTTTAGAAATTACGCACAGATCAAGAGCTCACGATGTGCAAGAGGATTGCAAGCCAGCATTTTTGTCGAATGAGGAATTTACTTATTTAGTGCTTGAAGCACTAGAAGGTTTTGTGATGGTGTTCTCAGCTTCAGGGCAGATTCACTATGTCTCCGAGAGTGTATTCCCCCTGCTGGGCCACAATCCAGTGTGTATTGTTTTGTTATTTCTGTCAATATATTACTGTTACCATTAGCATGTACACAATACTGATATACATAAATTTTCAGGCTGATGTGTTGAATAAAAGCATACTTGAGTTTGCATTTGAGGATGATCGGCCAAGCCTTTATTATTTACTACAGAATCCAGAGTCAGCAAAGACTCCAATTCAGTCTACAGAAAGTGGTATGTGTATTTCTAATTTGCGGTCGTATTTCTAAATTTATTACAGATTTGAATTAATAGTAGAGAATATTCTTACCATAGACCTAGAGTATTAAAGACGACCAAAGGGTGCGAATATTTTATATGGGAATTTAACTAAACAGAAAGAGATACCTGCCTGTCGCCACATTCCGAAGGATTTATTTTGCAAGTCTGCCATTGCACCGCTTAATAACTCATACAAAGTCTTAAAAATTGTATAACATCTCAGCAAATGCTAGTGGGTGTTCAATATTACAAGTCTATGATTAACTAATTGTGATGGTCCTTTGGCTACTGTTCCCGTTTGTAACTATCAAAAAAAGCCATGGTTTTGTGCCAGTACAAACATAAAGCTGTATTTACAAAAATGCATCCATATTTCCCTTGGTCACGACATTACACGTGCCTATTTTTGTCAATTTTTTTTTCAAGGTTCTTGTGAAAGAAAAGAATGAAAGTTGTGCAGAAAATTAGAAAAATAATAATAACTCGACGATGCTATTAACACACGACTACACATCATGTTGTATATATCCAGTATAAACTGACCTCTTGGTATACGGAAATCCTATACAATGTTAGGCCAGCTTATGGAATGGTATAGCTTGATGTGTAGCCGTGTGACACTAAAGTTTACTAGTCAGTTGACTTGTTAAGTTGTTTGGGGTCGCAGGCTAGCTGTGTATAGTTGCCAAATAAAACAAAACCACCCAAGTGAAGTGCCACCCAGGTGCGCCGTACACAAACAGCGTAGGCGGAGCGAAACCTTTGAAACTTTGTTCCTATACATAATACAATAAGTTGCCCACCGCCGCTCTTTGTGTGGTGAACTTACATAAATCTAAATGCCTACTACTAATGTATGAAATGTCAAGCCAATGCGAATTTACTTGACAATCATTCCAAATATAAACTGAAGCGATAGTTAATATTGATCTGTTTCTGGTTGCAAATGTGTTCTCTCGGAGTTTAATGTCAAAGGTGAAACTTAATATTCTTAAAATAGAATTAAGCTGTGCCATACGAAAATTACCGATTCTATCAGATTTGCTGGAAATATTTTGTGTTCCTTATATTATTCACTGCCATTCAGCAAAGGCATTCTTTGTGCATTTATTTCGTTTGCGTATACTAAATGTCAATGGGCAGGATAATGCTTGTATGTTGTCTAAATTTAGTTAATATTTCAGATTTCAATGTCTAAACATATTATTATTATAATTAATATTATTTCCAAAAAACAATATTTAAAAGTGGGCTTGGAAAATTTTGATATTTTCCCGGAAATGTATCGATATTTTAAATATCAATTATTAACTTAATATAAATACTGTCGAGTATTTTTCGTAGTGTTGTCATGTTAGATGTACACATGCAAAAATCCTGTATCCCGGTAATATACTAATTTCGGATACTTCCTGCATGTAGTGCGTACGAAGTCGCGGGTGGAAGCTGGGCAGTTCATAATCTTCTGTATTATTATTAACTAATTGATGTATCATTTTGTGAGACCCTGTTACACATTTATCAGGGCAAATGATAGTAGTATTAGTAGGAAATACATTGCTTGCACTTTGCTGATGCTTACATTTAGAGATAGTAGTTAAAGTGTTTAGAGGCAGTATAGATCTGGTGACATAGTATCTAAATGCAACTTCTCATAAATTCAGAACAAGCCATTAGGTACCTGGCTTGTTCATGGTCCTTGTATAATTTTGTCATTTAGCCCATGTATTCAAAAGCGATTTGTTATTGTGAATTTATTTGTCTGTGATACAAAGCACATTGATGGATTTAGTTATACGGACGTGTGACGTGTGACCTTGTTTATTTGCTAGCTATCGAATAACTGAATGCAATTTATGCTGACTAAGCTAACCATTTAGATATCTTAAACACCAAGCAAATGCATTTTTATGTCGTGTAAGAATCTATTAATCTGACAGTGGAGCAATAATGCATTTTTGTTGTAGATAATGAGATCCGTTTCCAGTGTCATCTAAGGCGAGGAACACTAAACTCAACAGACGAACCCAGTTATGAGCTAATACAATTCAATGGGCACTTCAGTAAGTAATTGACGCAATCTCGATGAAGATGTATCGTACTATATTAATACCGTACAAAAGCATTAGCCACTACTAAATTGGGATGAAGTCGTATTAAAATTCAAAGTACTTACTTTTAAACATGTGAATTGTTACATAATTGCTACTCAATATTGGTGAAGAAAAACATCGTGAGGAAACCGGCATGTCTAAGACCATTACATTCAAGTACATGTGACATCCACCAACCCGCACTTGGCCAGTGCGTGTGGAATAAGGCCTAAACTCTCTTAACTCGTAAGATAGTTGAGAGAACACCCGTGCCCAACAGTGGGACACCAAAAAGGGTCGAAGTGTTTAGCTTATAAACATGGCGACCTTTGCGACAATTCTATTTCTACAGAATTATATAAATTTGTGATCTAATCGTTTCTCATATTAGAAAAATTGATGGTATTATGGTTGCCGTCTATTAACCGCCTCACCCAAGCCAGTAATCAACCGCCTTTAATCTGGGATTGTGCTTTCGCGCTTCGGCGGGTAATGGACGATCACCATTAAATTTACTTTAGCTTCAATAAAAATTGTTGCGCGGAAACTTAAGAAAGTCCATTAATATGTTGAAACTTCAAGAAATTACTGCAGATTGGAACCTTACAAGCTAAAACTCGTGTTAACCTTTCTTAGCTACGCCCTTATACAATGATTTGATTCGCGTCGAACTATTTAGGTATCGAAAATCTCGCCTAAATATTCGTGTAAGAATGAGAACCCGGTTGCATACTCGCCACTATTCACTATCCATAGAACTTACAAACGTGGATGACGTGCAATGTAACTCGCTGCTAAATATTTTCATTTTTATTATTAAACAATATTAGGGATTAACTTATCAAATTTTACCAAACAGTAATAATAATCCCTCCTAACCGTTTTCCTAACGGCTAGTCTTAGCTAAACGGTCGGGTACGCCTGAAATATTACAGTATACAAGTGTGTGCACAAACCAAGTATCTAATAAACTCTCTATTCGTTTTACTCTCTGATGGTAGTGATTTTCCCCGACCGGTGAAATATCAGGCGCAGAACCAAAGGCATTACGCGCTTACCAAATACTGGTTAGAAGTCACATGTCCTTGAATGGTTGGTTCGTGGATACGTCGGTTTCCCTTCGCTGATATTGAACTACAAAAATATGTGGGATTCTACCCCGTGACCTACACATTATTATATCTCAAAGCTTAGGTAGATACCGTTGCTGGTGAATATTGTATGAAATTTTAAGTATTTTTGATCGTACAATGGAAAATAAGTTCGCTTAAGACAAGTCAGCTGAAGAACAACGAGTGCGAAAACGCCTCGTACGAATAGAGACGTATAAATCCTATAATTCGTGTCCTAAGACCGCCAGCGGATCGCAGGCTATTCTTAACGGGTGACTAATATTGTATCCATTTGATTATTCTGTTAATCATAAAAAAATAAATAATAATAAAATAACCGATGTTTTTTCATTCAATGCGTTCAAAATTGTTATTTTAAATCAATAAAGTTCTGTTTACAGGAACAAATTTGGAGCAGATTGATAAAGATTCGAGGCCATACCAACAAGATCATGAATCCAGGTCAGAGGCGAGGGTGACAATAATATGATTACAATATGCACTAGGGGTCAAATAAATCAAGCCAATCTCCCATTATGTTTAAATTGCAGTAATTTTTTTTTGATTGGAAGTCCTTATCGCAATTTATACCGCTGCTTGACGCAATTATTATTTTCTTTTCTACTTCTAATAGTCCACTATCCCTTACAGTATTCATATTTATAGCACTTTAAAAAATACATTAGTGTTTGTCATTAACTGTAATAAGAGACGTTTGCATGATTGCCATAGTTATACTTATATATATATTTTTTAAATTTACTGTGATAAAGGTACAAAGGCATTCTAAATGTTACTAGTGGACCCCGCAGACGTCGTCCTGCCCGGTAAAGCAGTTCCACCTACCAGGTCCGAAAATAGATAACGACCGATTCTCAGACCTAACGAATATGGATGTAAGATTACATAAAAATCGGTCAAGCTGTTTCGGAAGAGATTGGTTTTTTAATTTTTCTCTGTGTAAGAACCATCCTCGTACTTAAAGGAATATTCTAAAAAAGACTTGTGACATCGGTTTAGCCGTTCTTGAGTTTTCCGCTTAGCAACACATTTAGTGATTCATTTATATTGTATAGATTATCTCTACCCATTTGTCATTTTATTGATAGCCCAATTTTGTTGACCCCTAGTGTATAAAGATGACACCAATATATTACATTGATAGTCAACACCAATTTATTACATTGGCGTTTGCAGGTTATTGTTTGTGTGCACCTGTCGACTGTACACTCCACAACTGATCCGCGATGTGTCGCTGGTCGACGTGACACAGAACGAGTTCACATCGAGACACAGTCTCGAGTGGAAGTTTTTATTTCTCGATCATCGCGCTCCGCCTATAATCGGTTATTTGCCATTCGAAGTACTCGGTACCTCAGGGTATGACTACTATCATTTTGATGATCTAGAAAAAGTGATTACTTGCCATGAAGCTCGTAAGTATCTCAAATCAAATACAAAATATTTTATTAATCGAACAAAAAAGTAACAAGAAATGGTGATTGGGAGCTTCTTTTAAGCAAAACAATGTTTGTAGTAAGCCCCACTCCTTCGTTAAAATAGACATGAAAAATATTCTATACATAGGTAACAAACTAGGTATAAATACTTGGGTATATTATTATTACATAACAGTGGCGAACAGTCCGTATAACACGATTCTCACCGGCTTCCCTTTAGAATTTGGTCAATATAACGTACAATATTATGTAACGCCTAAAAGTTTTAAATAGCATCATAAATTCAGTACATACATTTTAGTAAGTTTGATAGACAGTGTTGGTAACCAAAAAATACATGTAATTTAATTTTGCTCCGTCTTCCCTTTTTTAAATTTTTATCGTGCGTGCGTGCGTGCGTGCGTGCGTGCGTGCGTGCGTGCGTGCGTGCGTGCGTGCGTGCGTGCGTGCGTGCGTGCGTGCGTGCGTGCGTGCGTGCGTGCGTGCGTGTGTGTGTATGTATGTATGTGTTCGTTCGTTATTGCAGAAATTGAAATGCTTCAGTATCTTTATAGGATAATTCCTTTATCCAGACTAGTATACTTTTTGTAGCTCATTTAACATCTTAATATAAATGTATACTTCTCGATTGACCTTATTATGCGTATAAAATGGCTGACGATTTATATTCATGGGCAGCAAATTTTCTTTTTGTTGGTGGGATTTCAGCAACAATATCTTTACGTCTTTTGAGGTGTTTCTTTCAACATTGGGAAGTGACTTGTGTTTCCTCATGTTTGTGTTTAAAATATATTGTTTCCCTACAGAAAGCAAGCCACTTACCTTGTATAGATTATTAGTAGGGCATCTTCTATTTCGTAAGTATCTATTGTGTTAGGTTATGTCGCATTGTATAAAATGTCCTAATGAGACAGATATTAAAAGCATTTATTTTTTCAACAGTGATGCAAAAAGGGGAATTGACATCGTGTTACTACCGATTTTTAACAAAAGGGCAACAGTGGATCTGGCTTCAAACTCGGTTCTTTATTACATACCATCAGTGGAATTCAAAACCCGAGTTCGTAGTTTGCACGCATCGAGTAGTCAGGTACCATTATATAACATTTTGACATGATAATTGTATTTTCTTAAATTTACGCGAATATCACACATTGAAATAAAATTACTTTATAAAGGATAACATATTTTGTCTAAAATCTAAAATTAACCGCGATAAATAAGTTTTATTTCAATGATAAATTGTATTTGACTAGTATAAGAAATGTACCAAATGTACATGTTATTAAAGAAAGTCCTATGTGAGCATATGAGTAAAAAACAGTTGTGAATTGTAACTGCGAATAAGCAAACTGGTGTCCCTTCAGTTAACTAACCGTTTAGTGTTTCATCATCTTCTATCTGTTTTTTTTATTAGCTTGTAGTGTCCTACTGCTGGGCAAAAGCCTCCCCCATAGCCTTCCAACTGTCCCTATTGCTAGCTTCTTCCGTCCAAGTCGCGACAAACGAGCTTAAATCATCGCACCATCGTTTCCGTGGTCTTCCTCGGAGACGACGACCGTCTCCAGGAATCCACTGCGTCGTGATACGGGCCCATCTGTCTCGATGCATGCGACAAATATGACCAGCCCAACCCCATTTCAACTTTGCGGACTTGTAGCCCACGTCCACTATGCCCGTTTTGGAACGTATGACTGAGTTGCGGACTCGATCCTTGAGTTAAGTTTAGGATATTACGCTCCATCGCTCTTTGGCAAACCTTGCGTTTGGACATCTGAGCCTCAGTCAAAGACCAAGTTTGGGCGCCATAAGTTAGGACAGGCAGAATACACATGTCGACGAGTTTCCGCTTTAGTGACAGTGGAAGGTCGCCCTTCATTAGCGTTTTCATGGACCAGTAGCTCTTTCAAGCATTATAAACTCAACGATCGATTTATCATCATCTTCTATCTGTATAAAAAAAATAATCTCCTAAATGTGCTATGTTATGTGCTCATAACTTCTAAACCTGTCTGAAAATACTTTTTTGTTTTGTTAGTTATTGTTTATGCAGTTTGTTTAACAAAAATTTAAAAAAATACGAGAACGTTTATATAAATCGGGTTCTTACCACCATTACGAAGCTGAGGCGGACAGCTAGTCTCTCATCATTCCACTTGCCTCTTTTCCCATTTCTATTGGGGTCGGCTCCCAGTCTAACCTGGTGCGGCTATTTACCAGAATTATACGAGCGACTGCCATCAGACCTCGCCACCCGTAGGGAAGCAGTAGCCGAGATGGTTAGTCCAGGTGTCAGATTATATTGGCTTCTGACTACATGTAACGATTGTCATAGATGAGTTAAGTAACAACTAGGACCGACGGTTTAACGTGCTCTCCGAGGCACGGAGGGTAATCCCTCAACCAACCAGACACCGAAACAAATCTTTGCTGTTACACAATTATTGTCCGGGGCGGGAATCGAACCCGCGATCAGCACAGCATAGCACAGTATAGCCCAATCGGCTTACACCGCTCGACTACCGAGGTCGTCTACAGCTAGTCTCTATTGTATAAAAAAATGAATTGACGGATGTTTGTGTTGCTAAAACTCGAGAACAGCTAAATCGATTGGTTGATTCGTGAAGGTTTAAAAAGAGGGGCAATACGCCGTACAAAGTTCACAGAGGCAGCTAGTTTTTAATATAATTGAACCACCAATTTGCAAGAAAGGAATAAATGTCACTTTATCATTTATATTCAGTTTTCTATAGCTAATTAATGGTAGCTGTTGTGTTCTCATAAACCTATCTGCGTTTCCTAGCCTCTTTCTTTTCTTTTACAGCTATACCGATATAGCAAACAGCATGAAACAAGAAGCTGTTGAAACAAACACTGCAAGTGATGTAGAGGTCAATCCAAGTGTGATAAATAATTCACGTTCAGATGACATTATGGCGTTCGTGTCGCCGTCTTACATGTCAGAGGCCAGTGACCCTCTCGGTAATTCATGTCACAATGTGTCCCGAGTAAGTAAATACGATAGTGAAACCCATCGTCCAATTTAAGAATCATTTCTACTAACACTTAAATGTTTTGCGAAAGAGTATGCATTAAATAAGCAGTATAATATGGCTGTTTTTATTGCTTTGCAATAGTATTGCAAGACGCATAGCGATTAGTTTGAAAACAAGGAAGAAACCACTAGCGAATTGACAGTCCTCTAATATTTTAGAACTGGCATATTGCTTTGGGTGGAACGGATTTTTTTCATATATTTTGTAGGCGGCGTCGTTGAAGTCAGCGTCTGTGGCAAGCACGACGGCAACGATGGCGACAGCTAGCGCTTCGTGGTCGCAGCCGTCACATGTGTTGTACGCAGCAGGCTCCCAGAATAGCTCTATGTCCGGCTCTTCGCGCTCCTCACAGCGAAACAATGGTCGCGAGGTATGCACTGCTGAACTTGTTCATTATTACATTGTTTTTAACCAACTTCTGAAAAACGAGGAGGTTTTGTAAATATTTTCCGATTTTGAAATTTATTTTTTGTTCTTAATAGTATGCTCTCAAGTTGGTCCCATAAAAATATTTTTGTGATCTGACGATGAAGTTTGAAGATATAGAACGGAACTAGTATAATGGTAGAACCGTGACTAGTAATATTGCTTTGTTTATACCTACGTCTATGGCTAACCACTAACAATGGGGAATGATGATGATTTAACCCTTCCTTTCCATGATTAAATATACTGCGTTTGTAGAGGAATTTCGTAAGGATTTACAAAGGTTCGGAGAAAGTAAGCATACACCATAAGAATATCAAACCGTTTGTTTTTTCAAAAATAACTAAACAGTTCCCAAAACAACAACACATTAACAGAATCTAGGGATATTTTATATTTCATCAAATATCTAAAAATCTATGAAGAATTTTCTGATATAGTAAATGGAAGAATGATAAGATATTTTAAGGTCTTTAATAAAAAATAAAAAACCATTCGTGATTTTTTCGTTTTAAATAAAAATGTTAATTTTTTAATCGCCATAGAAAGTGAGTATGACAGAAACAAACATTTCTTCAAAAACTATTAGTTTTAATTAAAATTGAAAAAATCTTATAAAATCTAATCATTAATAATCAGTGTTGCCACCTCTTACATTGATTACACATCGACAGCGATTGTTAATACTTAAAATTAAATTGTCAATGTCTTGCTGCGGTATGAGGTCCCATGCTCTTTGAAAGTGTTCGTAAAGTTGTTGTTCAGTCGTCAAATTCGACGGGAAATCTCTCAAAGCTTTTCGTTGTAACATGTCCCAGGCATGCTCGATGGATGTGGCTGAACGGCATACTGGTAGATATCGTGTTACTACGCAGAGACAGAATCGATTTCTCCAAATGACCGCCAGAAGACAACCCAATATCAAGAAGTTTAAGTTATCATTCCTGAGAACTTTAAGTAAAATAGTCATGCTAAGGAATATGTACATCGACTAAGACATTTTTTCTTAAAATAAATCGGGATATCAAAAATAAGCAGTCAATAGCTACTGTACTACCTTTCCTAAAACTAAATTGTAAACAGAAGGACACCGACGACGGGCCAGTGGCGTGGTCGATAAATACTTGCTTTTCACGCCGCAGGCCGTGGGTTCGATTCCCACCCGAGACAAACATTGGTTTAAATATGTCTGTTTGTCTTGTGTCTGGGTGTAATTATCAATATTTAAGTATGTATTTACAAAAGAAGAGTATTTTATGTAGTATTTTACCACTTATCTGGTTTCTATTGAACAAACTCAGCTTAGTTTGGGATCAGATGGCCGCGTGTGTTAATGTACCACCATATTATTATGTTTGTCTTTGTCTTATCTCGGAGCTATGGAGCTCCGGACTTTTGGAAGGCGTGCGTAGGGCCGAAACCAACACGTAGAGGCCCGTTAAACAATTTTGATCTAAATATAATGTGGCACCAACCGACGATTATCCCTGTTCGCACCATATAGGTACACCCAAGGACAATCCCCAACCAACATATTCTAAGGGGCTAGAGGAGTGGAGCGATGTCCCACTGCATTCTACCCGATCATTGGCTCCCTAAGAGTCCAACCTCTTGTGCCCACTAGCCTCTTACGGAACACTTCCTCCTCTGTGCATCTCTGCTCCCACGACTCCACTCAAGCCGGCCAATGAAGGGAAGCAAGAGGTGAGAGAACTGTCCCTCGTCAGGGTTCACTCCAGCCAGCCAGTAAAAGTAAGCTGGAGGTGAAGGACAGGACCTTCTCCCTAGAGCGCTCGGGTCCGTATGGTCGCTACGCCATAACAGCTCGCTATTAGCTGCTCTACAGGCTTAATATTATTATTAAGAATAGAACAATTTTTGAAAAACCACATTAGATAGGTACTCTGTGATGTTTGCTAGAGGGAAGAAAAAGCAATAGGTTTTTAACTGTTAGGATCAGAAGGATCCCTGTTCGTTTTTAGAACTGGAATATATGTCTTCCTTTGCTCAGTAATTATACCAGAAATAAAAACCGCAATTACTTGGGATAAAAAAGTGTCTTAGCTTGATGAAAACTTAGTTAAGAAAGAATGCAGGATGCCATCAATACCCGGGGCAGAATCAGTCATTTCATCAACCGCGAGGCATATAGTCTAGTCAAGAAGTTCAAAAACGTGTTAAATAGAAATAAAAGCTCCTTAAATATGTGCCATAGCTCATTCGATTCGGAATGACGTCTAACTAATTATTTAAACAATTGAAATATAATAAAAACGATAATAAACAATAAAAAAAAAAAATTCAGATTTTTTTTTTAAATCATTATTTCACCTATGCAACAAGATAGTAATTTTTTTTTTAAATCCCAAAATAGTCAATTTTTTTATAAACAATTTCTTAACAAATGACGTAAAAATTTTTTTCCAATGTTAATTAATACATAAATTAGATGCAAAAACAGCAATAGATATTACCAAAAAAGAAAAATTTTGATATCATTTTTTAGAAATTTCATTTTTAGTTAATTTAAAATAAATTATAATTAACAAAATAATAAACTTTAATTATTTTTTTTTGTTTATCTTTATTATGTAAATACCTAAATAAGAAGAGGTCCACGAAGCGAAAAATTTATAGACTAATTATTTAAACTTTTATGCCGTAAAAACAGAGATTGGAAAAAAATTAGTTAATTAACAATGGTGTAACTTTTTGAAAAATGGTCCAAATTTTTTTTTTCACAGGTTTTTTTCGTTCAAGTGTCTAGATTAGACTATAATTTATTCAAATTTTTAAGTTGTTGTTCAATATTAAAAAAAAAAATATTTTAGGTGATATACCGGTTTTTAGACGGCGCGCCTATGCCGTAACGCTCTCGCGGAGCCCTATTTCCAGCGTTAAAAAAAAATTATAAATAATATAGATAGAGTTCCGGGAGTTAGGACTTTTTTATTGGAATTTTCCTCCTCTTTCAGGATCTTTTCTCAAAATTTTAAAATTATTAACGAAAAACTAAATACCTTTTTTTTATCTTATTTTGTTAATAACAATTGCAATTTTTGATGTGCTAATATACCCTTAAAAAACATTTTTCTAGACGTCATTCCGTATTGAATGAGCTATGGCACATATTTTTAGGAGCTTTATTTCTATTTAACACATTTTTGAACTTGTTGACTAGACTAATAGTTCTAAAGAAATCAGTAATCAATCTAGTAAGGGGTAAATATTTTCACATATATTCAACTAAGGGTTCTGGCATCACCCAGACTTGCATTGAAGTATGACAGAAGTGTTTGGGTCATACATGAAAGCTTTTTAACCGGTTCGCAAACTTTGACAAAATAAACTTAATTTTTTTTTTGTAAAAAGGTATTTTTTTTCGTATGTCTTAGTAAATAATCAAGCGTAATCTCTAAAGAAAGATATTATCTATTGATAATAATTGTGCTGTGCCCGCGCGCCGCGCCTATCAGTTGTGTCCGCGCTAGGGTTATGTCGAATCAGAAATTAAAAACAAAGTGAATATCTGGCAGTTTTGGAATCATGGTCCAATAATACCTCTGGTATTAGATAACTTTTCAGCGAACCTCAAATACGTACTAGCTAGCTCTCGGACCATAAATATCCTAGACTTTTTTTATAGGTTTTCTTGTTATTTACAGGTATTTAACTAAATAGGTGCGATATTCAAGAGAATTGTTCTTGCTAGATTACATAGAAGAAGTACATTACCAGCTTATGTAAGGATTGTTACAGATGGAGACGTGTGACAGCGCGATAGTGTCACAAATGTCAGATGAAGTTCAATCTTTATGTGATACCGTTAATATGGAAGGTCAACGTAGTACTGTTGTTCGGACGGCAGGGGTTCAGGCAACGCCTATTATAACTTTGCCAGAGAGTGACGAGAGTGGAGACGACACAGCTGCTCCTGTAAGTACTGGATTGTTTCGAATCTTGCAACAAAGCAATTATACGAAATCCGATCTTCAAGAAAGAAATTACTTACGATTTTCTCTTTTCCTTTTCGTTCCTTTTGTTTTACATACTGATAGGCCCAGACTTAAATAGTATGGTAATAGTTTTTTCAGTTTGGGGTGACTGTAGGTTAACAAATTATTTTAAAATAGAAACTACTAGCATCGTTTGGGGTGCAATGTAATTATGTCACATAAAGGGCTCAATAATATTGTACGAGTAGCTTTCTATGACATGCTTATGTTTGAATCAGGTCAGTAATCATCTCAACAAACGAGGTTATCGCAGCGGTCCGAGCGGGGCGGCCGTTTATTGTCAGGCAATCTGCACGAGACTTCGATAATCGCGTTGGCACAGTAAGCGTTATATAACTAGGCAAAACTACGCCTTAGTTGGGGGATCTCGTTACACTTACATTTGTATGAAAATCTTCACATTTAAAAAGTAGTTCGCGTCAAGCAATGGTTAAGGACGTCAGATAATGCATTATGAAATGCTTGGCCAGAAAGCACCCGCGGGCGTATTGGAAGCGCACGTGCAAAAATGTGTGCGACATTATTATAAAAAAAAACTATTTCGGACCGAGGTCCATAACAGGAAACTCTGTTAACAAAAATGCTTAAGAACTATGTTTGTACCCATAATAGAATAACACCATGCACCATGAGGCACCATGTACACGTACGAGATCTGATTGTGCTGTCTTGGGGAGTCAGTGCTCCAAATTATTTTCTTCTAAATTTTTTACTTTGTTAATGATGGTAGTATCAAGTCTTGTTGTTACGTACAAAACAAGCCACAAAATTACTGTTTAAGTGTTCATGTCAAATACGCGGCAGCGACAAAGGTTAAAAAGCTACGATTTACCAAAACCCTGGTCATATAAAGACATCTTAAAAGGAATACTAAATTTCAAAATGTTAGCTCCAGGTCTAAATAGAGGCGGTTTATTGACTAATACATGGTGTCGTATTTCTCAAGAAAAAAAATAAAACAATGTGCAATGTATGTACAGAATGCCAACAGCATGTTTATCATAAAAACCGCCAGGGATTGTACGCACTGCGCAACGAAATTTCAATCTGTTGCATACAAAACTGTAAAAGCGGTCAAGTCGCTAATGCGTACAAGGGTATATATTTAAATGTACCTAAAGAAATAATAAATGGGCAATTTTTAGTGATTTGCTGTCGGTTTTTTAAATTATAGCTGTTTCTTTAGCTTTATTATTATTACAAAGTTGATTAATTGTAAATGTTTGTAACAAAAATATTACGTTTTTAAGTATAGTATAACCGAATTCTGAGAAAGGAGGAGGTTCTATGTTCGGTTCTATGTGGTTGTGTTTGTTTTTTTATGTATGTTCGCCGATTTCCCTGTCAATTGTGGACCGATATTGAATTTATTTTTGTTTGATAGATTATACTCCCAAGTTGGTTCCCTAGAAATTATTATTATCTGATAAAGGACTTGGGAGATATGGAACAGAACTCCTCATAGTATCACAATAGAGCTGTTGGGTCGTGGTATTGTTGTGTTCAATTTTTGCCTCCCCCACATTCCATGATTAAATAACGTTTGTTGGTAAAACAGTAGGGAACCGTTAAATTTTTTTTGTTATTTTTATTTAAGAATGCCGGACCGGCGTTGATGCCTCAGCACGGGATGGGCGCGCAGTACCTGGATCCGGCGCCGTACGTAGGGGCTTTGGGGATACCAGGAGTTTTGCAATTACCTCTGCCTACACTCCCCGTCATAGTCAGTCCCGACCATGGTCAAGTACAGGTGAGATTTGAGACAGTCAATGATGTCTCTAGGGCCTACTAGGTCTTTTAAAATGACTGTAAAGCTTAATGGTTAGAAATACATCTATTTTTGAGTAGTATTAAAATTAATACATTTAGTTTCACAGTATTCTCATGTTCAAAATTTAACCGTCACAATACTATTGCATATGGCTCAAGTAACGTAGAATTAAAAGGATGATATACCCTTTCCCGTTCATCTTGTATAGTTTCCGAACCTAAGCGTCAGCTTTAGAGTTTCTTCTTCTTATAAATGGGGCTGGTAGATCCAGAGCACTTCGACCCAGCTGGATCTTTTGTGCTTCCCCTTGATACTATGAAGCCTCAGGTATTCTCCCTCCACACAGCTCTTCCACGACCGCTGCTAATTGTCGGGGACACATGAGGCCGTATTCATCAGGAGTAGGGCGGTCCATTCCTAATGCATTCATGCGTTTTCGCGCCAGCGAATCGCATTCGCACAGTATATGGTCCATGGTTTCTTCAGCGTCTCCACAAGCTAAGCAAGTGGAACTTTCTGCTAGACCTATTTTAAACAGGTGTTTCTGCAGCCCAAAGTGCCCAGTTAGTGCACCTACTACCTAGCTTTAGAGTTAGCCTAACTTAAAAAGTTTGTGTCATTCTAGGTACTTGCATATGTAGAAAAAAAATGTTCGATCAGTATTGGACGAATTTCCTTTGATCAAGATAACGGAGTAGTAACTGATCTTCATTAGCATTTTGTGTGATCTCTGTTTACGAGAATTTTTATACCAATAATAACCTACAACTATCAAGAGACGTAAGTCTCTAAAAAATGTAGTATGTTAAATTCAAAATATTTTGTGTTAAATTTATTTATAGATTTTTTTCTTTATTATAATAACACACATGACCCAGTAAAAGCCACTAAAGTAAATGCATGTTATTAGAGTTTACGAGTTGCTGAATGGTTTAACAAAACGCTATTCATAATTTGTGTTGTTTTTATCCACGAAATATGAATTTTTCGTACATTTGAACATCACAAGTAAATGAACAGTCGTGCCATTATATTTAATTGAACAAGTCTTAAATAAAATGTAAACAATTGTAAGTTCAATAACACTTTTACTGAGGGTAACCAAAATTATTTAAACGGAGAAAGTCATAAATATTATTAAACTTTTTATTTTAGATGGAACATTCACATCCTGTCCGATGATAACCTGTATATTTTAATTTTGGGCGTGATGTCATGGATGTTTCATTTAATAGAGCCACAAGCGTCTGTTTGTTTAATTTGGGTTGTGACGTCATGGAAGTGTCATTTCTTTTGCACGCTGCTGCTTACCCATTTTTGCTGTTTTCGATTTTAGTTCTGCTTCAAAGAGGTTCGATATCAACATCGATCTCAGAATAAACGTTTGAGTGCCCTCCTAATAGATTTCTAATGAAAATGAATTCATACTTATTTTCTGTGATTGTAATGTTTTTAAATTCTAAGATCCTTCGGGTATCGTGGAAAGAGTTCCTTACCAACGTATCTATACTCCAAGAGCACCGAATTACACATCGTCTATCGACTGCGACTGCAGTGCAGTCGCGCATACTACAGTATTTCGGACATGTCTCTAGGCGAGACAACGACCGTATTGAGCAGCTGGTTGTGCAGGGGAACCAGATCATCCGGCAGCTCACACCATTTTCAAAATATAATAGAAAAGTCGGTTTGCTTGGCCTGGGATTGGCAACAGGGACCTCGCGATTTTAAGCGAACACGCTTACAACTCGACCACTGAGACTTTAATTTTTGTAGAAAAACACTTTTGCAGATATTTATGAACTTTCTCTAGTTTACATTTTTTTTTTAATAAAACCTTAGTGAATTTTTGTGTTTTATTCATTTAAAATTATATAGTGCATGAAAATTACACAAATTTACAATGTCGATTATTTACGCATTAATGATATTGAGTGAACTCTAATTATTGTAATATATTGTTGCTTGGAAAAACAAAATTATTAGAAATCTTAAAACTGCATGCTCTAGTTGGGCACAAATTTATTTAATGGGTATAACGTAAGTGACCAATAGGCAATACTTATTTAATCAATTGCATTTTTTGCACTGGTTTTAGATCCTGACAATATTTTTTAGTGTACCCTATATTAAATTCTACATAGCTTTGATTATTGGTATAGTACCTAAACCTAAATCCAATATTATTATTTAGACCTTTTTTTTAATATGATGCAAACATCAAAAAAATTAACACGCAGATAAACAGTACAAAATCTTTGCCACAATAGATAAAACTTTTCATGATATGCATCCTTTTCTTTGTCGGAAAAGAACTTTCTATAAAATACAAATTTTCGGGTGCATAATTTATATTTAAAAACTTTATGTACATGATTTTCTAGTTTGATTATATTATAAATTTCGAAATACACTTTATACACAGGTGGGCAGCTGTAAGGTGACGTCACAGCGGCCGTTAACGCCACGTCGTCGCAAGCCTAGCAAAAATTTAGATGTGGCGGAAACTATAGAGGTTCGTTCAGATCTACCCGCACGTAGCGTGCCCCAGCATGTAACAACAGTTTTTACATATAACAACGCCGCTCCCGGCATTAACAGACGCCTACAAGCAAACGCAAAGCGTGTCTGGGAGGTGTTAATTATATAAGGTGTTAATTAATTAACTTATCAAACTTTGCTAGGGTGCTTGGTTTTGAAAAATAAATAATTAAGAAAAAAGTCTAATCGATTTCAATTTTCGATTCCGAATAGTAATATATCAAAAATAAAAATAAAAACGATAAAAAAAAAGACATAACTCATAACAGTTGAATTTTTTTTAGTGAAATTTACTGTGGAGGCATTTGACTATGAATTAACATAAAGACTATTACCCAACAGCCCAAAAAATGGGGTAATGTTTTTAGGTTCAAACTGCGGGTAGTCTGCGTTCGCGGGTACAACTAGATAGTATATAAAGTGTACGCTCAATGCTCGCAATCTTGTTATTGTCAAAAAATCGCTTAGATTAGTATCAGTTGACAGGTCACACCAAAATTTTAGCGTCTCTTCTGACAACAGCTACACTGTTGCAACAATGTAGATTTGAATGAACTGTAAAACGTGTCAAAAACAATTTCACGGCCTTTTTATTGAGTATATTGGAATATAAAAATCAAGTTGGTGATATGCTCCGTTGGTCAATGTAAAGACAGCGCTACTACTAAAGTCCGACACCATTTGGAACCATATTTGTTAGTTTGGATGTTTAGTAACGCTAAAGAATCTATTTTAGCATATTCCAGCGTGTATGCCGCGGCGCATCGGAAAACAGGGGCACTCACAGGTGTTTGAGACTTTACAATTTTTTATGATTTGATAGACGTATGCAATAAAGCATGTAACCTGCTCCAAGTAGTAAGGGTGCTTGCGTTTTAACTCTTTTAGCTAATGCTATCCAAGTAGTGAATGTACACTCCTTTGCAAAAACTGGTACCTAAGGGTATTTACGGTTCAATTTTATTAGATTCTGACGTAGAAATTCATTAATTTGTATAAATAAAACATTATTAATTAACAGTAATTTATTTTAATTCTGAATAAAAAAAATGTATGTAAGCTTTCATGCCAGAATTCATTACGTTGTCAAATTAAAAGAGAAAAATATTTAGTGTTCTTTTTGCAAAAGGGTTGAGAAAATTCTGAGTACTTAGGCTAGCACAGCCTCAATGTCGCATGATATATGTTAGTGGCTGTGGCAGGAGCAGTTGCAGAAGAAACACGAAGAGTTGCAGCAAATGATATTCAGACAGCAAGAAGAGCTGCGCCAAGTTAAGGAACAGCTGTTGCTCGCACGACTTGGTATACTACAGCCGATAATTAACGTAAGTAAAAATGCATGATTAGGTACTAGACTTTTTTTCCATAGCGATTCCTTACTACGATCCCGTCACTGACCGACAGACATCAGAACCAGTTTTTACACACGATACCATAACAGTTTTGGCCCAATCCGTAAAACAAAAAGTAACTCTTACGCTGTCTCGAAATCTAGTGCTTTTAAAATCAATCTTTTATAAATAATCGTCAACAATCCTCCTCGTACATTACTGATTGCTATGAGTGTTTCAGGATGGACAGATGTATTTTTGTAACTCTTTCGCGGCAAAACCCGGGAGTTTCTGGCCGAATTTCATAGAGAAGCGAGAAGAAATGTTTGAATATAACAAAATGTGGTGGATTGATACGTGAGAATATCACGTGGCATTTTATTTTTCTTTTCGATATTTCTCTATCGCTTCGCTATGTTATTTGTTTAGGGGGAATACACAGATTCTTGACAGACAGATTCATGTACTATGCGTTTCAAATAAGAATAGGACTAGCGGCTAACTTCATACCAAAAACCAAGCAAAAGTATCGCTAGCACAAAATATTAAACCACAGACAATAATATTATTTTGAAATGTATGTAAAAGTGATTTATGTCAAAACTTTACTTATTTAAATGATTACAATGCAGCTACCTAATTAAGTAAATTTACGCTCTAGGATACCACAAACTTGTACACAAATTCATATACACGGATAAATACACGTTTTAACTTATATCACCGCTTTTTGTCCTCGGAAGTTAGTAAAATATGTTCGTACCTAAATATTCGACTCCAAATGTCCAATTTTACTCGAATGGCAATACGCATTTTTAATTTTTTTTAGTAGTTATAATAATATCAAACAAATATTTTTGCTCACTGTACTAAAAAATGTGAAGTTGTTGCACATTCCAGTCCAAGATGGCGGATTTCCCATCCTATTCTTATTTGAAACGCATAGTAGTTATTATATTTATTAATATAATAGGTTAATAATGTCCCCTTTGTCCTAGGTTTACCAGTCATTGGCTATTTAATTTTTCTGGTTTTCGGAAAAATAATAAATAAGTTTATTCAAAATTTGTGTCTTTACTCATCAGATATTAGCTTGAAAGCAGCCGATCATGTGACATCACGGTTTCTGCATGCTACATCATTTCATTAGTAGGCGTGTTTTGTAAGGCACTGCAGGTCGTGGGTCCCACCCCACGACCTGCTGCCCACCCAGGACAGACATTTGTGTGCAGGAACATATGTATGAATGTGGGTGAAATTATTTAAGTAGGTATCAAAAGAAGTACTAGTGTTTTAGTTATTTGGTGTCCCTAGTACATAGATTTGCTTATTTTGCGATCAGATGGCAGTGTGTTAAAATGTCCCAGAATATGAATATTTTTTTTGTGTTTATTTTTCTTAGGTTTCTGCCAGTTTTTACTACATTTAAGAGCTTAATTCGAATAAATATACTCCTAAGATATGTGTCATGTCATGATCTGTTTTTGTTTGGGATAAACCATTTTAATTACCTGCTTGCATAACCCTTTGGACGTAATTTTTGATTCTACATGTTTTTAAAATAGCTGCTTAATTGGGGTCATTTATAGGAAATCGTTAAAGCTTGTTAATTTTAAGCTATGATATTATTTCGGAATAACAAGAAACAGTCGTATTTACAGTTTTGTATTGGAAAGAATTACAGGTGCTGCAGTAACTTCTTCTTGACTCCAAATTCTTGTTATTTTTTTTTCAGCATCTTTTTGTATCAGTTTTGGTAGGTTGTGTGTGTTTGGCACTGCTATGTCTATTTATTATATATGTCATGTTATTTATATAATATGTATTCTATGTTGTGGATGGTTCCATCTGTACGTTTCGCTCAGTCATCGTTACAGTGGTGTAGTTTTTTCTAGGACAACTTGGCAGTTCCCGCAATAAAAGTGTAGCAAAGCCATTGTATGTACCTATGAAATATCCAACATAATATGTCTGTGGTGCATAGTCGTGCCGTGCCATGTGGCGATGCTCTACGCTTTTCAATTTAATTTTGACAAGAACTTTATTACGAATAAGTCACTTGGCTTGCTTTCCCATAGACTACAATATCTCAAGCCGGTAATTGGTTAACCCATCCTAGTGTTGCGAGCAATATACTCCAAATACCATGCTTATGCTTAGTTTACTTCGAGTTGCTGTTTCGGCGTGAAGTACCGTCGCACATTCGCGAGGACACCCAGCATTTTGCCAGCCAGCAGTTACTACCGGCAAAACTTCTAGTATCCAGTATTTATGTCCGTAAAGATTGAGGAGCCACTTCAGATTTAAGAAGGAAACTCGCACCCTTATTTAGTAGGGAAGTAAATAATTTTGTAGGCCGAATGCTGAAATTTGTAGTAAAATATGTCTAAAGTTATATCAATGGGAATGTGGCTCCTCAATCCAAACATCTGAATTGAGGAGCCACCTGAAACACGGAAAGTATTACATGTATAATTTTGAAAATTTTGTATCATTTAGTAGCAAGTGTGCATAGTGTCTACAAAAAATAGGTACAGTCAATTATTTATTATGCAGTCGTTAGGATTGAGGAGCTAAATGAAATGCGTTTATTTATTAAATTCACTCAGTTCTACTACTTTGTCCATATGCTACAAATTCGAACACACTTACTACTAAATGTCTTTAGAGTGGAATATAAATTGACCAATAACTTTCATGGCAATTCACGCTCTTGTGTATAGATTGAGGAACCACATTAAAAGTATTGTATATTCTTGAATATAAACAGTATGGGGCTGAGATTTTTTGTAGACACTACACACTTGCTACTAAATGATACAAAATTTTCAAAATTATACATGTAATACTTTCCGTGTTTCAGGTGGCTCCTCAATTCAGATGTTTGGATTGAGGAGCCACATTCACATTGATATAACTTTAGACATATTTTACTACAAATTTCAGCAATCGGCCTACAAAATTATTTACTTCCCTACTAAATAAGGGTGCAAGTTTCCTTTTAAATCTGAAGTGGCTCCTCAATCCTTACGGACATCAGTATTTTAGACATCCCGTGCAGCCTAGCTGGCTAGTGCACGGGAGGCCTTGGGCATCGTTAGATATGCCTCTAAAACCTAAATGTAGATTTTAAAAAGTACATTTTTGTCGCACGATAACTGACTTGCGGTGGGAGTTTTTTTTAATTATTGTATTATTACTCCCTTATTCATAAATAACATATAAGCTTATAATAGGTTTATAATTCGTTTGTATTTATCTGTCATCTTGAAACTTATACTAGAGACACAATTCCTTTTAACTATAGGCTTATAACATTTTTATGAATAAGACCGTAATTCTTTTGTCGTTTATGTTTGAGTGCAAGGTTTGGTGAAGGACGTTGGCTGTGGTGGTGTCGGAATCTGTCTGTGGGTGGTGCAAGCTCTGTATAACATTTGGGACGTGTATCCTTCGTAACTCTAGTGTTTTTGATGATGCATTTTTGTCTTGTACAATTATGTACCTATGCATAAATGCAAGAAATCTTATATTTGAAGATATCTATTTATAGCTTTTTTGTCGATATGAGCTTGTTAAAATAATGAGAATGTTAATTGTCAATTTCCGCTTCCAGGTTTCTATTGTTTGTTTTTGTGGGTCTATATTGAAGTTAGTGGGTAATGCTGTCTGTGCTCTTAGGTTTAGTGGACTTTAGTTGAAATCATTCATTTCTACGTGTAATTTTGTAGTTTGAAACATTTTACATACCTTTATTGATTTGGTTTTACCATAACTGACATTTTTTGCTAAGAAAATATTATCTTCTTTTTTATAATTTTTTATAATATGTTGCCCAATAATATCATCTTAGGTCTTAATTTCCCTTTGAATAATATTGCGCAACAACGGTTTTTGTTTATATGACATTAGCGCAGACAAATTTGACACCACTAAATATCTTCTATGTTTGTAAAAAAATCATAAATAATTAATCTCTAATCATAATAAATTAAACTGTTGTCAACGCTAATGACGAATACGGTTACGATTATTACTATTTCTAAATGCATTACGAAGCATTTAACATTTATCAGCTTGCGTTGATCATAACATGATAAACATTTGTCTATTATTTAAAATGGTATCGGTAATAACTTAAACAATAGGTATCCAAAATAAAATTACAGAATATTTTTTTTAATAGATAGTGCGAGAAAAAGATCGCTATACTAATAAACTAAGTTAGAGATGAAAGTAGTATATCCATTGCACTGGAAAGTTTTTTGCTTAAGTTCGGGCAAGTTGTGGTCAAGTGCAAACCTATTTTGGAATAAAAAAACGTATTGTTAAAACACATTTTGACATTTCTAACTTAATTTACACGTATAGCCCTCCTTTTTTATCTTTAAGTAAAGTAACACATACATTTCTCGAATATCAAAGCAGTTATTAAGCAATTAAATAGTTTTTACCTGACTTTAATGTATTTAATTTTTGAAATAGGTACAAGGCCCATATTTGAATCCTGAGGAAGTTGCACTAAACCAACGTGTACCGCCACAAATAGTGTACACCGACGGAACGCAGCGCTCGGCCATGGTGACCTACTCGCCGCAGAATTCACCGCACAACCCCGGCCATCACCCTCACATGCAACAGTGAGATCGCATCATACTGCCTCCGAATCAACCACTACCGAAATTAACTCCATCTAACACATATTAAAAGGGCTCAGAAGCGACTTGGGTATCCTGATTTTCGTAATATCCATTATTAAGACAGTCGTGCAGGTAAACAGAGTTTGTGTGCAAATGCTCAGTGGTGACCTTTACTTGAGAAAAACTATTACTGGAAGCCCTTTAATATAATTAAAAAAAAAACCGCGCAAAGCTCTGTCAACCAGGTACTAATAATAATGTAATCATCCACACACCAACTTGAAGTTATGTTTGATTTATAATCCTATTTCCCAAGTAGGCAGTAGTCAGTATTAATTAAGTCGAATTAATTTATATGTCTAGTAAAATACGCGACCAATATTTATACTGTGGCGTCATGCTTCTTGAGTGGCGTTAGGTATGCTAACGCCACTCAAGAAGCATGACGTCACAGTAATCCTGAATCGCACAAGCAAAGTTTCACCGACGATTAGCATATATACAACTTCCCGACAAGAACAGTCGGAGGGAGTACCGCGGTCGCCGGGCATCACACCTTGCCCGGCTGGAAGATCTTCCCTTTTCACTGGAGGGTCACTACCACCCGATCCTCCAGTCACCTCCACAATACTAATGTAGTCCGTGCAAGCCGAGGTCACCATGAAGGCTATACACACTGCAAAATAAATTAAAAGCCACCATAAGCCAACATGAAGCTGATTATGCGCAAAACGTGTGGTTTGTGAATGTGTCTTTAGCGCATTTGCATACATAGCTCTGTATTGACACAGCGCTGTCTAGCGTCTGTAAGAAGCACGAACAATACGTCGTGTATGTACAAGCTCTGTAAGTCCTTAAATACACAAAGGAAGTAACAAAGCGAATTCTAGCTTAGTTAATGTCCAGTGAAGGCTTTATTTTTTTTTTATATTATTATTTTAACAATAATCCTATAAAAGTCGTGATTGGAGTCTTATTTGAACCAAAATACGGTATTTCGTTTTGTTATTTCGGTTATGTTGATTAATTTTTCTTTCCTGGTCTATTTGAGGCATAATCGTAGCACACATTAAACTAGTGCAATAATCTCTACTATAGTCATTATCATAAAAGTACACTGTTAAAACATTAGCTGAAGTATCAGGTATTTGTATTATCTATAAAATTCAAAATATTAGTATCATTACGAAAAAGTACATTACCAATATAATATACGGTTAAATTTTAGTTCTATGTAAGCATAAAAAAGAAACTTTTCATACAGTCTACGTTTTATAGGTCTTCCATTCTAAAACATTGATTGTACATACATTGAATACCTTGAAATGAAATTATATTAAAAATTTAGTAATAGGTTTGCAGTTAACACTTGATGTTAATGTTAGGACTTTCTATTGTAAGACGTAACCAATAATGAGTCAGTGGTCCCACACTTGGAGACGTTTCTTAAGGTATAGATAGACTTATTATAATGTTTGTATTTTTAGATTTGTATCCATCGTACATCCATTAAATTTGTTGCTATTCGGACTTATTCCAATTCAAAGTTTAAGCTTAGTTTAGACTTGTTTATGTTCTATCCGAAATACAGTTACCAAAATATATTTATATAAAACATGCAAAATTTGCCCATTTTACCCACAGACCTAATTAATATAAAAAGACTAGCTGCCCCAGCGAACTTTGTGCCATGTGTTTCTCACTTTTTAACGTTCCCTAAAATTGTTATATTACAAATATAGCTATTAAAAATAGGGTTGGGTGGCAAAGAGGTGAAAATTTAGGGCTGCATGTAAATTTTAGTACCACATCATAAAAAACACAAGAAAATAATTGTATCTAAAAAGTAAAAAAGAATTAGTGTGTACCACTGTGGGTTTATCACTTCGGCGTATGAGAAATAGTTTACGACAGATTCTCAGACCTGCCGAATAAAAACATAAAAAAACTCAAATGATGATGCCATATAAGCTCAAATGAGTTATCATCATCTCATCTTATTTAAAAGAACCTACTGTATAATTTTTTCATAAATAAATAAATGAAAGAAAAAACGATGGAAAATTTATATATCATATTCCGGATAGAGTATAGACATGTACCTTGTAACAAATTCGGGGTATAATGGCTTGCTTCGGTATAAGTCTGCTAGTGACGACAAGGAAATACGTTAGTGCGGGGAGGAACGAGGTAGAGATGAGTGAGACAAGCGCACGCCTCATGTAGGTACTAACCCCGCACACAATGTTTCTACTAACTTATAGAGTTAATCGCGACTCCTCGCGTTTCTCGCATTTTGAATTGCGATTGTAGTCGTATTTTAATTATTTTAGTCTATTTCTTGTTTGAAAGGCTGTGCAATTTACCTGTTTTATTGTTTAGTATATAATACTTAGTTGTTCTATATCGTTAAGATATTGTACAGAAATTACATATAATTCGTTGCACCATTGATATTTTTACATAAAGCTGGTTTAATCGAATTAAAGAGACAAAGTGTATATAATGACAAATTTATTTACAATTTTAAATTCTTAGAATAATAACGCCTAGAACGATTATGTATCTGTCAAACAAAAACAAAATTGTGTGGACCCATGTGTCACGTCGCGCCACAAGCCTATCTGTTTCATACATTTACAATAGTTTTATAGAGAAACACTTGTAACGGCCTTTGTGTCGTTTTGCTAGTGTCGCTAATCATTGTAAATGTATGAAACCGATAGACTTGTGGCGCGACATGACAAACCGGATTAATGTGTATCCGCCTTAAAACATAATAATCATTAACGTAGGTAGGCATAAATCACATATTGATGCTTTACAACACTGCGATTATTTAAAAAAAATGAGATTAAACGTAATATGCACAGTCGTAATTGTACTTTACAATGCTTCTTAAGATCATTTGATGTACTGTGACATCCGTTTATCCAAAATCGAGAGCTGCGAGCACTACGATTCGATCTCAACGGCCGGTACAAATTGACAGCATTTTAATGGCAACCCAGCTGCAAACTAGCAGTTCCAAGCATGTTCTGATGCAGTTGGTGTAGCTGCATCAAAACTGCAAACCGACTGTGTGATGTGACAGTCTGCTTGCAGCTGTCGTGCAGTCCTGTCAACCTTACCCGAACTGCAAGCTGACTGCACGGTCGTAATGCAGTCATATTGTAGTCGAAGCAACTGCAATGCGATTGCAACGGAACTGCTCATAAAGTGTGCAGTGTTTATGTTCCGCTCCGCCGGTTACTTGTGGAAGTAAATAGAGTGCAGATATATTTCAGTCGTTCCAACTGCAATATATCTGCAATAAGATCGTGCGGACCGCTTGCAGTTGGTGTGCGGTTGACAGGACTGCACGGTAGCTGCAAGCGGACTACACAGTTTTTATGTAGTTACACCAACTGCATCAGAATTGCCTACCACGCAGCTGGGTTGCAGTTGAAATGCTGGCCATCTGTCTCGGAACTAAGTACTGACGCGGGGTGTTTGGTGATCAAGCTAAATTTGACTTGGTTTTATTCGCCTTACTGAAATTGCGTGTTTCTAGGAGTTATTATTCTAAGATTAAACTGTGATGTGCCATTTGTAGTGAGTTATGTCGGATATTTCACAGCACAGCATATTTAATTTAGTGTTAGGAAAGAATTACTGTTATCGACCATTACTAATTCCGCAGGTTGTATGTTATATTTTGATATGGTGTAAACAGGATTTTTTGCAAATATCTTTACATAAGTTGGCATTTCAGACCTTTGTACGACACTATTACATGACTAAAATCTAATAACTTTGGATAAGATGTTGGTGCTCTCATATAAGTCGTTTTGAAAACAGAAGTGCTTTATACTATAATAAACAAAACTAACCAAAATAGAGAGTAGAGCAAGAGTGTTCATTTGGAGCAATCCAATAGAATGTCTTCAATCCCACGGGTTATATGAGATTACAAGTACTTCTCTAAGACAGACGTTTTTAAATCGGAGAAATGGTGGTATTAATTGATTTCCTTTTGTTTATAAATCCCTATGCCAACATTAAAGATATTATATTGTAAATGTTCTTTAGATAATCATTGGTTTTTTATATATTTTTTAAATTTTATGACTGTTACGTTTTTGTACAAATAGAGCCCTGGATTTGCGTTTTAGGCTTTTTACTTGTTTTTTATTTTGTTCACAGACATTTTATTGTACTATAGAATAAGCGTAGACGTATAACTTTTAAGTACCTAATATAATATAATAGATATTGTTGTTTATGATGTAGATTATTATGATTTTGCTTGAATCACAAAATTGTAAAATAACAGGTCAAATTGATGTTTATTTATATACATATTGCAATTAAATCATAAAATTTAAGGTTGTGGCAGCACAATCTATTGATTTGTTGGTTTTCATCAACAATATTCGATTTGTTACCATTTTAGTAAGTAAACAACAGTATACTAAGTTTTCTTTTAGTTTTGAAATGATGTGCATTAAAATAATTTCAATATAGATAATTTTATATAAAACCTAGTCTATGGTAGTTAAACATTAGGTTTGTTCGACGTTCGTGAATTTGATGTTCCATGTTTCTACTGGAGATTAGAATTTAATGTTTTTAATAACGGCATCTAATTGTCTTGTATTACGATTTAGATTCTAAAGATATTATTTGTATACAGAATAACGATAATTAAAATTACGTGTGCTAAAACACCATCTGGTTGTTCTATACACAATTTATGTCTAATTTTATATTTGTCTATGTCTTCACTGACAATATTCTATTGCAAACAAAAATGTACTTGATTGCAAAATGCCACTGTTCATCTTTTGAAAATATTATAACACAACATTCTACTATGCGTTTCAAATAAAAATAGGACTAGATATCCGCCATCTTGGAAAGGAATGCGCAGCAAATTCACATTATTTTTTACAGTGGGCAAAAACGTTTGTTTGAAAAAATAATCACATCTAGATGAAGTTAAAAAACCGCGTATACCTTATTGTGGTTTGAGTAATATTGGGAATTTGGACTCGAATATTTAGGTAGAAACATGTTTTGTTACCTTGGAAGGAAAAAAAACGGTGTTATAAGATAAAACGTGTGTATGTCTGTGTATCTGTGTTTTTGCATATTTGTGTACAAATTTGTGGCATCCTAGCGCGTAACTTTACTTGAGTAGGTAGCTACATACTTTTCAGCATAAATGACTTTTTCATATATTTCAACATAATATTATTACGTGTGATACTTTGTGCTGACGCTACTTTTTCTAGGTTTTTGATATGAAGTTAGCCACGAGTCCAGTCCCATTACGCCAAGGTAGGTAGGTATCTTTAGGAGACACGTGAGCTGTCTATTACATCCCTATGCGCCAAGTAATGCTTAATCGAGTTTGATTACCTGCATCATAATATGCTGGCATCTAAATGTCGTTTCTCATCTTGACTACCTACTCGAATAAGTTTAAAATACTATGAGTTTCAAATAAAAATAAGACTGGACTTGCGACTAACTTCATACCAAAAACCAAGCAAAAGTAGCGTAAGCGCAAAAATATCAAACAACACAATAAATTTTGTGTATGAAATAGTAATTTAGGGGGCGTCCATAAATTACGTGAAGTGTTTAAGGGGGGAGGGGGTCGAGTCAAATCTCATCTAATCTTACGTTGGAGAGAGGGTGGGGGGGGTCTCGGCAAATATCACGCAATTTTTTTCTCATTTCTCATTGAAACAAAAAAGAAATACTATTTTGGCATTAAAAGCACGAAGCAAAGTTGTTTTTTCTTTTTACAATAACAATCCAACGCGTTTACGTAAGAAACTCACATTTTTAAAATCTCACGTGACAATGGGGGATGGGAGAGGGGGTTGAATAAAATCTCACGACATCTCACCAAGGGGGGAGGGAGGGGCAGAAAATTTAAAAAAACACCACGTAATTTATGGACGCCCCCTTATGTGAAACGTATGTAACCACTTACCTAAGTAAAATTACGCGCGAGGATGCCACAAACTTGTACTTAAATACACGATTAACTTATAACGTTTTTCGTCTGAAGTTAATAAAATACGTTATTCGACTCTAAATACCCAATCTTTCTTAGACCGCAATAGATACACGTATTTTTTTAAATTTTCGTCTAGATGTAATTATATTTTTATACAAAAGGTTTTGCCCACCGTACTAAAAAATTGTGAATGTGTTACGCATTCCGGTCCAAGATGGCGGATTTCCAGTGCTTCAGATAAAATAACTGATATATAGCTGAAGCTGTATATACTTTTGGACCATCTCGGCCATAATGGATAAAAATGTCGTGATGGGGTAGGCAATTGCCATTATAGTACATTTTTTAATTACATCATAAATTAAATGTACAATTTCGTCAGTTTTTATATTAGTTTGAACATCGTACACTACATGTCATCGCTATATAGCATGATAGTTTAGTTTTAAGAGATCAATGTAAAATCTGATGTCATTTTTAGAATTTGATATTACGATCATTTCTAGTAGGTATATAATGTAGTTTAACCCCTAATTAACATCTTTCCTGCATTGCTCCATGTTTCATTGTCATAAATGAATCTAGCTATTGCCTACCAAGTAATTTGAAATTGATAGGTAACTTTACTAATACAATTGGCTAGATTCTATATGGGTGACGATTGTAAGCTCCTTTTATGACATGTAGAAAAAGGAGTAGGCATTGATAGACTGCACTCTACCAAAAAACGTAACTTTAATGAAAAAGATACAGGGTAGGTATTGCCAAAAGGAAAGTGTGTCATTAGAACGGGAAAATATAGGAGTTAGTTTAATTTCTAATTATGTATTTACCTATATTAATTTTGGATCTTTTTAAATTTAAATAAATTGTACTTTAATCATCTTTATTTTTATTATCACACACACAACAATAATTGTATATCTGTATAATATCCACACCAAGGCAAGGTGAATTAAATTTCAATAATTTGTGCGTTTAGTAGATTAATAAAAAAATATTGGGTATGATTTTTTTTACTCATCGCTTTATAACAATAGCCTATCGGTGACACTACATACGGCTCTACTTAGCTTGTACTATTAAACAGGGCCCGATAACTGATACATTACATAATACTTGCTACTTTTGTCGTAGATTACACCCAGTCAAAACAAACAGACATGTTCATGCACACACATTCGATCTGCAACCTGGCTGCGGCGGCATGTACTTTTACCAACAAGTCCGACATTTAGTGTGATGTCTCGCCTATGTACAGTTTTCCAGGCCATTTATCTGAGGATTCTTTTATTAAACTAAAATAAGAATACAATGTTTTTTCTAACGGATTATATTATAATATTTTGACGTAAAAAAAGTTTTATGTCTAATATATTATATCATGCCATATTTTGCCCCTTACACATACGCCAGTAATGTCGCTTTAGATTCAGTAGTTCAGCGTGGCTGCCCCTTTCCACAATTTTGCCTGTAGGAAGAATAACAATTTAGATAATTGGTTACTGAAGTTGACAATGCCTTTATCAAAGTAAAATTTTCGAACTGTGGGGTAAGGTGTTTTTAGAAACACCAATGCACTGATCAAAAAAATGTATGCGACTGTACAAAAGTCTTGCTGTGTCTTCGTATAGCTGCACCCATTTTGCAACCTACTGATAGTAAAAGCACAATACATTTTGGTTCTAGCCAAAAAGTTCTACCCTGAACCAAAAAGATTATTAAAACTTTTCTGATTTCTTAGAAGTATAGTCAGGACGTTTGTGGTTCCTTGTATCTTGGTGAGCACGGCGAAATGATGGATCATCATGAGCATTTAATTCCATCACTTTGTTGAGGGCCTAAATGACCGACAGTTTGTTGTGTAGTCCTTAGTGACTCAACTTCTCACTATGGGAGTCACTAAGGATCAAATCTTACTACCGCCGAGTCTGTGCGACGCCGCGTCATGTTTTTCGTATAACTACCAATTTATATATATATTTTCGCATAATTAGATAAATAAAGTACAAATTTTTCGCTTCGACTCCTGCAGTGATTTTGAACTGCATGGCTACGCCCATGAGGGGATATATGATCACTGGCACTAGATACGGCTTTGTCAAACAGGAAGAATAAGTATTCAGTACGTATCGAGTGATTTTAATCTTTGATCAATATTATACTTATAGTTGTTTAAAAAACTACAGTGCATGATGGACTGTTAAGATGGTTGAAGCGCGTTATTTACCTGTCCTGTTTGAGCAAGCCTTGGGTAATTTTAAATAACCAACCTTTGTCCACAACACATATGAGATCTGCATCTTTGATTGTGGATAATCGATGAGCGATAGTTATGCAAGTTCTTCCTTGAGCTGCCTTTTCTAATGCCTGAGATACAGCCTGTGAATTGTACAAACTGATTACTATTTAGATCTTATGAAACTACACAGGGTTTCATAACTAATCTAAATACTATATAAAAGAAAAACTGACTGACTGACATATCAACGCAGAGCCCAAACCGCTGGGTCTGGAGACTCCAAATTTGGCACATAGATTCCTTATGGGGTCTAGGGGTGCACTAAGAAGGGATTTTTTAAAACTCACCCTTTAAGGGGGTGAAACGGGGTTCCAAAGTTTGTATGGAGAAACAATATTAGTGAGACCAATTTCGCGGGCGATGCCGCGGGCGGAAGCTAGTAATAAAATATTTTAGGACATCAACACACACGGTCCCAAAATAAGCAGAACTTGGGGACTGAGTCACCTTCGTCCGTGGGAGTGCACCTTTTATCTGAATCCCCACACGTGGTCCCCGGGTGGTGCAAATCAGGTGACAATCAACTGGTAATTATGTTTGCTGGTAATTAACTGGTGGTAGGCTTCGGCCGTGGTTAGTAACCACCCATCAGACAAAGCCGCACCGCCAAGCGGCTTTGCCGTGTTCCGGAGCGATGTCTGGTGACACCATTTAAGAGGGTGGTTCGAAATTGTTCCTCCTTTATGGTTTCAACCTTAAGGAGCCTCATTTCACTGCCTTCATACCGAAAGTCATTCGTAATCACGAGTGAATCGATACATTGGGCTGGCGCGTCCCATCGTAGAGTACATCATTGCTTAACATCAGGTAAGTTGTAGTCAAGCGCCAGCCTATTCAAGAATAAAAAAAATAAGTATACCAAATAAATAAAAGGAGTAAGCAAGGTACCTACAATTCTTAATACCTACTGAATTTTTTGTAAATTTATACTTCTAAGAGAGATAATTACACCCAGACTCGGGACAGACTGTCAAATAGGTGCTAATTGCATTCTTCGCGGCATAAACATAGGAGAAAGGGGCTACTATGTTATTTATGTATTTAGTATTTTGTCCATCTTCCATTTAGTAGATTAACTTGCTTTTGTCCGCGTATTGTAACGCAAGCAGACCGTAAGATGCAGGTGATATTTATTTATCGCTTGTAACTTTCCTTGAAAAATAGTGTATTACCAATTCGCTATTAGCGTCCAACGCTGAAGTGGCTTCATCTAGAAGCAACAGTCGAGGTGAGCGGACAAGTGCCCGCGCAATACACACACGTTGTTTTTGACCACCTGATAGTTGTGCGCCACTCGTACCCAGATTAGTGTCGTAGCCCTGTAACAAAGTTATTACCTAGAATTGACTGACAAAGACTTCCCATGGATAAGAATCTAAACTCTCATCCAGCTGTTGCCAACCACCTTGCAAAGATCGTCACTCCAACTATCATATACTTTGAAGGCGTCCATCGCTACGTTTGCCAATCCGTGCTCTCTACACAAGAACTCGTTTACCCTAACGGTTGTTGGTTCTGCGGTAGGTAGATATGACCGGCCCAATGCCACTTCAGCTTACTAATCCGGTGAGCTATGTCGATTACTCTGGTTCTCTGTCTGATAACTGTATTAGTATTCGATCCTTCAGAGAAACTCCGAGCTTTCCAAAACTTCCATCCCTTTCCATAGCACGCTATGGACCAGTTCAATCGTGAGTGTCAATCAGTAAATATTACCTTTGGAAGAGAAATGATGAAGTTGTGTATATTAGCAGCTTTGGCAGCGGCAACAATTTCAGCCATTGACACGGGTCTGGTGTTGTCTCCGTACGCAATGTTCTCTGCGAGGGTGCGGTCGAAGAGCACTGGTTCTTGCTGGACAACTCCGAGCTGGTGACGCAACTGAGGAAGTGTTAGCGCAGACCGGATGTCCAGATCATCGAGTTCCTGTAATATAGATATTTTCATTTGTATGATTTATGAGACATACAATTCATAGATAATGTTACAATCTCACCTTACTAGTTTGAACTTGATAAGTTGCTTTAAGAATGCGGAGATCGTATAGAATCTCTTGTCGCTAATCTTCTGTCCATTTTAATTAGATATTAGCTTGGTGTATTATAAGTAGATGAGAAGTTAAATATCGGATAAGTGTAATTAAATCTACCTACCAACTGTATTTTTGAATGTGTTAGTATAGGATTCTTCTTCACTCACTAGTTACCTATATACCTACTAGAGGTTAGTGCTGGGAGTACAGGTGACAGAATGACATACTTGTTCAGAATTCTTTGGTGACCGCGAAACAAACGTGGAGCTGTTGATATCATTAACTCTACTTGATGGGTTGTATAGAAATAGTTCAAATACATATTAATAGGGATGACGCCAAGGAAAGAAAAATTGTATTTTCAGTCCGTAAGATTAAAAAAAAGACAAACTTGTACTTTTTGCTTTATCATCGAAATGAAACAAAATTAATATAGTTATGAAGTGCACTACTTATCAGAGGTTCATTCAATTCAATTCAATTTTTATTTTTTGCCTGTTGTGGAATACAGAGGTATAAAACTTACCAAAGCGTGGCATCATTCGCAATTTCGCTTGGACGTATCGCCGTAATGTCTAATCACACAAAAAAGTAAAGATACGAGTCCAATATCTTTAATAAAAAAATAATTCTCGTCATCCCTATTCCGTTACTTCTGATTGTTAATAATTTTTTGTAGGCATAAACTTATCTTTGTCGTAGGTACTACACGTGCGCAATAAGTTGAGAACTGGGAGCTGTGACGTCACAAACGCATGGTTGTACTGTGCACAAAAAAATATCACAGCAAGTTTCCACCCGCGACTTCGTCTCTGCTATTTATTTTAATGTAGCGAGTGTTTAGGTACTCGGAACAACGCGGTCTTATACTTACAGGGGTAGTGGGTGGAGGGTTGCATTCCAGGCGAGTCCTAACTTATCGTGCACGGGTAGTACGTAAGTACTTATCTTTTGTGTCGACTTGTAAAAGAAAATGATAATAAGAGATTATATTAGGGAGGAAAATTTTTTTGTTACTACTTGCACAATATACGTGTGCTCTGAGGGCCACTCTCTCTTCTTTGAAAACATGCTCCGGATTTAGTCAATATTCCCAAAGAATTGTAAAAGTTAGTACCAGATTTTGTGGAAATCAAATAAGAGAGTAATGTGCTTCGAAATTGGACCCTCAGTACGCACTTAAAGGATTAAGGATATTTATGGGGGCTCCCTTTTTACTTATAGAACCATAGAAAAAAACGTTGGAAGATTCCATGCAACAATATATTATTATTCTCGTTTTGAACATAAATGTAAAAATTTCAACACGCTTTGCCTTTTTCTATCAACCTGAGTTTCTCTTCTCGTTCACGGAGCCTGCGCTCGCGTTCAAACTCTTTCATTCTAAGCTCATAGTCTTTGGCTTCGCAAGTTAAGTAAGCGTGCTTCTCGTGACCACAACGATACAAGAAAGGCATATTTTTGTAACGGCAAACTTGGTAATCAAGGAGCAAATGGGCACAATAATCTCTGTATTTTATGGGTATCTTCGCTGAAATTAGGTGTTGTTCAGGCACTTTCATTACACGCTGTTCTCTTTTCTTTTTAAACCCCGCTGCTGGAGGAAATGTGGGTTTATCGTCCTGTTTTAAGTCTAGATGTCTAGTTTTATACGTTCCCATAATTTGTCCCATGGTTAAAATTGTATTATAGTTAACTTTAGGTATAATAAAATAACGTCTTTTAATTACGTTTTTTAGAAAATGTATGTATTTAATTTCTGTATGATTTATATTAGCTTCGTTTGAAACGTCAATCACTTAGAACTATCCACAGACTACATAAGAGAATGCTATGACATCATGACAAATATTACTATGACTGATTTTGACCGATTTGAACCAATGCAATGACAGATTTCTAGGTCTATCTCCTAAATCTATGTCTTATCTATTTAAACTAAAATATTCCTAAATCTATTTTATCTTATATCTTTAAATGAGCAATTCTTGTATATATAATTTCTATGTTATCGACTACATATTCCCTATCAGTCTCATAACTACATCAATAGTTGTAGAAAGTTCCACATTATGCCGCTTTCAAATCGTAGGCGCATAGCGGATTGCACATTGCTATTAAAAATAATTAATAATGAAATCGACTGCCCTGACCTACTGCGTCAATTAAACTTTAACGTTCCCTCTAGATCCTTACGCTATAATGCACCCTACAGGCAGAACTCATACCTAGTGCGGGCGAGCAAGGATTATAATAACATTTGTAAAGAGTTTCTATTTGATCCTTATACTACTAAAAGCAGTACTGCAAGGAACAGGCTAAACCTTAATTTTTATAAATAATTTGGTTTTTTCTTTTGTTATTTTAGACTTTAACAGGGTTTTCGTATTTGCTTGCTAGTGTTCTGAAAAATTTATATTGTTACATTACTACTATTCGTGAAAACCTATTATTGGCTTACTGTTGTTTTTTAGCTACTTTTTCAGTTTGTTATATAGCTGTTGGTTTTCCTTATCAAATAAATAAATAAATAAATAAATAAATATATAAATATAATTGGAATCTCGGAATCGGCTTCAACGATTTTTATAAAATTTAGTATATAGGTGGTTTCAGGGGCGATAAATCGATCTAGCTAGGAATCATTTTTAGAAAATGTCATAAAAAAAAAATACCGAGAAAACTCGGTCATCCAGATATTTTATCTTTAAATGAGCAATTCTTGTATATATATATTTATATATATGATTGGAATCTCGGAATCGGCTACAACGATTTTAATAAAATTTAGTATATAGGGGGTTTCGGGGGCGATAAATCGATCTAGCTAGGAATCATTTTTAGAAAATGTCATTAAAAAAAAATACCGAGCAAAGCTCGGTCATCCAGATATTGACTATTAATATAAAGAGGGATAAACTATGCATACTATGCATTTCAAATAAAAACAGGACTGGACTCGCGGCTAATTTTCTACCAAAAACCAAGCAAAAGTAGCGTCAGCACAAAATATCAAACCACAGAAAAATAATATTATTTTAAAATGTATGGAAAAGTGAGTTATGTGGAAAAATTAACCTATATGTCAATTAAGCTATATACAGCTACCTACCTAAGTAAATTTACGCGCTAGGATGTCACAAACTTGTACACAAATACATACATACCTAAACATGAATTTATACACACGTTTTAACTTAATATACTACCGCTTTTTTTGGCCGAAGTTAATAAAATATGTTTGTACCTAAATATTCGACTGCAAATTTCCAATCTCACTATAACCACAATATGATATATACCTACCTTCGCATCTTTTTTTTCATCTATGTGTGTTTATTATATCGAATAAACATTTTTGGCCACTGTACTGCAAAATGTGAAATTGTTGCGCATTCCGGTCCAAGGTGGCGGATTTATAGTCCTATTCTTGTATAAAACGCATAGTAGAAGTAGCTATTCACACATATACATAGTTTATTATTAAGGGGATATGTAGGTAAACATTAGAAGATAGTATTCTTAATTTCTATCTACTCTTAATATTTCGTGTCAACATAAGTGGGTACTCACAATATTTCCAGTATCAGGATCATAATATCTCTGCATTAGTTGCAAGATTGTAGATTTGCCACATCCAGAGGAGCCGACCAGCGCTACAGTTCTTCCTGCTTTCACAGTCAAGTCGATCCCTTTGAGGACCTTGTCGTGTTTTCGGGTTGGGTAACTGAATTCAACATCTTTAATGCTGAAACATCCTGTAGCAGACTGAAAGACAGTAAAAACAAAGCTATTACATTAGCATCAAAGAAATAGTAGGTATTATTATTTTTATTAGTACTATCCGAAGGACGCTGAGGCGAATATCACACATTTATCGCCGGCTTTGTTTAAGTCCCATTCGTAATTCCAAACTTCGAGCTTCAACCAAGATTCTCTAAGTATAAGATAAGTATTTTTGCCCGACACGTAACGCACCGACTCGAATACGAGACCTCGCGGGTATTAAGAAGGTACACTTACCACTGCACCACAGTAGCAGTCCGCAGTAAAAAGTTGAAATGTTTGAGAAATAATAGGTTACAGACTTACGTTGACACATTTGGATAATTTTAGAGCATAGATAGATTACAGTGATTACTTACTGTTTGCTTGTCTCTCTTGTTTTGAAATCATTTTGGTATACATATAAACTTTTTAACCAGTGCGCAAACTTTGAGAAAACGGACTTAAATAAATTTTAATAAACAAGTATTATTTATTTTGATATAAGTTAAGTAGGTAGTTACCCAATCGCTAACGAAAGCTGTTTACTATTAAGGGTATGGTCGCCCTCGTGCTGCCGAATCAACTATGGGGTCAATGACTCTCACTGACAAAAATCTAGCCCGCGGGCTTTCAATCTTTTTTGGAATAGATCATCGATAACTTAGCCATTTTATTGATCAATTAATGTGCCCTTTCTTCATGGGACTTAACCCACCACCGCAATCCCTCAAAGCCAGGATCGACAGCGGGGACGTGAAGAGACTCGGGATTTGAACCCTTCCAAGTCCGGGGACCCCAAAACTGTGGATCCCGTACGAATTTAATCAGAAAGATAATAGGAGGAGTTGGAAAGTTAGATTGTCTACTTTGGCAATATGCCCTATTATTAATACAGAACCACCAAGAAAATTTCGCACAGGTTAAAAAGATTTCCTGCAGGTACTATGCGTTTCAAATAAGAATAGGTCTGGAAATCCGCCATCTTGGAACGGAATGCGCAACAACTTCACATTCTTTAGTATGGCGGCTAAAATTGTTTATTCGATACAATAATTATATCTAGTTATAAAGAAATTAAAATTAACTATATTATATTGCCGTCCGAGTAAGATTTGGATTGGACCACTTAAGGAGTCAAAATTTTAGGCACGAACAAAAAATGAGGTGGTTTATGTTAAAACGTTTGTTTATATCCATGTTTATGTATTTGTGGCATCCTAGCGCGCAAATTTACTTGGATAGGTAGCTAAATGCAACTTCATATATTCTTTATATCCAAGTAAGAACCTACCTAATTGAAAATATTGTGATATATTACCTGACTATTGTTTGTACGCACCTAAGATTGTTGTTTTAATTTTAGAGACTATAATACAATCTTTATAATTAAGATTTAAATAGGGCAAGGTCTTAAGTAATATGTTCAATATTATAATATCAGCCTATTGCTTGTTTGTACTATCCACTCATATAGATTGTTAGACTAACTGTAGAGACTTATCTACATTATAAGCTTTATAATTATGATTCAAGTGGGGCTCAAGGACATTATAAATGGTTTAATTTTTATTTTATTTGGGTAATGTTTTCTTCACAACTAAATCACTTTTCCTTATATTTTAAAAGAATTATACTGTCAGTGGTTTGATATTTTGCGCTGACGCTACTTTTGCTTGGTTTTTGGAATGAAGTTAGCCGCGAGTCCAGGCCTATTCTTATTTGAAACGCATATTACTGACTAGACTCGCAAGAACGCACGCACCTACGATAATATTTTTTATGTTTTTGAAGAGATTATATTATTATTTACCCAGTCATTATTCTCTTTGGCGGTGTCTTCTGTTCGGACCAAAGGTGTTCGATTGATCATAGACAATATTCTAGCACCGCAGGTTCTGGCAGAGTTGAAACCTGGCGCGTAAACAAGTGTCTGGCCGAGCATATAAGCACCATACATTACAGCTTCAGTAACTCTGCAACAATTTAATTGAATATAGATTTTTATTAGTACAACGTATCTATTATGTCCACAGTTTTCGTCTAATAATAGTTTAGTAGATTACTTTGATTTAACACTAAGAGTCGTCTTTATATAAGTTGGTGCCATAGAGCAGCCAGCCCGTGGATGATTTTAATGCTCTGTGGTTGCTACTATATTATGTAAAGTAGTACACTTTACACATCCGGTGCAGTATACCTATACTTTCCCGCTGTCGCCGTATGTACCTACCTAGGTAAAATATGTATGCTCCTACCTATACCGTCCCACACACTTTCCGATTTATCATTCAACCCTTTTTGGTGTCCCACTGCGGCACGGGTTTTCTCTCAACTATCTTACGAGTTGATAGAGTTTAGGTCTTAATTGACACACGCTGGCAAAGTTATGGGAGGCCAAGCTGGGTTGGTAGATGTCACATATCCTCGAATGATTAGTTCTTAGACATGCTGGTTTCATCACGACGTGTTTCTTTACCGATATTGAGCAGTAGTGCTACTACTAAGGGTAGGCGAAACGGGGAAAAGAATCCACGATCTTATATTTTAACGGTGAGGCCGAAACAACTGCTCAATGGCCGCTCTGGTTTATAATATCTAATGATTTCAGGCGTATGCTGCTAGGCACGCTCTACATTTCCAGAATCATGTTGAAAAACTTACAAAAGGACTACTTTGTACTCCATTTCTCCTCGTGAGACTAAGATAGTGCCGTATACCGTAGCGACGCAGTACGACAGAAAAGGTATGTATATACCCAGACCAAGTACTAGACCTCTCCATCGCGACTTCTTTGCAACAGCACTGCACGCTGTTGCTAATGAATGTTGGAACTTGTCTAGGAACAGTTGTTCTAAGCCTGGAATGACAATAAAACTTGATTGTGATCGCAAAACATCAATGCACTCATCAGTATTTATAATATGTAGAATGGAGAAATAGTCAAGTAAAAATTAGTTCCTACTTTCCCATTAAGAACTTACCTATTTGTCAAGTACATAAGATTTTTTTATTTATTATTTATTTATGATTCCAGTATTATAACATCCTTAGAGCCTTTTCTTTCCTTTTCCTTTTTATATTTTCTTCCGTCATCATTTCCCGTACCTTTTTCGCATTTCTTTAAGGTTTGGCTCCCAGTCTAACCTGATGCGCCTTGTTATTAGAATTAAACAAGCGACTGCCATCAGACCTTGAAAACCGTAGTACCGAACCCGACAAGTAGCCGAGATGGTTAGACCAGAGGACAAATTTACCTATTGCGATTGTTATAGATTTTTTAAATGGTAACAGGGACTGACGGCACCGGGCTTACATCAATTCCATGATGTTTACAATAAATCATGAGTATCTAGATATTTTGCATCAAGTAGTTGTTAAACGTGTAAGAAAATTGATGTTACCTACCTAAACTTTGTACAGTTTTGATGCTAACTGTTGCTTCTGTAGCCACACTGGTAGCAGATTCCATAGCCTCACGCTCATCTGCTTGAGACTTTTGAGATATAACTCCTTCAAGCCAGAGGCTTCCAACCATCTGTGCTTACAAAAAATACCTACTGTAGAGCTTACGGAGTAATAAAAACAATAGTGCCTATTCATGAACACGATAGTACGAACTTTGTAGGAACCAAGGCTTTCTGTTTAGGACTCTCTTAAACGATCCATATTGACCTTTAGGTACGTTTTGCATTGACCTGGGCCCCTAGAGAGATGTGATATACCGAAGCGATAACGAAAGATTGAACAGAACAAAATGTATGGAATTGACTTAAGCTTGTCACGTGACTTTTCGAAGGTAAAAGTCAATCCCATACATTTTGGTGTTTTCGATCTTTCGTTATCGCTTCACTTTGTCTAGGGGCCCTAATCGTCGCGCAAGCGTGTTGTGTAGTAGCCAGCTTTGCTTATTGCTCATTGCTTAGGAGTTTTTAGCTACACGCTCAAAAGAGATCGTATAAGTATTACCTGCGGAGAGTGGTCGTTGGTTAGTTTGAGCGAGCACAAATCACTCACGAAATTTTTATTTCGATGACAGAAAAAGCCTACGAGAGGAGAGGCCTAGAGGGGAGAGGAAATAAATACTTACAAGAGGTAAAAATGCAGTTGCAACGAGAGCTAATTTCCAATTATAGCTCAAGGCAAGAATGACGCCGATTGTTACAGAGCTTACTCCTTGTAATATCAAACCAACTCTGAATCCAGTAGCACTTTGTATTTCTGCAGTGTCTCCGCTTAGTCTTGCGCAAATTGCCCCCACAGTGTTGCTTTGTTTATCGAAAAACCCTATTTCCTTCGAACAAAATGCAATTATTACAACTTCGTAATATTTTAAATAAGTAGGTATACCTACAGTCCAATTAAATAATTTCCCTGGTAGCGAATGCCAAAGTTTCGTTGCAATCACAAAACATCAAATCTACTACGATCTTTTCCAGCGATTTATTAGTGGGCACTAGAGCTTTGCTCTGGAGACTGAAAAACCTGTGAATCTCCGGAGATTGCCGATTTAGTGAGTAAAATTAAAATATCCCGTTATTTCTCAAATATATTTAAAACATTTCTCATTGACATTTTAAGTATAGTGACAGGCGTAGTGCGCTGTTACTAAATGCCGTTGAAATGTTGTGTTTTTTAAACGAAACCAATGGTTTTAAGATTAAATCAACAACAGTTGATGTTGATTTAACTTTTAGTTCATAACGTTGATTAATTGATAAGTGATATTATTGTTTGGTATTAGATTTAGATTTATTTATTAGATTATTTATTGTGGTAGATTATTATGTATCTTTGATTTTTTTAAATAAAGTATTTTACATTTTTATTTACTTTTATAATGTAAAAGTTTAATTACAAATCTCCGGCATATCCGGAGAATCTCCGGAGATTATGTGTAAAAGAAAAATATCTGGAGACTGAAATCGTGTCCGGTGGGCGCTATAATGATTAGACCGATTAGGTGAGTTTTTAAACTAACTATATAATGTACCTGTCTCAATAAACCTTCAAAATATTGCACTCGTAGTCTTGTAGTCATTTTTAATCCAGCAGAAGTAAAAGTTGCACTTTGAAGGCACATTGCCAAACCAGCAATTGCCGCGATAAGAATAAATAATCCTGAATACACATCCGCTAAGTAAACTACTCTCTCCGGGTCGTTTATTATGTATATCTGTAAAATATTTTCCATATTCAATTAGATGTGCAGAAAACATAAAACAGTTTCTTAATTAAGGGTCTCCCCACATTTATCGACGCGGAATCGGCTTAAGCCGAATGCGTATCACCACTAGAGATGCAACGGATATCCGGTTGATATCCGGTATCCGGCCTATCCGGCCATTATTTTACTATCCGGCCGAATACCGGATAGTTGCGCACTATCCGGCCGGATGCCGAATAGTGATTCTGGTTGGTATTTAACTTGGAAAAAGGTTAGTTAGTATACAAGAAAACAACAACAAATTATGAACGTAGCCACGTGTGGTATGACTTCGGAAATGCATGACAAACCTGTGCTGGTAATTTTCATTATTTCCTCGAAAGGTTTAAGAAGGCTAATACATTGCTCCATTAAGTTCCACTGATGAGGAGTCAAGTTACTTAATATATCGTGCCTAGAAAACGGTCCGCGCAAAACTACAATACGTAACAGGTTGAAACCTGCACGACGCGCCCGCTGCTAAACTAAAATGTGGGTATCGTTTGGCCGGCCGAATATTCGGCGGCCGGATACCGGATATTCGGCCGGTGATGAGGCCGAATATCCGGTATCCAGCCAAACAACTATCCGTTGCATCACTAATCACCACACTACTCGAGTTATCGCCGATCGACAAACACGATGGTCGTCCGAGTCCGATGCGAATAGTATTAGTAACATCCTTATTACGTAGACATAAAAGTTTTTTTGACCGGTGTTAGCCGATTCCGCGTCGATAAATACTATGCGTTTCAAATAAGAATAGGACTCGACTCGTAGCTAACTTCGTACCAAAAACCAAGCAAGAGTAGCGCCAGCACAAAATATCAAACCATAGACAATAATATTATTTTGAAATATATGGAAAACTGATTTAAGTAAAAACTTCACCTAAGTATGTAGTTACAATGCAGGTACCTACCTAAGTTTTACGCGCTAGGATACCACAAACTCGTACACAAATTCTTTTACACGCATAAATACACACGTAAAACGTGTAACACCTTATAACACCGGTTTTTGTCGCCGGAAGATAATAAAATATGTTCGTATCTAAATATTCGAGTCCAAGTGTTCAATTTTACTCGAACGGCAGTAAAATATACGCATTTTTATTTTATTTTCGTCTAGATGTGATTATTATAACGAACAAACATTTTAGCTCACTGTACTAAAAAATGTGAAGTTGTTGCGCATTCCAGTCCAAGATGGCGGATTTCCAGTCCTATTCTTATTTGAAACTCATAATATATGGAGACCCTAAAACACACTTGAAGAAGTAGGAAGAAAAAGAAGAAGAAGCATCAAGTAGGTGTAGTATTGTTGCAGCATGAAGTAGGTGCACAGTAAGGTACTAAGGCGTTAGTAGGGGTTTGGGTTGCAACGAGGATGCAGAAGAGACCTACAGGTAGGTACCTATTAATGTAGACTTACCGCACTTGTATATCCAAATAAGACAGCTAATGCGGGGAAGCATGCACCCTGAAGAAATGCAGAGATCGATCCTATAGTTATAGGGATCCATTCGGGTGCGTTTAATTTTAATATGGTCCAACTACTAACAGGCTCTATTTCCTGAAAGAAAACAATCGTTAATAATCTATAATTCAACGTGCGAGCAGAGGTGGCGAAACGGTATCGGCCTCGCCTTTAAAATATAAGGTCGCGAGATCTATCTCGGTCTTGCCCACACATCTTTGTGTAAATTGCATCATCGCCGCTGCTCAATACCGGTAAAGGAAAACATTAGGAAACTGGCATGTCTAATAACTTTTAAGGACATATGACATCCACCAACCCGCACTTGGCCAGCGTGTGTGGATTAAGGCCAAAACTCTCTCAACACGGGGACACAGGGTTGAAGTGAAGCGAAGTGAAAAGCGAATCGAATTCTGAATTAAAATTCATTTCCTACCGAAGTCCAAGCTACCCAAGTTTATAGAAGACTAGCTGCCCCAGCGAACTTAGTACCGCGCAAAATTGTGAATTACGGTATAGTGAACACAACGTGGTTACCGATGTGTCATTACTACCCCTGCTCAAATGATTCCCTTTAGAATGCTGTCCCAGAGTCTTGTAATGGTTTGTTTACTTTTTTGTAATGTGCCTACAACCTACTTATATTGTTGGTTTACTATTAGGTACATACATTATTCATATTGTTGCATTATTATCACTTACTTCGTCTTCCTCACCTTCGTTAGGGTTTTGATCTGAATTAACAATAAAGTTTTGATATCCCATTGATACCACTGAAGAAATAGAACCCTTCGGCGTTGTCATCCATTCAGGTTCTGCAACAAAAAATGGTTACCCACCTTGACGATTTGATACACCTATCAATACAGGGTTACAAAAAGTACGCACCTCTTATTGATCGTCTGGACGTAGACGTAATTTTAAATTCTTCTGGTTTCTTTTTATTAAAAATGAAAGATGATTGTGCCGAAGTAGGAGTTGTTGGTGTGTTTGGTTCAGTATATTGATCTGCTTCTGCTTCCTCCTCCAGTTCTGTTAAAGTTTTGGTATTTATATCAACGCCCGTATCTTGCTTATTCGTCGTGACCAGTGTGTAATAGAAACCTGAAAATATTTAGCATAAATTATGATAAGTCTGTTACTGTGAATCTGACAACTACTAAATATTATTTTAACCTTTTTTTTTCATAAGTGCTTCATGTGTGCCCTCTTCTACAATAGTTCCTTGATCCATGCAAATAATTCGGTCTGCGTTGACAATAGTGGAAAGTCTGTGTGAGACCATGAGGGTGGTTCTGCCATTTGCGGCGCGGTCAAGCGCGGCTTGCACCTGCCGCTCGGAGTGTGGGTCGAGCGCGGACGTGGCCTCGTCCAGCAGCAGCACGACCGGCGCGCGCAGCAGCGACCGCGCTATCGCCACGCGCTGCTTTTGACCACCCGAAAGAGACGCACCGCGCTCGCCTATCACCGTCTCGTATCCCTACAGTGGTCATACATTTTAACATCATGCTACTCATTACACCCCTGACGGCACTGTATGCAGAAACCACTTTTCTATCCCCATTAAAAAACTTACTTGTGGTAACTTTGTAATAAATTCGTGTGCATAAGCCATCACTGCAACTCTCTGGACTTCATCTAAGGACGCTTCAGGGCAACCGATGGCAATGTTTTCAAATATTGTTCCTCGAAACAAGACAGGTTCTTGACCAACCACTCCTATAATATTATTTTGATAGCAGTAAGAGTTTTGTAGTACCTAATAGAGGTCATGTATCATTGACTAAGCAAAACAAATCGGTATCTATCTAATACGCACCTAATGATGAACGTAGCCAACTTAAGTTAAGATTCTTTAGATCTCTGTCATCTAATTTCACAGAACCATTTTGTGGATCATAAAGCCTTTGGATAAGCTGTAGTATAGTAGATTTACCACAACCGGACGATCCCACTAGTGCAACACATTCTCCGGGTTTTACGTGAAGAGAAAATCCTTTTAATACCTGCCAAAAAGTCAAAACGTTTCCATAAAATTTATCTAGTTATTTATCAACATATTAACTTCTCAGGAAATGGTTAGCTGTGGTGTGTGTTCTTTAGTTCTGAACACATGGATCAATAGAGTTAACAATGCCCCAAATGCCTAGTTTATTTGGTATCATAAGTACCTTAATATTCGGTCGAGAAGGGTAACTGAAATGCACATCTTCCATGCGAATTTCTCCCAATACTCGTCGTGGGGAGAGACCTTCAGTCTTAAAGCTATCGATCAGTGGCTTCTTCTCCAACAAGAAGAATATGCTAGCGGCAGCTCCTCGAGCAGACGCAAACACTTCAATGTGGGGCACGCACATTGATATTGACTGGGTAGCCATAAATAAGTTGAAAATAATCTAAAAATTTGACACGTACATTGAGTATGTAGTTACTTAATTTTAAATATAAGTTATAATATTTGCTGTAGAAAAAAAGCTTTTGATTCCAACCGAAAGTCAATAAATTCAAACATTTTATCTTTTTTTTTTACTTTAGAATTTACACTCTGCTGCAATTCGATGCGTTAGATACCTTTTCTATCCTTTCTAAACTGCTTACAAATATTTTGATATTCTTCTATCTAATTCAATTCGCACTAAAATCTTGACAAAAATTTGGATACAAAAAAAGGGTTGAAGTGATAGTCTTTCTAGTTCACGTTATATACATAGACCCTGAGGAAACTACATACACTGAATACTATTCCTATAACATATCGCCTCTCATCTTCAGACTTCTCATCATCTTGTAAAATGAGTCTAGTGCCGTACATGATGCCGATAGAGTTTAACAAATAATTAAGAATCCAATTAAAACCGTTGCCGATGCCTGTGTATATGCTTTTCTTTTGTGCATATTGCTCGGCTGGTTTTAGCAGTTTGGCGTATCTGTAATTATAAAAATATTATGTACCGCTTCGTTAAACTTTATGTTACAACCTTAATCTATCTAATCCTTAAAACATTTAACACAGGAGCATACGCAACGTCTAGTACTAAATTGTTACGGATTTTGGGGAGGAGACGTAAAAGTTGAATCATCTTTACATGCACACGTAAATAAAAGATACGTTTGTATGTACAAGACATGAAGTTCCGTGTTACATTTTATAAGATCTAATTACGAGATACAGGATACGTACATTAGATTTAAAATCAAGGGCATGTCAATACTATTAGTCGATGGTTAAGCGTTGCTCGCATATTCAGCAAAATATTGGAGAAACAACTGCTGAAAAACAAGTACAAACCTTTCCACTTCTTTCTTTTCACCACCGAAAGCTACAACGCTTTTTACAGATTTAATAATTTCTTCAGCATGCTTGCCTGCTTGACTGTAAGACTCCAGTTCTCGTGCCGAAGATTTTGTTTGGTACTAAAACATGTCCACGTTATACTAAATAAACAAAAACATGTTAAAAGAATTACCTTAGGTGAAACATTTCCTCTACCCACCTGCAACACTTAACTGTGAGTAAATTTCTTTAACCCTTTTAGTATCCCACAGCTGGGCACGGGCTTTTCAAATATCTTATGAGTTGAAAGAGTTTAGGCCTTAATCCCCACAGGCTGGTCACATGTCCTTGAATGATTAGTTCTCAGACACGCCGTTTCCCTTTAACTCACGATGTTTCCCTTTACCAATATTGAGCAGCGGCAATAAAAGAATTCACACACAGAAGTGTGGGCACGACCGGGAATCGAACCCGTGAGCTTATATTTCACAGGCGAGGCCTATACCGCTCCGCCACCGCTGAGCGCTGCTCTGAGTTAACTAAAGCCTGTAATTATTGCACGGATTATGTAGTTCGTTGGGTAGGTTCGTGTTCTTTTGTTTTCTGAAACTGTTAGACAGAGAAGTACATACTTCTATACAATGAAAAACAATATCACTCAGCCAATAAAAGTTACCTATTTCTTTGATAGATAGGTGCTGTTATCTAAGTATGTAAATTTTTTCCATGTATCTACCTAGGTAGGTATATTAAAGTAAAGATAAATAAATAACTTTTGTTGTTATTATGTAAAATTGACTCACATTAGACAGTGCTATTGTAGAAGCAATAGAGAAGGGCATCACGGCGATACAGGCCAAAGCCAGCTCCCACCCCAAGGGAACCGCCACACAAATACTAATTATGGCAGTTCCTATTAGATTCGCTACCACTGCCAATGTTTCGCTCATACCAGCTTTTAATTTCATTAGGTTTCTGTAAATAAATAAAATACTATCAAAGGGGAGAAATATTATATGCAGCGAAGCAAAAGTCATTTGGTTTTGGTCTCATAAGTTTTAAAAATTTGATTCTTTACGTACTCATTTCATAAACATTACTATGATCTTAAATATTCTACCGTAAGTATGAATCACGGATGAAAAAGCAACTTGAATGATAGACAGAATCATAAAATAATGAAGAATGCCTCAAAGGTAAATACATACCCACTAATATACACATCTATAATTATTAGTGACTGTCTCTACGTGCGAGAGAATCGCAAAAATTCTCGTGGTGCCACGTACCTACATCAATCTCTGAAACGCTATTCTTTCGCTCGTAGAGACGGCTCCCCAGCGAGTGTATAGAAATACCTGGCACGACGATAATATCGCCGCGATTTTCTCGATCGTGGAGACGGTCCCTTAAATACTTACTCAGACATTTTCGAGGCAAAATTAAACTCGGTGTCAGTATCAAACCATGTCATGTCTTGGCGTAAAACGGACTTTAGGAATAACATACGTATCGTTGTGATCTGCAAAAACATAGATTCAATAATAAATCTGGTTACTAGGTAGTTTAAAAGTTAACCATTCGTCAGTTGCATCGACTTCCAGCTTGCGACTCTGCCTACGATGTGATAAAAATAAAACAGATATAAAATGAACACATCAAATGCCTTAATACCAAAACCTTCTGGGAAATGGTCGTCTAGACCCATGGCATCTCAGGGCACATCAATTACACCATGATATAGTTGAAAATTTACTTCAGTGACAATAAGTGGCCTATATAAGAATGGATAATTTAAAACATAGCTTTTTCAAACAAAATATGTAAACAAATCGGAGACAAGAAAACCGCTTCACCAAAGAATGGCTCCATTCTGTCTGACTCTTAGTATCTCTCCTAGCTCATAAGTAAATTCAGGTCTAGGACTACATGGGATCCTAAATCCAAAACTTGCAAACACTTGTAATATATAAATCAAAAGTGTGTTAAAAGAATTCCATGATACGAGGAAAAGATCCCAACCCCCGGATATACTGGTAACTTTACCTTTTTATGACATGTAATATTAACCAAGCAAATAAACTATTTTATTGTCAAAAACGGAACTGAAGGATTTTATTAATCAAAATCAAATCGTTAACACGCACATATTTCCCTATATAGGGTGACTGGTGATTACTGTAAAACATTCTACCACTTGGGTGATAGTGCTCATGATTACAAACAACTTGCCCAAGACATTGTTTTTGGAGTAGGTAACCTTTCTTAATTAAATTCTCAATTTTATATTGAACTGCGCAGTAGAGACGACTTGGAGTGAAGAGAGGCCCAGGGTGACGCACAGTTTGGTAACGACGTCGACTTTTCTGCATAGCTCAATATTAAATAGCGAATTTAATAAAAATGTTGCCCCAAAAAAGTTAATTTGGGAAAGTTCAAAGTTGTTTGCTAACTCATGTTTACTTACTAGGTAGTGCTGATGTAAAGTACTACCTGTTAGTGTAGTAGGTACTTAATATTACTGAAGCATTTTACACTTATTATCTAGATATTCATTTTATGTTTCTCTGCGACGTAGGTGCTTAAGTCAATAAGTCTCATTGTTGAGATATAACAACAACACGTACCTGCCGCAACGCACTCCAGCCGACAAGAGCCACAGATAGAGTGGAACACAGTAAACATACTCCTGTCACTACGAAACACGCGATACACATCGCTATCCCGTCATCCTCAAGAGCCGCCATGTTCTCCTCGTTGGATGCATTCCATCTAGACAAGCCGTTACGGATTTACAATCCTGACCACTTTAAGTTATCTGATTTACTTATTCGTTTCATAAAACATTACAATATCATATAAATTTTTAGTCATAGCTAAATCTTTAGAGCCAACGAGATTACAATCAATCATAGGTACTGTGCTCATTTGCCTTTGGTCCATCCTATTAGCCAGAGGACGAAGTTTTAGCAACCGACTATTGCGACTCTAAACCCACCTAAGCTAAGCTAGGATACATCAGACTGCTCTGTTTTAGTAGTATTTTTGTTACATATTGACATGTAGATCTAATGTATGATAACACTTGTGCACAGAATACTTGGGTGAAACTTACAGTCTCTTGCCGCCTCCAAATACGGCTAAAACTGGTAAATTCGAACTCAGTTCTTCTTGTTTGCTCGTTCTTTCCACAAATGCGGTGCTTAGTTCTCCTACTAATAACAAGTTGACCGTGACACCACCTCCGCTTAAAAGTCCAAAAAGGATCCCAATTATCGTAGCGATATTTTCTATTATAGAGCCATAACGAAACTGGAAATATGAATATATTGAATAAAAGGTTGAAGGAGAAGTTTCTTGTTTTGCACCTACAGGAGTAGCGGTGGCGCGGCGGTATCGGCCTCGCTTTTGAAATATAAGGTCGTGGGTTCGATTTCCGGTCGTACCCACAATCTTTGTGGAATTATTTCATTGCCGCTGCTCAATATCGGTGAAGGAAAACATCACGAGGAAACCAGCATGTCTAAGAAATAATTATTAGAGGACATGTGACATCCACGTAACCGCACTTGCCAGCGTGTGTGGGAGGCCTTAACACTTAACTTGTAAGATAGTTGAGCAAAGACCCGTGCCCAACAGTGGGGCACTAAAAAGGGTTAAAGTGAGACCATTGGTTGCTTCCGAGAAAATTTTACTAAGTTTATACAATGTGTAAATAGATCAAGTCTACAAAACTTAAGTGGTTGCTTAATATAATATTCTATGAATTTATCACCAAGTATTTTTATTAAATCAACTAACATTTTATAGTTAAGTAATAATTTGCATGCAGCATATACTAGGCAGTGGCCTAGTATATGCTGCATGGCTAAGCACGGCTCTTCGCTCAACTATGTTATGGGTTGAGACAGTTTAGACCTTAATCCACACACGCTGGCCAAGTGCGGGTTGGTGGATGTCACATTTCCTCGAATGATTAGTTGCTGGTTTCCTGACGATGTTTTCTTTCACCTATATTGAGCAGCAGAGATGTTACAATTTATACAAAGATGTGAGGGCACTACGGAATCAAACCCGTGACCATATAAATCTAAAACGAGGCCCGTACCGCTGCACTTTACGTCCCCGCTGCTCTTCAGCTTGCCAAATCGATTCAACCGAAACTGAAGCTTTATAGAAAACGGACCAATTGTCTCACTCCTTTAAACCTTTATAAAATGATAATTTTAATAATAATACGGCCATGGGTGCATGTTTTGGTGAATCATTGAATAGGTGCGTTTCAAGAAGAATACCTTGTTTTTTCGTTCACATAAATATTTAACTTTTAATAGGTTATAATTATATTTAGAAGGCACCCAAGTTTATCCCGTAAACATGTGGTACAAACCAATTTAAAAATGGTTATAATTATAAATACTTACGATCTCATAGAAAGATATTTCTACTTCCCTCTCTGCAGTTTTTCTGTAAATAATAATAATAAAAGTAAGCAGATATGAGCGTGGCACAACCTCCATTACGACGCGTAGAAAGAAACACAAAAACAATCTGCTAGACAGAAAATACTACCGTACTTCTTTAAATTATACTAACAGCAGTATAGTTCTCACATTAAAAAATATATTTGAATAATAATACATAGTTAACCTATCTATATTATACAAGGTGAACAGGTTAAAAGCGTTCATCAGTTAAAACAGAGAATAGCGTTGCAGGTGTCAAATATTGTTTCAGACAGTCAATAAAACCATAATTTGTAGTATGTATGATATTGGAAATTTCATTATCTATTTTATTTTGGAAAAAAATTCAAATGTTAATTTAATTTTCCCATTAGAACAGTTTTTATTCAAGCCTTTTTTAAACTAGCTGTCGATGGTATACGCAGATCCGAGTTAGTAGTAAAACCGTATGTAATACACTTATAATAGTGTAACTTTTGTTTAAGTACCAGATACCATAAAGTTAAGATTAAGTACCATAAGATTTGCTAGTGAATGGCTGAAAAAAAAACACGATTTCTGTCAGTTTTCATTTATGAAATGTTAACTGAAAACTGTGAGCCATAATTTTTTGAGATTAATCGTTCATTTCAGGATGGAGTCTGAGACATTTTCCTTTTTTCAGGCATAATAAATGAAGACATGTTCTTTCTAAAACAATTGTTTATTTTATAGTGAATTATTTAGTACTATTATGTAATCGACGAGGAATCGCGCTTGCCGATGTCGATTACATTAATATTTTGTTTCCGTAATACACTAGATTATGAAATTTCCAATAACGTGATGTCAATATCTTACCTGAAAATTAAACAAATTTATGTTCTATTGACTGTTGGAAACCATCAATTTTTAACTCCTGCGCGGTTTCAACGGATGAACCCTCTTATGGCGTACTTTATCGTACAATTTGACATTATTTATGTCTCAACCTATCAATTCGCAAAATTATAGTGAATATTTAAAATACTATGTGAAAATAAAATAGTTAATGCTTGAAGTTTGCATTCGCATAAAGGAAATTCGCTTAAATATTAAGAAAGTATTATTTTCATTAATATTATTAATAGTTATTAATGAAAATAATAATGTTAGGACATTATAATAATATTACAGGCTCAAACTAAGCAAAGTTTGTAATGTACATACGGCTACACATCAAGCTATACATGTATATTAAAGAATAAGCTGATCTCGCATTGTATAGAATTTCGGTACAAAGAGAGATCCGCTTATACTGGAATAATATTTATTTATTTACACCATATATTGACTACCATGACAGGTTTAGACCTAATGCGATAGAGAACTATATAGCTTGATGTGTAGCCGTGTGTACTATGGAACCATATATTTGTAAGTAAAATCGATTTTTAAGTCAGTTGAAAACAATTTATTTGGTAGAATTAAGGCGAAGCACATATGCAGTAATAAACATTATTTTAAATATCATATTAACACTCCCTTTGGCTTTATAGAATTAAAAAATTAACTGACTTAAAAAATTAACTATCTTGTTCTAGCAAGTCACTAAAAAGCTTAAAAATAAGAAAACATAATACCCACTTGTCTTTCAGTGTCACTCCCATTTTGTGTAACTAATTTAATTAAAATAAAATAAACCACACTATACGTAAGACTATCTAAACCGTATTTAATAACTGAGGCATCACAATCTTGAGGCTTCATATATACCTATTATCTTTAACTGTCTATTATCTAAAACAATGAAACTGTTTTACAACGGCTTAGCTTATGTTTGCACTTCATTTGTTACGGATTTTCGTGGTTCATTTAGAATAATCTAGATTGAGCGATGATCTTATAGCAGGGTTGGCTTGTTTAGAACAAGTTGCTTTAATTAAAACACTTTTAAAAAAATATATGTTTTTATTTAACTATTTGGGAATTAATTTTTATGATTTTCTTTTAATTTTTTAACATGTTGCTATATTAAATTTTAATAACCTATAAAATAAATATGTAATCACTTGACATGTAATGTTAATTAGTTTAATTACCAATAAATAAGTTGTAAGTTATGAGTTATTTCGATGTACCTACGTTTTTTATTCGAAAGCTGAAGTGAAGGAGAAGGTTCTTAGCTAAAAATAATGCATAAAGGGTTATTACATTTTTAACTTAGAGTGATGAATATTTTATATCAATAAGTAGTTTTATTTAGTATTGAAATTTAAAAATCGTAGTCAAATAGCATATTAGAAGGGCTCCGTTACTTAAACCGTTAAACAAGTTGCTTCTTTCTGCCATGCTTATACCTAATGAGAGCTATCTCAAAATCACCTTTTGAGACGCGAATAATGTTCAGTGGCATAAATTTTTCGTATCACAGAAATCTCTCCATAACATTTGCCATTTTCTATACATTACCATTTGAAATAACCACAGAATATCAAGATCTAGCTTTAGCAGCAGGCACATAGCTATAGAAAGGTGGGTGGGTGGGCCATGTGGACATAACGAAATGGAAACGCGAGCGCAGCGAGCGCGACATTATTCGTAAAGAAATAACGAGATGAAAGATATAGGTAATAATATTACGAGTATGATGCACCTGATTGGCACGTGCGAAAAATACTTTCATTCATAGTTTATGCGTGCCACGACATTTTGAAACCAGTTGTAGGGAGAGCGGCGAAATTCGGAATAAATGAAGATGCCATATCTGATTTTAACAATTGGGAGATGTTTATTGTTAGATCCAGCTCAGAAGGTAGGAATAATTCAATAAATCAAAGACAATTTGAGATATAACAAAGCGTACTTGTATTCGTCATCCTTTTCCACACAACAAATTATATAAATCTACTAATTAACAATGCTAACTACAACTTTATGGGTACTTACATATTTTATGTAGGTCAGACCAGAATTTTAAAATATCACCACCTTTTGGAGGGCTACTTATCGCCAAGATGTCTCGAGCCAGAATAATCTAGAGTGAACTGACTATCCAGTGAAAAATGAGCGATTGAATGAATGAACATTTACATGTGTCGCATTGAGAACGGTCATTCGTAGTGTTTCAGTTACTTAATATAAAAAATAGGTTGTCATTCAATACTAGCACAGATAATATAATACTATACTAGTAATAAAGTAAGTGTTACCAGGGGTAAATATGCTAACAGCTCGGCCATCCTGTCGAAAGCGCGTCCTCGCGCTACTGTCTTATTTATTAGGTACATTTATAATATCAAGTGATGGTGTACAAATTTCAAGAACACAAAAATAACCTTATGTGATAATTTGCGAAAAGTTTGATTTACTGGATTTATAATAGAGTTCACTGAACAATAAAAAATAGAAATAAAAATTCAATCAATTTTTAACAGTACATGTTGAAAATAAAAATACAAAAAGAAAGTAAAAATAAAATAATCTAGCATCACCTATATCAAATAAACGATTTGTAAATATACAATTCTGTAAACATTTGCAATTGATTTAAATATTGGTAAGGATATTTTAGGTAAGCAATAGCACAGATATTTAGAATGATTATAATAAGAACTGAAAAACATCAAAAACATAATATCGACAATTTGCCACGACTTACAAATACTTAAATAATACACAAATTATTCTTCTAATTCATTTTCAGTGACGTCACATTCATCGTCACTTTCTAATTCCCTAGAGAATGCTAACCAGGGCTGCATTTTATCTATAGCAATCACAGCTTCATATCTACGTCCGTTTTTACGCGTCATCGGGGTATCCTCGACAACGTATCTTTCATTAGGGAGCACTTTTATTACGCGATATGGACCTTGAAATTTAACCACTAGCTTTTGCGATTTGCCATCATGCGGTACTTGCCTCTCGATACGAACTAAATCTCCTACATTATACTTTCTTCCTATTTTCCTATGACTGTTAAACCTCTCTGCATCTTTAAGTTGCTGAACTTTAGTATTCTCACTAGCCGATTGTCTAATATTGGTTAAAGCTTCTGGATTAGCTACGGTAGTTGTGTCTGATATTATGGGGCTTAATAAGCCTTCGGACCTACTAGTTATATTAAAACCAAATAGTAATTCAGAGGGGCTTTTCTGTGTAGTTTTATTTACCGTGGTATTCAGGCCGATTTGGATATCATACATACAGTCGTCCCAAGATTTTTCGTCTTTATTATGAGCACTAGTAGATAGAGCGTCTAAGATGGTCCTATTATAGCGCTCCACCTGGCCATTAGCCCTAGGTGTTGCGACGGCATTAATGATATGTTTTATCCCATATGATGAAGTGAACTCTTTAAACGTGTTGCTTGTAAAACTAGTGCCTTTATCGGTTATGAGACGTGCAGGGACCCCAAAATAGCTAATATGCTCTTTCATTACTCGCACGCTGGTCAGAGACTTCGTATTTTTAACTGGGGTTACGTTAACGAATTTTGTGAAGCTATCTACTAAAACTAATACGTAGCAGTTTCCTCTTTTGCTTTTAACAAATGGGCCAAGGTGGTCTGCGTGTACCGTGTGGAAAGGTATGCAGACCTTTTCAATAGGGTGCAGTTCACCCTCCTTCTTCCCTCCAGGTGTTTTATGGTGGGCACATTCCAAACAGGACTGCACATATTTTTTGACAAATCTACGCATTTTCGGGAACCAGTAGTGCTGTTGAATACGCTGTAGAGTCTTATCGAATCCGAAATGTCCTATGTCATCGTGATTTTTCTTCAATATCTGCCAACGTACACCTTTCGGGACTAGCCACCTAATCTCATCCCCAACCACACGATAGACGCGACCATTCTTTAGTTTATAATTTTTATGAATTTCTACGACCCTATCTGCAGTTTTATCCTCCAAAATGGTTTTAATTCTTTGTACCTCATCATCCGCACGCTGCACGGTGGTTATCCAGTTCTCTTCTGTACTCTCAACACTCAGAATATCTAGAACGTGGGTTTCACTTATGGGAGCTGAAACCGGCCCTCGACTTAAGGCGTCAACATGTGCCATTCGAGAGCCAGGTCGGTATTCAATATTACAGTCAAATTCCTGTATCTGGACCCACCATCGTGCAACCCGCGGAATCAGATCACGTTTTACGAAAGTGCATCTTAGATCATTGCAGTCCGTGTAAATTGTAAATGATGTTCCTAACAGATATACCCTAAACCTGTTGAGAGACGCTATAACCGCTAGAGTCTCGAGTTCGTACGAGTGCAGTTTTCGTTCGTCGGGCGAGGTCTTACGACTAAAGTATGACACAGGGTGAAACACGCCAGTGGGGTCGCTTTGCAGGAGTATGCCAGCGACGCCATCTTTGCATGCGTCAGTATGTAATTGTGTCTTCGCTTTTGGATCATATAAGGCTAGTACCGGTCGTTGCGTTAGCAAACTTTTAACGGAATTAAATGAGTCTACCTGACTATCACCCCACGTCCAAGGTGTATCCTTCTTCAGGAGGTCAGTCAATGGGGACGTTATGACGGCATAGCCCTTAATAAAGCGCCTAAAGAACCCGGATAGGCCCAAAAACTGTCTCAGTTCATGTACATTACGAGGTGTGGGGAATTTCGAGATAGCGTCAGTCTTTCTGTCGCCCGGACGAATGCCCGAATTACTGACTTCGAACCCTAGAAATTCAATGGTATTCTGGAAAAAGTTACACTTGCTAAGTCGTAGTGTTAAGCCGCCTTCCTTTAAAAGTTGTAGAACCTCCTCTAGTCTCTCTAAACCTTGGACTACATCTTTACTGGGGATAAGTATGTCGTCCATGTAAACTACTGCGTACTTAATCTTAGCGTCGTGAAGGATTTTATTAATAGTTCTTTGAAAAACTGAGGGCGCGTTCACCAAACCAAATGGCATGCGGTTATATTCAAATTGCCCGTCCGGGGTGACAAAGGCGGTTTTATGACGTGATTCTTCAGAAATCTGAATTTGGTAATAACCCGACGCTAAATCAAGTGACGTGAATAATTTATTGCCTGCCAGTTGGTCAAGTTGGTCCTCTACACGCGGGAGAGGATAATGATCCTTTATAGTTTTCCTATTAAGTGCGCGGTAATCGACACACAGGCGCTTCTCGCCCGTCTTTTTTTGGACTAGTACAATTGGACTGGCGTAGGGTGACGATGATTCCCTAACTATACCACTGTCTATCATTTCTTGAACCATGTCATTTACAAGAGCCCTTTCGGAATAAGATAAGCGGTAAGGTCTATATACGACAGGCTCAGCGTCTTCCAGTTGTATAACCATTTCTGTTACACTCGTGAAGCCAAGATCCTTTAAGGATCTGGAAAAGCAATTTTTGTATTTGTTTAGTAAATCCTGCAGTAATAAGCGGTCGCTGTCACTCAAACTTTCACCGCAATTTATTTTCTCATCCGAAGTCATGGAGTCATATGTAATTTTACAGCAATCTAAAACCTCTTGCGCTAAAGAATCCGTGCACTCGCATTTTATAGAGCGATTTATTAAAGCATCTTTAGAAATGGTTATATCACCTTCTGACGGGTTAAATATAAGTAACGAGCCAAATCCATTTTTAATGTCATACTCCCCCGACAGAAGATAGTATTCTTGTCCTTCGTCTCCCCTAAGAGAGCCGCGTACATGGACACTCCCGCTAAATGGTGGGCTGCATTTCACGCGCACAATACTTAGTGAACCCTTCTGAACACACACGTTATTGCATGATATCAAATATATTTTAGTTGGGCTAATCCTTTTAAATATTAGTTTAGTTGGAGTTTTTGTTATTATTAAGTCAGGCATTTCCGTAAACGAGTGTCCCAAAAGAGCGGGGTGTCCAAGCACGTAGTCCTCTACCACATAAATATCGATGACCTTTGCAATTCCTTGCACTTCCACCTCGGCGGTGATTAAGCCTAACGGTCGGGTCAGATTTGCTCCTATACCTCTAAGAACAGGGAGATTACTAGCACGTTTGATGTTTAGTCCTAGTTCTTGAGCCTTGCCAACTTTGATTAGCGAACACTGGCTACCCAAATCAACGTGACATGGCGTTACGTGCCCATTTATTTTAACGTTTAAGATGTACTTATCGTTGGGCTTATCTGACGTGCGTAATTCTGACACCTGTTTTTCTTTAGTGTTCGTTTGAGATTCAGCTTTAGCTGGTTCAGACCTGTGTTTCCTAAAACAGCTACCCGCCTGGTGACCTAATCTATTACAAGTGGTGCATTTAACTAAGGGTTTTTCGCATTTGAAGCTAGGGTGTCCTACTTCATTACAGTTGAAGCATCGAATAGCTGAACCGGAATCTGTTTTAACATTGAATGTGCGGTTGAAGTTCTTACGCTCGATCCTACCTTTATTGTGACCCTCAAACCCTTCACGACTTTGTCCTACTCTTACGGTCCTAAAATACTTAAGAATCTGTTCAGGCTCACTAAATTGCGCTGCTTGTGCACCTACTCTGATAGCACGATCGTCTACTCCGTATAAAATACAATCGACAGCTTTTCGGCCGTAGATTGCACACCTATTCAATAAATTCAGTTTCGCGTAATAATAGTGTTCCAACGATTCACCGTACTTAACCAGTTTCGCTAACATCTCTGTCAAGAGCTCAGCGTAGTCCTCGCGGCAAGGGAAAGACTCTATAAGCTTTTTCTTCCATTCGCCCCAAGTATGCAAAAGAGTAGGTAACCCCTGGTACCAAGTTTTAGCTAAACCCGTAAGTTTAGGGAGAGCATAATGTATTATCTCCTTTTGAGACCATTCATATATCTCTGCGCATTCCTCAACCTTATTTATCCATGTCAAAATTGTTTGTTCTTTACTCAAGGGGTCAAAATCTGGTATAACGTTATTATTAAATGATAGCTTGGGCCTCTCTGAGCTCTTGACAGAATTTAAAATTGACAAAAACTTATCTATAATAACATTCGTTTCAGAGTCTCTAGATCTCTTACTATTACTAAAAGTCTGAGTCGACTCACGTTCATCAGTGTCGCCGTCGCTGTCCAGCCGCCGTCGCCTCTTGTGCCTGCTTGCACCCTCACGGTCCTCAGTGGCATCGTCCCGCACCGGAGCTGCGCGTTCTCTTTGGCCCTCGTACCTGGACCTGCGCCTGCTCTCGGTACCGCGTTCGCTATCGTCCTCGCACATGGACGTACCTTGGCCCTCGAACCTGGGCTCTCTACCGTCCTCGCACATGGACGTACCTTGACCCTCGTACCTGGGCCTCCTACCGTCCTCGTACCTGGACGTACTTGGGCCCTCGAACCTGGGCTCGCCTCTGTCCTCGCACCTGGACATGCCTCTTTCCTCGGACCCGGGCTCACAACGGGTCGCAGCAACGGGTTCAGTGCCCTCTAACCTGGGCAAGCTCCGGTCCATGTTGACGTTGCTTCTGAAACTCATAATTGGCAATCTTAGTGTTCGTTCATTGTTACTAAGCTATTTATTATCATTGGCGATGGATAGCATCAGAGCAATTCGGGAAGTAGGTGGGCATCTAAAGTTACTGCGTTAATCTGACGAAAAGCGCAAGTTTCAAAATAGCATGTAGCCGGCGGCAATACTAGGGAATATGTTTCAATAATTAATCTACACTAAAGTTTACCTCTTATGAATGCACTGCTTGACACTAATGGGAGGGATCACTTAGTAAATGCATGTATCACCAACATCGTTATTATTATCACAATTATTACACCATTAATATCACCACTATTATCACTATTATAATTATCGTCACTATTATCATTATCGTTATCGTTGTCGATGTCGTTATTGTTATTAACTAATCGGCTTTTAGTGTATATCATAATTCAACATAGGACTGTTAAATCTAAAATCGGTCTAACGAATGTCAAATAAAAAAAATAAAAATAAAATCTTTCTCTACTTGGGGTAGTGCTTCTTTATTTATTTATTTTTTTTAATTTTGGGCGCTAATAGAACAACCTCACTTCACAAACAATGCACAGAAATAAAAAAATTAAACACAAAATCGCGTACTCAAAGCGTAATAACGATAGAACAATGTGTTTATTTCTATACTGTCTTCGCTACGTGTCGTTGGATTTATATAAAAAAAAACATTCAGTAGCAAGAGAAAAAAGGACATCGCACATAGTGAGGAAAGAAGACGAATACATTTCTTAAACTTGTATCCGAGCTATTGTCTGTACCACGTGGGTTTATAGGTTATCTCTTTATACCCACATTTCTGTCGCACGGTTGAGCAAATTTATCGATGTGGACGTGAACAAAGAAAATTGTAAGAATTTTCTATTTATCCCACTTCTGAACTGTTAGATCCAGCTCAGAAGGTAGGAATAATTCAATAAATCAAAGACAATTTGAGATATAACAAAGCGTACTTGTATTCGTCATCCTTTTCCACACAACAAATTATATAAATCTACTAATTAACAATGCTAACTACAACTTTATGGGTACTTACATATTTTATGTAGGTCAGACCAGAATTTTAAAATATCACCACCTTTTGGAGGGCTACTTATCGCCAAGATGTCTCGAGCCAGAATAATCTAGAGTGAACTGACTATCCAGTGAAAAATGAGCGATTGAATGAATGAACATTTACATGTGTCGCATTGAGAACGGTCATTCGTAGTGTTTCAGTTACTTAATATAAAAAATAGGTTGTCATTCAATACTAGCACAGATAATATAATACTATACTAGTAATAAAGTAAGTGTTACCAGGGGTAAATATGCTAACATTATTATAAACTATAGAAAAAAATATTTTGAAGAAGGGCGAAGCAAGCACGAAATTGTAGTAGGTAAGTTTAAAATTGAAATGAAAGGTCACATAGGACCGGCCTGTTCGCGTAGTGTTTAGTGTCCCTGACTACTTAGCCGGAGTTCGTGTGTTCAATTCCCATCCAGAACAAATGTTTGTGTATTGAGCATTATTGTTTGTTCTGTGTCTGGGTGTCACTCACCTTTTGCGAAGAAAACTCAGCATATGACTTAGCAAGACTAGCGGTTAGGAGTGTTTAATAATAGTGTCACGTTTATACATCCTTATCTGATATATTACTGTATCACAATGAATGTAATAAGCAGATAAGGCAATTAAGAGTGTTTATTATTTGTTGTTAACAAGATTCCATTATTTACAGCGATCTTGCTGTTATATGTTATGAAAATGTATTGATGTTAAAATCAGGAGTATCAGGATGTTTAATTTAATTCTAGACAAGAATGTGATAACCACGAGTTCAAGCATGGTAAGGTAACATAAGGTATGCATCATAGAAGAAAGAAGCTACTTGATCCTTTTTCTAAGGTTTGTATAGTTGGGCAAGAGCCCTTTTTAAGTACTTGTATGCGATGCAGTGTTAAAGGTGCTTACTTATATGTTTCAATACCTCGGGCAATGTGATTGAATGTCTACACTGTTCAGTCAAATGGCATTTGTGATATCAACCGCATTACTCATTATTTTTAACCGGCTTTAAAACGAAAGAGGTTCTCAGTTTGGATATAATAATATATTGGGACATTACCACCCACGGCCATCTGATCCCAAACTAAGCAGAACTTGTACCTACTGTGGAAACCAGATAACTGGTACTTGAATACTTTTTTGTAAATACATACTTAAACATAGATCATTACACCTAGACTCAAAACAAACAAACATGTTCATCACACTAATGTCTGACTTGGGTGGGAATATGAATGAAAGCGCGCGCCTTAAAACTAGCGGTCAGTGACCCTAGCGAGCGCACAGATGATAAACATCTTTCATTAGCGACTAGGGGAGAGTGTGAATGAAAGAGCTGGTATGATTTTATTCTAGCTTACCTTTACACTGCCATAGTTTAATTGATTTTTTTAGTAAGCTAAACTGGCTAACTATTACTCACAAAAATATTACAGTTTTATACAATATTTGTTTTCGCAAAACTGTCATGTTTTGTGAGTATAAATCATTTCGGCTTTTTCAAAGCCTGGCTCTTTCATACACACTCTTCCCTACTTAATTTCTTATGAATTATAAAAAATATCTGGATGACCGAGCTTCGCTCGGTATTTTTTTTTTTTAAATGACATTTTCTAAAAATGATTCCTAGCTAGATCGATTTATCGCCCCCGAAACCCCCTATATACTAAATTTTATGAAAATCGTTGGAGCCGATTCCGAGGTTCCAATTATATATATATATATCTGTATGGTTGATCCACTGAAAGGCAAACCTCATACAGACTGTTAAAAAACTTATTTTATGAGGGAATGTAGAAAATAATGAAACAGCACAAAAATAGAGCTTTTTGAACAGTATAATTTGGCAATGTAAGGTATCACATAATAGTCTAACAATTCGGGAATGGGTTACTACTAAGTAGCGGTACATAACGTATTAACAATTATTACTTAACAATAAAATTTTCTGTTTAAATTGGTACACATGCTAGATTGAGATTCATTCGCCAATAATTGAACACCATATTAACGACAGTTTAAGAATGATGTAATAGGCCAGTTTAAACACAGCGTCAATGTCAATGTCAAGCCATCTTTTGACCTTTACACATCTTCCAGTAATAACCTTTTTGGTCCACCAGTTCCTCATGCGTTCCACGCTCCACAATTTTTCCTGAAAGAAAAAAGATATTGATATTTACTCCAGATAGCTCCAGATAGTAATATGTATTACCTACTACCTGCACGTCGCGCCCCAGCTACCAATTTTAAATCCCTTCCTGTTTCTTTTGACACTAACCTTGTCCTGATATTGTTAACCAACAAAAAAAAAAAATTATGCATTTCGGTGGAGTAGTTTGGAAGTTATGAGTATCTTATAGCATCGAAAGTAGGAGATAGAAGAAGATGAATAAACCGCTGGAAAACCATTTCTATTACTTCAGCAAATAAAAAAACCACATAAAATCGGTGCATTAGTTTAAGCGCGTTTATATTATTACATCGGCTCGGAAAGCATTTTAACATTTTTGTTATTATTATTATGAGAACTAAAGTAATCGACTTAGCCCACCGGCTTAGTAAACTGAAGTGGCAGTGGGCCGGTCATATCTGCCGCAGAACTGACAACCGCTGGGATAAACGAGTTCTTGAATGGAGACCACGAATTGGCAATCGTAGCGTAGGACGCCCTCAGACTAGGTGGAGGACGCACTTTAGGAGAGGCCTATGTCCAGCAGTTGACTAGAATAGGCTGATGATGATGACGATGATGATGAAGACAAATTAAGTGAGTCAGTATAACTGTATACTATAATTAATATTTGCACGCCACTAAATATGGGAAAACATGTTGGATTGATCACTTTTTTTTACACCTTGCGTGCATTTTTTTCATTTGTATGTACACACGTTTATGCAATTAAAATAATATTATCTTATTTTATCTTAACAATCAGAATGCATTGTTCATCGTTTGTTGTCGCTTTAATAATTTTGGGATAAGGATTTAGGATCTCTCTAAAACCTTGATCACACGTGCTTAGCGAAAGGGCGAGACAGTGGCCGTCGGCCGAGTAGTAATTTGTGGAAACGTATTATCGAGCTTATGTTTACACTTACCGAGTACTCGGTCAAGAGCATTGTCTCGCCTTTTTGCTCGGTACGTGTGATCAAGGTATTAGGATTGACTTCAAGATATAAATATTGTAGTATTTTAAAGTATTTTTACCTTTATCGATAACACAAATAAGATTTGCATCCTTAATCGTGGAGAGGCGATGAGCGATGGTGACACAAGTGCGTCCTTTAGCTGCTTTCTCTAGTGCTTCTGATACAACCTGCATGAAAATTTATTTATTAGTGGAAATAATCGTGAAATGGCAGTGTCTATAAGTCGCAGTAAGATAAATACAGTCGATATGTATGTATATTTATGTCACTAGGGATTAATATATACCGGGGCATAGTTATAGGAAAGCCATTGATTATCTGGCTAAACTAGTCTATTATGACGTGACTAATGTGTTATGGGTACTATAATCCATCAAATCTAAGAAGTACTGTTTGACAGTTCTAAACGTAGTACATTTAGAATTTAATTTTTTGTAAGAAAATTGTTTATGTTATGTTAAAATAAAAATAGCTTCTTAATTCAATTATTTTACAGGAAAGCTAATAAAAATAGTGTGAATTACGCCTCTATGAAGCTAATTTGATAGAAAACAGTGAAACGTCAAACGGTACCTATCTCTTAGATTTGATGGACTGTAGGAACGGTTATACAGTACCTACATACGTTCCTAGTACCCATAATACAATGTTTAACATACACTGCTTTTTGTACATAGATACATAGTATACATAACTATGTTCCGGTATATAATAATAGATATCCCTAGTAACATAATTTTGAGTAACAACTATAACTATCTTATTGCGCTCACCTTTTGATTGACTTGACATTTTGATCGGTGTTTTAAAGTACGATGGTTATGTTAGTGATTACATTTGCGTTGTTGGGACCCGTTGAGGAAACCCGAAAAGGTGAAAGCGTTAGCTGCCCGTTAATTAGAATTTCAGAGAAGGTCTTGTTAAGATAAAAACTTCCTGTTGTAAGATAACACTACTTTATCAATTGAATTATGTATCTGAGATTGGTTACAAAATACAGATATAATATTTTTTGGGGTTTTGTATGAGTAATAGAACATATTTCCATGCTTTTCTAATTTTTTTATTCAACATAATATTAGAAAAGTAAGGACGACCTATTCGTGATATTTATCGATGAAAGCGCGCGGTATAAAATTAGCGGTCAGTGACCCTAGCGAGCGCACAGCTGATACGGCCGCGGCGCGCGCGGTACAAATCACTATCAACACTAAACACCTTTCTGAAGTAAAAAATTAAGTTTTTTTAATACTAAGACATCAAAATAAAAAAAAACGAGTTTATTTAAATTTGGTTAATTTAATTTTCTCACAGTTTGCGCACTGGTTAATAAGTTTGATTGTTTGTTTTATGGTGTGTATATAAATAGGTAATAAAATGTAGGTCTTACACGTTCGCTGTTAGCATCGAGAGCTGAAGTGGCTTCATCTAAGAGCAGTAAACGAGGTGACCTTATCAGGGCCCGAGCAATGCAGACTCTTTGCTTCTGACCACCAGACAACTGAGCACCTCCAGATCCTAAATTCGTATCGTATCCCTGTAGATTGACATATCATTATTCTAAATCTTGAGCTTTGACGTTTGAATACTAGTTTTGCCCCGGTTTTTAATAGCTCTCTAGATAGATTAGGTTTTAATCGACGCTGGCCAAGTGCTGTTCGTGGATGGATGATGGATGGTGGATGGATGGAAAATGTTTGCAGGTTTCTTCAGGATGTTCTTCATCTTTATTGAGCAGCGGTAATGAAAGAATTCACACAAAAATGTGTGGGCACGATCCACATATCACCGCTCCTCATATGTCCATCCAAGAATATTAAGAAAAAGTATCAATATTATAAGAGCGTGTAAAATAGTTAATTTTGTACTTGAATGAATGAATAAAACGAATGAAAACAATTTCTATAAAAGAAGGTAAGTAAGTAAATATTTTTATACTTTTTTATATTATTTTATACTTTTAATTAAAGAATTAACGTGTTACCTTAGGTAAGGAAACAATAAACGAGTGGATATTAGCAGCTTTCGCGGCGGCGACGATCTCGTACATAGTAACTTTCCTCTTGTTATCGCCATACGCGATGTTTTCGCCGATAGTCCGGTCAAACAAAACTGGCTCTTGTTGTACTACGCCGAGTTGACGTCTGAGACGCGCTAACGTCAACCCAGTCCTAATGTCACGGCCGTCTAATTCCTGGTGATTTGTTGACAGAGGTAAATACAAAATAATAATACACACCATTCATACATCATCTGTACTCAAGCTAAACAAAACTTGTACTAAAAATCTCTTTTTTTGCGGATGACCTTACTCAATCGGCCGGAACGGCTTTTATTGGTTCACGGGACTTTTCAGTGAGCCGAATTAATTGCAAGTACCTCACCTACCACTTCAAATTGCAACTTTTACTGGTTCCCACTGTGAATAGCTAATAGCTAGCTAGCTTTTCCGATAGCTATGATCTGTCTTTCTTCAAGTCACGAGTAAATTGGTATTTACTGGGTAAGCGCGTCCCGTCGTAGACTACATCCTTGCTTAGCAACAGGCAAGTTGTGGTCAAGCGCAAGCCCGTTATAGGATAAAAAAAGAATAGACTTAACTTTATATAGGTATACCTTGCACTGTATAGAAAGTTATTACGGACTGGGGTACCCTATCATCCCACATATTTATTTATTTGTCATAACTTACACTTATCATTACAGGCTAGAATGCCGCAGAGTATTAATTCTTATTTCTGAAGTCATTAAAATCTAATTAATTCTGTAACTAACTATATACAAAATAATATACTTCATACTACAAAGGCAATAAGCAGCCAAAAAGGATAAAGAAAAATTGCAAAACATTTTATTTGCCGATAATGTGTCTATGAAGTCTTAACTCGATGTGTTGTGAATGTTTGATTATTCCACGGAATAGAAAGATTATTCACAAACTTTATGCGTCGTACCTTACGCTTGTTTGTCGTTAATTAAATTTATAACTCAAACTGTTATGTCAGTTCCTTATCGTGATATCATTTTAATCTCTATAATCTAATTCTCGTCTTATTTGCTTTAAATTAAGATAAACTGTAGGTTTTCACTACAAACGCGACAGTACCCACCTAATTAGTATGTTCATTTAATACTTTATATCACCATACGTACAAAGATTAAGAGGAAAATGTCTTTCACATTGTTTTATAGATCGCTGGAACTCTGTAGACTAAAATAATGGATAACTATTAACAATCTTAACTGTTACAGCGGTTTTCAATTAAAAAGAGAGCAGTCTCTTTCGTTTCAGGTCATCGGCAAATATTATATGACACATTATCGACACCTTGCTCTTTTAATCTATTGAGTACTCTCTCCACAGCTCCTGAGCAACCCTCACAAGACATTTCAACATTGAAGATGTGTGTGGCATGGCTAGTGGACTTAATTATGTGGATAATTTTCGCTAAAATTAAAATTCATCTTGGACAAAATTGATAAACAAACGGCAGTGATCATGAAGATAGTGTTATGATAATACTCACAATGTTGCCAGTTTCTGGATCATAAAACCTTTGTATTAGTTGCAAAATGGTAGACTTCCCGCAACCTGACGCTCCAACTAGAGCTACAGTTGTGCCTGCTTCCACTTTCAAGTCTATTCCCTTAAGGACTCGCTGGTGTGGACGAGTAGGGTAGCAGAATTCTACTTCCCTAATACCGAAGTTACCAGTAGCAACCTGAAATATAAGTGAAGTTTTAACAAAAATCAAACTACTCTCACAGTGTAAGGGAACTCTTACACAGGTCCAACGCAGTTTTAAGCATTAACATTACGTCATACCCCAGGGTTGTCACTTTTTTCACTTATTGAGGAAAAAGAGGGGTGACGCAACGTCAATTTGTTAAGACGGGTACCGAGTATAGTGTATCTCTACTCGATACTGTAATCGACCCGTTGGACGACTGTAAGAAAGAGTACTGTAGACTGTGACTATGATTAAGATATTTATATGGAAGCATCTATGTTCGTGACGAAAGCGCTTTAATACGCGCTGCGCTGGTAAAAAATTAAAGTCTGTGTAGATCTAGCACGATTAATATTAATCCATCATCCGCACTTTACAAACTTTTATAAGCAGGATCAGTGTATATTTTTTCCCGGTTGACACTACAATTGTGTGTAACTAGCCTAGGTACTATTCTAGTGTGTACATTAGGCACCTACATTTCATATTTCTTTAAAATCGTTAAGTGGTTAAGGAGATACGATGATTTAGAATTTTAGTAAGATAGGTAAAGTTAACATTATAGTGAAGTGATACATTAGTACATATCCATACTGTTAGCTATTGGTTTGAGTTAAACAATAACGCATTTACCTACCCAATCTTTTTTATCCTTAACACCGTCTTCGGTCCTGACTTTTGGTGTCCTCTTGATAACTGATAGTATCCTGGCACCAGCGTGTTTCGCAGAGTTGAAGCTTGGAGTGTAGACTAGCGACTGGCCCAGCATATACGCGCCATACATGAGCGCTTCGTTGACCCTATTGAACATTTTATTATGTATTATGATGTAGCCATATTCATCGTATGTTTAGATTTAGTTTTTCAATACATATTTGGATAAATAAGATATAATTATAACTTTTTTACTTGAGATGAAATCGATATTTAATAAGTAGTTATCGTAATCTGCTTAGTAGATATTTTAACTATTCCAAACAACATAGTAAATAATAATAATGTAATAAATAATTTGCAGTAACTATATCTGCTGAACGCAAACCTAAAATGAAACTTACAGCATTACAATTTTGTACTCCGTTTCTTGTTGGGAAACTAATATGGCTCCGTAGATAGTGGAGCTGCAGTAGGCCATGAAAGGCACGTACACGCCGAGGCCCAACACTAACCCCCTCCAGCGAGTCTTCAGAGCAACAGCCTTACAAGCATCAGTTAGGGCGTTCTCAAATTTCTTAATAAATACTGACTCTACGCCTGTAACAAATTAACAGTCGTATAACAAACCGACGTTACAGACCCATTTGATTTTAAGGGTCTTAGTTTCAATTATAGGTCCTAGACCTTAGTGTTATAAAAACAAACTATACCTAGAAATCGATGGTTTAATTTTCAAACTTCGCAATTCCATTTTGACAAATTGTATAAAAGAGCAAAACATTGCATCACTCATTATGGCGTCGCTGAACTATGGCGTTTTGCAAATAGGTTAATATTTTCGCATTGTTTCTTGTAGATATGTAATCTTTTAACCATGAATGGCGTTAAAATATATTTTGATACGATATGAGATTACGGATTGATAAACAGCGAAAGACGCAAGTCTTTTCAGACGTCGGGATCTAAAATCTAACATAAACCGCGATAATATCCGTTAAAAAGCAGTTTTATTTCAATGTGTGATATTCGCGTAAATCTAAGACAATAATAAGCGACAGACGCCTTAGCCTCAATAAGTGACTGGCAAGAGCGGGATGAGAGAAGCCGCGAATTTTGCTCAGTGGTGTGCTTTAGATAAAGCCTTAAATTTGCTTTAGGCGGTTTATAATGATGACTGTGTATAAACCTAAGTACCTAATATTATTATCAACTCTTTGCAGTAACTTTATCATGTACCTAATTCAAGCGGGTTTCCCGTTCCTCGTCTTAGCAAACAAATACTCGTAAATTTGAGAAGTAAGAAATATATTCGTATTATGAATACCGTATACATACACCTAATAATAATATACCTTCTGAACCCACTACACTCCAAGGTTTTTCGTTTCCATGTTATTAAACTTGAGACAAAGATTAAGGTGTATAATGACAATCGTCCTGTCCAACAGCTTATATGCGGCAGAGACATTCGCTTGACGTATTTCACCTAAAATGTCTCAGAAACAACGCTCAGAATGGAGACATGATATCCACACAAAAGTGGCTGACTTTGAAAATCATGGAAGAAAATAAAAGAGACCATGTCAATCTTAAACCGCCTTCCAACATAATTTATAAATAAGGTGGTATCCTCAGATGCAGCATTTGTCACAGGATTTTTTCGGCTAACATTGGATATATATTTACAGAATGAAAAAGATGAACATTCGTATTTTGTAATGACAAAGCGTTCATTCGCGTATTAATAAGCGAATACATAATCGCCATCCTATTAGTACTCATCAGTAATAGATACCTACTTCGCCCAGGTAAACATACGAGTATTATGAATAAGTTGGCTTCAGTTTCCCTATTTACAAATTAAGCGGTATTACTGTAGGTATGAGCAACGAATGGTATTGTATTATGACGTAATGAATTTATTTATTACTAGAAACATGAATATCTCGCCCAAATAAAACATCACAACACTATTTATTAGATTAATTCAGTGCCGTGGAAAAGTGACTCAATTTTGTGATATGTATTTACTAAAGTAAATAGCGTTGTTTCAATTCTTTACGCAAGTCTAACAGATACACGTACAAGTATCTTCATACCCTAATTATACGTAGGTAGCTGTTCTTGCAAACCTCAGTTCACATTTAAATCATGAAGGCTCGTATCGACCTTATTCATCAACGAGGTTTTAAAAACCAATACAACGCCCCTAGTACCCCCTAGTTAGCAGTTTAAAGTTATCTCATTCAAGAAGCACGTGTTTAGTCAATCCTGGATGTGGCTCATTATTTAGATATTGAAATATAACAGTTACCTAAACTCTGGACAGTTTTGATACTGACAACGGCCTCCGTTGCAATAGATGTAGCTGATTCCATCGCAGCACGCTCGTCTGTCTGGGATTTCTGTGACACGATGCCTTCCAACCAAATACTACCCACCATCTACGAACAATTAATAAGTAGGTACTTAGAAGACACAAAATTTTCTTACAACTATATACATAATCTTATATCTCGGAATCGGCTCCAACGATTTTCATAAAATTTAGTATATAGGGGGTTTCGGGGGCGATAAATCGATCTAGCTAGGAATCATTTTTAGAAAATGTCATTTAAAAAAAAATACCGAGCAAGGCTCGGTCATCCAGATATTAATAGTTAATAGTCTCAAAGGTTACATCAAGCATAATAAGTATTTATTTACAATAGAAAAGTATTATATGCATAGTATATACCAGTTATCTAGTTTCCATAACACAAGCTCTGCCTATCTTGGGACCTTGTGAGTTAATGTCCCAGAATATTCATTTATTTATTTATTATTTTACTTACCAAAGGTAAAAATACAGTCCCGACTAACGTAAGCTTCCAGTTGAAGGAAATAGCCATTAAGAAGCCGACTACAACGGAACTTATGCCCTGTAGGACGAGGCCTACTCGGAGCCCGGTACCGCTCTGGACTTCAGCTGTATCACCACTGAGTCTTGCGCACATCGCTCCTACAGTGTTTGACTCTCTATCGAAGAAACCTATTTCCTGATGGTAAAAAGAAACATTAATATTTAGCATAGAATAGCTTAATGCGATCATCTTAACCTCTTAGTAGTCTGTGATCTTAACGTTGACTGCTCTGTGACATCTCGGGGCTACCTATTGTTTTTTACTAAATTTACTAAGTAAAACACAATAGGGAGCAATAGGCTATGTGGCCTTCAGATTACTAATGTATGTGGGTATTCAAATTTTGGCAAAGGAGAGATTTTGGAATTTACTCGAGTGATCAGATGGAGAATTATTGTATTCTACGCATTTAATTTATAATGCATATAAAAGTCCTTCCGATAAAGCTATTTACCTGTTTTAGTAATGCAGAGAAGTATTGTTGTCTCAATCTGGTAGTCATTTTTAAGCCAGCAGTAGTAAAGGTAGTACTTTGGAGGCACATAGAGACGCCAGCAATAGCAGCGACAACAACAAACATTCCCGAGTAGAAGTCTGCCAGGTAAACTATTTGTGCACGGTCTGGCAGTATGAAAATCTAAGAAAATGATAAAAAATTACTTATGTTACTTTGTGCATTCAATCATTTCACTCAAAATTACTTTGAATTATGTTTCAATGTTGGGATCGTTGTCAAAGAAACGGTAGCGTAAAGGAAGTGTGGGTGATATTTATTTATCTCTGCCGACACCAACATCTTCGGATATGCGTCAAATATAAGCCAAAATATTGAACCAGATCGAATGCTGTTGTAATAGTACTACATATTTACTTCACTTCTGTATTGTACTTACTGCACTAGAATATGCGAAAAGCATTGCAAAAGCTGGAAAGCATACTCCTTGTATAAACGCCGCAATTGAACCAATTGTTATTAAAGGCCACTCAGGCGCATTTAATTTTAGTATCTGCCAATCACTGACTGGCTTCACTTCCTGAAAATATAATTGTTATGATTACTACCGGTCATCATTATCTAGGCACAATGTGTGTTGACAGTTTTACATACTTCTTCATCGTCCTTGGGGTCATCAGACTCGTTATCATCGAGGTTATACATGAAGTTCTGAACTCCGGCTGACATCACGGAACCAATAGAAGCCCGAGGAGCCATCCAATCATGGGAATCTGAAAAAAATGTCAATAAGCTTAATACGGATTCATAATGGTGTTGTCTCTTGTGAGATTTGCAAGCATGAGAAAATACAAATAATTGAGTATAACAACATAATCACATTGCATGAATGAACAAAGCGTAACGAAGCTATTCATTGAAAAAATGAGACGCGTAAAATCTTTCTTAAATTTTCATCATCTTTATCATGGCCATAGTTCAGTAGTGGCTACTACCACGAGTACGATATGTTCCTTCGTTTTATAATCAATCCCACCATAAGAAAAAGCATCTTAGATTGGTAATAGCAAGATCATCAAATATTTATTTATGATTAAAAGGTAAGGTAGGATTAATATGTACGTAATATATTAGCGTTTGTTTATTATTATCTTTATGACTTTCAAATAGCACATATAGGTACCCAAGAGTTTACAAACCTCTTCTTTTAATTGAGTGACGTCTATGGATTTTCCGGAACGATTTCTTCCGAACATTATCTCGAGGCTCCATTATTAACTGCTCATCTATATTTTCTTTGTCAACATCGCCTTCAGTCTCTTCTAATGCAGTCTCTAATTCTGGAGCCGATTCTTTGTTTTCGTTTCCAGTAGTTACTAACTTGTGATAGAAACCTGAATAAATATCAATAGAACCTACTAAATCTGACCAAAATAATCAGTAAGTGGTGTGTAAATGTAAGTGGGACTTTTGAAAGGCGAATCCTAAAGGCGTTGAATCTCGTTCTACTCTGATTTCAGACTTGGCACAGTATTAGATGTTTGATAATGTGTAACCAAATAATTGCTGAAACAATGGCGTGTTAGCAAATTATTGAAGTTTAGACTTAGACTCATACATATATAAGTGCAATAAATATTTAATTAGCAAGATACAACTTTATTCAGACTTTCTGAAAGATTATGTTATTAAGTAAATGAGCTGAAATGAACTAAACAGCACCTACAATTCTTAATCGTTATTTAGTGATGAGATAAGATACCAGACTAATTGTATTATGTCGTCGTCGTTATTAATTGCAATTGCCTAAAAGATCACATTATTGCACAATCTATAGTTTTCATTTTGAAATATTTACTTATAGTTAGTCAACAATCTAAATAGTTAATAGCTTATAGTGTAGCTTATAATGAATGAATAAAAACAACTAATTAATTATCTAATAAACTACGAAATCAAGCCCAAGATGCAAAATTCACTGCCACATTGAATAGCAATGTTAGCCATTGCACAATTACATAGCCTACCTAAAGTTTAGGGCAAAATTTTTGATGATAAACTGAATATTTACCCTTAGCCTTCATTAGTTGTTCATGCGTGCCTTCCTCTACAATTACCCCTTGATCCATGCAGATAATGCGATCGGCATTTACTATTGTCGACAATCTGGGAAAGAGTTTTTTTTGTAAAAAGCCAACAAATAGGTGCAAAGGATATCATTTGTCCATGTTCTTTGTTACCTGTGTGAAACCATGAGGGTGGTCCTGCCATGAGAGGCGCGGTCAAGCGCGGCTTGCACCTGCCGCTCGGAGTGTGGGTCGAGCGCGGACGTGGCCTCGTCCAACAGCAGCACGGCCGGCGCGCGTAGCAGCGACCGCGCTATCGCCACGCGCTGCTTCTGACCACCCGACAAAGACGCACCGCGCTCGCCTATCACCGTCTCGTACCCCTACAATTTATTTATTTGAGACTAAAAACAATAACATCCATTCTCTCGTGCTACTATGACGCTGCGTTATAATGAAGGTCTATGAGTTTAGCAGAGCAGCTTTAAGTAGGTATACCTACTAAGTAAGGTGTTATGAAAGTACCAGAAGAAGTGAATCAGACTCACATTAGGTAGATTTATGATGAAATCATGAGCGTAAGCCATTTCAGCTACGGCTTGGACCTCTTCCCTAGTTGCTTCGGGAAAACCTATTGCAATGTTGTCAAAAATAGTGCCATGAAATAGTACTGGCTCTTGACCAACTACGCCTGTAAAAAAACCAAGGAGGGTACACGAATCAAAGCGTAAAAGCAAGTATAAGTGTCTACGTGGAATTTAATAAAACAACGTCGTGTCGTCATATTTTTATTTACCTAACGAAGATCTGAGCCAGCCAACATTCAGTGACTTGACATCTCTCCCGTCTAGTTTAACGGAACCCGTTTGAGCATCATAAAGTCTTTGTAAAAGTTGCAGGATAGTGGTTTTTCCGCAACCAGACGATCCAACTAGCGCAACACACTCTCCAGCTTTTATGTGAAGTGTGAATCCGTTTAAAACCTGGAACAGTGTAAGGCTGTCTAGATATTGCATTTGTAAAACGTATTTTGAACGCTTCGTATCTAGTGGTCAGCGAGAAACCATTGGTTTGGTAAATAGATTAAAAACCGAACCAGATATTGCGCTTATTGAAATAAAATGCCCCGCCAGAAAAAAAATCTTACTTTTAACTCTGACCTCGACGGATAGCTAAAATGGATGTCTTCAAAAGTAATATCCCCCATAAGCCGTCGGGGACATAACCCTTCCTGATTCAAGCTATCGATGATTGGTTCTCGTTCTAGCAGATGAAAGATGCTGGCAGCCGCACCACGCGCAGCAGCGAACAATTCTAGGTGAGGCACGCAGAATGTCAAGGATTGGGTTGCCATGTATACGGTAAATAATATCTGTAATAAATTTAAATTATACATGTTTTGTGGTACAGGCGCAACTAGAAAAGGAAGAAGCTACTTGAATAATAATTACAATACGAATTACTCACACTGTAAACGATTCCTACTAGATAAACGCGTTCTTCTGCTACTTTATCAAAATCCTGCATTACCAGCCTGGTGCCGTAGGTGAATCCGATAGCGTTGAGAGAATACGTAAGTACCCAGTTAAAGCCATTACCCAGGCCAGAATACAGACCTCGCTTACGACCTTGTTTCTCAGCAGGCTGTAGCAATTTAGTGTACCTGACATACAACATTCGTAACATATAGCCTTCGCACAACGATTATACCTTGGTCACACGTACCGAGCTAAAGGGCGAAACAGTGCTCTTGGTCAGGAACTCCGTATGTTTAAACATAAGCTCGTGGTCTCGGCCAAAAGCACTGTCTTGCCCGTTTGCTCGATACGTGTGAAAGACCGAACTTAAAAAAATAAAAATAATTTCACCTGTCAACTTCTTTATTTTCTCCGTGAAAAGCAACAATAGTTCTGACAGATTTCAACACTTCTTCTGCTTGTTTCCCAGCTTGACTGTACGATTCCATTTCCAACATTGACGATTTAGATTGATACTGAAAAAACATTATAATTTCAGAAGTCTAATAGTTTCACAATCTGTCCAGAAGATACACATACTTGACACGATTTGCTCTGGCAACAAGTTTTAGATGCTTCAGTAGAATACAAGCATGGCAGATATAGGAAGTCTAAGGGAGGGATATATTGAATGACCCATTACATACCTCCCTTATTTTATTTATCTGTATAACAAAAATGAAAAACAGGAGCGAAGCGAGCATGAAATTTTTCGTTAGTAATGAAAAAATAAGAATGACATGCCTACAAAGCGAGCGTAATATTTTTAATTGCTAATATGCGAAACTGAAAGATAAATTGCGAAAAATTATGTCATTCATAACGACACGATGCTAGTCTTGTAAGTAAGTCTAAAAATGAAAATACCATTTCTGCAGGAAAGACGTTATTTTTACATTTGTGAGAAAATGGTTATAAAAGAAAGAAAAAATTTAATAGGCTCGGGGAGGTTTCACGGGGTACATCTCCGTATGGTTTGACGGACCGGTGGCGTAGTCTGTGAGATACTTACTTGCTTTTCACGCCACAGGTGGTTCGATTTCCACCCAAGTCGAACATTTGTGTGATGAACGTGTATTTTGTCTTGAGTGTGGGTGTAATTATCTATATTTAAGTATGTATTTACAGAAGAAAGGTATATGTAGTATATTACAGTTATCTGGTTTCCATAGTACAAGCTCTGCTTAGTTTGGGATCAGATGGCCGTTTGTATTGATGTCCCACGAAATTATTATTATTTTAATTATATACTTGGTATACATATCTAATATAACTGTGAATTATACATACATACATTTTCTTATAGCTTATACATACATTTGACAAAAGGACAGACACTCCGATAGACAAGGGCATTACAGACACACAGGCGAGGGTCAGTTCCCAGCCCATTGGGAACGCCGTACACAGGCAGATGATGCTCGTACCCACCAGATTTGACACCACCGATAATTTTTCGCCCAAACCCTCCTTTAAACTCATTAGGTTTCTGGAAAAAAATATCTATAGTCTAAAAAACTGTATTTATGAGAAGTACCTACTTATAATCTCGTGTAGTTTGTGAAATGATTAGTAGATATTAATAAAAAAAAAATGATTCCCTTATTATACCCCTTCCTGTTACCTATGCCAGCAAAAGATGACTGAGCTGGTCTCTCATCACCAGAAAAAGTATTTTATACTAAAAAGTATTTTAGTTTTTGTTTACCTTCTTTGGACACAAAAAAATATTTTCATTCGAAAAAACATAATTACGGAATAATTTATTTATGGTGATTGGTTTCTGTCTGTTATATAACTGTTTGAGAAAATGACTTTTATTAATCCCCGAAGGTGGGCTTAAAAGGCATATCCATGTTTTGGTGGGTAGTTTTACGTCATTTGGTACATAAAAACTCTACCTATCCTACCTCTGTTCATCCTGGTTTAATGCGAAATATTTAATCATCTCGTAGCAGAGTAATGTTCAGATCAATATAGTTTTATGACTTGTTTATTGCTATCAAGGTGATTCAAAGAATATATGAGGTTACACCAATTAAGGTTATCAAGACAAGCTTTTGATTCACTTCATGAAATGCTGTGTATACTCACTCAGACATTTTCGAGGCCAAATTGAATTCAGAGTCAGTGTCGTACCATGACATATCTTGTCTTAAAACTGACTTCAGGAACAGTATTCTTATACGTGTTATCTGTAAATAGTTTTAGAATACTTTTCAATATACTACAGTAACAAAATTTTAAATGTAAAATTAACAACCCTTAAGTGTCTGGCTGGGCATGAGTCCTGCTCAGATCTACAGATCATCAAAATCGCACAGGGCGAGGCTTAAGTGCTCTGTGATCTTCTGTCAATTATCTGATTCAGAAAGTAAAGGTCTGAGGCTTTACTCTTCCTAATTGTGGGTTTGTGAATATAACAATGTCCTCGAATGCTTAGCTCTAGTGTACTTTTGCATAGCTTGAGCAGCACGCAGCGGTAATGAAACAAATGAAACCAAGACGTGTGGGCATGACTCGGGTTTAACTCGCGACCTATAATAAAAGCCAAGTCTTTCAATAATAGTAAAAACAAGACATAATTTATCAGTAAACAGAGAAGGACTTTGTTTTTATACAAAGAAGAAATCTAAATAAGTGCCATCAATCTATTGTGTGTTGCTGGTGGCTTACGCAAAAAACAATGTTTTTACTTTACATATACATACACATATGATTAGTTTAGTTTTATCTTATCTTGGGGCTGGTAGACCCAGAGCACTTCGAGACAGTGGGATCTTTTGTACCCTCCCCTTATACTACGAAACCTCAGGTATTCTCCTTTCGCACAGTTTGTCCATGATCGCAGCTATTTGTCAGTGACAAATCTTGAGGCAGAATGCGTTTTCGCGGCATGTCGACGCGCTCACATAGTATGTGCTCCATGTTTTCGTCGAGTCTTATGTAATTGAGATTTCCAGCTGGCCCTATTTTATACAGGTGTTTCTGTAGTCCAATGTTCCCTATTTAGTGCAACACCAGAGAACTAGTCTAAGGTAAAAGTTAAATAAAGATGCGCTAACGTGTTTCGGCTGACGATTTTGACTTTAGTCAATAATTTATATTTAAACGAATTTTCAAAATTAATATTAAGTGTTTAAAAATTAATGTGGAGTTACCTGTCGCAATGCGCTCCAGTTAATAAGGCCGACAGACAAAATGCAGAATATTATTGAAACGATAATGCTTAGGAACAATCCAATTGCCATAGCTTCTGCATCTTCTTTCAGGGCAGCCATGTTTTCTTCAATGGACGCATTAGTTCTACAAGAACATCAGTTTTTATTTAGATTATTTAATAAAGAAGCAAAGAAGTGCTTTCAAAATGTCCGAACAAAACGTTAAGTCAGGCATGCGCTAGGGGCCAAATAACCTGCGGCACGTATTACACGCGACTTCGGGTACGTGGTGCGAGTAAAAATCGGTAGTCAACACATTAAATTGGTCCTTTGTGTATAGCTTTTTTCGGTCCTTTACAATTAATCAAAAACATTTTATTGTTACTAAGTGCAAGATATAACTAACCTCTATTATTTTGAATCATGGGTTTAAGTCAATGGTACTTTTACTTACAGCCGTCTTCCTCCTCCAAACGCTTGCGTCAGAGGTAAATAGCTGCTTGGTCGTTCTCTGTAATTGGTCCTCTCCACAAACGCTGTGCTAAGTTCCCCAATCTGTATTAAGTTGTAACAAACTCCACCGCCGCTGAGCATGCCGAAAATTATCCCAAATATGGTAGCCATGAGTTCCATACATGTTGCATAACGAAACTGAAATGATAAGTGTCATATAATTTTATAATAGCAACCATACCAAGATAAAAGGTGAACATTGCTGAGTGCCTTAAAAAAATCCATTTGATTTCAAATAACAAAAGTGCTAGCTAAAAATTGAATTTACAAATAGTAGTGTTTGTACTAAAATAACTATTGCTTTAGTTAAAATAAAGCACATGGTTTTTAAGTTTTATTAACATTATACCCACTTACAATTTGATAGAAACATAACTGCAAAGGTTTTTCACTGTCATTCTTCTCTTTTCTGTAAATAAATGAAAGATTTTTATGTTCATTACTTTTTTTTCTATATATAAAAATGAAGATTGACAGATGTTAGTATTGCTCATTGAGGAAATTAGCTACTTTGCTAAAACTCGATAACAATTTTGGTTTTGAAATGTTCGTTCAGGTCCAGGGAAGTTTAACGAGAGCTTATTAATATTGAACGTCAAGTGGCCTATGGATCTTTGAAACAAGAATAAACTATTTGTATAATAAAAAGAATACGTTAAAAAACCGACACTAAAAACAAAAAAGTGTAAAATAACATAATAAAGATTTAATTTTATACACCTTGTAAGCAAACCTTTATTAAGTAATATATTAAGTTTAATTTTTTTTAGGGCTTGACAACGACTTCAAACCTATCAATAAAAACACATAAACAACACATAAAAATAATAGTTTAATATAATTTAACAGTAATCAGAAAATACTTACACTGACTTTGAATCCAAGATCGTTACTCTTCATGTAGCAATATGTTTTAAAAAGGATACCTTAGTACTATTTTGAAACATTGGAACATAACACAATACGGTGCTCACATTTGTATTATCCAAAGGTGTAGGCAGAGAATATCACCCACATTTCTCCTGTTATGTTTCAAGTCCCATACGTAATAGAGGACAAGCCTATTGACCTTGGTCATGCACAGTCTTCAACTTTTTGCTTATATTTACTTTGATTATTCAAAAAATAACCAGTTCAAAATTAAAAAAGTACCTACTTGAAGATATTAGTTAATTTTGGCACTTGTATTGATTGCTGGGCGCACGTAATTTCTGTCTGACGCGACGTTTAATAATAACAGGTTTTAAAAAAATACGAAACGATTTCAATGTTTTAACAGTAACTCAACACCTGCACAACAGATTTTGATAAAATTTAAAAAGGGCCACCAAGAAAGTATACCCATTGAAACAAAAAAATAATAATTATCAAAATCGATCAATAATCAATAATTTGCGGAATTATCAACATTCTTACAAAAAAGACATACAGTCGAATTAAGAACCTAGGCTGTTGCATTTTTTTTTGTAATCCCCTATTTGCTGCATCTATAGCCTACGTAGTTAAAACATTATTTTTAGTTCAATTCGCTACATATTTTAATTAGAATGAAGTACCTGCCGTATTATTAGATTTAAACAGTTCAGTAGATATTATGAAATTATAACTATTATTCGAATAAATACATTCGCTACGGTAAGTAAAGTACCGTCGCACTGCTTTATTAAAAATATAACTTACGGCTCTTTTTTTTTCTTTGATCCCATTTTAACGATCAGTTGATAATATTTTTAAACCTAAAACACTAGTGTTTCCTGCCACTGCCCACGTAACATTGAGGAACACTTCTCACTGTTATAATAAATCATACCTACTTAAGCCCACAGAGCATTTCTTGAAAGAGTCCCCAGCTTCATAATGTTGTTAGCTTTTCAGCTATAAAATATAGCGTGACTCTGTATTGGACAGGAATGCCAACATAAGAGGGGGAGAGGAAACGATCCGCTGAATTCGTCATCTAATAGGTAACATCAAGTAATCAATCAACTCTATATAGTACCTACTATTCTTACATACAGTACTGTAGTTGGTTTCAGTACTATACGAATGTAAGTGCTTAAAACATTGATGTTTCACTTAGTAAAAAAATAAATAAAGAAAAAGTAACCGCCTCCTAAAATCGAACTTAAAAGTGAAATAAATAATATTTTCATCTGGTAACTGAAGTCGGTTCTATTCCATACATTTTTGTTTTCGTCATAAGTACTGTCTACTCTACCGATTTAGCACTAGAGGTACCTACCTACATTTTATAAAAAAAATCTTTAGCGGATACATCATAATTTCTATAAAATTGTAATGTGTGATATTCGCGTAAACCTAAGAAAATAGTATCCTAACTACGTTTATTATGAAATTAATTGTTTAAGAACACAGAAATATATGAGCAAATTTTTTTAAAG